>SMYM01000008.1:1200000-1800000 GCA_005959805.1 Elsinoe ampelina | reverse complement strand
TGGCCGGCAGATTGGTCGAGATTATGAGACCCTTGCTCCTCACGAACTGCAGGAACAAAGAGGCTCTTTCTTTTAAAGGTATTGGCATCACGCGATTCCTTTAGAAGACACAAATTAGTCGCGCACAACACGAGCAACACAGTCATGTCCCACCTCACTACAAAATCCCTCACGTTGTACATGGCTCATATCTCTTCCCACGCCGTCCACTTCGATTGCCAGAGCCATCTCCACGGAAGATCCCCCTCTTCATGGTGGCAGCCACGCCGTCACCCCCGCCAAAGAATATGAAGCCAGAACCGGCAAAAATAGATAAGCCCCACGTCAGTCAATGTCACTTACCGTCGGTGTGAAAGAGCGCATGTCACTGCCTTTTGCCATAGCCGTGTGTCGTTCACCGTCGTTGAGAATCTGGTCCGGAGCAAAGCTTCACTTTGGAGCATACTAAACGTAACAAGAACTCGGCACACGAGCACCGTACGACAAGTATACGGGCCCAAGATGAAACTGGTCAAAGACAGTCTTCGTTATGCTGGAAGCGGCGCAGAAGTGGCAGAACAAACGCCTCCGACTGGCCACGCCTCGACACTTCTTATCTGCAGCCAATCAAATTCATCTACCTCCGGCTTTTGATCATGTAACTCAATCCGACACCTGTGGCGGTGCATTATTCGTCCCCTCGTGCGACTGAACTTTGGCAACGTGCAGCAACCATTTCTATTCCCGACAAGCTTTGCCTTCTCCTGACCCGACACTTTGGATAGCTCGAGCTGGAGCAGTCGAAGATGGCAGTGTGACGAAATGTGGGTATCTTCCAGACCTATATTCAACGCCTGTCAATGCTCCCACTAACTTAGAGTCTGTTCTGCGGCTCTCGATCTCAATCCAAGAATCCCATTTCCTCATCCAGAATTTGCTTGATCGTGTTCGACTTGCGATGCGCCCCGCTGTTCACAGGCGGCCATGACTGCACCTTGTGCCTGACCTCTTCCAGCTCATCGAGGGCCTGAGCCAAGGCGCTATCCTAGTCAGCTGGAGTGTCTGTGGCCTGCAGACTAGTCACCTACTCCGACCGTCCATGGATCACGTATCCTTGCTGCCCTAGCACTTCTGCCAACTCCACCTGGTGGTTGTCCAACAATTCCTCGTTCGGTACTACAATGATAGGTATCGCCAATCGCATTGCGGACAGAATCGTTCCAGTACCTGAAAAGTCAGTGTCTTGCTTGCGGATCCTGTACATGCGGAAGAATTGGTATCTCCAAGCTGCTCCAAGCTGCTCCAAGCTGGAGTATTTCGACCCATCCGCGGACTGCGTGCGCCACAAACAAAAGTGCACGCGAATAATAATTGGTATTGCACAAGACTCACCGGCGTGACTTATGATACAGCCTTCCCTGGATTCGGAATCCTTACCCGCCTTTGCTTTCTTCATGTATAGGTCGAGCCCATTGGTATCCACTGGGAAGCCTTCTATTTTGATACCGAAGAGCGTTGAGGAATCTACATCAGGTGAAACCGAGCGTGCTTGCGCCTGACACGATTCAAACAAGTCGTCTCCGCCTGCCCCGAATTGTACCACAAGATCGGTATAGTGGTGGCGTTTGAGTGCTTGTAGGAAGTCCTGCCTTAGCACTGCTCGGACAAGTCCCTCAAATGCCGCCGTGGCACCGATCGTGACGAAACATGTCCGTTTGATCTGTTTGGTTGCATCATCCTCGACTTTTTGTCTGGACGGCATGTCAAATAATGAATGGTAATGAGTATTGTGTTCGGTCAGAAGAGCAATCGAATAGCTCCGCAATAAGTTCCGACGGGTGGAGCCGCAAAGTCTAAATTTGATAGACGCCCGTCACTCGAAGCAACTTTTCGATCACCCTCGTGCTTCAACCAAGACACACAACTTCAACAATGGCGGCACCGGTATCGAGTCTGTACCGGCAGACCCTCAGACTATCACATCGTACGCAATGGCTTTCATATCGGCAACGGCAGGTCTTATCTTCACGCCAGCAATCTCTCCTGCGTCCCTTCTCAAGCACTACTTCTCGAGCAGCAACAGAGGCATCGGGATCCGATGACAACACACCATATTTCAACGATGACTTTTTTGATCGCTTGTCGCCACCCGAAAAGTCCATCTACCTCAAATCATCCCCCGCAGATCGCCGCGCGCAAGAAGAAGTTCACGAAATCCTGCACAACGAGCTCGGTTCAAATTCAACAGCTGGACGCGATCTTGAAGCTCTGGTAGAGCAATACGTGAATGAGACAAAGGCTGAGATGGGAGCCGACCTTGGCGAAAGGCCAGGACGTCCCCCAAGACTACCGGAGGACTTTTCTACCATGGCCGATCCCGATCCAGAAATCGCTCCAGACGAGGAGTTCAAGGACGACGACATATCGAGCCTTGCACACGGAGAGCTGGATCAGCATCGAGAGATGCGCGAGTATATGCGCCTCGCCAGTTGGGAAATGCCTATGCTCTCGAGTTCGTTGAACCCAAACCCCATGTCTTTTTATGCTAATCATACACAGCCCTGACCACACCCTTCTCTCCACCCACATCAGCCACTCCGCTCCGATGGCGATACACTACTTATCTGGGTACCGAGCATCCCGCAGCAAACAAGGTCGTCCTTACATTCAGCCCAGCAGCCCTGGGTCTCACCCCACAGCAGACGGCAAAATTGATCAAGCTAGCTGGACCCCGCTACCAACCACACCAAGGACTGATCAAGATGTCCTCTGAATCATTTAACTCGCAGGCACAGAACAAGCGTTATCTGGGTGACACGCTCGCCAAGCTGATTGAAGAAGCCAAGAACGAGGAGGACACGATGGAAGACATCCCATTCGACTTCAGGCATGCAAAGGAGAACGCAAGATTGCATTTTCCAAAAGAATGGAGGCTCACAAGCGAGAGGAAGCTCGAACTCGAGCGAAAGAGACAAGAAGCCAAGCACGTCCCGGAAGGACAAGAGGTACCTCAGATCGTAGACGGCATCAGAGCAATCGAAGAAGGCAGATACAAGATGGTCGACGCGCTCGAACAAGCCGCCGCACAAGGAGCCACAGGCCGAGCAGCGCAAGGCATCGCAGTAAGAGGCAGAGGCCGATAGCAACATATCCAATGACAATTCCCCACACAACCATCTACCCCTGCCCGGGCACCAGAAAACTCCACGGATCCTCCTCCCTCCCCAAACGATTCCACTCCATCAACTTGGTGATATTATACGCCTGTTCCGCACCATACACCTCCTCGATCCAAGCCAACGCCATGTCCGTCCCCGCGCTCACACCAGAACTAGTCCACACATTATCGTCCACCACCCACCGCGCCTTGGGCACCCAGTTGACCTCGACCCCTGTACCCCGGACAAATGCCCAGGCGTTCTTGTTCGTCGTGGCGTCGCGGCCGTCGAGGAGGCCCGCGCGGGCGAGCAGCGAGGCGCCGGTGCAGATGCTCATGAGGTAGGAGAGGTTGTTGACGTGTGTCCCGGCGGTAGTGTTGGCGCTACCGTAGCGCTCCTTTAGGAAATCTACGTAAGGCTGCGTGCCGTTTTGATTCCTCGCCTCTGCTCCGCCGGGCACGATGATGATGTCGAGGTCTCCCGGGGCTGTGGTTAGGGTATGCGTTGGCAGGACGGTTTGGTGGAAGCCTGAGCTTATGGGGCGGGCGGATTGGAGGAAGAAAGGGGAGTGGTCGATCGTCACTGGGTCTAGGGAGGTGGAGATGAGGGAGAGGGAGAGGGGTTGTTTGATGGAGAGGAGGTTGAGGGCTTGGAGGGGACCGAAGAGGTCGAGGGCTGTGAGGCCGGAGAAGATGAGGTAGCCGATGGAGAAGGTTGGCATGGTGGCGAAGGGTGAGGGAGAGGTGGTGGTGGCGAGCTGTGGGACTGGGTGGGAACATATACTTAACGTGATTGATTCATGAGACTATACCTTGGGGGTGCGAATACTGAAGATGCGTGTTTTCGTTCGTAGTGCGTTTCGGAGAACGTGCTCCGCTTTGGCAGAATTGCACTCGCATATTTATTGTAAGCGCTGATGGATAACAAGCAGTATTGGCATCAGAATACTTGCTCAAAAGCTCTCAAAGATGGATGGTCGCTGCGTGTTGGTCGTCAAGAAGGACAGAATCTATTGGTCTGCTCCAGTCGGATTACATAACCTCGGCTATGCCCATGGTCTCTGTACAAACACAGAGCAGCACGCCCTTGAAAATGATCAGGACCTGGCTTGCTGCAGCCCTAGGTATGCCACCTGCCTCCAAACGCATACTGTGATGTGCATCGTCGGCCTCATGACAGGTTGAGAAGCGCTTGGGTGACGAGGGTAGTACTGCCACTCCAGTGGAGAAGCGCACCGGAACGAGGTCGCCAATCAGTGCTCTGCCAACCAGAAGCTGGCTTGCTGCAACCAGAGAGGAGGTCTTCTTGGCTTGAACTGTATCAGCCTTGGTCTCGGTATGGAAAGGCGGATGGCTGCAACGAAAGATGTACTAAGAATGGCAGTGACCTTCCCCATTGGTCAGACCTGCTCTGGATCTGATGATACTGTTGCGCGCTGCAACAGAAACCAGCTTGTGAGTGTATTCTTACTTGACAAATACGGGAGCACCTTCTTACCATGAATAGGGTCTCACTAACCTCAACCTGTCATGCTTGCCCATCAACATTTTGTAGGAGTCAGGATGGTGACAGATATCGAAGTAAGCTTGGAAGCTCTGTCGCTACTTATGAGAATGTGAGATGCGGACGCTATCGAGATGGCTTTAAGTGCGCCTGTCTTTACTGTATGAAAGTCGATTCGAGAATGAAAATTTCAGAAAAGATTCATCGTGCGTCCAATTCTACTGTGCAGGATTCAAGGCGACATGGAAGTCCACCTTCGAATAGCTTTAGCCTATGCTTGTCTCTACCATGCATGATGACTTGGGTGGCATAGAAGTGAAGTCGTGGTTGTGCAAAGTGATCACAACCTGTACGAAAAGTTGCATAGTACATATATAACCTCGGCTATCCTGACAGTCCACAAAATTGTTCCTGTCTCTCCCGATACAAACACCGAGTGACCTGCACTCAAAACGATGAGCCTGGCCACGGTCGAGCCGTCAAAGCATGCACAAGTACATGACATGAGCGGGGCATCTAGATCAAAACATGTTCCAGCGCGCCGCACTGTTGGTATGTTCCCAGTAGTGAGCAGCGCAGTCGAGGCGAACGTTTCGACTTTCAAGAAGAACATTCATTAGCCCCCTCGTGCCCCTGCAGCCTATCTTCAACGGCGCCCCTAACTAAGTTAATGTCGAATTGCTGATCATCAATATAGGTCATGTCGTAGGCCCCCCGCGAGTACTTACGTTTCCTGCATAATCTTTGTTCAGACCAATCCTCACAGTGCCCTCAATGGTTGGCGATTCCACTTACCATCTCCTCCCGCTGAAAGAACGCACTTCTTCAGAAATGGACCAAGGAACACCGATGCCGCGTTTCCTGCAGCATGGTCCGACAGGATTACCAAGAAATGCTGTTTTTACTCTTGCGGCACTTGTGGCAGCATTCATGGTCTTTGCTGCGGGAAATTATGTGGGCAAGAACGATCTGACCTATACTGCTCTTCTCTCCAAGAGCGCATCGACGTCTGAGTTCCCGACTGTGAAATTTGGGGGCGCCGCTGGAGACGTATTCGATGTGCTTCGCTCGCTTCCGCCTGTGGATCTGTTGAAGGAGTATGGTATCACGGAGGAGCAGACACGGCTGTTCCCAAAGCCCCTCAAGGAGAAGATTTGCATCCTCAATACAGACTCACGGCCATGGGACTCGGAGGACATGCGACTGGATAAGATGAAGACTATGGAATCATGGGGTTCCCTGAACCACTACCTCTACGGTCAGTCCACTTGGCTCCAATATTCCTACATGATTCAAACTGACCCTTCCAGCCACGTTACATGGGTACACATACAAACATGTCCAAACGCCACAAATCAAGCCGCTGTTCCCTTCTTGGGGCCGATTACCCGAGCTGTACCGCCTGACCAAGAGCAAGGAATGCCAATACGTCGTCTACCTCGACGAGGATCTCATCTTCAAAGATCTACGTGTCCCATTGGAACCCATGATGAGCTACTGGAACATCACCTCGGACATTGCTCTCGCGGCAGGCTTAGATCTGGCCCTGACGAAAGACGAGAAGAACCGCACCGCACTCAACAGTGGACTTGTCATCACGCAGGACACCCCACAGACCAACGACCTCTTCCGCGACTGGATCGAGTGTCCTTTCGGCAAGAGGTACCCGCACTGCAAAAACTGGGTGAACAACTGGGCCAACGAGCAGAGCGGTCTCACCGAATTCGTCCGCTACGACTACGAAGATGTGATTCGAGAATTGCCGCTCGAAGAGACGCACCAGGGCAAATTCATGTTTCACTACTGGGGTCAAGCCAAGTCTGGCATCCCGCAAGGCGTCAGGGAGTCGATTGCGAATCGCTTCATTCCAGAAATCCTGGAAAGGCTGGCGGGTTCTTGGTCGCAGCATCATGAAGTCTCGACGAGGCCTTATACTGCAGATTCATTTGTTCCTCTTTAGAAGCGGGTAGTCACCATGAGGCCTTTAGATTTGTAGTACATATTCTTGTCTTAATAATGATACCTTGGTCGAGACCTGAGAGAGCTACCTTCTAAAGAAAGACGAATAAAGGGACTACGAAGTGCTGATGGTGGTGACCAAAGAAGATATGAGGTAGTATTCGTCAATGACAAGGAAGAGGCAACAAGCGGTCCCCGCAGCAGGCAGCTTCGCCATACCAAATAATCAGCCACATCAGAGCATTTCACTTCCCTTCTCCGGACAGAGCAAAGAGCTCCGAGTAGCGAACGAACTCACGCCACTCCGGCATCCATACGACCGTGACTGGAAGACTTCCTCGGCCTCAATTCCAAACCCCACAACCACAGGTTCGCAGAACGAAACACACGCACAGAGAGAAGTGGCAAAGTCCTCGACCTCATCGAGCACGGAATCACATTGCTACATTCGTTCCAAACAAAAAGTCGTACATGATCTATCACAAACATCTCATAACCTCCCCTCACACAAAGTCTAATCACTTTAAAGACCACCCTCAAAAAACCCATCATGATTCATGCACAAAGATCCCCCCCAGTCCTCAAATCCGGCTTCTTCTGCACCCACCTCGCCGGCAACGTCTGCTGCATATCGCAATGCTCCTTGTCCGCGCACCGCCTCAGGTGGAACACACCTGCATGCTGCAGTGCGTCGACCGTGCTGTTCGTGCCGCCGTTCAGTGGCGCGGGCTTGCCCTCGCATCCGACTGCTACGTAGAGCTGGGGGTGGGTGGCGGTGCAGATTGCCGGGCGGGACGGGGTGGTCGCGTCCGATGAGGAGGCGTGGAAGCCGAATGCGGAACCGATGGAGCGTTTGTTGCGGTTGTCGCAGAGGAAGTTGACGTTGAAGAAGGCCGCGGCGTGGGAGGTCGAGGGCCAGCCTTTGCCGGCGAGCATGGAGTGGTGGTCGTTGGGCAGGCCGGCGTCGTGGGATGATTTGGCGAACGCGGCGCGGGTGGCGTCTGTGTTGCGGGCGAAGAAGTCGCCGCTTGGGCGGGCGCGGATGGTGTCGGCCGCTGCGATGGTGGAGTCGCTGTTTTGGTAGAAGAAGGAGTCGATGGAGGAGGCGTAGCTGTTGCCGAGGGTGGCGTAGTGGACGTCGTAGCCTTTGGTGAGGAGTGCTTCTACGAGCTCGCGGCTGGATTTGAGAGTCTTGCGGACGTCGAGGCATGGGAGATTCAGCTCGTTGCAGGTCTCAAGGGCGGCGTCGTCGGTGGCGGCGATCATGTAGCGGACTACACCTCCGTAACGGACCAGGGAATGGACAGTGTTCAGCAGCAACTCGCGAAGACCGTGCATGCTTGATGCTTCGATGCCAGTTGCTGACAGAGGCAAGACTGTCACGAGTCGACCTGCTTGGGATCCAGATTCAAGGGTTTCGCTGAGGTGTTGGAGTCTCCCTAGCAGTGCGTCGAGATCGTTTGGTGCCTTCGGCCAAGAGAACATAGGGTCGCCAGCTGGTAATAGATGGGGCATGGAGAGTGCTCGTGCAAGGGTGAACCAGTGCTGAACGAAGACGTTGCCTTCCTTTGTCGCCTGAACCATGTAGCTCATCTCCTTGATAAAGTCGGTCTTCGGCTGGAAGTTCAATAGGCGCTTCATTTTGCAGGTATCGGCGAGAGTACGGATAAGATCATTCTTTCGAGGCGGGAGATGAACTTGGTCGTTAGATACGAGGTCGGCAAGATCCTTTACTGAGTAGGAAGACCCGGTGCCGAGGTTGATCACCTCACCGTGGAGGGTAGGGGCTTGTTGTGCAAGGATCAAGCCCTCGACAATGTCCCGAACGTGAATGAAATCCCGGGCATGGGTGCCATCCCCTTCAATAGTAAGAGGCTTGCCCTCGGCTGCCTCCTTGGCGAACACACCAGTGACGATGGCGTAAGCCCCTGTAGTAGGTTGACGGGGGCCGTAGACCATGAAAAACCGCGTGCTGACAGTCGGCACTCCGAAAAGTTGATCAAATGAATGCATCTGAAGCTCGCCCTCAAACTTGCTACTAGCATACGGCGTAAGGAAGTCACCTGCCATAGTCTCCTTGTGAGGTGGGGGAGCATTGCCGTAGTAGGTGGACGAAGCTGCGTAGACCACCTTCTTGATCCTACCAGCAAGTCGTGCCTCTTCCAAGACGTTCCAGGATCCGAGAGCGTTACTTTCCAGACAGAAGCGAGCCATATCCGGTGACTTCAATGATGGCACAACCTTGCTCATTGCAGCGAGGTGGAACACATAATCGACGCCTTTGATGGCCTCCTGCAATGCTTGTCGATCCAGAATATCGCCGAAGAAGAATTCAACATTGCTGTTCTCAAGTGGCACGTTGCGAATGAAGCCTGTGTATAAGTTGTCGAAAATCCGCACTTTGTAACCGAGGGTAAGAAGGCGGTCGACGAGGTTAGACCCGATAAAGCCAGCACCTCCGGTGACAAGCACAGTGGTGCCTCTAGCGGAAGTAGCATTCTTGCCGCCATCACTCAGGTCCAAGTTCTCACAAGGGTCCTTCGCATCCGCCAAATCAGTCGTAGATTCCGAGGCGTCGTGAGGAGTCGAGCTTGTTGGCCGATTGTATTCTTGATTGCTCAGAACGGCCGTATTACTATTACTTGAAATGTCGCTGCTGTGTGTGTATTGACTCAAGAACTTCGGCACCCGGACGGAGCGGATGGTGGACGAACTTGGTGAGCTGATTAGGAAGACTGTACCAAAGATGAGAACGAAGATGGTGCCGAGTATGATGCGGCGCTGTTGCACACGGGCCTGGGCGGAAGAAGCTAACATGATGCCTGAATGAATGAATGAATGCCAAAGACAATGAAAGAGGATAGGAAATGTCTATCTATATTGAGTGTACGAAGCCAGACCACATGCACCGTTTCAACAGGGCCATATTTTTCCATGCAAGTCGAATTTGAACCGTTACATACGAAGTCCAGCTTGTTGAAGGCGTGGTCGGTTCATCAAATGCTAGGCGCAACGTTTTGCCCCTCTTCCAAAACATCGTTCAGCTGGACCGTTTCCCACATGCAAAGGGCAAGCCCGGCAGCTGAATCTCAGCAGAGACTCGCCTTCGCAGATGAGAGATAACGGCGTAGACAATGACACCACTTCAGGGGAATGAAGGTGCTGTGTGCAGGCATTTGGCAGATAGTCCGTCGAGCTTCAGTATGCTGACGACAATTTTTTCATCGTGCCTGGCCTTCCCGTCCGAGAGATAAGTAAAAGACTAGCGGCATGGGCCAGTCGATCAATGGCAGTCGAGCTATCGATAGATTACCGGCATGAACCATGTCATTCCAGGAACCAGCGCGGCCTTCTAGCATGGCCAAAGGAGGTGTAGATTGTGATTATCACGAAACGTTCCACGATGGCGAAAAACCCTTTGGACCCCTTAGGGGCGGAGAACGGTCTGCCGCACCGTTTCTACGCTGTAGATTTGCCCCCATTGAAAATCCGCAGCTTGTCGGCGTGCTATCGTTACTGAACAGCAGGCGATCCTGTGGGTGAACACACAATATGACATACAAACAGCAGTGCTCATTATTTGGTCACGTATGTTGTAGAGAAATGATCGACATGCCGACGACTTTGCGGGTTGGAGCTGATGGACCAGTATTATGTAAGCGGGTCGCTCTCACGTGACAGCCTGGCTTTCGTCTTATAAACTTTGACTCATTTCTTTGCCTCTCAATTTTCATGAGTTGCAACCTCGCCAAAATGAAGCGATCTCAACCGAATAAGCCTACATACAACTTCGTGAAGACAAAATGGTCGACATGTCGATTACACCCAGGATCCGCGAGAACGCCACCATGATCAAGATCAATGGCAACCCATTCAATACTACAGACGAGCCAGCAGCCAGCGCAAAGGGTACCCGCTACATCTTAGTCCGCACGACAGAAGACAGCAAGGACAATATCGCTGACCTTGTGGCGCTCGGTGTGAAGCCTGGGTGGATGGCCTGTTGGAAGATGCGCGTATGCATAACACAGTCTGACGACCTCACCGCTCTCCGCCAGCTGCCTTTCGTGGACTTTGCCGACATCTACAGGCCCTCGTTCAAAATAAGATCAACGCTGAGGGATCTACTCCAAGACGCTGGCGTGGACCTTCCATCACGGGAGAGAGAAGACAAATGTATCGGTTCGCCCGCACACGATCTGGACACGGACCAAAAGAAACACCCAGCAGTCTCAACTACCAGATCGTCGGAGAAAATCAATGTTTCGGTCTTCATGCATCACGAATCGATCCCCTCCACAGACGAAGTCATAGCTCAACTGGTATCGGAACAAAAGATTGACCCAGAAGACGTCGAATCACACGGCTTCGTGTTCGAAACCCACATCGCATACAAGGATATCGCTGCTGTTGCCATGATCGAAAGCGTGCGAGCTATCGAAGCGGCAGGCGAAGTCAGGTTTTGCATTTGACCAAGTTCGGCTATTGATCAACTTCCCCGTCGCAGCAGCAGGCGGGAATTCTCTAGTGCTACCTCACGAATACGATGGTTCTGGACAGATCATCCACATCGCTGACATTGGTTTCGACAAAGGGTCAACGAGCGATGTTCATGATGCCTTCGCCCCGGTCGGCGGAGAGGGAAGGATTGTAGCTCTCCTCAGACCGAAAGGCGCCTCTTCTGCCAAGGTCAACGACACCGACGGTCATGGAACTCACGTCGCTGGCTGCGCTCTCGCTAATGGGTACACCAAATTGATGTGTGAACCCAATCTACCGGGCGCCGAAGGACCAGTGCGAGGGACCGCGCCCGCTGCAAAGCTCGTCATGACCCAGATCCAGAGGCGCAATGGAAAACTCTGTATGCGCGAGCCAGCGGACCTCTTCGATGAGCCTTACAGCCTCCATGGCACCCGCATCTCAAACTGTTCGTGGGAGGTCAGTCTGCGAAATTCCAATCTGAAGCACAATCACCAAGCGTACGACGAATGGTCGGAACAATACGACGATTATCTAGAACTGAAAGATAATCTGTTGGTCGTTTTCGCGGCCGGCAATGACGGCAAGAATTCAAAGCTCCAAAGTCAGATCGGCGGACTTCAAGCCTGCAAGAATGTACTCACGGTAGGCTCCACCATGAACAATCGCAGGGTTGATAGGAATGACGAGTTCAACGCCCGATCCGGCTTGGATGCAGACATTCACGCGGTTGCAGCGGGCAGCAGTCGTGGCCCTACCAAAGAGGGAAGGATCAAGCCGGATATCTGCGCGCCTGGTCACCCTGTTCTGTCCGCACTCTCACGCGACATCGACGACCCTCAGCTTCCCGACAAGGCTAATATCTCGAGGGACCCGGAGCTTTGGTTCTTGAAAGGGACAAGCATGGCCGCGGCTCTGATTTCAGGTTGTGCTGCAGCACGGTCGATATGTACAGGGGAACGAACATGGTTGACAACAAGGAGAAGATCAATCTTCAAGGCTTCGGTCGGATCAACATGAGTGGCACTCTTGCAATTCTCCAGGCCGAGCAGGAAAAAGACCCGCACAAGAAGCACGGTGGGTTCGTCGATGCTCCTGATCCCAGTAAGAGCATCGGTAGCCTCGCTTCTGGGCAGGTCCACTCTACGGTTGTCAAAATTGCGGCGGGACGTATCCCAAAACAACTCAAAGTCACCTTGACCTGGCTCGATGTGGGCAATGTTATTTTGCGCAATCGTCTGGGACTGGCTGTTCTTATCGGTAAGAATCGCAGGCATGGGAACCAAGGATCTGCAGACTATGTCACCAGGCCTGACGACTATGACACCATCAACAATACACAACAGATCGTCTGGCCCGAGGTACAAGACGGAGAGGCTATTATACAGGTAGCTTGCACGGACCTCGACCCAGGAACACAGCACATTGGATATGCCATGGCATGGACTCTGGAATAACAGCGCATGCAATTTCATGCCTCGTTTGCCAGCTATTCCGCCCGGTCTGCACGAGCATTTCAGGCGTTTAGGTGCAGGAGATTTGTGTTCGAGATACCCATAGGCTTCTTGGAAGAAGCAGTAATGTGATCACCATGTCCCCACATTTCTCGATTGCCGACGTTTGCTTTACACGTGAAGTTGAGGAACGGCAGCACCCCAACACTGCCTGGTTGAACTTGTTTGTGCCGTGTGGTGGAGGTGGTGACAAAGCAAATATTGGCCCCACTTTGTCGACGTTCGCACTTTCTACGAGTAGATAACAACCTCTCCTAATGACTACAATCTTGTTTCTCATTGTCATCACGTCGCGCGAAATCCCGAAAGGTGCTGCTCGTTCTGGTGTATTTATATGGTGCATTGTCACGTGCTTGATTGCCACTGTACTCTTCGGAATTTTTGCCCCATTTGTCTCAATCCCCAAACAAAGCATGAAGTAGAGTCCTTTCCGCTGCCTATACATCAAAGCTGAGTACCTGCGATCTGTCAAGCTATGGCTGATGAAGTAGCGTACTCCAGTCTCGATTGCGCTTATGGGCAAGATCCTGGACTATGTCTAGGAGTAGCGCATCCCGTGCCCTTGGTCCCTGGTCGAGGAGCAGATGTCGTGTGGATTGGTGATGCATAGTTGGGCGTGAAGGAATGGTGGTGAAAAGATGGAAGTGCTCTGCAATGTGACAAGACACCTGCGCGGTCTTGAGAGTTGGGTGGCGACTTTGTCACGCCTCAGAACATGTGAACATGCTCGGACCATTCTAATTTTGCACCAGTCGGTAACTAAATTTGCACCACGTCTGCGAATCACAATGGACTGATGACGAAGACACGGTGACAAAGTCGGATCTCCAAGGCTGTCATTCGGTTTCATTTCTGCGACTCCTGATACCGTCCTACTTCACCATCATCAAGCAAGGAAAGTTGAAACCCAATCGACAGCCGTCTGGAGAAAGGCTACGGTAGGGTTGATAGATGACACAAGTTGTGGATATACTACCAGAGTCCCAAGTTGAAGCCAGTCCTGCCAGCTCGCACAAAAATGTGTGATTGGGTAGAAATGTTGGTTTGTGCCTGAGGGACATTTGAAAGACCTGATATCGTAAGCTCTCTCTTCTGTCGTCCGTTTGCTCTTGCTCCAAAGCCTCGGGCTGACAACCGTGTTGCGATCACGTCGTCTGATGATTATTGCAGCAAGCACTGCTGGATCGTCTTCCAGGACATGACTTGGGCAGTTTGAAGTCACAATAAATACTTGTATGCACAACGGCTCGAAGCAGCGAAGACGAACAAGGGGATGGGTTCTCCCGAAACTTTATTCCGACTCTATTCCAACACCACTATGATACATTTCCCTGACCGTCCGGCCATGCATCAATGCAAATCCTCCATGCATCCCATTCCCAAAACCCAACCGGATATCAAATGCAACCCCCCATTCCCCATTCCCCTGTCCCTTATCTAACCACCATACCTCACCATCCCCACCGCCCTCCCCTCAGGCGGCCTCGTCCTCCTCCCTCCAATACCCCCAATATCAATCTTCGCCATCTCCCTGCTCAACGCACTACTCCCGTACCCAAACCTCTCCACCTCATCCTCGACCGTCGCCATTGGGATCTTAGGCGGCTTAGGCGGCGCCTGCTGACCTGGTGATCCCCACGTTGGACTACCCGACCCGTATGGGTTTGGTGCAGGGATTTCGCTCAGTGGACCACCAGAGCCCATGTTAGGACTGCGCGCGTACGGGCCGTTCTTCTTGATGAGCCTGTTGCGGCCATCTTTCGTGGGGCTGACGGGGCTGCTGGCCGTCGAGCCACCGAAAGTGCTACCTGCGACGGAGCCAGGGCTGGGGACAACGGGACTGCCGTCACCACTGCCCATGCGGCGGGTGCGGACGTTGACTTTGATATTGCCGGCGCCGGAACCGGGGGTAATGTTTGTTGTTCGCGGGCCGAAGCCGCGGCTTCCATACTGCTTTGCGGGTGTCTTGACCTCGGGTTCTGGTGCCCAGGAATCCACTGGTAGGTGGTCGGAGGGGTCGATCTCCCTTCCATCGAAGCCGACAATCTTACCGTCCGCATTGCGAATGGTTGTGTCTTTCGAGTCGGCAGCCTTTGTGGGCGCAGCTGGGATGTGGTACGGGTTGTGAGGACTAGGCTGCGCATCGAGCTGGGAAATCAATGCGGACGGATTGAAGTGGTCGAAAGCGTCTGGTCCAAACGGAATAACACTACTGCCGTTTGCAGACTGTGGAGTCACTGCAGGGGATACTGACTTCCGAGCCACTGGTGTACCCCGCGGGTGTGCGTGTGGAGCAGACGAAGGAGAATTCTGGCTGGCAAATGTTGATACAGGGTGACGAATCGCGGCAATTGAATGCCTGGCTCGTGGTGAAGCCTGAGATTGTGGTTTGATCACAGGAATTGTGTCATCTGGAAAGTGAAAGTTCGATGGCTCCGAGTATCCTGGCTGACCGTGGTATGGTTGCGGAGATGTAGACCGACGCATCTCATGAGATAGAGGATGGACCGACTTTGGCGGAGTGACAGCAGCGTAAGGGTCAGACACGCTGTGTCTCGTGATGCCAGGGTGGTCGTGAAAGGGGTACGGCGGCATGCCCGACGAAGATCCGACCGACCGCGAGAAGGGTGAGACTGGACTCGAGTGAGGATGAGCATGCGACATTTGGCTGGGTGGTGGAACCTCCCGCCTAAGAGGGCTCGGACCTGCAGAATTCCGAACAGGCGTGCTGTACTCGCTCATGGGTCTACTTTGAGACGGGCTGCCGTAGCTGCGCTCGATAGCTTGGAGCGGTGACGTGGATGAGACGTAAGATTGCTGGTCGAAGCTCTGATGTCGCTCGTGCTGCGGCGTGTTGCCGTGTGAAGGGGGAAGAGGTGGCAGCTCCGCAGCATCAAATTGACTGCCGTGCCACGACTGCGTGTCATGGTGCGATGGTGCGACAGAGGAGTGATCCCATTGGCTGTTCATTTCCGGAACACCATTCGTGGCGTTGGCCAAGTCGTGAGGACCTGGTTGATATCCTTGCTCATCCATGTCATTCTGGTAATGCGAATCAGCATATACAGAGTGAACATCTGGTGCTGACTGCGAGTGTGCCAGCATCATGTGTGATTGGGCTTGCGGCAGAGATCCTCGGTGACGTGACGATGGTGGTATTTGTGGTAAAAAGTCCGGTTGGTAGGGATTGAAGTGACCGTCTGCCTGGTCGTAGTCCGGTTGCGACTCTTGGACGAATGGCTCTGGTGGTGCTGTCGGATTTCCATCTGGGTCAAGGAAGACAGTCTCTCCTCTTGCGCAGCCCAACTTTCTTGGGCCGAACTGAGGAGTTGTCATCTGCGATGGCCCAGCAGGTAGAGGTCGTCTTTTTACTGGCGACTTCTTCTTCAAGGTGTCCGTGGATTGCGGTCGTTCTGGTGCTCGCGAGTCGTAGTAGGACATTTCTATCCGTACCTCCCCAGCGTATTTGCCTTTGTAATTGAGATGGTGCCAGCCGTCGTGTCTTCCTCCACCAGGCTTGATGACTCTGTCCATCAGCGCGACCCAGGTTTCACCAATCAAATCCGTCCTCTTGTCATCGTTAAAGACCGAGACCTTCAAGTTGTGATAGTCGGGTGATTCATGAACGGTGAAGCGGAGCTCTTGATCCCTAGGTTAAGTCAGTACATGTCCAACATTTCTCCATGGCATGAGACTGACCATCGCGGTGTTTGCCCTCCTCGCATATCCGTGTTTGTCTTCTTTGCTTCCTTGCCTAATCTCGCAGCACAGTATGGATCCTGCTTTCCCATGGTCCTCCTGTTTGGCAAATTCTTTGCTCTGTCGATGATGAGAACCAACGTCCCGATCTCTGGCCCATCCACCGTCATGTCCGCGTACAGCCCAGCGGTATGCTGTCTGGTCGCCATTATGCCTTTGATGTTCGATCTGTCGAGGTGCTAGACCAGTAGCGTACCTAAAGCGGCAGTGGAATGTTTAAAAGAAATGTCGATTGACTGCACAAACGGTACAGCGTTGCTGCCCGGCCACCGTTACGGGCTGTACCGTGGGACGGTTGTGGGTATGATGCAGTTCCTTGGTCCCAAGCTCAAGGTTTGTTTACGCTGCCGATACCACGTGGGAGGACATGGCGATGCACAGTAGGAACAAAGGTGAACGTTCAAAGAGTGAAGACAAGCGGCGAGCAGGAGTGAACGACAGCCTCGATACCTCAGTAAAGGAATGGCTGACCTGTGGTTCTCAGGCGCGAAGTGGTGCGGGAGGAGCTGGCATCATGTCATGTTTGTTTGATGCGGCTCTGGGAATAAGAATTAAGCTTTGGCGCTTTTCAGCTGTGCAGGGATTCGCAGGCTTTGGTGGCTGGATTTCCCGGCCTCCACTTTTTGCACTTTGCTCCGCAAGTGGCTGGGCGAACGCGCAACGCTGCCCACTCTTCTTCAATTCTCAATCTACGATGAGATGTTCTGCAGGACCATTGACCAAGTTCTTTTCCGACTAGGCAGTATCATAATGTCTTCCGACGCGTCAGGCGTGTAGAGTGAACGTTAAAATCATCAATCTAACGTGTGGCTTTGCCCTCACGACCTGCCTGATAGACGTTTGATAGGCGTGACGCCTACTTTACTACCTGCCAGTCCACCCCTACAAGGACCCTATTGCCTTTGGGATCCATCTCCCAAGTCGGATCTCGGATTCCTAGTCTATCCCCCTGTCTGACAGTGATCCCAGGTTTGCTCTCCAGCATTGCAGAAACTCTACTCCCGTTCGAGGTCCGGGCCTCTAATAATAGTACCCCATCTTCCTCGATCTGCTCCACTTCCAAGACGGCAGAAAAGCCAGACACGTCTGCTCGCCTTGAAGCGGTAGATGTTCCTAGCTCCGTAATCCAGGACTGCATCTCGGCAGCCATTCCACCAGGAACAAAGCGCTGACCACGTCGGTGGGGTGAGAAGAATTCCGGGGAAGGATCAATAGCGTGAGAAGGTAGAGAAGACCTCAGGAAGGATGGCTTCGAGGATGCGATTGGTTCGGAACTTGGGAATGCTGCTGCCTGGGACAGGAAACGAGCATTAGGCCGTCTTGGTGAAGTTTCTGTTGGGTGGATGTCTTCTTCGACACGCCTTCGCTTACTGTAAGGCTCCTCATTCGACTGGTCATGATACCGTGATGCCGCGTGGTCTTGCTCTGTTGTGGGATAGATGTGTGTACCAGTTGGTGGAAGTTCGTCCTCCGAGCTTGCTTCCAGCTGATCCTCGACACTCGTTCTCAGGCTGAATCTAGGCTTGGACGATTGCGTACTCGTCAACTGTGTGCTATGCTCGGTGGACGATGTTGCGAATCGAGGCACTGTCCGAGGTGTTGGCGGAGGCGCTGAGGGTGAAGGAGCTGTGGGTTGTGGGCCATAGCTCGGTCGCAAGGGCTGGTTATTTGATGTGTTTGAGCTCTTCTTCTTGGTCAAGAATCTGTGAGGAGATGGTTTCTGCAGTCGTCAACGCCCTGAGCTGTGGCCATTGGTTCATTCACAACTCACAGCTTGCCGCGGCGGCGGCGGTGGCGGGGGATCCATGCAGCATCCATACTTTCATCGAAGACTTTGCTTCCTGACCATACTACATCGACATCGTATCACAGCAACGTTCTATGAGATCCTTGGAGTGAGTTGCAGATGATCTGAGATGATGAAGCCAAAGATTCGGTTGTGTCCAAACTGAGCAGAAGCCGCCCGCAACGACGCTGAAGGTGACGCTCTGGCTTGATCACGGCATATAACCGAGCGACCACGACTATAACAGTACAATTCGCTGTGACCTTGACGTGAATTCTGTGAGTATCACTCTCTCAAAGCTTCCAGATTCTCTCCTTGAAAGTGCAAGCTCTCCAACCCAACATGACAACCCCGACCCCCCAATCCATCTCCCTCACCCGCCCCACCGACTCCACCCCCCTCCGCCTCTCCACCATCTCCGCCCCATCCACCACCTCTCCCGCCCGTGGCACTGTCCTCCTCATCCACAACTTCCCCCTCACATCCCACCAATTCTACCACGTCACGCCCCTCCTCACAGCGCAAGGCTACCACCTCCTAATCCCAGACCACACCGGCGCCGGCCTCTCCTCCCGGCCCCTCTCCAACTTCACCAAATCCGCCCTCGCCTCCGACCTCCTCGCCCTCATCGACGCCCTCTCCCCTCCCGAACCACTCTACCTCGTCGCCCACGACATAGGCGGCATGATCGGCGCCGCCTTCTGCCTGCAATACCCTGCCCGCGTCCGCGCAGCCGTACTAGGCGAGTGTCCCCTCCCGTCCAAGTCCGCGGATGACTTCGCCCGGCGCGACGAAGGCCACTTCCACTTCCCATTCCAGTCACACGTGGATCTCGCCGTCGCGCTTGTCACGGGTAAAGGGGAGATGTATCTACGGTATTTCTTCGATCGACAAGCTCATCAACGGGGGCGCATCACGGACGAAGACATCGCGGTGTTCACGAAGGCGTGTTCCCAGTCTGGGGCGTTGAGGGCGGCGTTCATGACGTATCAGGCTTTGGGGAGGGATAGGGAGGAGTTCAAGGCTTGGAGGGAGTGGGGGAAGGGGTCGACGGAGGTGTTGGCGCTTTGTGGGGGGGAGAGTCATTGGGGAAAGGAGCCGGGGAGGTTGTTGGAGGAGGTTTTTGAGAGGGTGGAGGAGGGGAAGGTGAGGGGTGCGGGGCATTATGTTGCGTTGGAGGAGCCGGAGGGGTTTGTGCAGATGGGGGTGGGGTTTTTAAGGAGGTATGAATAGGGGAGCAGGAAGGGATGAGGGGTGGGAGGAGGATGTATTGGTATTGGACATTATTTGACGACAAGGCAGTGATGATTTAAGCTGGGATCCAACCTGTTCCCTTGGCGCGAAGCTGTCTTGTAACTTCGTCCATGCTGACACCTAGAGCTCGCTCAAGGTATCTTGGGATCTCAATATTGTCGTGGTTGCCAGCGAGAGCAAGCTTGAGCTCGTCACCCATGCGACCTTTGGCGTATCCGAAGAGGGTGGTGTCAACACCGGTGTGACCACCGGTAGACCACTTGAGACCAGACCTGGTGTTGAGAACATTGGCCAAATTTAGGGCGAAGCTGTCGCCACCCGCAACGAGCTGCTCGATCTCGGCAGGAGTAGCGTCGGAGACCCCGTATGCGGGCAGGATAGTGCTTGTCAGGAAGCTACGGCGGTCGGTGCCGTTGTAGCTCCTGAATTCATCAGCGAGAGTCTCGGCGGTCTTCTTCGCGCCGGTAAGAGCCTTGACATTGTATCTGCTTGGAATGGTCAGACCACCAGTCTCGTGATCAGCAACGGAAATCATGGCAGTGTCTGGGTGATCATCGATCCATCTGCGGACCAACGCCATGACACGCTCGTACTCGAGGACTTCGTGCAGGTGGGCGGCACCATCGGAGGCATGGGAAGCGTGGTCGATGCGGCTAGCTTCAATCATCAGGAAAAAGCCCTTGCCACGCTTGACCAAGCAGCGGAGTCCACGGCACCTGGTGGCATTCTCGAGAGCTTCGAGGGCCTGGCTAGTCATTTCCGACAAAGATGGCTCACGTTCAGCCTCTGGCTGCTGCTGGCGGTCAAGGTCATAGTTGAGGTCACCATCGTTGAAAGTGCCGAGCCATGGAAGATTGATGCGGCCGCGTGACTCCGAGATGGCGTTAAAGGCGGAGCGGTTGGTAGCCACATAGTAGCCTTTCTCGCGAGCAAATTTGAAAATGTCAAGGTCATCTTCGCGGCAAGAAGTAGGGTCTGATTGGGGCTTGAAGTAGCAGCGACCACCGCCAAGTAGGACATCGACAGACTGGTTGAGGGGATGCGACAAGCCGACCTGTTGCTCGACAATGGCGGCGAAGGCATTACGATCGATGACATGCGAAGAGAAAGACGCTGGTGTGGCATGGTTAACGATGCTAGTAACAACCAGACCGGTCAGATATCCCTCGAGCTTTGCCGCCTCGAGGATGGTCCCGACGGGTTGGTTGTCGGCAGTGACACCGATGGCACCGTTGTTGGTCTTGAACCCAGATGCGAGAGCAGTTCCGGCAGCGGCGGAGTCAGTGACCAGATTGTTGGCGGAATGCGTCCTTGTGTTGCCAATGGGCTATCATAGAGTCAGATTATGACAGCGTTGTGGAGCACGATTACTCACCATCTCATCGATGCTGATACCACTGTTCAGGGCATCGAGGTACGTTCTTGCGATAGTCTGCGACACTGGGGCCATGCCATCTTGATTGACAGTATCAGCATTCATCAATATGACTCTCGACGAGTGGCATACCGGGAATAACAAAGATGAAGTTCTTCGGCTTGTCTCTGAAAATAGCGAGGGCCGCAGGGGCAAAGGCTGCGGAAAGTAGGATTGAAGAACGCATTGTGGCGACAATGGAGGCTGATGAGACATTGTAGCTGGGTATGACCTGCATATAAATACTGCTCCGCCGTCTTCATACGTTGTGAAATGAGTCGGACGCCACACGGGTAGTAACGCTTGGAGCGGCTCTGTGCCCTGCATGTCCACCCTTTCGATACCACGTTCTTGAAGTCGTAGGGGAAGGGTCGGCCATGTTACCTCTCCAGCGCGGTGGAAACACTTTGGTCAAGAGTCCATCTCTCTTGGCTCTGGCTGGCCAAGCAGTCCGGAACAGGAAGGCTAAAATGAAGCTGAACCCACGTGTTGCAAAACTGACTCTTGAACAGTAGAAAGCTCTGGCCAGGGGAAAGTGAATGCGGTTCGGTAGCAATAATTGGGATTACCAAGAAGAAAATTCTATAGCAATGCAAGACTATTGTCTTGATGCCAAGAGATACTCACGGTCAAGATTGTATGATCTGCACATCGTCGTCGCTCAGGGTCGCAGCCGGCCGGGTTATCTCCTGACCAGGAACACTATGCAGACAAGCACTCAAAGAGACGATAAGGTGACATGATTTTTGATTATCCTGGTCAGATACGGAGTATGTAATGGGAAAGATATTCCAGACATTGGTGCACAGACTAGGGTGACTGACCACTGAGGTCCGGTGGAGCCGCGAACTATCACGTGTAAAATAATGCAGGGCGTGATCATTGAACCACTGGCAGCGTGTGATCTCTATGTCAAAGGGAGGCGCGGAACCGTCGGGTCCCAACGTGAGTGCTTCTCAAAGTCAGCGGTGGTAACTTAGCCAGCTCAGAGCTTCATCATATGACCAGACGATCGAGCGGAGTCTCTAGCGACAAAGACATGAATCGGAAGCTCTGCCTGAGCGGCGTGGTGATGATGGAACATCTCAACTCCGCATGCTGTCGTGGCACGAGTAGACGGGAGGAGTGCCTGTCAATCCGGCAGGGATCAGGCATCGATCTCTCACCCAATCTGCTGCCAGAACCCGCAAATTGTCGAAAGTGGTGTGCATTAGCGGCCGAAGTGCTTGTGTGACTTGAACATTGTTCAACGAGCTGAGGTGGAAGTGGTGTAAGAGGCCGATGGAAGTAGTAAATCGATACTGCGAAGACGACTTGTGCGCACGACTTACGATGGAACAATCGATCTTTAGAGACAGACGCCCGTGCTTCACGTGTTGCTGCATCAACTCGGGCGCGTGTCAGGGCAAAAAAGTAGTGGAGGAACCAGAGTGTGCGATCGGAGCCGCGTTGGCGCTTGTGCTGGCGAGTGACAGCTCTGCCACTCTGGCAGGGAAAAAGGGAAAAAGAGACCAAAAACTGGCCTTGATGATGTGGGTGGATGCGGGAACTTGAGCCGCGAGTCAGGCCTTTTCTCCTCCAAAAGAGCCCGTGCCCACTTGATCCCAGCCTCTCTTGACCTTTAGTCTCTCTCCACCAACTTGACGCCAGCTCACATTCACTTTGACATTGTAACTTTGAAGTTTCTTCTTTCCGACACATCCAGCGTGCAGTAAGAGATCCACCTACTGATCGAACACCGATCTCGAAATATTTGGCCACGACAGCATCTTCAAACGGCCAAACTCGTCCAAGCTTTCGGACCGTTTATCCTTGCCGTACCGAACCTGCGATTGGAAAGAGCAGAGCTCCAGGAAAAGAAGCTCAAGAAACCCTTTCGAAAACACCAACGCAAACACCGGAACAGCTCTTCGACACGTTACTATCCGACGGCTATTGTCGACATATATCTCGAACACTCAGTCGACTCCACTGTTACCTGAGCTGCATCTGCCACGCTTGAAAGGCAGGTGAACTTTCACCACTCACGACCATTGCTCGCATTGCCCTGCGACTGCGCAATCGATAAGCTTCACTCCGTCTACCATGCCCTTCTAATTCACCTGCGACCATGGGCGTAGACACCCGTCGACCTCCCTTGCCAGCTCCAACAGAAGATCCGAGCTCAATGGACAACGAGACTGATCTCGCGACCGACATTTCCCGTCGCACCGATCGCACCTCCTACTCCATCCCCGAGGACGGTAGTCCCATCACTATTACGACCTCGAAACCCATTACCACAAAAGACAGTCTGCACAGACGAAATCGATCACAGACGTCACTTCTCATCGAATACTTTGAGGCAGGGAAGAATGGCGACAAATCAAGATCGAAACCAAGCGTAAGAGTAAAGGTCACACCCTCAGCCGCGCGAAGGTCCAAGAACGGCAGCGGAAGTGATTCAGTTCAAATCACAGGCATTGGGAAAGATAGGAAGCCTTCATACACTCGCCGCATCTCTCTTGGAAGCAAGACCGAGACTAGCGAAAAGGTCATCATTGACGGGACAGAGGTTTCACGAGTATCACGCTCGACAGACTCGAATGGCTCAGCTCACCCGCCTGTCGAAGTCGAAGTTTTGAACCCGAGCGACCTCTCCAACTCACGACTGTCCAGAGATTTGCGTTACGTGGAGAACACCTCGGACATTTCTTCCATGCCACCGGATAGCTTGCTTGAACCAGTCACGCACACAGCTACGACGGAAAGCGACACAGTCCAGGCTGGAAACCCCTTGAACCGGAAACGGAGTCGTAGCCTGGAACGAATCACGACAGATACGAAAGAGACGACACATCTGAACCCTCCCAGCCACGCCAGGACTCGCAGTCTGAGTCGCGAGCGCATCACACAAAAGGTCATGGAGAAGTTAGCCGGCAGACCGGTCGAGTCGACCAGTCGCCGTCGTAATGTCGAGTATGAACCGGACACCAAGCCTGTGAAGGAGCGGCGCCGACGTTCATCGAGATCGCATCACACCGAAGATGTCATCAGCCCTGGATCCAGTCAACTATCCTCCAACATTACACAAAGTCAAGCATCGTACCGATCTGGGAACTCGAAGGTCTCTCTGACAAATCCACGATTACTGGAAATGGTCGAAGACACTGTCAGACGGCTGATCATGCCTGAGTTGCAGCAGATGAAAACACAACAGAAGACGACCAAGAATCTAGAAGAGTTTGAAGAGAGCCGGAGAAGCTCAGCTGTGGACCGTGATTCTCGCAGCGGGCTTGACCGAAGCATCTCCAAGTCATCCAGCACTCCCAACATTCGAGGCAAGCCCAAGGTCGTCCTGAATCGACACGACGATGATCCTGGAGAAGTCTTGTCGAGAGGCGATTCCGAACGCATCAAGGTCAGGAGGTCCAGCCGAGGATCCACCGCAGAGTCCGACTCCCGAAGACGGCGACGATCATCGCGGGCTGACTCCGTCGAGGAGGAACGTACAGAGCGGAAGACCAAGTCGAGCCACAGTAAACGTGACACTGCAGCCGCAGCCATTGCAGGAGGCGTTTTGACTGCAGCAGCGCTCAAGCATCACAACTCTCGCGACAAGGACCGGAAGCATCGACTGGCTGACGGAATCGATCACAACGAACACGACAGCTACACTCTCTCAGACAGCTTCACGGATACTACGGAGCGCGATCATGGCCATCGAATACGTACAGACGCCCCGCGGATACCCTTCTTGGGCGGACCTACCGACTCGGAAATGACAAGGCCGTCCATCATGTCTGCTTCGACCGAACGACCTCTATCTTCTCACGTCGAATCACTGGACACTCCAATTCAAGAGGTGCCTAGACGTACCTTGGGCGAGTCGCATTCAAGGGGCACATCACGTTCTCGTGGCACATCAGTCGATACCAGAACTCCAGAGACTGCACGTAACGTGGGAGAGAAAAGCAGCGTTCGATCACTGACCGAGAATATCGAGCGCCACAATCACAGTGGGTCTTCCACCCCAAGTAGATCACGCAATCCCGCACTTGTGGCTGGGGCGGCCGGACTTGGTGGAGTCGCAGCTGGCTATGCACTCGGTAAGAGCAAATCACCCAAGACGGGCAGGTACGAAGAGACACAGCAGAGCATCAGTCCAGTGCAAAGTGTGTCCAGCTATCGAGATGATCTCAATGATCCTTTGATCCCGCAAGCTTTGAGCCCGAGAAGTCCAACATATCAGGATGGGTTCAGGACGGGGGCATATGTACCCTCACCGCTTTCGACCCCCGGTCTGAATGGAGCAAAAGGCCACCTTCCTCCAAAGAGTCAAAACGTCGACTCTTTCGCCGCACGAAGCAAGCGTCAGAACTTCCGCCCGGACTCTGAACTGTACGATGACACGACGTCAAGGGGCGAAGAGGTCGATGAATGGCTAGAAGAGGAGCACAGGAAGAACGACAGACTGAGGGACTCCATGACTGATGGATCCTTCCGCGATTCCTACATCGAAAACAGAGACTCCTACATCGACAACAACCGAGACTCATACACTGATGCAAATCGGGATTCGAAGTACACGGTCGACAGTGGCAGCATTAATACCGGCACATCTGAGCGCGGTATCGCTGCTATCGCCGCCACACCCCACTATGTGAACTTGCCCATGGGCGTCGAGTCGAATGTGGCGTCACTCATAGATCCATCGACAGTCGACAGCTATCAGTCTTCTGGAATCAGCATGGATCGTCCCTATCAGGATGTTCATTCCCTACGCGACGATGTTGAGACCCATCAGACTCGCACAGAAGCACCAACCCAGCACGGATATGCTGCGATCATTGACGAGCAGGATGCCAGCTCTCGAGACTCGAAGAATCTTGGTCAGTCACCTTTGCCAAGCGGTAATCTCGAGCGTCAACGGACTGTTGTGCAATCTCCGAGGCAAAGTGAAGCTTCTTCCCACCATAGGCGGTCCTCGCATGCTTCCACACCCGTGCAGCTTGGTGCGAGTGGTGTCCCAGATCTCAATGATCCCATGCCAGAGATCGGACACGGCCTCGACGCGGCTTCCGTGTCAAGTGCTCGTCATTCCATTCCGGTCTCGCCAATCAGTGCCAAGGAAAGCAGAGAACGATTCCAGTCTGGTCTTGTCGATCCGCAAAGAGACAACCGCTACTTCTCATTCGAGCAAGACGACGATGTCTCTCATTCCAGCAAAGGTCACGGCAAAGCTGCTCTAGCAGCAGGTGCAGCAGGTCTTGCAGCAGGTGCAGCTGTAGGCGCGGCCGCCAAGAAGAGCCGATCCTCCTCGCTAAGAAGTCAGGAACGTCGCTCTTCGGTGGAAGATCTTGAGCGTGAGGAGACACATCTCGAGCCGCACACTTACCAAGACGGACTAAAGCCCAGCATAACCCCGGTGAATGCACAGCCTCCCCATGACGAGGGTTATGTCTCCGGTGCCTACGCTCGCTCTGTTGACACTCCACAAGCACGAAGACACGACGAAAAGACTTATAGTCAGGAGGATCTCGCCGAGTATGAAGCTGCCATGGGACAGGACGATGTGTTCCAGAACCCCAAGCGTGAGACTTTCCTCAGCGGCAAGTCTGATGGTCTCGACTCTCCCCTGTATGAGAGCGCCACTGGTCGCGGTATCGACAGGATCCATTCCAAGGACATCGTGGCTCTGATGGATCATTTGACGGTCCGTGATGCTCAGCGTAATGCTCGCGATACTGAGATTCTGGTCACGCTTGTCCGCAGTGCTGCCGAGATGCGTCAAAACTTTGAGGATCTCAAGAAGTTCATCAAAGAAGAGGATCGCATGATCATGAAGAACACTGATCGTAACGCCGACTCAACCATTCAGCGTGTATTGGGAGGACCCAGACCACAGCCTCAAAGCTCGCCGCGACCTCCACGTGTGGCGTTCGACGAAGAATCCGTCTCTTCAGCCAAGCGACAGAATGTCTTTAAGCGCGCTCTCAAGGGTCTAGGTGGTCGCAACGCGAACGACCTCGCAAAGATCGAAGATATGCTTAATCAACTCTTGGATGACGTCGAGTACCTCAAGGATGCACAGTCGCAGGGTGTCAATAGCCAGCCAATCTCATCCGCCGGCGATAGACATCCTCCAAGCATAGCGGAGAGCCGTAACGACGGCTTTTCATCATACGAAGCGCTTCGTGCCAACACCGGATCTGGGTATGAACCCGAAGGTCTGGCTGGAACTGGCTCAACTCCGAACCACTCTGGCAACGTTCAGCTTTCTCCTCCGGCAAAACAGACTTTCCATTCTGGCTATGACGGACGTCGTGATTCGATTAATCGTGTCAGCACAGTCTTGGAAGGTGACGAGGATGAGTTTGACAGAGATGACTCCCTGACTCCGAAGCCACTCGCGACAGGCAAATACCCAAGTCCTATTCAGGACACTCGAAGGAGTGGAATGGTCTTCGGGACTCCTCCACAAAAATTTGCCTCTGCAGACAACAGTCTTGAGAACACGCCCGATCGCCGGAGTAAGCAGTCATTCGTGCCAAAAGTTTCAAGATGGTCCAAGACTACCGCCTCGTCTGCTCCAGATGGCTACGACTCGAGAAGACAGTCACATGAGCAACGACCACTCTCAGACGCTTCACTTGGCAGCCGGGGCATAGCTGCTCGTGATACCCAGTACTACGACTACGACGACTACGACAGTACTGCGTCTCGTTCACAGCGGCATGCACAAAGCGTGCGGAGCGGTATTAGCGATATGACACGTTCTCCATCACCTCTGATCCCTTCCGAAGCAGGATCGGCAAGCAATCAACGACAATCGTATTCCACAACACGCGATTCTTACCACTCAGCGCCTCGCTCATACAACGCCCCTGCTGGCCAGTTGCCGTCGTCTGCTTCGCCAACTTCTTCACGTCGCTTGTCGAACAACACTGATCGCTCCGCGGCTAACGAGTTGCATCTTCCCATCGATGAGGATGAGGACGACTACGACGATCCAAAATACCATGCTCACAGGAAGAGTCTGCTTCTTCATGCCCCAGTCGCCGTGCCAGGGAAGAAGCCAAACCATGGTAGCACGCTCGAACGTGGAGCTATAGACTACGAGGATGATGGCAGCGAGCTGGGCAGCTTGCCTGGAAGCTTGAATGGTGGTATGCCAGGTGGCATCCCTGGCAATGTCTCCAACATATCCGGCTCCGATCTCAGCCAGAGGTCAATCGACACCGAATTCGACCCAAACATGTGGGGATCAAACCCGGCTCTCTCCCTGGCCCGCGCTCATCGTCTCGGCAAGATCAATGGAGGACAGCCACAGCAGAGCCCGCTCCGCAAAGCTGTCTCTCAGAGCATCAGCCCAGCTCAAAGCCCAGTCGAGGCGCTCCCTAGCCCTCGCAGCGGTGGCGGCAGAGACGAACTGCCCATTCAACGCCCAGAAGATCTGCCTATCAAGACAAGCAAGAAGATCAATCCAGCTCCCGCAAGGCAATACGACGATTACGAGGAAGATCCAGAGCGTCGCTACACCCGCTCTCACGCTCCACCAAGGACATTCGACAGGCTGTACTATTCGTCTCCACTCGGAAGCGGACACCTCCTAGAGCCAATCCAGGAGGTGAGGTACAGTCTTGAGACAGACGTGAGCACCCCGCATATAACACCTGAGGAAGCCAATACTGATGACTCGCAGAGAACCCCTCCGAGCAGGGAGATCACACCCGAGCCATCAGTGACGCCTCAGCCAGCTGTTGGTGCGGGAAGCAAGCTGAACCCGTTGAGGAAGATCACTGGCCCGAGACCAATGGGGAGCAAGGCATCTCCAGGCGGAGAGGAGGGAAAGGGGAAGCTGATCAAGAGAAAGGCCGTTGGATCCTGAGACTCAATGCCATGAGGTCCATGTCGCAGGCGGCAGGGACAGGAGTGGACACGAGAATTTAGGACTTGCATCATACAAGAGAGACGAAAGGGAAGCGGAGGAGTTGATATAGCACAGCGCAGGATTTCTACGAAAAAGGCATGGCGAGCGAGCTGTAGAGAAACACTTTCATTTGCAGATGAACGAAATCACGACGAGGAAACGACGACGCTAGATATGAGATATGATATGCGACTTTCTCTTTCGGACTTTTTTGGGTTCGTGGTGATTGTACTGCTCTCCTGCTGCGATTCCTCTGACCCCTCTTCCACCGGGTCCTGGAGAGCGTTCCCGTTCGCAGTGACTGGATTTGCCCATTCAAGCTCGCATGCCACCAATAAATACCCATTGCTCCTATTCTATCAAACGATATTGACTCCCCTCTCTCACTCCCACCTCCTTCCTCACTCTGTCCTCTGGATTCCAGCCATTGGAAATACAATCTCATCCCCTCCCCCTTTGCCCCTTCTGGAACCCCCCCTGCCTAGGCTGCCGCCCATACTCCCTCCTCCCCTTGATTTTCTCATCGGCGCTCTTCATGCTCGCGCCCAACTGTATATCGATGCGCGGGGGGTGGGCGAAACCGAAGCTCTTGGCCACTTTGACGAGGTCGAGCGAGTTGACGTTGAAGACGGATCGTAACGAGTGGGAGGCGTAGGCTTGGAGGTAGGAGCGGTAGCCGTCTTTTGCTGACTGGGGGGAGGGGTTAGCATGAATGGAAGGAAAAGGAAAGGGGGAAAGGGGGGGAGGGAGATGGACGGACCTTGTTCAAGTAGTAGTTCTTCCCGATTAGGCCCTCGAGTTGTGACTGGATGTTGAGCACCTTGCCCATTGGCATTTCAAATTCCACGAGGGGAACACGGGCTTCTTTGAGGTATTTCAAGAACCCGACCTCGCTGGGCTGCAGGAACATGAGACTCTTCCCCTTGCCGCCACTGCCTCGCGCTGTTCGTCCCACGCGGTGGATGTAATCTCTCGGATCGTCGGGGGGGTCGAATTGCACGATCCAGTCTACGGCTGGGATGTCGAGACCGCGGGCTGCGACGTCGGTGCAGATGAGGGTTCCCTTTTTGGCGTTGCAGAATTCGAAAAAGGTGTTGGTTCGTTTTTGTTGTTTTTGTTTCCCGTGGAGGTCGAGGACGGGGAGGTCGATGTAGTTGAGGAGTTCGGAGAAGTACTTGACGCAATTACAGGAAGAGAAGAAGACGATGACTTTCTTGTGGGTGTGTTTCTTGAGGAAGGTGAAGAGGAGGCGGAAGCGGAGGTCGGAGTCGCAGATTACGTAACCTTGCTCGAGCCCTGCGACGGTGGAGTGTTCTTGTGAGCTGTCTACGTTGATGTAAAGGGGGTTGGGCCGGAGCGAGATGCGCGCAAGATCAGAGACCTTTGTCGTCTGAGTGGCGGAGAAGAGCATGGTCTGGCGCTCTTCTGAGGGCAGAACTTTGACAATCTGTCGCATTTCGTCCTCGAACCCAACTTCCAGAATGCGGTCTGCTTCATCTATGATGAGAGCCCGAGCGTTCTTGAAGATGAAGCCAGGGGTGTTCTGCAGATGATCGAGCAGTCGACCTGGCGTGGCAATCAAGAGGTTCACACCTTTCGAGAGCTTCTCTGCTTCCGCTCGTCGATTCGCGCCACCAATCACGATACCAAAGGTCTGCGAGTGATGTGCCATGAGCTCACGAGCGACACCGAAAATCTGCAGAGCAAGCTCACGAGTGGGAGAAACGACAATCACACCAGTACCATTCCGCGGCTTGAATCGCAATGAGTGTAGCATCTCAACAGCCGGGATGAGGAACGCAAGTGTCTTTCCAGATCCAGTCTTTGCAGCCCCGAGCACATCCTTCCCAGCTAGCAGAGGTGGAATGCCCCGCCGTTGTATCTCTGTCATGCTCTTGAATCCCATGTCACTGATCGCTCGCATCGTCTTCTCGGAGAGTTTGAGCTCGGTAAAGTCCTTCGGGTCGTTGTCGGCGCCAGGGAGAGAGACGCCATTGGATGATGGCAGGTCAGCACCCTCGTCGGCCTCTTCCACCTCCGCACCATTCTGTGGTGCGTCGTCCTCGTCGAGACCTTCGAACTCCGAGTCGGCGCCCTCATCATCGCCGTCCACTGTGGTTGCGCCGGCCTCTGCGGCAATGACTTTCAGGCTGGAGTTGAGCTCCTCCTCACTGTCCGCACCTCCCTCATCTTTATCCTGCTCTGCCTCTTCGATCACCTTCTCTTTGCGCTTGTGCTCTTTCTTCGACTTCTTCCTAGCTTCAATATCTTTGCTCGCAGGAGTGGCGTCTGTCGGTCCGGCCGATGTCGAGTCATCTACGGTCTTTGCGTGCTTTCTCTTGCGCTTCCGCGAGACTTGGTCTTCGTTCGACATGATTGCTTGAACAAGAGCTGCTACAGAAAAAGTTTCCTACCGCAAAAAGATGCTGGCCCGCATCGGTGAAGTCAGGCAAAATTTCTGCCAGAGCGGTGAGAGGGGTGGAGAGGTCGACATTGCCGAAAGCGAAAGCAATTCCGAGCCGCACTCTCCTACGCCACCTTCAGCACTACATTGTGCCTTATGTTTCTCTACTCAGACATCGGATTGAGCAGACTTGGTCGTGTACAAGCATCAACCAATACGAACTGTGTAGATATGGTCCCTCAAGACAAGGTATTTATAGCAGACCATGATACAGTATGTTTGTATACGAGGCCTAGCGCAGCACGGTACATGAGGCCTCCCATACCAACGAGAACGCTTTCAGGCAAGTGTCTCGACTTCTCTTTATCATCATGACTGTACATTCATCTACGCGTTCCACGATATAGACACTCGCTGTTCTGGACTTTCCCACTTCGACCATCCGTGGTGTTTGGTGTTGAGCGTAGCAGGCCAGAGGCCAGCAGTCCAGCATGGCTTTATCCACAACTTTCAGCAGCAGCTTCGCAACATCCACAATCACCCCTTCGATACCAATCATTACCCCTCGCGCCGACCCAATCTCTATACCACGCTTCACACCTGCTGCAGGGTGCTTCACCGACCTCAACATTTGGGCCGCACAAGCGAGTTGCTCCAGCCCAAACGAAGACCGAAGCCGACTATGCAACTACTTCCACCTCGCCGACCCCTGGTACGGCCGCATCCGACCCGCCCCCTCCGTGATCCTTCAACAATGCTACCTCCCCGCCACCGCCCTCGCCCCCGCCACCGAATGCCCCATCTACTACACCCCAGCCAGCACAAGCGACATCACCGTGGGCCTCTCGCGGACCTCCCGCACCGTAATCTGCTGCCCCACCCTCTTCCCCTTCACCTACACCCTCGCCACCACCACCGCCTTCAACGGCAACGTCGCCACCTTCTCCACCTCGACTTGCTACGCGCCCAGCCCGACCATCTCCCCTTTCAACCCGTTCATCGAGCAACACTCCGAGGTTCCCCTCCTCGCGACCTCCTGGTCGTCAACAACATCAGGGTTCTTCGTCCCATCACTAGTAACCACCACCTTCACCACCGCCTCCGACGTGCTACTGGCATCCATGGTGTCCATCTCCTTCGAGGTCTCCAAAGGACGAACATGCGCGCCGAATTGCGCCTCGCCCTTCACGGGAGGGGAGTGGCCTCTGCCGACGACGGAGGTGGGGCCGACGGCGACGGTGACGTTGATCCCGACCAGGGGAGAGGAGGAGACGGGGTGTTGGAGTAGTAGTCTTTGTGAGTTTTGGAAGGTGATTGTTGTTGCGGTGACTGTGCCGGTGGGGTTGACATTGTTGTGCTGTGTGGGGTGTTGTTGGTGTTTTGCCGGGAGGAGGAAGGAGAGGAGGAGGGAGAGGGAGGGGGAGAGGGAAGTGGAGGGGCGGAGGTGGGAGCATGGCGGGGAGAGTGTGGGTGTTGAAGAAGGGAAGAGGCACGTTGGACTGGCACCTGCACCGGGGCTCAGAGATGAGCCAGAGATGGAGCCATCAAGCCCCGGGGAAGTTCTAGGTGACGATCAGCGGACTGGAGGTGGGGAGGGCGTATCCCAATCTCGCTAAGCAAGCACATATCCAGCATTTGCGGCCAGAGTTGGTGGATATTGTGAGAAGCATTGTAATTCTACCATTCTGCAGTCAATCTGTTCCCATCGACTTGCACGACGACTGCATCACCTCATTCCTATCCTTCTTCCCATCAACACCTCCTTCAAAACTGATCCCACCCCTCATCAAAAACCTCCAACGTCCTCCTCGCCACCTCCGTCCCCAACTTATCCCCCGCCTCCGCCGCAAAATCAAAATGAATCCCGCCAAAAACCCTACTCTCGCCATTCTCCCTCGTCGCCTCCCTCAAACTCGTGTACGTCCTCGTCAGCTCCCCGATGCCATCGATCGTCACGTTGGACGTGACAGTGATGTTCACCTCGTCTGTTCCGAGGTAAGAGGTTATGACTTTGACCGCTGCACCGCCAAAGGTTGCGTGAGTCGAGGTGTAGTCTTGGTGGCTGGGCGTGGTGAGGAGGGGGGTCCAGGTGGGGTTGGAGATGTTGCGGCCGCTGGAGAGGTAGACTTCGGGGAAGCGGATGGCGGTGATGGGGCGCCAGGCGTTGTATTGAAATCTTTGAAGGGTGAGGAGGGGGACAGGGGGAGGAGAGGGGCAGGGGAGAGCTTACTTGGCTTGCCAGGAGGCGATACCGGCGTTGGCGAGGGCGTAGTAGAATTGGGCGTAGAATTTGGCAGAGGCGGCGACGTCGGTGGCGAGGGATTGGCCGATGGCGCCGTTGGCGAAGCGAGTCCATTGTCTGCGTTGTTAGTCGGGAAGAGTGGGATGGAGGGAGGACGTACGAGATACTGCTTTCGCGCCAGTAGTAGGCTGTCAAGGTGTCGTAGGGTTGGCGGACGGTGGAGTTGCGCTCGCCTTGGGCTATGACTCTGTCGATGTAGGGTTCGTACTCGGGAGAGGTCGGATCTGGTGGTCCATCAATCTCAAATTGCTCGACGTCGCCTACTGATCCGAATAGTCGAACAAAGCGTGCCTGTGGAGTATCTGGGAGCGGATTCCCACCTGGTGTGTTCTGGTAGACACCCGGCTCACGAGGGCCAAAAGTATAGTCGACAAAGTCGTTGATGCGGTCGTCCGCGCGCGCAGTGACAACCCTCGCGGCTGCAGCTCTGCCGGCTTTGATAGCAGCAGTGCCGTCGGAAGAATTGGGGGACAGTCCAATCTGGGGGATCACTCGGCGCAGAGCTGCATTCGTGGGTCCGTAATTTCTGGTGCCGTGAAACAGCCATACAAGAGCATTGTGCGCCGCGTGAGACACCGCAAGCTGCTGGTACTCGAGAGACCTGTTGCTAGCCTCTGTCGCTGCGAGATAGACGGCACCGTGCACGACAGCCGGACCCCATGCAGAAGGCGGCGACTGCAAACCTCCTATGATGCTACCATTGATCAAGACACCACCCTGATCAGCCCTGTCCCGACTGTCAGCTCTTGCGAAGGTCTCTGGATGAGACCAGCCTACCAGTACTGAACAATGTCGCCGGGGTAAGCGGCTAGAGCGCCAGAGGCTAAGGTAGCTAATGCAGTGATCGAGAACTTCATGTTGCAGTGAGAGCAGAAACGTTCCAGATACCAGTTCCTACCAGATTGCTGTACCTACCCAATCATTAAAGCTCTCTACCCCTCCTCAACCACGATGATGCACAGAAGCCGCCAAGCGAAGACGCAATGCACTTGGTCCAGTAGGGTGTCAGTACCTGGCGGGATGGCGCATGGCCTTTAGATGCATGGCCATCAATTCTGATGATCGAATATGCGCCAAGGAGATCCCTCGCTCAATAGAGGAAAGGAAGCAACATGAGATGCAGCACAGAATATCACGTCATCCGCGGACGCGGTCGAGGTCGAGAAACCCGTGCTTTCGCTCACAGTTGACGAGCTGGACTAGGACAAGCTCCCCAGCTTGGATCAGGTTGGAAGGCGATGATAATATGGTTTTTCCGTCTGACAACTAGTAGTGAGTTCAAATTGATCAAGGTGATGAAAATGTTTACCGAGGTCAATAATTCGTCGAGGCGCTTCCAACAGGGGCTGGGCAAACGGGCACTCTTTGAATCCTCCCTCAAGACACCCATCACCGTGTGGACCATGGGCGGCGCAATATCTCGAAATACGTCTCTATCGCATCGCTAGGATCTGCCACATAGCCGATGTTCGATATCGTGACTATACGTTGGCTTGGTCCGTGGGATAAACGACGGCGCTGCCAGCTATCGATTTAAGCTTTAGTTCTCATGGTGCCGAAGAGCCCATTATACTATTCGCTCCATTCGAACCCCATCGCCGGCCCTTGCCACCTCCTATTCCTGTCATGTGGGCCGAAAATGAAAGCAAGGAGATCGACATTGATGCTCGGATAGTGGAATCTTGGGCGGAGATCGAAGACACCTGGGGCTTTGTCGTGTATCGATGCACCTACAACGACGACGGAGATTGGAAGGAGTTCATGGAATATCTGACCGCATACGTACAAGAGGCACTACAAGCGTATGGGGTGGAGCATTTGATGAGCAAGCTGAACTGGCACGTACAGGAGGACAGCTCTTTCGAAGGAGCTACTAAAGCTACTATCAGGCAGTGAGTAAGCACTGGCGACCCACAAGTAATTGCACTAAGCTATGGAAGAACGTTTGAGGATTGGCGATCTCGTCAACCGCAGATAATATCCCCAAGAGGCGACTACTGTATCATGGTCGACCAAGACAGCCTGGATTCAGTTCTCGTCGCCGGAAAGCCGCCCGATGACTTAAGTTGTCTCGAACCCTATGTCATTCTGATTGATCGTCAGTGGAGACAGCTCTATGAAGATGAGACTGAGGTACCCGACGACAGCAAGCCAGATCCAGCCAGGCGGCTTCTCGACCAGGATTGTGAAGCACTCGAGGGATGCAGGATGGAAGATGTAGGCTGGACTATGGTCAATATTGCCGCAGTGCCCATACGGATGTATTCCGTACTGGATACCGGATGGGACATTGTCTATCAGCGACCACCGACGGTGTCTAATCCATAAACATGGATACGAGGCACGTATCTTGCATTGCATGGCCGCAGACTGTTCCGGAAATACATACAGATCGATTGGCAGGAGGTTGCTCCGTATCGACTCATAGTCAACAGAGCGGTTCGATTGAATTGATGACAAATTGGGAAAATCCAGGAAGTCGAGGGGTGATTGAATGATCCGAGAGTTCGCTCTATCCGTGGACGGCTGCGTTTGACTTGGCTGTTTCACCACTCGCAGCTGAAGAGTTCGCCGATTTTACCCACGCACCTCGCAATGTGCACGTGGAGTTCTGAAAATATCGACCGACCTCCAACCACGTGGGCAGGTCGTAAAGTATGTCAACGCCACTCGCGGAGATCTTTAGTCCAAGGCCTGCACATGGGTGACACCTGCGATATTCTTAGCCTTCTAGAGGAGTGGGCCGACAGCACCTGGGGATTCGTCATCTACCGCTGCACATACTCAAGCGATGAGAAATGGGCTCATTTCATGGAGCTTCTTTACGTTCACTCCAAGGAATGGCTAGAAGGTGAAGACCTTGGGCAGATCGTTGACAGTCTGGAGTGGACTGTCCGGGAAAATCGCATGTTCGAAAGCGCATCGAAGCATGAATTGAGAACGTATTCCGTGGACGTTCCCACCTGCAGCTGACCTGACGCGCTGACATACATGACAGATCTTTCAGGGACTGGGTGGGCACCACATCTGCGGGCAAGAGAAAGGTAAACCCTCGTTACGATTATTTCATCGTAGCAGATCAGGAGTGCCTGGACTCCGTCCTCGATCGAGAAGATCCGACCGAGCTTGAAGTGAACGGCAGAGCGTACGTAAAATTGCTGAGGCATATACTCGAGTGTCTGTTCCCTCTGATTCGGGTCTTGCAACCCTCACAAGCTGGACCCATAGACGATTCGAATAAAATGGAAGACGAAGCCAGAGCAGTTCAGTCATGGACAGAGGTAGAGGGATTCTGGGGCTTTGTCATCTATCGATGCACGTACAGGGATGATGACGAATGGGATCTTTTCATGGCCCACCTCAATGCCCATGCACAAGCGGAATTGGATGCCAACAATGCCGGCCATCTGATAAAGTCACTAAGATGGGAAGTCCAGGAGGATATTTCGTATCAGGGCGCTAGCAAGAGCTTCATCAGGCAGTGAGTGAGTCCGGTGATAGTCAGCCGAACTTGCTAAACAGTCACAAGGAGATTCCAGGGATGGAGAGAGAAGCAGGGTCGAATTACATCGCCACGGGGCGACTACTGCATTATAGTCGACCAGGACAGTCTAGATTCTGTACTTGTGGCTGGGATAGCACCTGACTTCGATTCAATGGCAGAGCCCTACGTTAATCTAATCGATCGTCGCTAGAGACAATTATACGTCGACGACACAGAAGTCATCGGCTCCGAAGAGCTTGACCCAGCGAAGCCTCTCATGGATGAAGGGTGTGAGGAAGTCGAAGGTTGTAAGATGGAGAACGTAGGCTGGACTAGGGTCGACGTATCCTTGTTATCGGTTCGCCTTTTCACCATTCTCCACGACGTGGGCTGGGAGATCGTCTACAAACGTCCACCAGAACTCTCTAGCCCATAGTTTAGCACTCGCATGATGTCGAAGAAAGAACGGAAGCTAAGCATTCTTGCTGGAGATGAGCTATCGAATGCCCTGCCACGGGGGAGCGTTATCGCATTGTTTATATTTGATCTCGAGCTTGGTTATTCAACGTTGTCTGCAGTCTTGGCTTCGAACCTATCATTACCTAGGATTGAACATGGTGCTGGACGAACGGCCATGTCAAGGTTTGACCACCACAGGTGGCCTACGATACACGCCTTCCCAGCCAGGATCGTCGAGGATACTGAAAGCTCTGGGAGCTACATGACTGATAGCAAGCTTCATCCAACCGACGTCGTCCATGCGGCATCCATCCAGTGGATCGAAGCCTTCATCTGCCGCTTGCCTTTCCCCCTCTGCCGCTCTATCTACCTTGTCTTCATAGCTACCATCGAAGTATTTCTGGCGCCAATTCTTATCGATGATGTAGACGAATGCTTTGTTCTCGCTGTCGTACTCCGGCGGCGCAGGAGCTGCCAGCGTAGCGTCTATGCAGTCCTGGTCGACCATGACACAAAAGTTGGCCCTGGGTGAGGACAGTTCAGAATGCTTGGATGCCCATTCGTGGAACCTTCTATCTCTATATCAGCGGTGGCTGAATGGCATGGCAAAGATTGGACTTACCTTCTGACCAGTTCTTTGCTCGCACCTTCAAGCTCGGGCTTCTCCTGGATAGCCCAGTCCAATGTGTCCATGAGATCCAGGTAGTCCTCATCGTCTGCCTCGAGTGACTCCCGAACATGATCATTGAGAATCTTGAGAAAGCGCGACCACTCATCGTCGCTTTTGTATGAGCATCTGTATATAATGAATCCCCATAATCCCTCCTCTTCTACAATCTCACGAGCATACTCTGCGTCGCTGCTCATAGTGCCAGGATTGGGGAGTGAAAATTGCGAAAGGAAGACGTGAGAGATCGCACGATGTCACAAGTCTCACCGGATTCCAGCTGCACTTACCTCCACCAAAAACAGCTCATGCATCGGGCGGTGACGATCGTTCCGTTGAGCAAGGAAGATGAGGTCGGTGAAGTGGTTACAGAGCGAGTCAAGGTGCTGGCTGTGATTGGCCGATCGGGCAGGGCCTCGCCAAGAATTTCCCCTTGCTGGCCTGACCGTTTTGAGATGGGCAATTTACCAGACCTCTCTCCATTATTGTCGACCTGTACAGCTGCGGTCTCCGGCGACTACAAATACTTCGTGACAAGCTATTTAGCTACTCGAAACTGCAATATTGCCACGGAGTACCAACATCTGCATATGTCTAACTGCGGAGGTTTCGTCTACGCTGAGGTCCTGTCATCAGCTCCTTCGTTAGATCGTTGTCCGGATTTGAGACACATGCGGATCCTGCCACACATGGAGTGCCATTAACGACAACTAGGTAGGGCGCGGCTGATTCTTCTGCCATACCATGCGGCGTCGACAGAGCATGCGGCGCCACCCGTCTACCTCTCATCCAAGGCCCTGTGCCAAACTCGGGGATCGACAGTGGTACACGCCTCGCAAGCCATTACCATGATGCACTGCAGCCACTCGAGTAGACGGTACAGCAGGTAAACATGCTCTCATAAAACGTACCTGCTCCGGAAATAGACCTCAGCTCTGAAATTCGTCTAGACCCATTTCGTCCACTATCGTGCAGGAATCTTAGATCGCATTTTGATCAGTACCATGGACTGCTGGAGCTGTCGTCGTTTTGGACCTACTTCAAGGTTTCTGGCTGGCACGTATTTCCAAGTGTTGATCATAACCAACATGATCGATATCCTGAGGTCATCTCCGAAGTTTCGTCAATTATTGGCTTGTATCTACGGACGTACTTCGCCCCAAGCACGAGCGATGCTACGCTGTCTACCGTGGACAGAAGGTCGGGCCTGAAGATGCAGTACCCTGATCTTTGCCTGCACTAGCGCTCGCACGACCGTTCATGCTGTTGCTTCACTAGTCCGTGGCTGATCACACCCTGCCATGGTGCTCTTCTAAATCGCCAAAGCTTGTCCGGCATTCCATGGCAGTCACCACATTCGACAGTACTCATCTGCATGGTCGGAGTGCCGGTCAATCAAACTTCCAGGTATGGAACGAGACACCGTCAATTAGGATCCTAATTGTACTGCCAAGCTCAGAGCAATATCCCCCGACATCTGACCATTCCAGGAATAGATGTGAACTGCTATATAAGACCAGCATGTTCGGCCGGAAAAAAGTGCATAGTCAACTTCCCAAACACTCTCTTCTTGTCATTCCTTTACCTGACTACGATACTCATTCTTTACTACTGCTTCAATCAGAATAGAATTCGTTACCTATCATCACCTGGCTGTCTATCAGCACGCACCTCAGTATGCGTCTGAACGCATTCCTGCTGCTCCTTAGCTGGTCTACGGACTCTGCCGTGGATGCGTTCTCAATTGGCCGCCGAGCAGACAAACAGTCCAAGGAGACTTTCGACCAAGAGACCAAGGCATTCGAGAAGGAAGGTCTGTGCAGATCATACGAAGGCAATGGAGACACTCTATCGACTTGTAAGGTATATTGTAACCAGCCATCCAATATCACTTGCTACGGTGGCGTTGAGGTAAACGGTAAAAAGACATACCACTACGACCCGGACGGCCAGCCATGGATCATCGGCAAATGTGAATGCAAGGTGCCAGAAATAGCCGTCTTCCTGGCCACCGAAGTGCTTGAAGCTATGCCTCTGGTAGCTGGCATCGGGTGTACTATCCTGTTTGGAGCCTTGCAGATGGTCATCGACATCGGCACTGCTGTCATTCCTGGAGGAGCCGCCGTCAAGGGAGTCGAGAAAGGTGTGCAAGCCGCTAAGACTCTGGTTGAGAATGGTAACGACGCTGCTGGCTTCACCGGCTGGTTCTCCAAGGTCTGCAATCCTACCAACTCGGATGAGGTTGCTCGTATCAACGCCGATGTTGGCAAATTCTTCGACCCGCTTGCTGCTGCACCTGACTTTATTGGTGTGGGAGCTGGATGTGTTTTGCAGGATAAATCCAAATGCAAGAAGAACGATAAGAAGCCGGACGAGTCATCTAGGGATAAGCAGCCGGATCAGACGACGAAAGACAACCAACCCGATCAAACGTCCAAGACAGACGAGTCGAAGACCACAACCACCGACAAGAGTTCCACAGCCGGTACCAGCACAACCACGACCACGACCACGACCGGTGGATCGACTACAACGACTGACGGATCCACCACCACGACAGACGCTTCTAAGACGACAACCAACACTGATTCGTCTAACACGACGACAAGTACAACCGGGGACTCCTCGGCATGTGTTACGACAACGACAAAGTATGCACCGGCAGCGACGGACGCCGTATCTGTCTGCAAAGTCGCACCGGATGTATGCAAGAACCCCGATGACCTTGAAGCTGCAGACTTCATAGATGACGTGGTCGACCACACCGGCATCGAGGCTCGCGATCTCGAGAAGCGTAGCAGTGCTCGCCCATTCAATATCGCTCTCCCGAACAACGGGGAGATCAAGATGTCATCGATACCTTACGTCGAGCGTCCGGCGTTCGTTGAGGAGCTGCGGACCACGACCGACAAGGATTTGTACACCAAGGTATTCGACTACTCTACTTCCAAGCTTGATGATGTCAAGTGTGGTCCCCAAAAGCTTCCTACTGGCAAGGACATTGAAAAGTATGCGGTGGAGCATATCGTCGAGGTAGGGTCAGTCCATCCGCGATTGACCATCAGCGAGCTGACACTGCATAGTTACAAACGGTCAAGGACTTCGTCAAGTATGCCCTCGTCGGCGACATCTCTGTGCTGGATAGTCGATCGAAGGCGTGGACAAACAAGATCCCCGCATCCGGCACAACTGCCGCGGGCGTCAAGGTCATCTCGAAGGACTACTTCCTCAAGCCCTGGGGCGAATCAATCCTTGCTGGCAAGGGGCTGGGCAAGGTCGGCAAGGGAACTGCGAGCCAGGATGTCCCGGCACAACGAGTTTTTGAAGCGCTCGGATCCAAGTCCAATAAGGCCGCTTTCCTCCTGCTCAACTCCGAGGTGAACAGTATGAAAGCTCTCATCTGGGGTAGGAAGCGAGGCATGGACCCAGCAGAGTTCAAGAAAGCAGTCAAAGTATCTGCCGACCCAGGCAAATACGCAGACAGCGGACGTGCCGGGGTCAGTCCTACCTCCGTCGACCTCGTGTCACAGTGGATGTCCATCTTCCGCCTCGTAAGCCCCTCCGTCTCCGTCTCCCTCCCTTATCATACTAAAGCTCGCCTAGGTCATCGGCACCTACCAATACCTCAACCACAAAGAAACCAAATCCCGTCTCTGGGAAGAACTCGCCTCCGTTCGCGCCGAACTCACCAACATCGAGACCAACGGTCCCGCAAGCGGCGTCGGCCTCATCGCTCTCTGGGACACCTTTGTGCCGGCGTACTTCCAGCGCATCGAGGAGAAGACCAAAGAGTGGTACGACAAGTACCTCAAAGACGCCAGGGTTGTTTTCGAGAAAGCAAAGAAGACGTTCGACGACGACAAGGCGAAGCGGCAGAAGCAGTGTGCCGCGGGCAAGAGGCCGAATGATGAGCCGACGCCGCAGTATATTGAGTTCACACTCAAGACCATCGCGAAGTATGAGAAGATGTCGGATAAGTTGAAACTGCCGAAGGAGAAGGATCTGAATGTGGATGTTGAGTTGGATCTCCCCAAGGATGATGCCGAGGATGGCTCGTCGGGGTCTGGGACCTCGAGCACGAGTAGTGTGGGAGATTTTGTGCAGTCCGGGATTGGGGCGCAGTTGGGGGCGATGTTGAGTGCTATTCAGACGATAGAGGATGCGAAGAAGGCTCAGGGTTAGAGGGGTGACTGGGGTCCTCAATGATGGTAATGGCTATGCAGTGACGAATGCGCATGTCCCTATGCTAAACGTGCTGATGTTCTTCTCCGGCAAGGAAAGATCTCCCCCGCCCTGTCTCTATTGTGCATGAGCGTCGCTGTTTAGTTCGACCTACCGGGCTCCAGAGCTGTGGCAGCCTCAGGAAGCGATTGACGCTGCAACAAGCACGGCATCAAGCTCCCTCCTGCTCTCTGACCCTTCAGCTGATGGCGATGCTGTTCGTCCGGGTTGCCACGTCTGATACGGTCCTTGCTCTGCCTGCCTGGGTGGCTGTGAGCCTGTCAGGCTGCCACAAAGGCGTAGATTTTGCCTTCTTTTCATGCCTCCTGCCACCTTGACAGCGCATCCCAGCTGGACTACAGTTTTCCCTCTCCGAAATGCAGCACCTCCAGTGGTCGATAAGGTCCCGTCCAATCTCTGCCACGTCAAGTGTGTGCTACCACATCACGAGGAGGGGGTGATCGTGTGATAGATCCCGTCAATGGTCACGCAGTCGTTCTGTACCACGATTATAGTGCCGTCTATAAAGACACGCTGACCACCCTTCCTGCTTGGGTCCTATAAACAAGCCCGATTTTGCGATTCAACAGATTCCGGACTCACATATCTATCTGTAAAGCTCTTCAACCAATTATACAAACATGTCCACGAAAGGTCCTCGCGGGCCCGTCACAAAACCGCCGGAGCATTGGATCCCTCGTTTCCCAATGCCACCACAGCCACCTCCCCCTTCACGACCTCTCCCAAGCGCAAATACAGGACGGCCTCCTCCTCGTTGTAAGTCCCAGATTTCACGTGCCTCACCTGCTGAGTCTCTGATCGGCGTTTAGAATGTCATTCTCCATGCTCCTCGCTACTCCTCGAATTGCTTGAGCGCCTCCTTCCCATGGGCTAGGCTCCGCATTCGACGCTAGATTGCTTGTAGGAGGCCACCGAGGAGAGTCTGTTGCGGAGGCTAGGGCGTACGGTGTCTTGGATTTGGAAGAGATAGCTGTGCATGGACTCATTATATCTGAATACCACGATTTGTGCAGCTCGTGCCTTCACAAGCTTGATCGGCCATTAGACAAAGCCGATAGCGTGGACTACCGGTGGTCCTCTATCCCTTTAACCAGCTGTGAGAACATCTGTGGCATTAGGATCACGAGGCTGACATTGGACACTGTCCGACCTTCGAAATCGAGCTTTAGAAGCACCTTCGTAACCGCTGTCATTTTGCACCGTCCAATCTAGTGTCTCTAGCAGATCTTCACAATCTTCATAGCTTAAGCTGTCCCGCGCTCGTTCTGTGGGTATATTGATGAATTTCTTCCATTCTTCATCATCTTTGTAAGTGCAGCGGTATGTGACAAAGCCCCACACGAGATCCTTGGTCCTGTGGGAGTACGAGCGGATCCACCCAGCACCAGGCATTGAGGATGAGAGGAGTGCGAGAGGGAAGTGAGCCTTGTCCTGCTGTTATGCCTCGCTGTAGGAAGTGAAATTGCGGATGAGAGGAAGAATCATGATCCGAAGCCAAAATACCGGCTCAGACAGACAGAACTTCGCACAAGTGTGGAACAAGGACAGCTGTTTCAGGAGGGCAGCACCCAAACTACAGAGCTTAGACTAAGGTACTGTGATTTCAGGCGGACGTTCATAAACGTGGTCCCACCCAATTTTGAGCAGGGATGTGTATGTGCGTACGGTCAGTGTCCCGATCCACGTATTCATCCAGCCAACATCATCCCTGGTGCAACCCTCTACCTCTGGATACCCTTGATCGGCAAGCTCCTTGCTGGATAAGTCTTCTTGGGCGGCGTTTTCATCATCGCTGAAGGGTTCATAGGAGCCATCTGCGAATAGCCTTTTCCATTGTCTGTCGATTATGATCACGTGGGCCTCGTCGTCTGGGTCGCTGTTGGGGGGTGGTGTTGCCTCGAGTACAGAGTCAAGTGCTTCTTGATCGACCATCACGCAGTAGTCTTCGCGTGGGGTTGATAGATTTTCGGCGTTCTGAACGTACTTTTTGAATTCTCTGATCAAACACTCAGATTCATGATCCGAGGTGGAGAGCAATGCAAACAACAAGACTTACCGACGAATGTATGTAGTAGAGGCTTCATCATACGACGGATCTTCTTGCACGTCCCAGTCTAGAGACTCCATGAGGTCTTCCGCGTCGCTACTCCGGAGCTCGTGTCTAGCATAATCATTCAGTAGTCGCATGAAGGTCGACCACTGCTCGTTGTCTTTATAGGTGCAGCGATAGACCACAAACCCCCACTTCCCAATGCTCTCAGCTGTTGTAATGGAAGGCTGGTACAGCTTCTCTGGTACTGAAGAACTGGTACTGATGAGTCAGCGCATGCACAGTAGATAAATCGGTTATTGTAACTCTCTGAATGAAACACACGTCTCTCGATCCGATTTGCTAGTTATAACAGGTTATAAGCCCGGCGCTTCTACAAAAGCACTTAAAGCTATAGCAAATTAAGCGTGTCATTATCAAAAGGATTACTAAGCTGCCTACACTAAATTCTGGACTAGCTATATTAAGACAAACACTTATAGTAGCCCGTATCAACCCTTTAATTAAACAGTTTAAACGGCTTAAACAAGCTAATTATATTAATCAAATTAATAGGCCTTTAGCTAATTACTATTATTATGTCTAGATTAGCAAAAATGCTCGAGACTTAGATTCTTAAGAGAGGAAGCAACTATAATACTTAGAAATTAACCTTTAAGGTAGCCCTCCTTAAAAAGGATATACTTAGATATATAATTTATAGCATTAACTAGATACTAGTAGTTATAAAGCCTAAAGAACTAGCCCTAGATACTAGTAAAGGCACTAAGGCAGTCTATAAGGTTAGGAATAAGACCTAGTATAAGAATAATAGAATTACTTATAGTGTTATTATAATAAGGATTTATAAATCTATTAGACCTTACTATAGTATAACTTAGAAGACTTTAAAGGAACTTCTAGACACTATTAAAGCTATATTTAAACCTGTTATTTTATATAAGCTATATATAGCTATCTATAACCTTAATAAGGTAATTATAACAAGTTATAACACCTAAAGGTACTATAAAGATTTTATAAAGTACTATTATTAATATACTATTACTATAGAGCAAAGAGTAAGCACTATTAGTGCTAAACTAGATAAGTTTAGGCTCTCTCTATACTATATTAAGACTATGTTTATTATAGAAACAGAGACTGCTAAATAGTTAAGGAGCTAAAGATCTAGCCTTAACTATAAGAAGAGTCTTAAAGAGATAATAGACTCTCTTAGAATATAGAAGCCCCTATATAATAGAAGAACTAATCTAAACTCTATTTATAGAGTAGCTAGTTATATTAAGGATTAATACACTTAGTGCACTTATTATGTCTACTCTAATATAGATTACTTTAAGTAGTACCCTAAGAAAGTACTAAAGAGTTAAAGTAAAAAGAATAACAAAGATAGGTTAAATAATAAAGGCATAAAGGCTAAAGGTAAAAGTAACAAGTTAAAGACTAAGAAAGTTAGAGGTTAAGTAGCTATTAAAGAATCTAGAGAACCTACTAAGGTAGGTAAATTAGATAAACGCTCTAACACTAATATTAATATTATTATACTAGTCTATAGAGTAGTAGTAGTATCTATATTATTATCCTTAACCTATGGCAAGAATAGAGTAATCTATAACTCTAGTGCATTAAGGCACTTTATTAAAGATAGGTTATAGTTCTTAACAATTAAGGTATATAAAGGTGTTCTTAAATTTAAATAAGCTATTAGCATAAAGAAGCTACTTAATATAGAAGTTAGTATAGTTAGGCTTACCCTAACTGATAGCAAAGGCAAGAAGTTAATTATTAAGCTTTATAATTGCATATACTTACTATTATTACTAAACACCCTTATATCTAATCTTTAGAATAAAGAGGAACTTAGTATCTCTATAGTTAGTAAATCCTTAATAAAGGATAGAAAGGAAGTTAGCCTTATTAAACACTTTAAAAGAGTTAAATAGCTTAAGAACTTTAAAGTATATAAGCCTTAGAACTATAAGGAATTACCTATAAGGCTAAACCTATAGAAGCTATAGGCTATAAGAGTAAATCTAGCTATTATAACTACTTAAAAGCTAACATTAGAAAGATAGCACTAGAGGTTAGGCTATGCTAGTAACACTATTCTCTCCCTTACTAAAAGTTAAGCTATTAGATTAGAAGAACTTTAAATATTAGATCTTAGCTACTATAAACTATGTGCTATATTAAAGACATAGAGGGTAGTATTAAGAGAACTAAGAGATACGCTAAAGTACTTACTAGATAAACTCTATCTAGACCTTATTAGTCTTATTAAACTATAGTTAAGTAAGGGCTATAGATATCTTCTCTTTGTAATATATAGTAAAAGCAAGTACAAGTTTATTACTATTCTCTTCCTTAAGAGTAATACACTAGTAGTAATTAAACTTATCTATATAAGGAATAAAATAGTCTATAACAAGCTTTTATTTATCTTTATCTCTAATAGAGGAGGTAAATTTAAGAACTATAAACTAGCAATAGCTATTTATCTTAAAGAGTAGAGATAGGACATCTCTACACCTAATACTTAATACTAAAATAGTAAATCTAAGGCTACTAACAAAGTAGTTATTCTTAGAATAAGGTATATCTTTGTTAATTATAGAGCACCCCTTAAACTCTAGTATATAGTTATAGAGTTTGTAATTTATATTAGTAATAGGATTGCCTATACTAAAACTAAGAAGATCCCTATATAAGAGCTAAGAAAGGATCTTTTTAATAATAATAGACTAGTCTTATTAACTTATATTAGACGCTTTAGCTATAGAGCTTATATCTATAACTAATATATTTCTAAATTATATAAATTCTAAGCTAGAGTACTACTTAGTTAGTATGTTAGTATATAGAACAACTTAATAACTAATTACCTTATCTAAATACCCTATTAGTATTATACTTAGTAAGCCTAGAAGGGAAAGATTATTATATTACCCTATATAACATTTAATAAGAACATAGTCTATAAAGACTAGGCAACATAAGTCATTAAATAGCTATATATCCTATAGGTATAACAACCTAAGGCTTTATAGCTTTAGGGGGAGTAGACATTTAGTAGTAATTATAATTAAGGCTATAGCTATAACTAACTACCCTTTAGTTATAAGAATCTATAAACTACTTAGGCTAAACAACCTTAAGTTAAACAACTAACATCTAACTACTCTTCTATCCCTAGATATAAATAACAATTATCTACCTCTATTAAAGAATAGAAGGAGTAATACTAATATCCTAAACTAGATCCTTAACCTATTAATAAATAGGGGAAGCAACTTAATGTTGCTAATTATAAAGGTAAAGACCTTATAATACTACTACCTAAAGTTATTAGTGAACTATATTTAACCTTTAATCCTATAGTTGATGTTAATTAACTACTAATATATATATAGAATAAGGATGTTAACTTCCTTATTACACTATTTAACATATAACCTCTAACTAGTAAAAGGAAGAGATCTTTCTTACTATAAGAAACTATTAGAAGGTCCCTTAGAACATATCGCTAGATTAATTATAAGAAACTTAACAATAGTAAGATTATTAGATCTATAGCTATTAATTTTAAGCTAGACCTATAAATAGTAAGAGATGCACTATTCTCTCCTAAAGGTTATTACTAGTAAGCTATAATAGAGGCAGAGTAAAAGGCTCTAACTAACTCTAAAACCTTTTTAATTATTAAGAAATCTTAGGCACTAAGAGGTGTTAGGCTAATAATAGGCAAATAGGTCTTTAAGACTAAGAGGCTTACTAATAGTAAAGTTAAAAGATATAAGGCTTGTTAGACTATAAGAGGCTTTACTTAAAGAGTAGATATTAACTTTGTTAGAACCTTTATACTAACACTAAGAGCTAAAACTAGGAGAGTAATCCTTGTATATACTCTTTATTATAACTAGGTTATTATAACAGTAGATGTAGTTACTATATTCCTTAGACTAGACATTAATATTAAGAACTATATCTCCTGCCTAGAAGGTGTACTAATTCCTAGTAAATAGGACAAGCTTATTATTCTTATAAAGGGCTTATATAGGCTTAAGCAAGCTACTGCCCTCTAGTATAACGCTATAGTTAAGGTACTTCTATTACTTAGTTTTATTAGATCCTATAGTAATACCTATCTCTTTATTAATAAGTATTATATAGTTCTTATGTATGTTAATAACTTTAGGATTATTACTACTAAGTAGAAGCATGTAGATAAGCTAGTTAAAGATCTTTATCTTAAGTTTCTAATAAAGATTATAAACTTAAACCTCTTCCTTAGTGTTTAACTTTATAGAACTAAGGACTTAATTAAGATTAAGTAATTACACTACTTAAAGGAGAAGCTTAAAGGTTATAATCTTCACTAAGTAAGAACTATAAAGCATTCTATTAATTAACTCTATAAACTAACTAATAGCTAAGTTAATACTTAGTACTATAAGACATTTAATAGAATCATTAGTGAATTACAATATCTAGCTAACAATATAAGGCCTAATATTAGCTATGCTACTAATTACCTAGCTAGGTTCCTTTAGAATCTAACTATAGCTTATGTAGTTATAGCTAAGTAGATCTAGAGGTATATTAATAGAACTATTATAAAGGGCCTTACCTTTAAGAAGACTAATAGACTATTAGTTAATATAATTAAGGCCTACTCTAACTTAGACTTTGCTAGAGATAGATTAACTACAAGATCTATATCTAGTACTATTATTTATATACTTAGTGTACTAGTTATTTAGAAGTTAAGGCTATAGAAGATTATTGTATTATTAAGCACTAAGGCTAAATACCTTACCCTTACTAAGACCTATAGAGAGATTAATTAGTTAAGAAATCTTATTATTAAACTTAGGCTACTTACTAATATTTACCTTAGCCTAACTATAGTCTTTATTAATAACAAGTTAGCTATTAAACTTATAAGAGATTATACTAATTTAAGAAGATCTAAGTATATTAATTTAAGGAATTATTACTATAGAGAGTAGTATAAACTTAGAGTAATTAAGCTTAAGTACATTAATATAACTTAGTAATTAGCTAATGTACTTATAAAGCCTAAGTCTCCTAATAAGATCCTTAATTAATTAGTAAAGGCTAATTACTTAGTATATATCTACACTATATACTTATTTAAATTTTATATATATTGTTATTTTAAGTATGTTATTTATACTACTACTACTTATTAAGCTATCTTATTTGTCTAAAGCTTAAAGTAAATTGTTTTATTATTAAGAAGAGAGAAAGGAAAAGCTATTATAACTCTATTACTAGCTGCTTATACCTAAGCTATATCTACTACTTAGTACTATTATTACCTTTAATAACCCCTACCTATTCTCTATCTCTAATTACTTCTTTATAGAAGGAGAACCCCTTCTCTTATTACTACTAGTAGACCTTATAGAAGTATTAGATCTAGACCTACTATGCCTTGTTAGTGCTAGGCCTAGTATAAAGGCATAAATAGGAGAAAGCTAACTAGAGTAGCTAGTAGCTATAATTCTTATAAGCTCTACTATATAGTTTATTACTATAGTAGCTAAGTTATAAACCTTAGTAGTAGTTAGGTTAGTAGAATCTACAAAGTTTATAGGGACTACTATAAAGTAGCAAGAGTTAGCATAAGTTGTCGAGGTGTTAACTACACCTAATAATGCCTCTAGTATATAGGCCTTTAGTAAGAACCTCTAAGGTAAAGTACTACTAAAAGAGACAGACCTTAGGAGCTCTATTAGTAGGTATATTAGGCTATATAGAATAGGCTAGATAATAACCCTTAAGCTACTTAGAGTTCTTATAGGTTTAGGAGAGCTAATAGGCCTTAGAGTTAAAGTATAGTTAGCTAAGGAACATCTAGTATATTAGTTACTATAAGCATAGTAAGTGTAGGCCTTATTAAGCTAACTAGGTAAAGTAATATACTTACTAAACTTGCTACCCTTACCCTTACTCTAATTATTGCTAGAGTTAGATCCCTAATACTTAGTGCAGCGATTAGTGCTATAGTAGACTACTCTACTAGTAGTACTAGAAGCTATTAAAGCAGTAGAGTAGTTAGTAGATCTAGTAAGGTTAACTTACTTAGTTAGATCCTTAACTAGAATAGGATTAGTAACTACTAGGTATGTACTATAGGTACTAAAGGCCTAGACTACTATAGACCTCTAGATAGGATATAAGTTAGCATAGTTATAATAACTAATTATCCTAAGCCTAAGGAGAGTATTCTAGATTATGTCGGCTAACTATTAAGTTAAAGTCTAAGTTAATTAGGCTATTAATATTAGCTTATGCTATTAATGCTTTATAGCTACTTACTAAGAGTATTAAGACGAGTAATTAGTCTTATAGTAGTATTATAATTAATATTAGAAGTACTAGGTAACCTTAATAGAGGATTTTTCTTCTTACTACTACCTCTACTACCTAGTAGACTACTTAGAGCACTAGTACTAGTAGCAATACTACTAATGCCTAGCTATTGCTACACTATAGCGCTTATGTTATAAGTATTGTTAATATAGCACAGTAAGAAGGTAAAAGTGTTATATAAAAGAAAAGGCTACTACTATAAGTATAATAAAGAAAAGAGAAATTATAAAGAGGCTAGTTAGATACTTATATCTCTTTAATTAAGACTTATAAGCTAGTCTATTCACATAAACAATAGCTGCCTAGCTATTATTAATAGTTACTATTGTTGCTAGCAATTATAAGCTAAACTAATAGTGAATTCTTACTAATAATTAGCTAACACTAACAATTATAAGTAATTACAAAGAGATAAAGTAATAAGCTAATCACTTTACTTATATGTGACAGGACAGTTCTCTAGCTTTAGTAATCTATACTAGAGGGGGAGTGTTGTAATAGAAGGCTAGTATAGCTTCTCTAGTACTAAAGAACTAGTACTGATGAGTCAGCGCACGCACAGTAGATAAATCGGTTATTGTAACTCTCTGAATGAAACACACGTCTCTCGATCCGATTTGCTAGTTACAACATCAGCCACAGCGCGGACAGACGCCGCTTCGTCAGCCATGATGTTGAAGAGGTAGATGTCCTTCACAATTTGACCGCTTCAACTTCGGGATCAAAGTCAGGTACCGGTACAGCTCGACCCTGTGATGTTGTCTGTCACACTGTTTGTTAGATGCCGCTTGTACCGCAATAAATTTGACTTACGGTAGAGACAAATAACGGCGTTCCTTCTGTCGGGCGGATTCGTGAGCATCAACATGAGTGCCTTTCACACCAGTACGCTACAGGAGTCGGGAGATGTTCTCAAGAGTAAACAATACAAGATCTCGGAAACGCTACGTATGACATGCTCAAAAGCTAAAGCCACGCCTTTCAAGCCAGACGTTCAAGGGGAGGACATTCGCGGCGGTCTGGCGTAGCAATGATCCCAACCAATCGCATCCAGAGACACAAAGGTGCGGACGGCGAGAATGGTCATGTCGGTATACATCCATCCGACGTCTTCCATTCTACAATCTTCAATTGGCTCGCAGCCCTCGTCGACGGGCTCGCGAGACTCTCCCTCGCCTGTTGCCAGGTCATCGCCGCTGTCATACGTCCCATCTTTGTACCTCTGTCTCCAGGTCTTGTCGAGCAAAATGACGTACGGCTCTTCTGAAGGATCATCATCTGGAGGTGGCTCCGCTGCCAGTATCGCTTCTAGTGCGTCTTGGTCTATCATAACGCAGTACGACCCACGTGGCGAGTAAATTTCACCGCATTGCTCGGACCACTCTCTGAACTTCCTACATTACTCAGTCGGCGCTTTCAGAGAGCAGGACTTACACGATCAGACCTTCTGATGTAGCGCTTGCTGGCGCCGTCATAGGATGGATCTTCTTGCACAGCCCAATCAAGGCTGTCCATAAGATCCGTCGAGTCTCGACTTTCAAGAGAATCTCTTGTAAAGGCGTTGAGCCTCTCCATGCCCTCTGTCCACTCACAATCGTCCTTGTATGTACAGCGGTAGACCACGAAGCCCCAGACTCGGTCATGCTTGAGCCAGGCCCGTATTGCGTGATTGTCCGAATCATCCCCCATTGCGGATCACCCTTTGTAGTTGTAGTTGAATGCGAAGTCAGACAGATCCAAGATAGACGGGGGGTGACCCAGTGTTTCAGCTTTGCCGTGCACCGAAATTAAGTCACATAGAGTACCGGGAAATGCGCCAAGAAACAGTCTCAGAGACACCAACAGCTTGATGGAAATGATAGTGCCTTCTTTGCAAGTAGGGTTTCTCCATACCGAATAAGGTCTCCCAGCTTGAGCCCACGTTGACTGATACTATCCAGCAGCCCCAAAGACCAGCGGCCACAACATTGAATGAAGCAAGACAGAGAATGGCAGGAGTGGCAACATCGCAAAGGCCTTTCCCACTGATCGATCCTTCATGGGATGTCGTGGAATGGTCGGCACCGCGAAAGTAGCCAACAATGACGAATCAGATTGATCAATGTCTGATGACCATGCCATCACATCGCTCTGACTACAGCAGGTGGACGCTCGTAAAATTCGTCGAACTTCTCGCTGCACATCGCCACGAATGCTCCAGGTAGGACGGACACAGCATCGAGGATGATCCATCCCACGTACTCTCGAGTCAAGCCTTCCAACGGTTCATCCGGATCCAAGATATCTCCCATGTCAACCTCGTCGATCTCATCCCTTTCGTCCTCATCACCCTCGTCTTCATCGACCTCTTCATCCAAGCCGTCGTCATCGTCCTCGTTGTCGGGCGTTGCGTTGGGATCGAACCGTGAGCTGATCAAGTATACAAAGCCGTTACTAGTGCGATCTTGTCGTGGGATCTTTTCGGCTTGCAACACAGAATCCACGCAATCCTGATCGGCCATAAGACAAAGCGAGTACCGAGGACTAGATGTTGTTTTGCTCTGGTCTTTGATCCAGTCCTTGAAATGTCTAAGACGTCAGAGGTGATGGAAGATATACGAGGAGGGACTGACTCTCGAATCCTAGCTTTGGAGGCACTCTCGTATGCATGGTCTTCTTGCACACACCAGTCCATAGTCTCCAGCAAATCCACGCTACTCTCTGCGTCGAGTTCTTTTCGAGCGCGTTCGCTCAGAATATCAATGAATTCATTCCATTCACGGTCGTCTTTGTATGTGCATCGGTAAGTGACGAAACCCCACCTGGGATCTTTAGTCTTTCGTAACAAGCCGCGCAGAAAGTCCGCGTTTGACATGTTTGCACGTTGACAATTCACCTGGCGCAGATGGACAATCCTATTGTCATTACAACGCTCGGCCGGAATGTGCTAAATTCATGAAAAAGCGTTGCAGGTAGGGAGAACTCCCGTTGGTCAAGGTGACGGGGAGGGTTGCTTCTCTGAACTGATCGAGTGAGCCGCCGAAGCGCGTATTACAGTACTGTATCAAGCGCCGAGCACATGTCTAATCTGGTTGGCGTCTCTCCATTGTTTCAACTTGATCGGAGCCACTGCGCGCTTGCAGTGCCTTCAGCGCCTCCGACAAGGGCTTCACCGGTCAAAAATCCAGCTCGTGCCACCGCGACCACTCCTTGTCGCATAGCCGCCCGGAACAATGTGTTGGGACCTCGTCGACCTGGTCAACAGTATCGCGCACGGTCGCTGCTGAACTATTTTCGGGCTAGCTGTTACGTTACTGTACACCCTACTGCTCAGCTCTACTCTGTATTGTGGGTAACCGCCCATTTCCAAGGGTCACTCCTGTATATGATACCCACGCCGCTCTTGGCAATGTCACTGTTATTGAACACACTTGATCAAGGCAGGCACACGGCGATGGGGCTGAGTACTATATGGGTCCAGCGCGCCCACGATCGCAGTGCTCGATACATTATCTCTCCAAGTGTCTACATAGCTCATTCGCGGCACACTGTACTGCGAGCGAGGCTGTTTCTCTTGTATCATTGATATGCATATCATTCATCCCTTCTGGCACCTTGCCATTCTCTTTGTCGCGTTTGGGCAAAGCACAGCTCAAGGATCACTGGCCAACCTTGAGCGAAGGTGGAGCTCCACAATCTCAGCAGGTGTACGACGGGGAGACAGCTCAATTCGAGCAGGCTGGCATCTGCCGTGTCTATCCTGACTTGACTTGGTCAGAGATATCGCTTCGGACATGCGTCACATACTGCAAGAAGCCAGTAGGGATGGCCTGCGACGGAGCGTTCGATGCCGGTCGCGTACGCTACATCATTGACCCAAACGGCGACAGGTTCATCATCGGCAAATGTCTCTGCGAACCACCGAAGATAGCCGAGATTCTGGCCATGGAAGTTATCAACGCTTTGCCGTGAGTGGCCGGGGTGGCTTGTAGTGTCCTGATCGGCGGGTTGAACACCGTGATCGAGCTAGGGACTACAGTCATGCCTGGAGGGGTGGCCGTCAAAGGAGTGGAAAAAGCTGTCCGTGCAGCCAAGACGATAGCAGAGAATGGCCAGGACGTTGCTGGCTTCGCCGGCTGGTTCGGCGATGTGTGTAATCCGACGAACTCCGAAGAGGTGGCAAAGATCAATGCCCAGGTCAACAAGGTGTTCGATCCTCTGACCAACGCTCCGGATTTTATCGACGTCGGGTAAATGTCTTGACACACTAATAATAGTGCGAGAGGCTAATTCATCTTAGTGCGGGCTGTGTCCTGCTTGACAAGAGCAAGTGCAGAAAGGGATCAGGAGACGGAAAGGATGCAAACAAGCCATCTGCTCCAAGCAATCCTGCTCAGGAGAGAACACTGCGGACCGCATCAGCCTCTTCCATTTCCTTGACCACATCAGCACCAACCTCCGTAGTTACGACCACTGATGCTTCCGAGCGTGCCACGAGCAATGGCGCGGATTCTTCAAGCAACGGCTCTGGTTCGAGGACCGAGTCCGCTTCGTAGTCGCTCACATCTGGTGCGTCGGCCACATCAACGACAGGGGCGCCGTCCGCGACAACAACGTCCGGATCAGCGTCGACCAGAGCCACAGACACGACCTCTTCAGCCTGCTCATCTGGGACTGTCACCGATGGTACCACGACCTTTCTGCCTGCGGAGACACTCGCTGTCGATCTCTGCGGGCCTTTGACGGGATGTGGACGAGGTGCAGTGGAGGACTCGGAAGATCTACCAAGTATTCTAGATCCCGTGGACGAAGCCGACTCAGATTCTTCGCCGCTGGGACCTGCGCTCCGCCGGAGAGCGCTAATGAAGAGAGGCGAAGCTCGACTCTTCACATTGGACATGGACGAGGTCGATTTCGAATTCTCGTCTGCACCGTACCCAAGCACGAGCGAACTCCTGACGAAGTTGAGGAAAAACCCGACACGGTGTTTGCAGAGAGCTTTCAACTTTACCAGTGATCATCTTTACGACCATAATGTCGGTACAGAGGCTTTGCCCACTACCAAAGAAGAGAAGAACCTCTTCGTTACCGAACATATACTTGAGGTTTGCGGTGATGTGTCTGGTAATAGTATCCTTACTGACCAGTTTCCAGCTACAGACAGTGCAGAATTTCATCAATTTCGCTACAACAGGAAAGGTGGCGGACAAAGATCTGACCATAACATCGACGCAGACCCTCATTCCGAAGAAATACTTTGTCGACAACTGGACGAAGTCGGTACTGCCTCCTGATCTCTCAGTAGCGAAGCGTTTGAGAAAAGGGAGGCTTTACTCGGCAATCCCAAACCAACGGGTCTTCGAAGTCTTTGGGTCTAATCCGAACATTGGTCACTTCGTGCTTTGCGGAAGTCAGCTGAATGGCGCAAAGGCAAAGATGTGGGATCTGATCCAACCCGTAGCGATGGGCAGCTACCTTGACGAGGTCAAAGATTCAGCCAATCCAAAGAAGTACGTCGAAGGAGACCGTACCAAAGCCGACCCGGAGTCTCGTCTCCACCTCTCAAAGTGGATGTCTCAGTTGCGTTTGGTATGTCACCCAGGCCAATATCAATGCAAAATAGGCATTCATGATCTCTTGCACAGAACGTGCTAATCTGCTATAGATCACGGGTGTAAGCGCTTACATGAACCATGTCGAGGTAAAAAAACGGTTGTGGCTCACCATAAACGACGTCAGAGCTCAGATGAAGTACATCGACGAGAAAGGACCAAGCAAGACCGGGAGTCTGCTTAGTCTTTGGGACGAGTATATCGAGAAGTTCTTCGACAGGATCGACGAGCACATGAAGATTGTCATGTCCACGCGTTTGGTGCATGCCCGAACAGTTTTCGAGGCTGCCCAGCGCAATTTCGAGGACGACCGGAAGAAGAAGACGACTGTTTGCAATACAGGACAGAAGCGGCCCATCGACAATGCCCACAATGATCTACCTCAGTATATCGCATTCGGTCTTGAGGGAATCAAGCGCTATGAGGCAGCCGCCCTGAAGATGAAGATGCCTCGCGAGAAGGATCTGAGTCTTGATACAAGCGTTGCAATTGATCTCGCAGCGGCAATCAAAGCCATCGATCTCGTAGGCAGCACACCAGCACCAGAGATCAAGTTCGATGGACTGGGAAGGGCGCCCAATGTGGGAGATTTCGTGGCAGCTCCCATGGGATTAAAGACGGGCGCTGATGTTGCTGGAAATGCAGGCGGTAACATTGCTGGACTTGCGGCTGCTCTGGCCAAGGGAGGTGCTCTGGCAGCTCCAGCTTAGCGGAGGGGAACAGCGATGGCGTTTGGTGTTCTAGCACTGAGCGCTTGGTCTTCTGCGACGGCTATCAGTAAAGAGGAGGAACCATTGTAATTCGTATATAGGAATGATTTGGAGTTCTAACGTGTGAAAGTTCGTGGTTCTGCAGAAAAAATGTCACCTGGTCCTGCTTTAAAGGCGCGCGAAGGAATGAGCCGGCATCAGCGCTATTCCCAAACGGGCAGCGAAGGTCACGCACGCAGGAACGTTGAATGCAAATCCGGGGAATCGATTGGATTACGATCAACAAGATGGCCTTTTCCTCATCTTCCGGTGTTTGTTAGGACCGTTCAGCCCTGAAATTGCAGCTTACGATGGGCAAACATTATTGTCGGTGACAAGCCTCAACCCAGGCTGGTCAGATGAGGAGCTGTTGCGAACAATACCAAGCGACTGGGATAACGACATCATGTCCATCACCTTGCAGAATCGACATGCAGGCTACGGGGATCAAAATAGACACGAACACGCCGAGGAAGATGTCTCCCAAGGTCTTGAAAGACGGAGTTGAGGCCTTTTTGGGTTTTGGCGTCTTTTCGGGCAGAGCGGGTCTCCATGCACAGCCTCGCCGGGAGGGCAGGGCCTAACTGGCCACAATACGAAAAGTCGAGAGACAAGAGGCGCTGGGCTAGCAATCCTCGTACGGGAGGTGTCGTAATGCGACTCAGCAGACGTTGAGATACATGTCAGATTCTCGTCTTCACCGGAGTGATGAGCAATACATCTAGCAGGCGTAGTTCATCTAAATGCCATCGACTTTCACTTCAAACTTGCTTCAGACACATCTGCTTCGTCTTGACATCATTCTGTTCAGGTTCTGACCCAGTCAAAGTCTCACAATCCGACGACGGACCCTGATTGCGCGGCGAGCGGGACGAGTGATCAGGCATTTTGTGCATTTCGTGGAGACGATCGCCAGAAATTGGGCGGGTGAGCTGCCAAGGGGAGACGCACTTGCCAACCCCCGTCCCGGAACGACAGAAGACCTGGGCTGGTTTTGGCTGGCTTTGGCTGCCGTCACCACTTTGCAACGCAGACTATCCTCATTTCACGCATCACCCGCCATCCTTCTCATCTTCACCATCCTCCCACACAACAGCACACGACCGGGGCAAGCATTTCCCTCCCACTACTGCTGTACTCGCAGCGAGCATCCACGTCCATACCCGGGCAGTGTTCAACTACCGTCTCTCGTTAAAAATAAAGAAGCGTACGCACGACTTTGCGACGGGACGTTGGAAAAGGGATCTCAACCTCCGTCAGCACAACAACATAGCATCTTAAATTCCACCAGCAACATCCTTCACTCTCATGAGAGCAACGGAAAGAGCCCGGAGAATATAATACACCCACAACATTAATAAGAGGTCCGACATCACACAATGAGGTTCGGACTACCGTCATGCGGCGCCCTGGCAGGGTCGCTGCTCGCTTTCTCATCCGCCGTACACGCTGCCGGCAATGGAATTCTTACGTCTTCATCGCTCACTACATGTCAAGATGACTCTCGCTTCACGGCTACCGAAGCCAACATCAACTTCTGGATGTCCAACCAGACCCTGAAGGTCGACGTTGTCGGAACTTCGACTATCACCGGCAATGTCTCTATCGAGTTGGACATCATCGCTTATGGCCTCAATGTCTTCCAATACACCTTTAACCCTTGCGAAGCTGGACTCTTGGGAATGTGCCCCATGAATGCAGGCCCCTTGTCTGTTCCCATCAACGTCCCAGTCCCCGACAGCGCCATCGCCCAGATTCCCGGCATCGCCTTCACAGTCCCTGACCTTGACGCTGTCGTCAACGTCAACTTCAATAGCTCCACTACGAGAGAGAGGTTTGCGTGTATCTCAGTAAGGCTGAACAACGGCAAAACCGTCTATATGCCCGCGGTCAGTTGGGTGATCGCCATCATCACTGGTCTCGGTCTGGTCGCTGCAGCTGTGGCATCTGGCATGGGTCACTCTAACACCTCCGCACACGTCGCCGCCAACACAATGTCTCTCTTTGGATTCTTCCAGTCGCAGGCTTTCCTTGGTATGACCGCTGTGCGTCTTCCTCCCATTGTCGCAGCTTGGACGCAAAACTTTCAATGGTCAATGGGTATCATCGGTGTCGGTTTCATTCAAAACATCGCCGAATGGTATCAGCGTGCTACTGGTGGTACTCCTTCAAACACCGTGTCCGAGAGAGCCACTCGAATCATTGAGGTCCAGAAGCGTTCTCTGGACTTTTCTTACCATCTCCTCAGGCGTGGAGCCAGTGCCGTGCGACATCTCGTTGCTCGAACAAATGGAGCGGGCGCCAGTGGTGCTGACACGTCCAACATCATCATCCTCCGGGGCATCGAGAGGGTTGGATTCAGGGCCAACATTGAGCGCACCGAGATTTTCATGACTGGTTACATCTTCTTTATCGTATTCGTCATGTTCGTTGTACTCTTCGTCGTGCTCTTCAAACTCATCTGCGAAGGCCTCGTCAAGGCTGGCCGGATGAAGGGCGACAAGTTCATCGACTTCCGCAACGGCTGGACTACCGTGCTCAAGGGCATCCTCTTCCGAGTGGTATGTGAACTAAATTGCCTTGACCGTAAACAAACTAATGTTTCGAATAGGCCCTGATTGGTTTCCCTCAGATGGTTGTCCTATGCTTCTGGGAACTGACAGTCCGCGACTCTGCCGCCATCGTTGTCCTCGCCATCTTCACAGTTTTGACCATGATTGCAGTGCTGGCTTGGGCTTCCTCAAAGGTCATTCGCCTGGCACGCCGATCAATCAATATGCACAAGAACCCGGCTTACATCCTCTACTCCGACCCGGTTACTCTTAACAAGTGGGGTTTCTTGTACGTCTCTTACAAGGCCACCGCCTACTACTGGGTTGTTGTTTCCTTGGTCTACATTCTCGTCAAGGGTCTCTTGGTCGCCCTGGCGCAAGGCAGCGGTATTGTTCAGGCCATCGCTTTCCTGGTCGTTGACGCCGCATATTTCATCTCCCTGTGCGTCCTCCGGCCTTACATGGACAAGAAGACCAACGCCTTCAACATCGCCATTCAGGTCATGAACTTCCTTAACGCCATCTTCCTACTCTTCTTCACCAATATCTTCGGCGCTCCTGGCATCGTGAGCGGTGCCATGGGTATTATCCTCTTCTTTGTCAACGCCGTCTTCGCGCTCGTACTGCTCATCCTTTTACTCGTCGCATCTGGCTTTGCTCTGTTCTCCAAGAATCCCGATGTTCGCTACGCGCCTATGCGCGACGACCGTGGATCTTTCATCAAGTCGCAGACTCACCTTCCTAACGAGCTCGATGCTCTTGGAGCTACTGCCCGCGGCGAAGGTCGCAATGGCGGTAAGGGCTCTCGTTTCGAGGATGACGAGGATGGATACTCAAGCTCTGATGTTTCTCGCATTGGTGGAAACAGCTCCAGCATGGCCGGACGATACGAGAACGGTCAGGTCCCTCCATCACCAAACCCTGCATCGCCCAGCACTGCCTACTCGAACGGCATGTACAATGAGAAGGCCAGCTACTACCCACCAAGAAGCAACAACGCTTCTCCCGCTCCAGGTTCTAGGGGCAATGGCGCGGCGAGAGCAAGCCCATGGCAGCGAGGTGCAGGCTACGACTAAGCGACGATGCCCTTCCATACCCTGCATCATACCCGCGTATTAATAATGAATCATTGAAAATTTGAATTCGGTCGCGAGGAAAAGGAATTAGAGCCATCCGTTGGCTGGTGGCCGGTGTCTATCACATTACGGTGCATCTGCACTTCTGGCTTTTTTCTAATGGAGTTTATGATCTGGCGAGGGAGATCTGAGGGAGACAAGAAGGAGGTCGAGAAGACACTTGTAAATAAGGCTTTCTTTGGGGTTTCCATAGGATGATAGTATAGCTTAGGATAGGGCGGAATGGACGAGGTGATAATACTTGTTCCTTTGAACTTGCGTGACATGGCATGGCGATCCTTTGGTATCCTTCCATCCATCCAGCCTGTCTTTATCATTTCGACATTGCACAAGTCGCCTCGATACGCCATCTGTAATCACAATCTCCACCTTTGAAAAAGCACGTGGGCAAAACCGGAACCACAAATTTCGGGCATCCATCTCCAGAAATAACGACATGCAGCCTCCTCCCACGCACAGAAATGCAGCGAATAGTATCGCACCGCGTGTCGTGCATTGGGACTACATCATTGAGCAGGTAGACATATCTCATTCGTTCTCTGGCCCGTTTGGTCACTTTCCATTCGCTCCACGCAGGTATCGCGCACATGAGGTCCACGTTGCACCACTTGGTACCGAAGATGGTTTTGTGAGCTGTGGAGCGGTGCCCAACTTCGGGTATGAAATGGTCTTTTCACCCGCTTGTTATTGACCCTTTTTGTAGCGACACTGGATTTTGGTTTCTGGATTTTGTTTGAGCAGCGATCGAGCGAGCGAGCGAGTGTTACTACGATAATTCAAACCCGGTGGATTTGGCGGGAAAACTGGTCCTGACGGTAGCCGATACCACATCGTCACCGTATGCTTGGGCCCTAGGAATTTACAATACCCGACAGGAGACTACGGCTCGACAGAGGTCGACGTGAGAGGACAAATTGTCCTTCTGATCTCACAACTGCTCGACTGATCAAGGACTCGAAGATTCTGGATCAAGCTCAGTGACCTCAGACGCTCTTCCCTTCGAGGAGGCACACCAACACGCATGGTTTATATGAACGAGGATCGCACCTGGAGATTGATCACTACAACTAGTCTACAGTCATATCACGGCTTCTCCTGTCGCTGTGATCAGTGACAAATTCTGATCCTTCCAACCCGCCTCACATCTGTCCTTGTCCCTCTCGTTCGGCAGATTTAGTCATATCAATCTACTTTTCCGCTTTCCAAGACCACTGGAACCAACTCCCAAACACTGTATACAACACCACCATCAACCATGTACCCCTCCCGCCCAGCTGGACCACCTCTGAACTTCGGCCCCTCACGCCCCATCCGCTTCCTCACTTCCAAGGACCTCTCCCCACCCACCTCCCCTCCCCCGACCAACACAACCTTCACCCCCACGCCCACCCCCAGCTTCACCTCCTCCTCCTCCCCACCCCAACCCTCCACTCGCCCCATAAACTACGCAGCAGACTACACCCAAAAACTCACCACCTGGCAGGCCAGCGGCTGGGAAGGCTACCGCCGCGCCCTCTCCAACGCAGGCAAGACCGACGCAGAACTCCAAGCCGAAGCCGACGCCAAGCGCGCCGCGGAGGAGGCAGAGCGGAACCGCATCATCTCCGAGCGTATCGAGAGAGCGCAGGCAGAAGCCGATGCGTTAGCGGCGGAAGCAGCGGAGAAGGAAGCGAGGCGGGAAGCGAAGCGGGCGGCGAAGGAGAGGGAGGAGGAGGAGAGGGCGAGGAAGAAGGAGGAGAAGAAGGCGAGGGAGAGGGAGAAGGAGGAGGAGAGGAAGGCGAGGGAGAGGGAGGAGAAGGCGGCGAGGAAGGTGAGGGAGCAGGAGAGGAAGGTCAAGGAAGTGGAGAAGAAGGAAGCGGAGAGGGCGAGGAGGGAGGAGAAGAAGATGCAGGAGAAGGTGAAGGAGGGGAAAGGGAAGGGGAAAGAGAAGGAGGGGAAGGGGAAAGGGAAGAAGGAGAAAGAGAAGGTGGGAGCAGGGGATGGAGGAGGGGAGGTGTTAGTTGAAGGAGCCGGGGAAGGGGAGAAGGCAATACCGAGTTTGGAGGATATACTTGCTGAGACGGCCAGCGTGACGGCCAGCGCGGAAGGGTCTGCTGTAGTGGAAGACAAGGGGAAGGGTAGTGGTAAAAAGTCCAGTGATAAGAAGGCGAAGGAGAAGAGCGGTAAGGTCAAAGAGGAAAAGAAGAGCAAGGAGAAAGAGAAGAGTCGTAAGGAGGAGAAGAAGAAGTCCGGGAAGAGTGCGAAGGGGAAGCATAGCAAGACGGGAAGTCGGGAGGTGGATGAGATGCCGGTGTATAGCGTTGGTGGAGCGGAGCTGGACGGGGCTGATGTGGTGGTGATGAATGTTGGAGGTGGGGAGGGGCCGCCACCGCTACCACCGATGGATTTGGATGAGCTGGTACCGCCTCCCATGGACTTGGCTGATGCAATACCGCCACCAACGGAGGCGCCTGATGTGGAAGAAGTAGCATCTGCTGCAGTGGAGGATGCGTCGGAGGACACATCGTCTTCATCACCTGCTGAACAACAAGCAAACGATGCTGAGCCAGCCGCTGAAGTTGTAAAGGCTGTCGAAGAAAGCGTTGTCGCGGAGGAAGCGCCCGTTGCCGTTGCAGAAGAGCAAGCTGCAATAGACGATGTGCCATCGTCGAGCGAGAACAACACTGGATCACCAGATGAGCCTGCAAGCGAGGTCACACCTTCCCCGGATGAAGCAAAAACACCTGAACCTGCGACAGAAGCCATTGAAACTGCCTTGGCTGATCCGCAACCCGAAGCAGAAGAGGCTCCGGCTGTGATCGCGGAAGATACTGCAGCTGTGGTCGTAGCGGATGCTGCAGAGGAAACTGCGAGCTCGCCAGATGGTGGCGCTACGTCTGCTGAAGCACCAAATGTATCCGATGACAAGCCTCTCGAAGCAGTGCCAGAGCCCGGTCCAGATCTGATCGTTCCTACAGAGATGCTACCACCCCCACCGGGTATGGACAAGCCGAAGAGGGTCAAGATTTCGGAGGAGCTGTTCGGTGGTGACGACAGCTCTGATTCGGAGATTGAAGACAACCACGTGCATTTCGTGGGAGATGTGCCGAGTCCGCCTGGCAGTGAGAAAGGAGACAAGCAAAAGAATGGGGGGAAGTGATGCAGATGTGGGTTGGGTCCGGCGTCTCGATATGTTTGCAAATATTATGATTGACGATGATTAATGAAAGCGTGCAGCAGCGCAGCATTTGCTATACCTCTAAGAACATGTTCAGACGTGAGACGTGAGACATGCTGAAAGCAACAGAACCATCGAGCCCCTTCTCGAGTCGGTCAGCACTTCCGACAGCTTCGAAGACGCTCTCCGAAGAGTCTCGTCTGTCTCAAAGGCGCAAAAGGCCTCGGCGCACAACCTCGTGGAAGCGTTTGAGATCTTGGGACGGCAGAGCTGCTCAGATGGAGCCATTGAAACGGGAATATGTGGTGAGAAAACGGCCTTCTTCGGTGCGGCCGGCAAAAAAAAGCGTCGCAGCGACCATGACGACGAGATGCCCTGAAAGCAGTGCTCAGGATACGAGAAGTCTTCTTTAGTCAACCAGACGCATGGTGGTATATCTTCATCCGGCGGTGAACAAGATCCGATCTGTGCTAGGGACGAGCCGTGGTAGGGATGCAACCACCACGGGGCATCCGAACCACAGCTTGATGAGCCGGAGGATTCCCATGTGGTAGGCCTGAGTTGAGAGCAGACAATCGGATGAGCTAAAGCCGACGCTAATACGCTTGAGATGGCCAGTTCGGTGAAGCCGTTGCAACGCAGAAGTAGGACCTGTGCCTCTGCCGGACCACGAGGGATGGATAGAAGGAAAAGTGTCCGTTCGTAGTGGTCGTCATATCAGCAATGCCAGCAACGGGCAGCTGTTTGACGACCCGTGTCTGGAGGGGTTGATGTGAGGGCCTTGGTCATGATTCATCTAAATCGACTAGAGGAAGAAGACCGGAAAGAGAGCCGTGCATTTTCCAGGGTAATTGCAGCCTGCGTGTCTTCAAGCTAGCCAAAAGTCTCTGTATAAAGTTGGATAGCGCCCCTGGTCCATTGCTTCAGAATAAAGGTTACAGACAAAGGCGAATGGATGAGTTATGGCGGGCCGAGAATTCTTGTGTGAAGAGTCGCTGGAATGGCAACAGTAGACCAACGGTGCGAACAGGAACCTTACCATGGCGAGTCCGTGTGGTGCAGTCTTACAGAAAAGATGATTGTATAAGCTACAGTTGCTTCAGCCCGGTCGTTTGGCCGTTAGACAACGGTGTACCTAGCATCCTAAATTGCTCACCTTCCAGCCATCTGTGCCATCTGTGCTGAAAGACTACGTCTGTGCATGCACCTCATCGTCAAGTCCATCTGAACATCGTCGTCGTCGACATCCAACCCATACCAGCGACATCTTCCCCTCGGTGGTGTGCATACTCGATGCCGACTAGCTCAAACTACACGACTCAAGCACGTCGATCTCCCACGACGACTTGACCTCTTTCAGCCTTCCCGCACGGCTTTATGCGTCGCAGATAGAGTACCGAGCTTGGCCACACCAGTCGACGACAAAAGGACAAAGCGATTTGACAGCGAAACCCCTGCTCAGGTTGCTCGGCTTCGGCCCTCGATCCCATCCCTGCCCTGAAGCGTTGACAAAGGGCCACTCCCTGCACCTTTGGACCTTTGGACAATGGCAACCGACCTCATCGCCAGTTCTCCCCCTCTCCCACAACATGAGCTGTACTTCCATAACCACTCCTCTATAGCAGTCGCTGCCACTCCCGACATGTCGCGACGTGGTCCGCCCTCCGTGGCCAGCGACAGCACTTCGGTGGTTAGCAGCCTCGCCGCCGCCGGCATTCCCCCTTACCTCACCTCGATAAATCCAAAGCCCGATTATGTGTCGCAGGACAGCGCCTCTCGTATCACGACAGAATTGTACAGGGCGCAGAGGGATCTGGACAGCGAAGATGAGGATAGTAATACAAGGGAACCAGACAGTCTGGAAGTGACCGACGGCGCAACCCAATATGTGAACAGCTTTCTCGATAAGCTGCTCCATGACATTCTCTCAGTCGCAAACACTACACAACTCGCACAACTACGAACAGCGACGGGGAAGACACTGCGAAAGAGTCTGGGAGTCGAGGCGGTACAATATGCCGACGCCAATCTCGAGGATCTCCTCGCCCTGGAAGACGAGGAGGAAGAGCAAAGACCAATATCCAAGGACTCCAATTCGAAGTGGAATCTAGAGTATACATGGAAGCGCTCACGACTACGGGTTATGATGCGCAGCGAGAAGAGCGAGTTTGACATTGACGACGACGAGCGATGGGTACAGCAAGAGGCATTGATACCGCCTGGCCGCCGCTTCTCAGAGAACACCGCCATCATTTCTCTCCAAAGCGAGATCTTCCTTGCCGGCGTGCTAGACTATGTCGCCGACACCCTCTTCAATCTCGCAATTATTCCGGCCTCCATCCGCATGCGCCGCGGCAGCAAGAGATCACCGGCGCAACAAAGCAATCCAAACATCCTGGTTATTGAAGAGCCGGACCTGGAGAAAGGTGTGCTCAACTCCCCACTCGACAAACTCTGGCGCATGTGGCGCAAGTCACAGCGGCCTCGCGGCTTTGCTGGCACACCGAGACACGGACACAGTTATTCCAATGTGAGCAGTCCGGCGACCACAAGGCGCGAAAGTGACGTCTGGGGAGATGGCCCTTACCACGATGCTTCGCAGGATCTCCAGACCCCGCGAGGCATGCCTGGAGAGTTCATCGAGACACCAGCGGTCGAGTACAACCAGCGGGATGTGGTTCCCGACGCAGACGACCATCCAGAGCATGTAATCGCCTCGAACATCCCTCTCCCGCAAGGACAGCGAGACGTTGATGAGATTGAAGTGCCTGGACTAGCGAGAGATCCGGATGAGTACGAGGAAGAGCTTGTCGAGGAACCCCGACGCGCCAGCTACAACCCTCCCTCGAGGAAGACTCGTCAATCCGAGCAGACTGAAGATGGCGCTCAACGACCAGGCATGCAAAGGAGACGATCTATTTCAGCACCTCCGCCGTTTGCTGCGCGCGACTTTGCTCCAAACAAGAACGCCAACATCTCAGAAATCCCCGCTGAACCTTCAGCAAACGAAATTTCGTCACTGCCCGCCCCGGAAAACACGTTTTCGCTCAAGCGCGAGGAAGGGCCCGCAGGAGATTCTTCTGAACAGGGTACAAAGGTCGAGTCTACTGGCAAGGTCGTGGTAGACTCTCAACCGCGGGAAGATACGGGACCATCGTCTGGCAAAATTGCTGCTGGTATCGGCGCTGCTGCTGCAGTCGGAGCTGTGGGCACCGCTGCTGCTGCGTCAAGATGGACAGATCGCAACGACCAATCGCCCGAACGAGAGGATCATTCACCCACGGATGGGTCTCCTAGAGGCAACCGCCGAAATCGAGAAGCAGCAGTTGGCTTTGGATATCCCAATGGCATTTCCCTACCTGGACAAACCGCGACTGGTGAAGTGTACAAGCATAAGCACATGTCGGTCGCTTCTTCCGCAGCCTCAGAACCTGAAGTACCACCAAAAGATGTGTCAAATCCTCCAAGCGAGCGATCACCTTCGGAATTGTCAAAGCTCAGAGCTGGCAGTCCTGGTTCAGAGACCGAGACGAGCGAGATCATGTCACCACGGGACTTTATGGCGTCACGAAATCTGCAATACACTCGATCGACACGCTCCGACTCTTTGCCTGAGCACCCCATGAACCCGCTTGGCTCCAACAAGCCACCGCCCGCTCCTCGAAGCAGAGGTGCTTACGACTTCAGCAGGAAAGGCGATTCCAGTCCCGTCAGTCCCATCAGCCCTGTCGATAACGGCCTCGGCAGCATCGATGAAGCTGGTAAGCTGCCGAACATTGATCGCGAGCAGAAGCCGACACACAGGAAGACGAGTGCTCCCGCGGGCCGACTGCAAGATGATCTTGCCCGGGCACGAGGCTCACCAAAGGTCCGACAGGCCTCGTTACAAAGTGATTATAATCAAGGAGACTCCAGCCCTGTTCATCGGAAAGAGAGCTTGCGCAGAATCGCAGTCGAGCGGAACGGCTCGCTCGTATCTCTTGTCGACGAAAATACTCACAAGGTCCGAAACAAGGCGCCAATCACTAGCTCATCAATCACATCAGCAGAAGACTTTGACAGTCTGTTGAATGGAGGCGAGACGATTAAGATGACTCTCTCTCCATCAAGCGTCAGAGAAGTACCAGTAAGTTCTATCTATATTGTTCAACGTATGCACGGACTGACCATCCCCCAGTCCGCCCCTCCGTCCCGTAACGGCTCTGTTGATCACAACGCCCTGGCCAAACTTTCCGGCGGTTCCTCACCTCGAATCGGTAACCTCCTACAAAGGAAGCAAGGCGATGATGGTAGTATAAAGTCACCCTCCATTGGGTCATCGGACAAGAGCAATAGAGGTCGCACGGGCAGCACAGCTACACAAGACAGCAGAAGGTCCATCAGCAGACCATCTGTGCGCAACAAGAGCAAAACAAGAGCTGGGTTGATGGCCCGGGAGCCAACGGTACAAACAGATTCTACTCGAGACTTTGCCGATTTCATCAGGTCAACAGGTCCTGATCGAGAGCCGAGAACTCTTGTTCCTGCCTTGACCAACCGGACCTCAGAAGTCGCCGACGCTCAGCGAGCTAGCAGCATCTCCGGTCGGAGCATTAGTGGACTCGGCAGATCTGAGGAAATGGCGCCAGCCATGCCCCAAGTCTCGGAGAATGCTGGCATCAAGTACAAGAGGAGTCTGGCGCCTAGAGAAGCACGCGGATCTGAGCCAACGGGCAATGATGGTCTGATCGACTTTATCAGAACAGGGCCGGGTTCTGGCAAGCAAGATGCGCGCCCGTCAAAGGACATTGCACCCTTCCGGTACTCCATGGACAGTGATGACATGAGGCTGCCAGTGGAGACAATTAACCTTGACGATCCGACACGGAACCCCAGCATGACTCCCAGCATGGCTAATGGCAGCTACGACCATCATCGTGGTTCAGTCTCCACTATGGCAACCATGCAGACCATGAACACTTACAACTCACACGCACCTCTCGTGTCAAATCGTGGCGGCACTTCGATCTCCAGCCCAATCTCTCTAGGCGGAAATACAACCCCGAAACTCAACACCCAGCCCAAGAAGTCCAGGACGACCAAGAACTCAGACGGCGTGACCCGCTACCGCAACAAGGACCCCTACGCAATCGACATCTCCGACGAAGACGACGACGACGAAGAAGAAGAAGATCTCGGCCCCCGCATCCCCCAACTCCCACGTAAACCACTCTCCCCCCGGACCTCATCCCAAAACAAATCCTCCCCAACCCGCTCACCACTCAGCCAATCCGCCCCCTTCACCGCCTCAGCCCCCCCATCCGGCTCCCCCCGCATCCAACCCCCACCCGCCTCCGGCCTCGCCCTCAACGGCGTCTCCTACCAACCCCCCGCGCAAACCGCCCCACCCCCCTCCCCTCCAAAACCCCAAGCAAGCACGACCGGCGTCCCCTCGGCCAACGCCGGCCCCAACGCCATCGCCCCCAACCGCTCCGTGGTCACCAAGACGGCATCGGGCGGCATCATCCCGCGCAACCCGAACCGCAACCGCGCGCCGGCCGACGACGGGATGGCGCGTCGCAAGGAGACGTCGACGCGGGACCTGGCGGATTTCTTCAGGGATAGCGCGCCTCCTGGGGATGGGCCGGTGGGGGGGAAAGCGGCTGCGATGATGGGAGGGGGAGGAGGAGGACCAGGAGGTGCAGGGGCAGGAGGCAGGTATGTGGCTGGGAAAGATCAACTGTTTGGTGGTGCGGCGCCGAGTCCGAATATCGGGAACGGAGCGGAGGGGAAGAGGGGCGAGGAGAAGAAGGGCAAGTTTTGGAGTCGGAAGAGGTATTTGGATTTGCCTTAGGGGATGAAGGGGTGCTGATGTGGTGTAGGTGATGATTTTCTTTTTGGTATCCCAGCGGAGGACGCATTTTGGGATGGAGGGATGGGGAGGAGAAAGGGTGATGGGGAGGATCGTGTAGGCTTCAGCCGGGGGAGGGAAGGATGAAGAGCTGGATCGTGGATACTGCATGAGAGGGCAAAGGTCGGTATGGACATTATGAGGGAAAAGACGGGTTGACACGGCTGGCATTGATCATCGCTGCCTGTCCAGCACTGAGGTGCTTGTAGATGAATTGTACAGTACGGATACCCTCGACGGCGGCACGAGAGCAGCTTCGGAAGAACGAGGTGGATACACCAGACGCCCGCCCCGACTCCAGGTGCTCGTGGAGTGCCGCGTTGGTAGGCATAGCTTGAGCTGTATTCCTGAGCTTAGGCTTCAAGGCAATCTGCCCTGGGGCTGGCTGATGTAGGAGAGGGATCAGCTGGAGAAGCGGCTGCATTTGGAGTTGACATGAGCGTTTGCATTGTTCTTTGTTAGATACCTTACTTTGTTTTGCAGATATTTTGTTGAATGAGATGTTTGATACTCTAAACTGTTTGAGTTTGTGATGGATGGGGTGGTCATGGACGAGAAGGACTGAGAGAGGATGGGAGGAAGATCCGAGAGGTGAGGGAGGGCAGACAGAGGTTGAACAGGAATAGCAAAATCGAGTCCTGACAAGGTACCTGTAGCCTCGAGTCTTCACCCTGCGGCTGCTCTCAAGGGCAGTAATGGACAGGGCATCGTGGCAGGTTTGCCGGGGCTTGACATTGGGACAGCGAGCCTCACAAACAAAGGGATAGAGTCGAAGAAGTTCAGTATTGTCGTATCCACTATAGGTTTGTCTTCATCTCTGTTTGTCTCCATCTCTGCGTGATAGTCACCCCTCTGTTGATCTTGTCACCGACCACTCCGTCTTGCCTATGACAGTCCACCATCTCCTCCGATCCTGACAAACCACCACCTCCCTCCCAGCCCCACTGTTGTCACCTTCCACCCACAGACCAGCTCCAATAATGCTCGTCAGTGTACAGCTAATGCTCTACACCGACGGGCTCACCCACCGGATCTCCGTTGCGAGGCCTTGTCGTCGCGATCCAGACAACCGATGCGGCTGTGGCTGTGGAGATGGCGTGGTCGTCACAGGTTCGTCTTCCGCACCAGGCAGATTCCCCCGTCCGTCCTGTACCTCTTCTTCACTCTCCGACTACCCGTGGTTGTAGTCGAAGCCAGTCGGAGGAGGCGCCGATACCGTGGCTGCCGTCGTGAACCCGTACTGTGTCGCCGCCCTGCAAGCCATCAACAATGCGCTCGGCGAAGATGTGGTTGACTGTCTCGTAAGCGTCATAGTTCGACTGCTCAAGAGTTTGCGCAACATAGTCGGGACGTGGAAAGGACCTTGATCTTAGCTGACCAGATGATGGGGCCGACTCGTCCTCGGATCCTGAGAAGCGGACAAGATCATGTCTCCTGTTGGCTTACGCGACCCCTGTATTTGGATCGTTTCCACGTGGCGCCAATATGAAAGCTCCAGTCTGATGTTTCGAGAGGGACCGGAGGGTGTTGCTTCTACGTTTTAGAGCTTGATGCTCCGGTCCTGCACTTCCACCAATAATTGTGGACTTGGAATTCTACGGTTTCGCTGGTTCTGGTTGACCACGTATCGGATGTTCCAGATGTTGGAATCGAAAATCCAGCATCTCTCCGCTGTAATGCAAATCGGCAAGCGTATCAGTTCCCTTGCCGTTGCAGTCGCTCTGACCTCGTCCGAGGTTGTCGCCAAGGGCGTCGGAGTCGTCATTCGGGTCATTAGTTGTTGTGTTGGTATTCGGACTCACCGCTACATGTCGGTCAGAGGGGTGGTCGAGTGGGAAGACAGGAGGATAGCTCACCTGACCACCTCTGTTCTTGGACGTCGGACCATGTAAGTCACCTTAGCGTGGCTCGATGGAGGACCTAGAGGCGGTCGAGTCTGCTCTTCCACGAACAATTCGGGAAGCCGATCGCGCTGTCACTGAGCGGAAATCGCGGGAGTATAGCTCGGCGTCGCTCTCCGGAGTTGTTGTTGAGTTGGGAGGAGTCAACAACAACATTTCCACAGCGCCCGTATCTCCAGAGATAAGAAGCACGTGTGGTGAGTACAGCAGATGGCAGTACCCACCCCGTACCTCAAGGTCTGGGTTGGTGGTACTGTTGTTAATGTCAGTAAGTGATTTTGGTCTTGAGGATTGGCAAAGACTGACCAGAGGCGGCGAATAGTCGACATCCCAGCGTACTCCCCATTGATCCTGACTCAGAGCCAGTTCCTATTCCCACTGATCCGACTCTCCTCCTTTTTCCAGCTTCTTTGTACTCGTGCGAGGCGTATCTGGACTCGCGGGTTGGATGCGGCGCTTTGAGATTTTCTTGACAGCCACCGAATAGGTCGAGCCAGACAGGATCATTCTGCGGATTTTAGTCAAATGGTATCGAGGGGACGAAGGGGAAGAACTCACCTCTGAGTCGATCCAAGGCCGACAAGGACAAGCGTGAATATGGCTCCGGAGCCGAGTGCCGTCGTCATTGTTGAGTTTGTTGATCGGCCAACGATAATGAATGATGGGACCCGGCATCATTATCGACGACCGATCCGACAAGCTTGTTGATACTACCTCCCTTCCCAGCAGCAATAATGAATGATGGGGCCTGGCCCATCATAGATCGACTGTGCTGGGAAGAGGGAGGTAGAGAGTTGTGCCTTTCGTTCGTCGACCAGCCAGCAATAATGGATGATGGGACCGGGTGATCATTATCGCTAGCGGAGTCGACAAGGTTGAAAGACGCGTCCCTCCACCAACGACAATAATGAATGATGGGACCCGGCCCAACATGTTTGTCGATGGTGGAGGACATGATAAGATGTCACTGAGATACTAGCTGATGTATCCCGGCGAAGTTGAGATGATGAGTAGACCAAGAAGAGAGGAAAGAAGCCGGCCTTTATAGAAGTATCTGGATCTTGTCGGGAACCGAGTGAGAGTGATGAGCGGGTGGTTGGGGAGCGCGATACACCCTGCAATTGACAAAGGAGACCTGTTGTCCAGGCGCCGGTGATACCTTGGACGGGACATCCATGCCTCTGAGCACTGTCATCGGTATGGAACGAGTCCAATAGACGGTCCTGTGTTGTCTGGATTGATTGCCTTCCTGCAATGAGCCTTGTGTGTTCCATCTCATAAGACCAATCGTCGCTATGCTCCTTGATGCTGTGCAATGCCGTGTATCATATCCTTCATCTTGTGTGTCCTCTTGTGGTCATCAAGGACGATCATAGTAGGCTGAGGAGCGTTGTCGCCGTCGGAACGATGTGCCACAAGAGTGTAATCAAGGAATTGAGATGTAGTAAGCCGGGAGGCTGAACCGCGCGACTGAATTGACGTCGACCCATTTGTCACCATCGGAGACAGGAGACAGGACGAGATAAACTTGATTGGAGCTGTAATGATACAATTGCCAGGCAGATTGCCCTCGCGATGGGTGCCACGGAGGCAGGGAGGCCCTCGGAGGTAGTTGATAGGTCGACAATCGACAAGAGGTCTCTGCAACAACATTAGCCCGCATCCCTTGGCTCTCCTAGCCATCTGTGCATCGACAATCATCACTCCGTACAACCCGCCAGCCGCCGATGACAAGTACGATTGATGTCAATCGACCGGTATGAGCTGCTATCAATCGAGAATGATTTGGCACGGAGTACTGGCGTCAGAGTGTGAGCACTGTGGTCATCTGGACGGTGTTGTCCCATCCATTGGCCGCTCAGGCCCATACGAGCCCTGCCAATATCAGTGGCTGATCGATGAGCGTCCTAGAGCCCTGATGCGGGCGAGCGAGCACCGTCGGCTTGGTCTGTAACACCCCGACCCCTCGGCAGTCATCCTGCTCTCGCCTGGCCAGATCAGGCGATTGCTTTGATTATCGGGCTGCGAGCAGGCGATGGATGACCTCGAGCGAGGACAAGTCTTTGTTCTGGCCCTAGGCTGCGACAAAGAAGGACCCTGTTGTGGTATCCTGAGTGCTGGCGGACCTGCACGGAGCTCCTCCTCTTCAGTTTCCCGTGGGTAGCTCGCTGCGCCCATCCGTGATAGTCTCGCTGGCGCCGTGCTTCGATGATTGGCGAGGACAGTACGCTAAGGATGAGGGTGAAGACAGTCGTGCAGCCTGTGTTCAATTGATTATCTAGTGTCAGGTCGAGCAGCTCGTCATGGCGACGAGCAAGGCGGCTGTGGTGGTCGCACGCAGCACCCACGCGCAAAGATCAAGCGGAAGCTTTGGTGCATGTGGTCCGAGCGGTGGTGTCAATAGCAGTGCCGAAGGATCGCCAGGTCCGACAAGCCCGCCGAAAGTCAAACGCCGTCCAGCTCGAACATCGCCACGACGAAGGCATCGATCTATCCCCACTATGAAGCCTATATGGTGTGATTAAGCAGAGCAAGCCCGAGTAATCTCACAGGAGCCTCTAGAGTCGTGGAGCAACCGTGAAAGAGCGAAGGGAATACCGCTCCCCTTGGACAAAGCCAGGGAACGCAGTCCACCTTCAAGCCGACAAAGGAAAACTACGGAGCAACAAAGGAACAGCATCCAATCACTCTATCACCCCTGCAATGATGTCTGATGAGGCAGAGAGGTAACACAGAGCAAGAGAGATTTTCAAGCATCGACGCGTGAGGAAATTATACCGATAGCGCATCCTGATCCTGTTTCACGGAGCCATCCCGCAGCACAACAGGCCAGTCTATGAACGCGCTACAGGGGAGACTGCTTCGCATTCGGGAATAGATCGAGATAAAGCATTATCGTCGACATCCCACCTGGCGTACGAGTGCAGCGCGGAATAACAACTCCGTGGAAGTACAATGGCATTGACCCCTCTTTGGTGCATAGCATCTGCATAGCTCACGAGTGCCAGTAGTGACAGGGTTTATACGCGAGGAGAAGCGCATAGTCCTGCATCACCCCTCTGCACTGCACACTGTCAAATACGAAGCCCTCCGGCGGGGTCGCTGCTCTGTCCTCACGCGACGGCACTTCGACTACCTCCAAGACAATTGACCACTCACCCTCTTCACCGATCCCCACTGGACCTTCGCACAAGCACACCTCACATCTCTCTCGAGACGCTCATCACCGACCTGGTCCCACGACACCAGCACAACATCCTCCGAAACAATCGACAAAGAGAGCAAGAAGACTGACAGTACGGCCTTCGGAGAACAAACGTCAAGGAGAGCATTGGCAACACTTGGCCGGAACAATTTCACGACAGCAGTGCCAACATTCACTCACCTTGGTCGGACACTCAGTGGACCCCAGCACGCATCACCACTCTCAAGCATTTCTCTTCCCCAGCGTATCCGACATGCCAGCATCCCCAGCATCCCCAGCGAACAGCGCGAGCGGTGGTATGGGCGGTGAGAATCAGTACCAAGGACAGTCTCCCACGGCCGCCCAGCAGACACCACGACGCCCACTGCGTCCCGAGGCACCAGCCTTCAGTCTTCTTAGGCCTGAAGCACCGGTATTCACGCCGGCCATGCCACCTTCGGCAAACCCATCGTCAGCGAATCGGGGCACAATTCCGGGTCTACCTCTTGGGATCCGGCCACATCCCCTTCGCAGCAATCCTCCGTTGAGGAGGGTGCTTCTAGTAGGGGTACCGGCGTTAGTCCCCAGGAGACCAGTTCGTCACATGGGCCCGAGGTCCACGAACTCAGACCGAAGTGCCGTAGATTCGGTCATGAGTGCGACTGGAGACCGGCCCATCACTGCCCCGCTCGCTGGCCTGGGTCAGAGAAACGCCCCTGACCTCCTGCCCCCTCCGACTTACCCACCGCCGGCCCGCTTCGATCACAGGGAGCAGGATCCAAGGCCTCCAATCACTCCTCCACTGACCAATGGCAGAGCGAGCCATGGCAGTAGCACCGAGCCAGTCCCCCGACGTCGGCTTCACAACACCCCGGCAGGAACTCCTGGTCGAGCGACCGGGCCCGGCAACGTCAACGGCACCTCCGAAAGCGACGCAGAAGTCGAAGAGGACGAGGATCCGGAAGCCCCCGAGGTGAGCTACTTCTTCCCGGAGGCAGACGAGACCGACAGCGACGATATTGACGTCGATTGGAGCACCAGTAGTCGGTCGGTGCTCTCCGCCGAGAGGTACTATCAGCGTCTCGAGGCGGAGCGATTGGATGCTCACAGGAGGCTGGCAAGGGAGCGGCAGGCGTACCTCGTGCGGTGGCAACGGGCTCTTCTCGAGTAGGTCTCTTCCATGTGCGTCCATGCAAGCTCAGCTAATCGGAGTAGGTCGTACCATGAGTGGGTGATAGACGAGTGAGCAAAAGAGGTGACGATAGACTTTCGGTGAGCAATTTCCTGGTATTTTCTTTTTCCCTCCTTCTGTGTGCCCTTGCCACAAGGGCGAAGTCCACTCTTCGTTCAACATTTCCAATATATGTTCCCCAACTCGGTACGCGATCGTTGGCCTGTGAGGTCTCTCATAGTCCCATCGTCCCATGTCTACTCGACAACGTCGTCGGCGATCGCAGAGCCGCGTGCACTGGGGTTGTCCAAAAGATCATGATCAGCTCGACAATCGCCTCTGCGGTGCATGTTCCCTCCTCTTGCACTTCAGGGATGTCTCCCGTCCTCCTTCTGCACGTCTCTTTCATCGTTGCTGTATGGTGACGCGTGGTTCCATTGCTGGACCGAAAGCTTTGTCGATAAAGTTGCTCATAGTTCATCGACTGATCATCTCAGTGTCGTCGAAGGTCTTTCAGACCCAGATACTGGACACATCAAGCACCAGGACAGATTGGAAAGATGCACGAGTGCTCGATGAGCTGTGAAAGGGTCGTCGTCGAGGGTCAGGATAAAGGAGTGAAGTCCTTTGTTCCGTCGGCAAGCGCGGCCGACAGCCAAGCAACTTTCAGGATTGGCTCGTGCGGAGGAATATCGAGGTCATTAGAAATGTCCAAATGAAACGTCAATCAACAGCTCTTGTTCATCACTTGTCCCAGTCTTATCGCGCGATCTAGTTGGATATCTTTGTACCAGTATTGCAAACTCTGGATCAAATGTACTAGCGCAGCTCTCATCCTTTTGCATTCCTCCATGCATGACCTTCACACCAAGCGACAGAGATATCGGACTATTCTTACAGCTCCGGCTTGCCTGGAGTTCAGCACAAGAGGCGGATAGGTGATGGCTACACCTGGTGGGTCACATATATGAGGGCAGACTATGCAGGTATATCTGCTGGTCATCCCTAGGAAACAAGATCTATTGCAGTTGCTGATTCTATCTTCAAGAGCCCAAATGGCCACGACGGTCCTCCGTGACTAGGAGTCCCGATACTGTATCCCCGTTATGGCCCGACAGACCTATACGACCATTACCTAGGAATCGTCTCCGGTCACAGTTGTCACCAGAGCAAGCAGATTCTATCGTCTATCCTCCAGTGCCCACGCAATCGTCACCACTGTTCAGCTTTCCGTACGGTGTCTCGGAAGGACAAGAGGCGAGGTCAGGGAGCAGGCCGAATGGACACAGGCATAGCAGTCCAGCACACTGTGACTGCGGAGAATATCATCAAGACCACAGCGATGAGGAGGAGGTAGCATACGATCACCCCAGCTATCGTTGGTCCTCTCCAGGCGCAGATGGAGCACCCCTCAGCAATGCACAGCAGAAGCTTCTCGCCTCCTCGCGATCGGGCAAGGTCCCTCCGCCACCGGCGTCGACGGCATCTTCTGCCGATGGCTACGAGTCATTCGAGAATACCAGCAACAAGAAAAAGCGGAAAATACCTCTTTCCGGTGGTTTCAGTGTTCACCAATCAAATTTATCGGCCGAGCTGGCCAACATGGGTATTTCTACGCCTGCAGGAGCAGGGGATCCGGCTGATCAGGTCAACGGCACATCACATCTGGGCATTTCGTCCCCAGCTCCTTCGTCAAACGGTGGAACAGGGATTTCCGGTGCAGGCAGAGGAAGGTACAGCAGGAGCACAGGCAAGGGTGATCGCCGCGCCGTGAATGGCACGATATCAGGAAATTACTCGTCGAGCTTGTCTGCAAGATCCCGCGGTGGTGATTATCGAGGGGATGGCACGAAACCGAGTGAGTCAAGCGTGGGTGAAACCTGCGCACAACTGAGCTAACCTCGCTTGTAGAGCACAACGGCGATCAAGGCATCATCTCAGCAGCGATAGCAAACGCCGCAGGTCAACCACCAACGACACCACCAAAGGGGAAGGAAAATGTGAGCCTACTTTCGCAGGAGGCGGACAATACCACACCGAAGTCGCAGTTCACCTTCACCTGCGAGACGGATGCTTCCAGCAAGATATCGTGGCCATTGCAAGGATCCGGACAATACAGCAACCCACCATCGAAGCGAAATTACTACCCGATCAGGCAACGCCCAGGTGATCCTGTCAACGTCAATCAGGGCACACAGACAGCACCTGCCCCTCGCGGTCCACCCGATCCCAGGATGGCAGCGCCTGCACCACCTCCAGCCCCGCAGTCGCAGATGCCAATGAATGGGCAGCCACCACCTCCGAAGCCAAGACGCAGACGCCCGAGCAAGGAGTTTGCCATGGCAGCACGGGAGAGGCGCTTGCGTCAGGAGTTCAACAATTACCAGCACAAGCCGACCATGGATTCAATGTGGATATGCGAATTTTGTGAATACGAAGATATCTGGGGTCAGCCCCCTCGTGCTCTAATCAGGCAGTACGAGATCAAGGACCGCAATGAGAAGGCGAAGGCGGAAGAGCGCCGCAGGCTACTGGAGAAGGCCAAGATGAAGGGCAAGAAGGGCAGGAACAAAGGGAAGGGCGGCAAGAACAACAACAATCCTCCGCCGGCAAACACGGATCCGGCGTACGACCAAGGCCTGGACAATGTCAACATGCCGCCAGATATGCAGGGTGATGGATACTATGAGGACGAGTACGACGATGGGTATGATCCTGTTGATCCGAATGACCCAGCGTACCACCAGCACTATCAGTACGATGATCATGTGGACGTGGGACATGGCGTTCAGCAAGGTCATGCACCTCCTGTGCCTCCTCCGCCTGCTTGACCATGCAGCTTCGGCAAGGATGTCTGCTCTCCGACTGCTCCGAGTAGGACAATTTTGGGGGTTGCCTGATCTGCACAGCATGAGCAGCACACACCAAGGACCACAATCATACAGTCTTGGCCATTCGCCAAAGCAAAGCGGCCAGTGCGTCGACGGTGGTGAACATGCGTGCTCGTCACCACGAGCTGTCGCCGTACCGCAAAGGAAGGGTTGGACAATGAGCTCACACATCTGAGCCCGACTTGCATAGCCCTGCCTTTCCTTTGTCAAAGCATCCCCTCTCCAGATAGCCAAGAATCAATGGCAGCAATATCCGTGAATGTTCATCGTTGTGGTTTCCCAGTCTAAGTGATCAGTTGAGCCTCAATGAAGCCCTCCTCGCTGTTTCGAACATTGATCGGAAGAATGCCAAAAGAGGCAAATCCGCACCATCCGAGGCTGCCTTCGGGAGACTCTCCGCCGAACCTTCCCCTCACCCCTCCAAGAATGCCCTTAGGCAGGTTGCCCGCGATCATCTTGGGGCATGGTGATTCAACATAGACCGTGAAGACATGTGAGCTTGCTTTCGCGTGTAGGTATCATTATCACTCAACTGCTTTTCGCTCCACAAGGCTATAGAGTTCAACATGACAAGTACCACTGTAAAGCCTCCAACCCCTCCTCAGGCACCATTCTCTTTACCAGGCAAGACTGCGATTGTGACAGGAGCGGGCTCTGGTATGCTTGATGGTACATTTGCAGATATTACACTCTTTGATGCATGATAGGGATCAATCTATGCTTCGCCGAGCTCCTACTCGAGGCTGGGACAAATGTGGTCATCGCTGACCTTGCCCTCCGACCTGAAGCGGAGGCTCTCATCAAGCAATACGAGACAAAGCAGGATGGCAAACAGCGAGCCGTGTTTGTCAAGACAAATGTCACGATATGGAATGAATTGGAGAACATGTTCAAGGTGGCTGATGAGGAGTTTGGGGGAGCTGACATTGTGAGTCGATCGATCACACTGAATGATGGCCCAATTGACGGCATTAGGTATGTCCTGGGGCAGGAGTGTTTGAACCACCTTGGTCCAACTTCTGGCACCCACCAGGCACTTCGCTGTCCAAGGACTCTATCACTGGTGACTCCCCGAGCGGACTGGGCCACTACATGACGCTCGACCTGAATCTCACCCATCCCATCCGAGTCACACAAATGGCCATTGCCCGCTGGCTAAACCCTGTTCCTGGCTCCAAGGTCGGCAAGGTCTCCCCTCAGAACCCCAAACGAGTAGTCCACATCTCCTCCATAGCAGGGCAGACAGCGTCTCTACTCACCCCTCTCTACCACGTCTCCAAGCACGGCATCACCTCCTTCATCAAATCACTTGCCTTGCTAGATCAAATCGGCATTCGTGTGAATGGCGTAGGACCAGGTCTGATCATGACACCACTCTGGCACGATCATCAAGACAAGATGCAATTCGTCAAGGAGGGGCATGAGACGTGGGTGCACCCCAAGGAGGTAGCGGAGGCTATGATGGCTTGTTTGATTGATGACCAGTATGGAGCGGGCGCGATGGTCGAGATCACAAAGGACAAGAGGAGACTGGTGGAGTTCTACAATGATCCGGGTCCTGATCCGGCGGTTTTGGCTGGGTTTGAGATGAAGGATGCTTTTGGATCTGTGTTTGAGACGTTGGGCAAGGAGGGATGGGGGACGAAGGACCAGAAGGCTGAGTAGATATGTCGATTGCTGTATAGCTTAGTGACAGCTGTATCTTTCTTCGATACCGCTTGCTCAGGTACAAAAGGTGAAGCAGAGCTACCCCGCCAAACACCAACATGACAACATCACCCCCGCAACCCGAGCTGCCTGCCTATTCCAGGCACAATCTCACCATTAGGGCACGCCGTCACGGCACCACGATGCCGATATTACAGTCAATCTCTGGACTATAGAGTTCACAATTGCTCTCCTATCCATTTCCTCTCCGTCCCGCCGTCTCTTCATCCCTCGACCTCCTCCCCATCGATTCCCTGACCATCAGACACGACACAAACCAAACCAACCACAATGACAGTCCGCACCCGCCTCACCCCCCAAACCCTCCTCTCCGCCCCTCGCCGCTCCCCCGCCCTCCCCAACCCCAGCGGCACTCTCGTCCTGCACACCGCAACCACCTACTCCTTCAGCACCCACAGCAAAACCACCGAACTCCGCCTCCTCTCCCCCTCCAACAACGAATCCACCCTCCTCTCCACCTCCTCCTCCCTCTCCTCCCCCGTCTGGCTAGACGACACCACCTTCCTCCTCCTCTCCTCCTCCGAGGGCAAAACCGACATCCTCGCGTCCCCCGCCCTCGATTTCTCAGCGCGGTACACCGTCGGCTCCATCCCCAGCTCAGCAGACAACCTCAAGATCACCCGCCTGGATAACGGAGGTATAGGCGTAGTCGTCTCCGCCCTGCAAGACGACCAAGGCGAGCTATGGGAAGGGAAGAAGCGGGAGACATACTCCTCGGGGAAGCTGTACAAGAGCCTCTACGCGCGACACTGGGATACCTGGGAGGGGCAGGGGAAGAATGCACTATGGTACGCTGTCGCGGCGCGGGAGTCTGGGAAATGGGGCCTGCGTACCGAGTGGCGGAATCTGCTCAAGGGTCGGAAGGGGTTAGAGAGTCCGGTGCGTCCGTTTGGGGGGACGGATAGTTTCGATGTGAGTAGGTCGGGGATTGTGTTTGTGAGTAAAGATCCGGAGAGGAATCCGGCGTTGAATACCACGTGTGGGGTTTATCTGGCGGGGTTGAGTTCGTTTGAGGAGGAGCCGGGGGAGGTGGAGATTGAGCGGGTGGACGATTTGCCTGGGCAGGAGGGGGCGGCGGGGAGTCCGGTGTTTACGCCGGATGGGGATGGGGTGGCGTTTTTGAAGATGAGGATTAATGGGTATGAGAGTGATAGGAATCAGATCTGGGTTATGTTGGATGTGCATACGGGGAAGAAGGGGGTGAGGGCGGCGATGGAGATGGAGGCGGTCAAGGGGTGGGATAAGAGTCCTTCGGTAAGTCCTGTCAGGGGAGATTAGGCTGGCCAAGTGTACTGACTGTATGCAGAGTCTAGTCTGGAGTCTTGACGGACAAACGCTGTACTTGGTCGCGGAAGAAGCAGGATACAACAAGCTCTTCTCGCTATCATTAACCGGTAGTGCTTCGCCATACCCGAAGACGCTCACAGAGAAAGGCTCAGTATCATCTGCTGTGCCATTGACGGACGGCTCAGTATTCCTGTCATCTACCTCTTTGATCGACAATAGCTTGTACTCGATTGTGAAGCCAACAGAGGTAAATTCAGTAGCATCTCTGGTTTGGTCACACTCAATCTCAAAAAGCGGCTCAGCATTTGGTCTTTCAGAATCACAAGTCTCCTCGATATGGACACCTGCAGCAAATCCAGATATCAACGAGAAGGTGCACTCGTGGGTGGTTCGTCCGTCTAACTACGACAAGTCGAAGAAGTATCCTCTGGCTTTTTTGATCCACGGAGGACCTCAAGGAGCATGGACGGATGCTTGGTCGACTAGATGGAACTCTGCTGTTTTTGCCGAACAAGGCTACATTGTGGTCTCACCCAACCCGACCGGCTCGACAGGATACGGTCAAGCGTTCACTGATGCCATCCGGAAACAGTGGGGTGGTGATCCATACCGCGACCTCGAGAACGTGTTCGAATACATCGAGAAGGAACTCTCCGACGTCGACACATCAAACGCTGTCGCTCTCGGCGCCAGCTACGGCGGCTACATGATCAACTGGATCAATGGCCACCCACTCGGACGAAAATTCAAAGCCCTCGTCAACCACGACGGCATCTTCTCCGTCAACGCCGGCCTCGCCACCGACGAGTTATACTTCCCCTTCTACGACCTCGGCGGCCTCCCATTCTACTCCCCCTCCTCCTCCGGCGCCGACATCTCCGCCCAAGAAACCGAAACCAAACGCACCTTCGGCACCACCGACCTCCAAACCTGGATCGCCAACGATCCAGCCCAACACCTTGACAAGTGGGAGACGCCGCAACTCGTCATCCACAGCAGCAAGGACTACCGTCTCTGCATAAGCGAGGGACTCTCTGCGTTCAACGTGCTCCAGGCGCGCGGCATCGAGAGCCAATTCCTCACGTTCCCGGACGAGAATCACTGGGTGCTCAAGCCCGAGAATTCCCTGGTGTGGCACAAGGTGGTGTTCAATTGGATCAACAAATTCACCGGTCTACCCCAGCTCGCGGACGAAGGAGCGGAAGGAGCTGATTTCTACGGTGGGGTGGTGCAGAAGGAGGGCCAGAGGGAGGGCGAGCAGGATGTGATTGCGTTTGGGAATCCGACGACGTAGTTGCGTGGACAGCGGGTACGGTATGGTAGAGTACACAACGAGTGGTGGGGAGATGGATGCTGGCGGTGAAGACATGGTCTTGCGTCTGGCTTCTTGCGTCTCGCATCTGGCGTATGCATCACGCTCGTCCCGAGGCCTACATAGGCGAACATGCATAGACCACGCACATGCCCACATTTCTCTTCGCCCTTTGATCCTCCCCCTTCCGTGCCCCTCTCGGTAGGCTTGCAGGCGGCGTCAACCACGTGTCCGCCCACGCCGCGATGGTCCCACCGTCGTCACCGTGGAGAGTCGCACATGTGCCTGAGGCTGTCTGCCATGCCCGGAGATGAATCTCGTCTCCGTGCGCCAGCCACGAACGCGTCCTTGCCTCTCGGCGGGACGAGGTTAGGGCTGGCATGGCGGTATGTCTCAGTAGGCGAACCAGCATGGGGGAATCACGAGGATGGGAATTACGAATTGCGAACGTGACTTGCTTGGAGTGGAGTCGGAAGTAGTGGTTGGCAAGACAGGCGGCTGAGGCATCCACTTCGGGAGAGGGTGGTGATGATGCAAGGTTGTCGGACGGCTGGACTGCTGCGTTTGACCGGTCAGTGGCATGGACTTGGGCTTGACCGGTTCTGAAGCTGCAAAATGCGCAAGTGATGCGATTCATCGAACCCGCAAACCACTCGGAGCGCTCCCTTTGGTCGTCGCCAGAGCAGTCAGGGCTGATGTCCGTTCAATCGTTCATCGTTGAAGCTTCACTGAATAATTCCACCTTCCGAGCATCACAAGTTCATAAGTTAGTAATAACTTATGCACCGACAGACAGGGAAAAAAGTGCGGCCGCTAGCGCCCCTCCGCGTGGTCGATAAGCGAGACTAGCGCTCGTTAGCGTGGAGTCGGGACTACAGCTCGCGATTATCTCGCACCGGCGGTTGAACTGCTGCTGCTGCGGTGATGTTGAGGCTGCTAGTAGTGGGGGACACAAGATGGTCAAGCTTCGGGTTCGCTTCTGGAAGGGCGCTAGGGGATTTATGGACCCGGCAGAAGAGTGATTGATTGATTGATAAAGCTGAGGTGGTAGAACAGCTAGGCGATTGCGAGCACGCCGGGCATGATCCCGAGGGAGGAGGCAGAGAGCCATGTGCGCTCTCGTGCGTATGGCAACCTTACGTGCGTTCCCTCACACCTCCCATGCTTCAATTCGCCTATCGCCCGCGAAAACAAGTGAAGTCAGTCTGCTATACAACCAACCCACAGATCTGAGATCTCATCTGCAGCAGTCCAACCCAACCAATCAGAGCTCCGAGATAGTGCGTCGAGTAGTCCCCCACTTTTTCCCCCTTCCTTCCCGCCGCCCATTCTTCGGGCGTCGGGACGATGCCTCCCCCTTCCTTTTGCTCTTCCAAGGTTTTTTGCGACGGAGCACGCTCGCCTGTGGAGAAGGGTGATAGGCTCGGTAGCCGAGGGAGTGGTCGTTGTCGTTGTCGTCGGGTCCTCGCGGGCAGGAATGCCATGCGGGTGACGAGTGCACTACTGCATGGCGAGGCATGGCGTGGCATGCGATCAGGACAGACATGTGGTGCAAAGCTATGGACGAGAGAGCGAACTGCGCAAGTGGGAAGCTTATCCCCCTTTCTCCCGGTCTCCAGTGGGACACAGGGCCGTACAATCTCGCAGTGTCGGCGCAAAGCGACATGCATCATCGAACAACACTAGATGATGAAAATCTCGCTAACCAAGCCGCACGATGTCACCATGGTTGATGCTTGACCTGCGTCTGCGACTACAGCACAGTACACTGTGCATGCATACATGCAGTGTTAACCGTGCCTCTAACTTCCGGGTAATAACGACTCAGCAGGCGAGTGCAACCCTTCCCATTCCCTTCCTCTGCCTCTGGCTTGCGTATGCCGCCACGCAGTGTGACACGCTCCCGGCACCTTGGTTCTCCCCGTGTCCGCATTGTGGTCTCCGCCGTTGACGTCGCATCCCGTTTGGAGGGGGCCCACCGTTTGGCGCGAGGGCGCAGGCGCAACGGTCGTTTGCGTCGTTCTTGGGGGATTGATTGAAAAAGAGGGATTGGCGCCCCCCCGTTCTTTCTGGGGGTCTGGATTCATTGATTGACTTGGGAAGGGCGATCTGTTTTGTTGATCTTTTGTTGCTGATTGTCGGTTTGGATATAGAGCTCAGACAGGAGCTTCGACCTCTGAGATCTGGTTTCACTGATTGATTGCATCAGGACTACATTGTTGTTCGAAACTGGAATTGTAGGCCGAGGGCTCGCAACAATATCGACAGGGATCTCATTTAGAGTTTACCATCTCGCTTCTCTGGAACGGGTTGCACTTCAACGAGCGAACCTATCCGGGGCATAACCTGACTAAACCGCAGGAACGACGTCGTATTTTGTGGTGTCGATAAATTGATTTGGTATTCCGGACGAGGCTATATACTGTCTCGGATCCTGTCGAGAAAGATTCAAGATACCATTACCTCGCCGTCGGCCGACTCTGGACTCTCCCCCACTGCGAAACTCGGACTACCACTGCACAACTCGCCTTTCATGGGTGGCCGACCTCTCACCAAGCCTTCCATCAGATACAGCAGTGGAGCGGTGATGCCTCTCGAGGTGGTAATAGTCGGGGCAGGCATCGCTGGTCTCACAGCTGCGGTAGCATTGGCACCTCACGGACATCAGATCACAATCCTGGAGAAGTCCGCTTTCGCTGCAGAAGTTGGAGCAGCATTTCACTTTGGTCCATATGGTGTAAGATGTCTCAAGCGATTGGGCGTCGATGTGGCAGCGATGCGGCCGAACGTGTGTATGCGGTGGAATCAGACAGAGGCCTGCACGCTCCGAGACCTTGGACTCAAATTCGATTTGCGCCAGAAACAAAGCCAGCTCGGAGTGGAAGAGGATGAGATTATGGTGCACAGAATCGATGCACATCGAGTGCTTCGGAAGACAGCGACAGACCACCCCAACGTAAGGTTACGACTCGGAGATGCGGTGAAGAGTGTCGACGCCGAAGCTGGAATTGTGACCTTGCTCTCTGGCGAGCAAGTACGTGGCGATGTGGTGATTGGAGCAGACGGGATCCATTCGCGATGTGTGGCTGCCATAGATCCCGCAGCGACTGAGAGGAAGGCGGCCGGTATCAACATGTTCCGGTGGATGGTGGAGACCGACAAGGCCATGGCAAACCCAGTGGTCAAGGAGTTCCTGGACCAGACGAACTTCCCGGAGCACCACACCACCTTCATCCATGGTGGAACAAAGCACAGTCTGATCATGTACCCGTGTCGGAACGGCGAGCTCATTAATTGCTCGACTTTCCAAATGGCCGGAGCCGAGATGAAGCCATTGCCGGAAGGAGACTTTACCTCACCAGGCAGCACAGAAGAGGTACTTCACCTCATGCAAGGCTGGCCGGAAAGCTACCGAGCACTCGCCGCTGCAGCGATAGATGTGAAGCATTGGGCCGTAATATCGCGAGACGTGCCAAAGTCATTCAACAAGGGTCGACTGGTGTTGATTGGAGACGCCGCACACCCTACTCAGCCATTGCATGCTGCGGGAGCGAACATGGGTATCGAAGACGCTGGCGTCCTCTCGATTCTTTTGGGCACGGACGTGACCCCAGAGACCGTCGCAGACCGACTTCAGCTCTTCCACGAGTTGCGCTATGAACGGACAGTCTTCACCAAGTTCAGCTCCGAGTTCCCAAAGGTTGGCTGGCTGCCCACACCCGAGGCCGCAGAGGCGCAGATGGGCGAGAAGGTGCCTGGTGCAAAGCTTCCGCCTAGCATGGAGGACTTCCTTTGGCCAGTGGATGTCATGGCGGACGCCGGGAAGGCCGTGGCGAAACTGTCCAAGAAAGCCGTTGGCGAAGATTGATGGATTGGTCCGAAGTGCTCGGGCCATGGCTGTGATTTTTAGCGAGGTAGATATGAATTCTTGATACCCTTTTGTGTAAAAAGCGTAATGTTGGCACATGTGCGGCGTAGAGATCCAAGAAATTATCGTCTGCTGATCTTCAAGTGTTGAAAAGACTTCCCCTCTCCCATTCGATGTTTTCCAGCCAAGTCATCAGCTCCGCATCCGTCACAGCAGAAGGAAAGTTGAAATGCAGAGACGGGTCTTCGTAAGGGTTCTCAGGTGAAGGATTGGTGACCGCTGCCTGTTGTGGCCCAGGCGACAAGATCTTATCCAGGACCTTCTTCAATAGCTTCCTTGCTTTGTGGCAGATTGCATAGTTCCCGCCGATATTTGGCTCTACGGCTGACAGAGCAGAGATGAAAACACTCAAGTCCTGGATGGTTTCCGATCGTGGGAGGATCTCGGGTGTGTATTGTCGGGTGTTCTCCTGCTTGAGCATTTCGACGGCGAGAATGCCGGCGGAGGGAATACCGTGGAAAGCAATCTGTCATGGTCAGTCAAGATCCAGTCTCTCTCGGGGATGACTTACCAGGTATGTGAGATCGATCTGCAGGTCACGCAGGAAGTCTCTCTTGGCCGCCCCGGCAAGCACATACTTGAGCAGCTCTCGAGCGTGAGTGAGCAAGACTCTGTTGTCATCAGTCTTGAGACGGTTGATCAATGCTTTCTCTAGCAGCAGCGAAGTGTGCAACATGCCGCATTTGATGGACAGCAGATGGAGGGTGTTCCATGGTACCCTGTCCCGATCCCATTGTGCTATAAGTGGATGATTTTGTGTTTGACAATGAGCCAAAGCCTGGACGACGTCCATCTTGATGAAGTCTGGCATTTGCTCGTTGACCAAACGGATCTTTTCTCTGATCGCTTGACCACGCTGGAGCAGATCTTGGACATTGGTACCGAGCGCCACCTCGAGGATGTCTTCTCGCAGCTGTGCATGTGCAGCCCACACTCGCCGCCATGTACTCCTATGCAGCCGACCTTGAGTATTCCAGCCGTTGTCGAGCCTTGCAATGACCTGTTGAAGTTCCTCGCCGTCCATGAACAGCTCTTCGTCAGAAAGATCGAGTGGTAATTGCAAGACACAGTATCTGTGGCTGAGCCTTGGTGGTCGTCCTAAGAATGTTGAAAGAGACTTGTCGTGCCCATAAAGCATGTCGAACATCCTGATACGGGTCTCGTTGACTAGAAATGGTGTGTGCTCATCTTGCCGTTTCTCCTGGTGCAGTCCCAGATGGATACAAGTATTAATGACTTCTCCAATGCGAGCCCAAGCCTGGAAATGGGTGTCGCCTTTCATGGACTCTATGACAAGCACGGATTCGAAGAGTACACAGAGGTACAAATCTGTGATGCTCTCGCAATCACGGCAGAACTCGAGAGTGCTCTCCATGGCCTCTTGAATCCTCTCGGTGAAATCGCGGCGGTCTTTGGCAACAGAGTGGATTTCACTCAGAGCTGGGTCCCAGTCGGAAAGGTCCAGAGATACGAGGGATACACCAGATAGGATGATACCAATCGTGTCCCACCGTAAATTATGACCAGTGTGCAGCATTGCCCACTCTCGAGCCGTGGTATTGCCATCAACAGGTGGAGTCTTTTCAGTATTACGCCATACCAGCTCGGACAGAGGGTAAAGTTCGTGAAGACTTTGATGATTGGCAAGCAAGTCTCCGAAAGCTTCCACTATACCGTTAATCCAGACAGCATAAGTGGGCTTCACTATTGTGATGCCATCGGCGCCGCGGAACCTAGCACTTGTCAGCAATACGTAACACGGTCAACGAGACCACTCACCATCGCTCGAAAATATTTCTGAACAGATTCATGTTCCGAAGGTAATGCAACACCTGGGCCCCTTTGTGGATCTTCTCTGTTGAAATGGGAGTCGGAGAGCTAGACCTCTCCGGCTCCTCATCCTCGATCCCCAGACTTCTCTCATTGTCTGTGAAGACAGCCGAGAAGGCCGTCTTCCCCAAGAATCCAGTCTTGTCCTTCATGTGCTCGTTGGACCGTCCAGAATGGTTTGCATACTTGCTCACAGAGGCTGAAGAGGTGAGTGGTGATGCACTCGTCGAGGAAGATGCGGTCTTGATCGGTGCACTGTTCGCTGATCGAAAGCGACCTTGCCCGTTGTACTGCAAGAATTCAGGTGGCGTTGGTTGCTGCTGGTGTTGTTGCAGCGGCTGCGCAGGTGGTGGGAATGGTCTGGATGGCGGAGGGGGTTGAGTGAACAAGGACAGGCTTGCCAATTGCGGGTCTGTGGCAGATCGTATTGCAGACGAAAGGGAGGCAGGAGCACGATCGTCCTTGTGAATTGGGGAAGAGCGGTTGCGGGTCATGGGTGCCGGATGATATATACAATCGGCCTGCTTGCCTCTCCGCAAACAGCGTGAGCAAGTCGGTAATTCGTGACCACATTTGAGCTTGCCTGTAGATAAGAAAGTCAATATCAAGTCACCGCTGGTCTGATGTGGAAGGAGGAGTGGTAGTCTTGGTAGATCATACCTTTTCTGCATGGCTCACATGAGAATGGCTTGCCGTTCCGCCGGTATGTGGGAGTCAGAGTTCCGTTTGAGCCTCCGTTGGGGCCGGTGGTATCAGGGGCGTTCATTGTTGCCTGAGCCATTGTAGGTCAAACAAGAAGAGGGGTCCAGAATATCAGCGAAGTCGGCGGGACGCAATTCTGTTGCCTGAGGTGTCGAGGCGGCTCTGGCGGTCCATGAAGCTTCTGGCCGGGCCGCGGATGAGGTTGTAGTGGAGACAGAACAGGCTTCCAGAATTAAACGTGGTATCTCTGTCGACGCGACATGTCAGACTCGTCCTCGAGAAGCGAAAGTCGTGATGGGCCAAAGGACAAACGCAAGCCAGGTGGGGGAAAATTCTCCGACGCGCCGGCCCCGCCGAAGGTCGTGCGGCTCCGCAAGGTGTTCTTGATTGGCTGGACAAAGAACGGTACAGATTCGGCACATCCGCCTCGGTGTCAACCTTGCTCCGAGATCACTCGACTTCATCTCCTGTCTGTCACGATGTTCATGCGTCTTTATACTTTGCGGAGCGCTGCAATCTCGATTACAGGGTATTCTATTATTTGTCGTGATTCGCGTTCGGTCATCGTATTTCGAGTGAGGGTGATACTGGACAATCCCCTCTCATGCATACGCTGGTGCCTTTGAAGTGAATGCGAGGCGCACGCAGGACCGGCATGCATCCGTTTAGTAAGAACAAATCTGGACACTTCTTTTTCATTGTATGATCATATACTCTGTCATACGGACTGCTTTATCTCTTTGTTATGGGTCTTGTGATAGGATCTCCCAATGCTCGGCTTGGTCAAGAAAGACAAAGGATCAGTCATGTATCACTAACATTTCTCTTCAATCTCGCATCACGACTTCTCCATCAGTCTCAAGCACACATACAGCCAACATCAATACCAGCACCAAAACCACCCTCCATGTCCTCCTCCCAATCCAAGAAAAAGTCCTCCCCCTCCTTCACAGCCCGCATCTCCCGCCTCCGCCTCCCCCTCGCCCCCCTCCTCCCCATGCCCTCCGGCCCACCCCATCCCGACTTCCCCTTGACCCTCCTCGCCTACCACCTCCTCACCGAAGACCAACTCGACCGTCTCGCGCACTACTACCACCAGTCCACTCCCGGCGTCTACACGAACGAGTACCCCGCCCCTGTCTTATGGCCGAGACGGAGAAGCAGTGCGTCTCTGTTGTCGCCTCGTGCAGGGGAGGGGAGGAGGAGGGGGAGTACCGGCTCGCCTATCACGGAGGGGCGGACGAGAGCGCTGGAGCAGGCGTTGGATGAGGAGGGAGGGGAGGGGTGGTTGGCGGGGTTGTTGGAGAGGGTGGCTGTTGATCCGGAGCTGGAAAATGGGGAAGAAGTGGTGGAGAGGAGATGGTCGGCGATATTGAGGGATGATGATGAGAGGATCGCGATCAAGAGGAGGAAGATCGGGAAGTTTATTGGGTTGGTCGGGATGCAGACGCCTGCTGCTGAGGTGGAGAGTCGGATGCAGCATGATATGGAGAGGGCGGTGAGGGTGATCAGGAGGGAGAGGAGGAGGGAGGAGGAGAGGGAATTGGCGTCCAGGAAGTGGCGGTAGGATTCGTGGGCGCGCGTCAGACTGTCAATGTCGCATCACGATCACGATGGTGGATTGGAGACTCAGAAGAGGAGAAAATTAGGGTTGTTGGGTGAAGGATGCATGCATATCCGCTATTGACGCGTCGATGCAACAGCGTTTTTTCCTCTTTTCCGCTACATGAGATTTCCCAAGTGTTTCACGGCTCATTTCTTTTGGCCAATCAGCGCCAGTCCTTCAGCACCGGTCCTTTGAGAACTCGATACTATATAGAAACTTCTCTGTGTTTCCTGTTCCTGTTGTTTCGATGAAGTACAATCTGTCCTGACACCGTCTTGATCGTACTCTTGCTCCATTCATCGGCGTGAACCATATGCGAATATCTGCTCAAGTATACCCTAGCCGCCATCCGACAGAATGAACACCCCCAGACCGATTCAACGATTGTAGCCGACCTGCAAGGCAATTGAGCTTCCGGACTGTCCCGTTCTGATTGGCGCAGGTTGTCCTGGTCCAGCGTTGTGGATAATAGGAGGTAGCTGCTTGGGCTTGGTCACCGAAGTGTCGGAAGGGTTTGTCCCTATAGTAGTAGCAGAGGTAGCTGTGCTTTGGTTGAGGGATGAGGAGGAAAGCCATGATTGGTTCTGAGAGTTCCGGCTCGACATGTTGCCTGTGGAAAGAGAGATCTGCTGAGAAGATTGCTGATATGACTTGATCCATCAATCCATCAGCGGACGTGGATGAACGGAATGGTCAGCAGCTTTATAGTAGGAGATATGAGCGCCGTCATGTGTATAGAACTGACAGAAGGCCTTACCACAACCGCATTCACGCACGTCTCAGTGTAGCATGTTGATCCGCAAACACGGTAGTCTTGCTGATAGGAGGCATTCCGTCTGCAATTGGGCGCACAGCCCATGCACATGAGGCACACCGTCGATACATCTCAGGTGTGCGACGACTATAGTCATTAACCATGTCTGATAGTCCGTCTGTATGAGCAGATCGGTTTGGTCCTAGCGGCCTGCGTAGGGTGATCATCCCTGTCGGGCGAAGCGTAGCGCAAGCCACAACTCGATGATTCGTCGTATCTAGGAGATACAGCCTTCAGAAGCGTAACCATGGACCTGTCTCATGCTCCGAATACTACCCGTGCAATGAGATGGGGCGTTTCAAGTGTGACTAGCTCGTGAAGAAGGCGGCGATGGATATTAGGCTTCAGAGAGGTTTCGAGCGTCTGACAAACGCTCAGAGGCAGTTCAGCTCTCCACAGAGATTGCGACAAAAATCGACAATGGTCTGGAGAATGTCCTGGTCCGAGCAGACAACCAAGGCGTTGCGAGCGGAGGCTGTCCCGCCTAGGTCTGCTCTCTACCACAGGTGCGATCATGGCAGGAAGAAAGAGACGTCTTTCGCTCACCAGTCTTACGTTCAGAGCTTTGTTCGAGAGGAGCCACCTGATCACTCGATGGAGAAGGCTTATCTGCGCTGTGCGATGGTTCGCTCGAGGTCCAATAGACATAAGCACACACTCAGTCTCTTTCTGACCTGCCCTGAAATGAGATGAAGGCTACAGCTCTCCCATAGTCAAAGCAATCAATACTCCCTGGTCAAGCAGTCTCAAGTGAGAGCGATGCGGAGTGCTGACGGCTCCACGTCTGGTCCCGAGCGGTGTCTCGCGACCGCCACGCACATTGCTGGACCTCATAGGAAACGCTTCGACAGTTTCTTGGAATGACCTTTGCAGCACCTTCGTTAAGGTAGCGGAATTCCCGTGACCATGACTCTGTGGCGTAGATCAACTCCTGCTGCCACGTGGTCGAAGTAGGCGGATGAGCTGCTCCGAGCCACCCGTCAGCTGAGGAGACGTCGGCACTGACTCGAGCGCCATCACACCGTAGCAGTGGTCTGTTGGGCTTGCAATTCATCAGTAGCAGCTGGAGACGGGAAGTGCATTGACTCGGTCGCCACGTGGTTGAGAACATCTCATCGGTGGACAGGACACTGACAAGTTGATGGCGCACTGACCGAGTCGTGGCTGCGGCGCACGCTCCATTATTTCAACCATCTCTGGGAGATTGTGTCTTTCAGGTTCGAATGAGAAAAGATACGATTGAGTCATGTCGATGAGTGCCACGTGGTCGATGTGGAGATTGAAGGAAGCCAGGGTTGGAGATCAGCCTGCGGCATCGAGGCGGATCATCTCCGCAAGGAGTTCACGGACTTCAACGTCATATTGTGGCTTCCAATTGGCTATTGCCACTACAGCAAGATTATCTCTGAAACGCTTGTAAGATATCATGGAGATATGAAGATGGTGGTGCGGATGAAATACGAGTCTAGCTGCGGCACAAATGCCTCCTATCATAGGATGATTGATGTGGCCTGCACATCTCCCATGCTATACTCCGCCCGTCTTGTTGAGACCATCTCAGTGGGGACCGTACGCTGCAGCGTAGAACTCTTGTGGGCTTGCCCCAATGCTCTTCCTTTGCTCTTCTAAGAAATCATCTGGGCCTAGAGTCTTCTCGATGAATGTGTAGTCCTCAGGCTGGAGTGGATAGCCATATAGTTGTCCACATAACTTGGCAACCTGTAGATCTACTTTTGGGATACGGCTTAGATCGAAATGATTGCATGAGCGGCCAGTCGATACACCCATGTTTGTGCTTTGTGGTGCGTTCTGACTGTATGATGTCGATGAGACAGTCGGGTACTGTCCAAAAAGCGTGGACATGGGTGTATGGATTGGTATAGGACCATTGAGTGCTTCCGCCATGTTCTGTGCGAGATACCTGTCGCGATTCTTGCACTTGCCGAGATGAGTGGCCATGTGGGCAGGGTAGGATCGAGCCATGTTGCATGCGAAACAAATGCCATCTCCTTTGACGTACGCTCGAGTCCCATCAGAGTTGGTACTGCCGGGAGGGCTTTCTGACCTGGGTTAGCTGTGTTATATGGTTGGCAGAAGAGCATGTACTCACTGGACCAGATTGTGACCCCAAGACTATCCGTGAGACTATGTTCTGTGTCGATTAATTTGTGTCACATGCAAGTCTGGGGAATACTAACTCTTGAACACCGCTTGGATATCCTGGAAGACCAAGCTATAGTCCCGAGTACCGGCCTGGCCAGCTTGGGCAGACATGGTGGCTAGCAGATGCGGTAGTCGACTGCGCTTCAGGGGAAGGCTGATGATCGGATGGCTTCAAGCAACGGAAGTTCTTATGCCTAATCCCGGAGGTTTCAAAGAGCTGAATATCATTCTGATGCTTCGAGCCATATCGAAAGGCGAATTTATAGGCGAGGGCTGTAGCACAGCATCCAACGTGTGTGCTCTCGAAACACTCAACATCGTCGAGAGGGTGTGCTCCAATGTCCAGAAACTCGAGAGACTATGCTGGAATTGTGTCCTGAGACGTGATGCTTTCTTGCTAACAGAGATTCAAGACGTGTTTATGGGAGGCCTTGTGTTTGCCGCTGCGGACTTTCGAGTGGTACGACGCAGGAAAGCATTTGAGTGGCTCAGTTTCGTAATCCTCTCGAAATTTCTGGCGAAGGGAGTGTATCACAGGACTGGCGGTGAGCGCGACCATTTGGAAGATGACACCATAAGGGAGGACAAAGCTGGTTCTCAACTTGTTTGTGGTGTCACAGGCGTCTCGAATGTCCAGAAACTTAAGGTTCTAGTCAATATCCGCAATGTAGATTGCGACGCCAGCAGAACTGTGAAGTCGGCGGGCAGGGCTCACTGCCGACGGAAGCTTCACTGAGAATCACAGCCAAGTGTTGGAAAGACACAAGCCATGTCGATCTATTGACAGAGCCGCCGGAAATGATGTCGATCGCATTCCAATGTCTTGACAGGCTACTTTGATTGTCGCGGATCCCACGCCGGAGATCCCGAGTTTGGCTGCTGCTGGCGTCGAGATTCGAGGACGCCAGAGGATTTCGAGAGACATGGCGGCTTGGCAAAAGGGTGGGAGTTCTTCGAACAATGACGACGTCCCTGAAAGGCGAGGAGAAGCCCTAGGTCACACCGAGGACGCGAAATGCGCATCATCGGCGGCGTCGTGTGGCCTCCGGACGAAGTTCCGCGTCGTGGCTGAGAAGATGCTCGAACCACTCGAGGCAAGCAGGGTCCATTTGTGGAAAGAAACTCAATACTTGCAATGATTTCGCCTGCGAGGGAGAAGGTAGAAAAGGATCGGGGATGAATGGCGTGGGTCGTGCTGGCCAATGGGTGATTTATGAAAACAAAGTCTTCCTCACCGCTCTGGTGTTGTTGAGACCCGTCTTCGGCCAGCAACTTCGATGGTACAGCTCGTGCGTGCATGATGGCCACTTATTCCCAGCATAGAGGCGGAAGAGAAAGGGCCCCTTTACTCAACGGCTGTGTACGAGTGCTCGAGTCAGGGCCGAGAAGACGGCATTTCCTTGGACCCGGTCCTGCAAGCGCGGGCATACCCATTGACTCTTTCTGGCTAGAGCTACTTGCTTGAAAGTAATAGCGCGGGATACCGCATGTTCGAGAGCGGCCGGCGCATGCATGATGGGATTGCGTGGAAGCGAGGCACGTGTTGAGGGAGAGACGTTGATTGTGGATCAGCGAATCGCTGGTCGTTCCTCCGCACCGATCCGTCCCCCGCTTTGGTTGCCAATGCCATGATCTGCCCGTCAGAATGAGTTTGGGCGGATCGAACTCTCGTCCCATGTGATGAGACTATGTCCAAGATCTGATTCTGGCACGGTATGATGTTGGCAATTTCATAAATTCTTGTAGTGACACGATAACGAACAGATACGAAGCATCCCGCCCCAAAAGTCCAGCTGAAAAGAACCCTTCACCCCCAGCCAATCATTTGTCTACAGCTCCATATGTGGCTGAATGGTATTCCGTCCGGCTTGATACAAGTCTACTGTACATGATGCTAATGCAATGCATCGGAGCAGCTGAAAGTACAGATTGCCTATGAGTGCCAGCCCCTTGCTCAGCTCCAGTCCAAGTGACCATACATACTGCCAGGGTTTGCACCCTGATACCGCTGTTCCTCATCTCTCACAATCCCATCAATCGACCCGTACCCATTCATCTCCGTGCCAATGTTAAACAAGGGCGAGCTCATGGCAACATGCCACTGCCCATGAGGAGGATCGACCATGTACTGGCTGCCGTCTTCGTATGGAAAAATGACATCGGAGTAGTTGCTGCCTACATTCCCATTGTTCATGGGGAATTCAGCCGGCGCCGCTGTCCATGTGGGTGGAGTATCAGAGTTGATGACTGACGATGAAGCGACTGTGTTTGATCTCTGCTGATGTCCCTGGCCGCCGAAAGCAATCGGAGCCACGGTCACACCAGGTTGGCTCCAACTGGACATCAGGTCGACATTCTGTAATTGATTCTGCGCTCTGAACGAACCTGGCACAGCGAAGTAGGGCCCGGAATGGGCATTGTCATTGGGCATGTCGAATCGGAACTGAGCATGCTGCCTCTGACGGAGCTGGAGCTCGAAGGACGCGTCAAAAGCCAACTCCTCGGCAGCACGCTGATCTCGGGTACCACGACAAGTGCTCAGGTGCCTAGCCATATCTCCAGAGTAGCTGCGCGGCCGCCTGCAGCGGAAACAGACGGTGGTACTTTGATGATTCCATCGCGATCTAGCAGTTGGATCTTCGACCTCTGCGAGATGGTAAGCCTACAGACAATCAGGACTTGTTGGGAGGGGTATGAACACACCTTGCCAGATACGTATTCCGCTGATACGACAACCATAGAAATCTGCATCAAGTCAGCAAGGATGTAGTGTTTGACACAAGTCTGCTTACGAAAGAGAAGGTACCGTATGAACATGAACGCCCGCTCGTCAAGTTCACGCTCCATCCTTGCGAATGATTGATTGCTCGACTGGACAGATGATGTTTGCACCTCTTCTGGGCGCGCAAGGACGAGCCCAGCCGACCTCCAAACCCACGCAGACCAACGATAGCAACAGCTCGCAGATAGCGTAGCGCAGGATAAAACCGAATCAAGGCTTTACCGCGGGATCAAGCCTTTGCAAGAGCTAGGGAGATAGAAGTGTTGGTGATGATCGTGCAAATGCCTGCGGTCGCTCCTTCGAAACGATGACCAGCGAGTGCTGCTAGAGACTCGAGCTGTCAAATCGAGATGGCGTATTTCTGATGGTCCAAGGGAGATTCGGATCCTCTATTCTGGCTTTGCGGAGCCTCTAGTCAATGAGAGAGCCAGTCGTCGTCATTGTACCATTCGAGTCAGGCACTTCCGTAGATCCTGGAATGTCGAGGTCTTGAAAGCTAAGAAGTAGCTATAAGGATGTTGTCTCTGTCCAAAGATGATGAGTGTTTGCAGCGGGCAATGGATATGTATCTGCGACTGATGCGAGTCTCCGGGCGGATGTGCACGAGACGGACCTGTGCAGTCTTGCCGTGTGCTGGACTGCTCCTCCGACTCGGACGTCAGAGTCTATTTTATTGTCGTATCGCCTAGGCTGTCTTGTCTGCTCCGTTGCTCTGTCCCTCAATCACAGAACAATGAACCTGTGATTGTCAGCACTGAAGGAGGACACGGCCACGAAAGAGGGATGTACTAGACGCTCACTAGCCTCCCAAACCACACTCGTAAGTCTGTTGTAATTGTCGAGACTCGTTGCTACGTATCCGACGAGATATCCTTCGGAGCAAGTTGTTTTGCTGGAGTCTTGAGAGTGATCAGTGAAGTGTGCAGCAAGCCGGCCTCTCAATCGAGATGGTATGGCGGCCCAACCAAGTAGGCCTGAGGCAGGTTTTGGCGACATCTTCGCAGCGTCGGACTGCCGCCGCCTCTGGCGCTAGTTTTGCCGGCTTGATCCTTTCGCTGCATCGCCCCTGTGTGTAGCTCACCTTTGACGTATGTGAACATCGAGACCGCATTTCAATAAGTGCTCAAGGCTCCCTCGACTCGCCTGTTCATAATCAATGCTTCTGCAAGAATGGTGTTGCGCGATGAACAACGCGGAGCGCAGAACGAGGGGATGATCTTCTGCCGTCGTTAGCGTTGTTAGAAACCTAGAATTCTAGATTTCAAGACAACCGCATTGGTGGACGAGCAAATCAGAGCCCTTTCATCAATTCTACCTGCTACCGCGGACGGTCATACTGATGATCTCGTGCCAGATCACCATGGGAGACCGCAAGAGCGGCGAGTATTGATCGAATCTTGCGAGCAAGAGCAGCGCCCTATCACGGCGATGCCTCGAATACTCATGGCGATTTTCCGGCCACATCACAGGAGCACGCGCTGTGTTCCTGCATGTGTGTCGTCGAACGAGCCAGTGGGACAGGAGCCGCACAGGGCTAAGAGCTGCACCTGTGTGACGCTTCCGCCCTGTCAAGGCAGCAATTTTTTGCATCATTGGAGCTCTCATACAGGATGATCGACACCAGTCTAACGCTTCGTGAAGTGCAGCTCGACAATGGTTGAACGCAGAAATTGACGTGCAAATGGTGAGGAAAGTGACATTGCAATCAGTGGATTCTTGACCTTTGAGCAGGAATCCGACATCCGCCGGGATCGGGCGGAACCGGCACGCCGAAAGCTACCCAAAGATGCCTTTCCGACCTCACCGTATCACATACACGAACCATCATTCTAAGCATGTCGAGTCCAGTTATATGTGCCCGGCTACCATGATGTCACATGTTCAGCGTATCTGGCGATTCCATCTTCTTGCTGGATATGAAAGCCAGGGCTATTTATTGGTACGAAGGCATCAGTGTCCGTGAGGGCTCGTCCGTAGAGCAAGTCGTCGACTTCCTTGACCATGCTTGGGCACCATAGAAAGAGACAGGCTGATGGTTCAATTCACCTGCTTAGACGGTGCCTGACCCGGGGGAGAGGCATCAAAGCGGAGTACATGACAGCTGTAGCTCGCATAAGATATCGAATTAGTGGTCATCCATCACGTCACCCGGAGATGTCATATCAAGAAGCCTCCAAGGAGTCTTGTATGGACTGAACGCTGATAGTATCGTTTCTCGTTCCGAGTCATAGCTATGGGAGTGGTTCATATGAGACATTCCATGGCTGTATCTCTCCTTCGAAGCTCTCGAAGGCCTGGTGTAAATCGATAGAGGTCGGTTGACCCCACGCGGCGGTCGCTTGCCCTTGGGAGTAATCGGGATCCGATGGCTGAACGAAAGGGTAGTTCATGTACGGGTCGATGGATATCTCATCGGTCTGGTCGGAAGCCATTCGGCGATGCTGAGTTGAGTTGGTCGACGTTGAAAGCTGATGCCAATGGCCTCGAGTTGGGTCCGAACTTGGGTAAAGATTGTGATACTCTGTAGTGGGTACGGGGAAGGTCAGGTTGCCGATAGTAGGTACGTGACTTGCAGACCAAGAGGTAGGACGGATCGATGGTCTGGTTGATGATCCAGCTTGCATGATGGTGTTGGTGTCCAGATCAGCCGAGATCATCAGAGGCTGGTCATCCACATTCCCATGGCTTGATGGGCCCATCTGATTCATTGCTTGGGGGACGTTGAAACTTGGGCGATGGGTGAAACTGGGAAGATCTGAAGTTGAAGCTGCTCGCGCTCGTCGGTAATGATTGCCAATGCTTCTACATTTGCCGACATGCTCGCCAATTTTCTTTTGGTAGCCGAATTTCTGATCACAAAACAGACAAGCCCCCCTCGCATCGAAGAATGATCGGATGTTGGCCGTCCGGAATGGCTCTGCCTTCCCTGCGGGAGTCAGCTACGGACAGGATACTTGAAATCCTTGACACACTTCTCCAATACATGACTGCTACAACATCTTGCCAGTCACGAGCTGGGGGTAGTCAGTGTGATGAACGACCGCCGGGTGGAGACAAGCTTACCATTGACCAGATCCTTGAGCCCGTGCAGTATTTCGTTGTCTGTTGCCGGCATCTTGGTAGTTGGTGTTGGCTAAGGTCATCAATTTGAAACAAACGATGCAAGTTACCAGCCAGCTGGTTGTTGTTTTATGGTTCTTTGGAGAAGCCAGACCCAAGCACATACTTATGTTCCTAATGTGCTGTCCCATGTCTGTTTCTTCTAGGCCTGTGTTTGTATTGATCCATGCATCCTTGAAACTGTAGTCTAGGGTGATACGTTCCACCGGCTGACCAGTGCGGTCCTTGTTCGTGCCTTGACCGTGGTCTGTGGACGCCACTTGACCGGTTGGCGGAGGACGATATGGCCATGTCTCTGCACCATGCTTTGTCCCTCTAGTGAGTGCAGGCAGATATTCGGGAATCGAGCGCCCGTTGAACGGGTCGTGTGTCCGCGGCTGGTGTTTGTCATATTTAGCGTCAAACATAGCTTCTCCATTACAAGTTGGCACGGTCCGGTGCCTCAGGGGTAAGCAAGGGCCGCACATTTTGAGGGTCCTGCATCTTGATAGCGAGTCGAACAAGATCCAGACCAGCGTCAATACTCCATTGAACTTTGAACGCTTCTGGCAAGAGATATCAATGATGCAGGCAGTACTGTGGAGCACCTGCACCAGAGCGATAGTACCACGTTTGTGGATACTTGTGGAAAAGCAGGGCAAGCTGGACGTCAAACGGCTGCTCGGGCCCAGACCTGATGAATGTAGAGGCGCCAGAATGAGACGCAGATCGAGGTCGCCGCACATGGGCAGACAGACATGTGCAAGCACGCCCAGAGTCAGAGTGCAGCAAATGTTGACCAGGATTGTTGTGGAATGCTCTTTGAGGGTCGCCCAAACGGTTCCAACGCCCGCAACAAGGAGCCTTCAAGGAGCGCTTGGCCTCCGCCGTGCATGTTACGGGGTCGCCCCTGGTGGCCTGTGCTGCTGTCAGCATGCTCGAGCACCAGCTCCAAAGCAGCGTCTCGATGGACGGAGACTCCCAGCACGACAGGAAGGGGTCGCATGTGCAGGTCGATTGCGAAGTCAGACTACACAGGAGCGGCTGATATGTTCCATCCTGAATTGTAGCAACCATGGCTATGAGTGCTTTGCCAGAAATCAGAATTCGAGGGACCATCTCGGCCTTGACCTTGATGGTGTTGTTCTCTTATCTCGAACTCTACTGCATCCTTGCCCAGTGTTGTCATTGTTAGTGCAGCACATCGGACCTCACAGCTTTGAGATAGGGTTTTGGAGATCAACACTACCAGAGTCGCAGCGCCGACAACTGGATCTTCACCTCGGTGGGCCATGCAAGTCGAACATGGACAGAGCAATTGATGGAAAAGTCTGTAGTGAGCTCGGGGATTTGCCCACAGTTTCCGCGTCAACGTTTTGCCGAAAGTCTGCGACTCTCTCCTCCACTATTGCAAAACTCCATCATTCCCTCCCATACTCCTACACGACTCGCCGGCATTTACTTCATCAGCACTATAGCGCAGGGACGATCATTACCAACTGGTCGGATCCTCGCCAAGGAAGCTTAGCCGCACGTCAATTGCTTGACCACCTTTGACATCAACGTGAACTTTGGATCGACATGGCACCACTCGGGATCTTTGGCGATCGGACTCTGCTGTCAGTACCTTCCAGGGAAAGGTGACGATGTTTCCTTCCGCAAGATCATACAGTCAGGCTATCACTGTTCATAACCTTCGCTGCATGTCTCGACATCTATCGTCTCCATGATCAGAGTAGAGGACACAAGAACAACCTGCTCATCAACCCGACTGTTCAGTTGAGGCTCTGGTAACTTCAAATTTTACATCAACGCTTGCGTATACCGACGTCATGTGCCTGATCGCATATGCAAGATGTTGATCAAATCAACTTTGAGCCACAAAGTCACCGCGTTATCCTTCCCTCGTTCACGAAGCAATCCAGGTTCAAAGCAATGTACTGCCGGACTGCCGAACGAGCACAGAAGAGTATCACAAGACCTTGCCGGGATGCTCCTTGCTAACTCGAGGGCGTGCAGTCTGTCGACTCTGATAGGTCCCAAGCCGTGCCAGTCACACATTTGAGCGGGGAGCGTCTTGCTCGTTCTAGCACTAATGATCAGCATTGCAAGGTCACGCTGATCGAAATAGACGCCTCGTCATGATCTGAGATGATGAGAATAGAGTAGCAACGATGAGAAGACTCTTGACATGCTACCAGACGCCCCCTTCCGCAACTCTTGGTGAGCAGTGTAGGTGTATAAGAAAGCCACGAATCTCTGCTTTCTGCTCTGTATCTCTTCATACAGTCTGCCCTCTTCATCATGTCACACATATCCTTCAAAGCTCTTTGCGTGGCTTCACTCCTTGTTCTCGCGGACTGTGCTCCAGCACGTCGCACACCTTCCCGCGGGACTGTTCGCAGACAAGCCGATCAGGGATCCGATGCACCAGCGGGACCTCCTGGCGCCTCTGGTCAACTTCGTGGACCTGTTAGCCTCGGCGTTTACAGCTCTTCCAACCCAGTATCTAGCTCTGACACCGCCATACCATCCGACCAATATGAGCTTGCCCCAGGGCAGCAGGCTGACGAAGACCTTGGCTTCTACCTCGATCTATCGAACATCGATGATCCGCAACCGATCTGCGGTATTCCTGGTAATACTCCGACAGATTCCGGTCCACGCAATCGACCTCTCGACAGGGAAAGCAGCGACTTCTTCGCACCTCCAAGGACCGATGCCGGATCAGTGCCCAATGCAAAATGGCCTCTAGGGATATCCCACAATCGCCACGGACTGAATGGCGCTGGCTGAGCTCGTCAAGAGAACGTTGACGTCCTACTAGTGCCCACCGCTCTCGCTGGAGTGAACATGCGTCTGGAAGCGAACTCATACCAGGAACTTCACCGGCAGCAAGCTTCCGAGTGGGCGTATATCCTCAACAGTACTGTCCGCTTGACTTCCGTCAATGGACTCGGTCAAACCTTCACCGACGACCTCCAAGCCGGTGATGTCTGGTTCTTCCCTGCAGGCATACCTCACTCAGTTCAGGCATTCGCTGAAGGCGTTACATTCCTTCTGGTCTTCGACAACGGCGCTTTCTCTGAGGACGAAACCTTCCTGCTCATGATGCGTAATCCTCGCTCCGTTCTAGCCAAAGATATCCGCGTCAACATCTCCGCTTTTGACCAGATCCCCGAAGATGAACTATACATCTTCCGCGGCACCCCACCGCCGTCCAACATCACCGAGCAAAATGTTACTGGTCCTGCCGGCGCCATCCCCTAAAGTGGTACATACAGCTACCGCCTCTCCTCTCCACAGCCACACGAGGTTCCCAGTGGTAGTGTGAAGGTCCTCGACACCGTCTCTTTCCTAATCGCGAAGAATTTCGGCCGCTGCACTGTTCACGATCAAATCAGGTGCCATGAGAGAGCTTCACTGGCATTTTCCAAACAGCGACTCTGGCGACGAATGGAACTTCTTCATCCAAGGCCAAGCTAGGGCGACTGTCTTCTCGGCCCCCAGCTCCAGTCGAACATTCGACTTCCAGGCTGGAGACGTGGGATACGTGCCGACGCCAGATGCCCATTACCTTGAGAATACCGGGATTGTGGATCTTGTATATCTCGAGATTTTACAGGCGCCTGTCTTCAACGACGTCAGCGTTGCTCAATGGCTTGGACTTACTCCCAAGCAGACGGTGAAGGATCATTTGGGGTTCAGTGAGGAGACCCTGAACAGGCTGCCGATGGTGAAGCCTTATATCTTGCCTGGGAGCACGGATAAGACAGAGACGGATTTCAGGCAGGAGAATCTCTGAAGTAGCAGCAACTGCAGAGTGTCGGCTTTCCCCGAGTCGACTAAGACCAGCAGATTGGCTCATTGTTGTATGTATAGCATTGAAGGAGCTGATACAAATCAACATGGAAGCCAGCAAACATAAGCAAATGTATGTGAGCGCGCATGGCGAATGCGCTATGACTTTTGAGGATCGCTACAACCATACCCAGGAATGAGTACACTACAATTTCGCGAAAGTGACCTTCTTCTTCTTCAGGCCTGCCAATATCGCATCCTTCATATCTGCCGTCTGTGTATATGCCGCATTCCAAACCGCCGTATAGTTCAAGCCTATCAAGATTAGCACTTCGCCCATATTCACATGATCCACAAGACTCACCATCAGCAACCCCATGTTCCTTGCTATAATTCAACAACTCCTTCGTCCCCACCACCGCCACAGGACTCTTCGTCGCCAACAACTTCGCCTTCTCCAACCCCGCCTTCACCACGCCTTCCTTCCCCTCATAAACCCCACTCACAAACCCCACCTTCAGCGCCTCCTCACTATGAAACTCCCTCGCAGTCAAACAAACATCCTTGACCCAACTCATCGGAACATTAGCATGCGGCAACCTCGTCAACGTCCCAATATCCGCCGCAAGCCCAATATCAACCTCCTTGACACTGAACCTCGCATCACTACTCGCCAGTCTAATATCACACGCAAGCGAGATATCAATCGCCAGTCCAAAGCAGATGCCATGCAGCGCCACGATGACGGGTTTCTCGCACTGCTCGATGGCCGTGATGCACGATTGGAAATCGAAAATGTGGCGCCGCATGTAGTTTGCTTGGCGGGCGCCGTCGGTTTCTCGCGAGGCGAGTGTGCCGGCTGCTGCGGCTTCGACGTCGAGGCCGGAGCAGAAGGCGCGGGGGCCGGCGGCGGTGAGGAGGATGGCGCGGACGGAGGGGTCGTGGGAGAGGGTTTGGAAGATGGTGCGGAGGGTGAGCCATTGGCTGGGTGTGTTAGGGGGTTTCTGGAATGAAGTGGGGATGGCAAGGGGGAGAGGGAGAGGAAAGGCGACGAGGTCGGTGGCGAGGTCTTAGTCTGGTATCGGGGAGGAGTACATACACTTCTTTGAAGGCGTTGAGTTTCTCGGGTCGGTTGATTTCTACTACTGCCACATATTCGTGTGGGAAGGTGATGTTGAAGAACTCGTGCTTGTACGGGTCCGCCATGTTGTTGTGCTTATGCCCTGACTGTGACCTTGTGGTGATGCTATACTTTCTTCGGGCTGATATAGTAGACCGTGTGTACGTTCGGGTATCTTCTCAATACGACCGTAAAGTTGTTATCAATTTTGATCTACAAAAATGAAGACACAAGCTGAGTTGATATTCTCCTTGAGCATTCAGTACAAGTCAACATACCGAGGCTCGCATGTGATGACTATTCCAGGACAGCCGAAGCCGCCTTGCCAAATTAGGCAATTTTCTACCCCAGCTTGTCGTTAATCATGACATCTTTTTTGAGCTCCGTAAACCTAAATTGCCACAGATCGTACCTGTGTTTCTGACATTTTGCGATGCTACCTCCTTCCGTAAGAAACAATATGGAGCGGCTGCGGCGTTGTAGTACTTTTTGCAGAAATGCACAGACGACGAAGGTCACAGCTGGTCTGCAAACATATCGTCCTTTCCCACGCTTGACAGTATACACTCGGCCGCGCCAACTTTCGACGGCATCAATACCTCCTAGAGCATCTCCTCGGCCGACGACTACAGCACTGGCAGAGTCAAGATTGAAATCCTACAATCATGCCGTACGACACAAGCACAGTGTCCCCTTCACTAATTCGATTGTACTCAACGCCAAAATTCTTTTCATTCATTACCCGTATGCTGTGTCACTTGCTGCATTCTTCATAATAGCAGGAGTTGGTGCCTTGGGGTATGTCAACTACTATTACGTCAAGTATGTGGCAAACTCATTCCACAACTTTCCCGAATCAGTCGGTACGAGAACCATCCGATAATACCATCGCCACACCTAACATGATTACAGCAAAGCAACTCCGTCGGGCCCTCTACCACACTAATATCGATCTTCAACCACAAAAGGCCTTCCTTTACTACCAGAAAGCCATCAATGCTGCCCAAGAAGAAGGCATGGACCCCTACAGCGACGAGGTGATCGGCATCAAACTCCAACTCGCCGACCTCATGGAGAAATCCTCCAACATCCCCCGAGCCATCCGCGTCCTCGAGATCATCCGCGCCGACCTCCTCGCCCGCTCCGAACAAGCCCTCACCCTCCCCGACATCTCCCCAGAACAACAACAACGACGCCGCACCCGCCTCCTCTCCAAAACCGTAGCCATCGCCCTCAAACTCTCCGAGTACTACTCAAACCCATACATCCACTCGGACGCGCAAGCCCTCGAGTCAGCCCTCTGGGCCGTCAACACCGTCCTCCGCGAACTCGACGCCCGCCGCGCCGCCCGCGCGACCGACGAATCCCACGGCCCTTTCCTCTCCCCCGACGAATTCGGCGCCACCCTGGAGTCGCTCGCTCACCAGTACGAGCAGGGGAACAACCACTTCCTCGCCGCGCCTCTGTTCCTCCAGGCCCTCGCCTCGAAAAGCAAGACGGACTGCCACTCCGTCGTGCTGATGAACAATCTCTCTATTTCTCTCGCACAGCAGTCGCCGCCTGCGGAGCCGGGCGTTGCTCCGCCGAGTAGGGAGGCGCTGGTGCAGTCGGCGAAGGAGTGGGCGGAGAAAGCCATCAGAATGGCGGGGAAGATCGAAGGGGAAGAGAGGAATGAGGAATGCGATGTCGGTTGTGCGGTGGCGTTGCATAATCTGGGGGAGTTTGCGGAGATGTTGGGGCAGAAGGGGGAGGCGGCGGGGAGGTACAGGGAGGCGTTGGCCGTGGCGAAGGGGGCGGGGTTTGTGGATGGGATGAAGATGGCGAGGGAGGGGTTGAGGAGGTTGGGGGAGGGGGAGGCGTTGAAGAATTCTTGAGGGGACCAGGCAGATGGGGTTGGGGAGGGCAGAGGAAATGTACAGTCATGAATACGTTTGTCTAGTCGTGATATCCACAGGCAATGAGAGCCGTCCGAGCGCCGCGCTTGGTCATGTAGCAATAGCAATACACATAATCCCCAATCCTGACTCCTGTCCCTGTGCCGAGTGTATGTCGTGTAGTCCAGCTCTTGATCATGCATGTACACCCTCTCACACCGCTCTGCCCCCCTCCCTCCCGTCCCTCCCTGTGCTCCCCGCACTCCTACTACTCCCACTCCTCCCCACACTCTCCGCCGGCGGACCAATCTCCACCACCTCCCCATCGTAGTCCGGCGGCTTCCCTAGTCTCACCGGCTCCAGCTCCCTCAGCCCCGTCCCTTCCTCACTAGCCACATAAGGCGGGGGCGCCTCTCCCCTCTCGTCCAGCCCTTCTTCCCTCCTCCCAGGCATCCACCGCCTGCGTCCGCCGCTTCCTCCCATCCCCCAGATATTCCTCGAGAACCAATCCCCCGCACCTGCATTGGCACTCAGATCCCGCTCCAACGCATCCCGCCGCCCTGCTCTTATCGCTTCCGTCCGCACTTTACGGCGGCGGTAGTAGAGCCATGCCACTAGGGCAGCGGCTAGGACCAGCAGGAGGAGGAAGACGAAGTAGAGATTGACGAGGTTGTCGCGCTTTTGTTCTTCTGGAGAAGTCGTTGGGGGGCGGCCGTAGGAGCCGGATGTGGGAGGGAGGCCGGGGATGGTGGGGTCTGACGTGGTGGTCTGGAGTGGGAAGGAGAGGGTGGGGAGGTTGGAGGGGTGGGTGTAGGAGGGGTTTGGGGGGAGGGGGGTCCAGGGTTGAGAGGTGGTGGAGGTGGTCGTTCGGGAACGGGTGGTGGGGGATGCTTGTTGGGCGAGGGTGGTGAGGGTGTGGAGAGTGAGGATGAGCAGGGTTTGCGGAAGGGAGAAGATGTGGTTGAGTTGATTGCGTGGTGACATGGTTGTGAGAAGGTCGAGGGCGAGGTGACGGGGGGAGTTGCGATATCAAGGGCCGGCTCAGCGCGGGAGGCTCATGGTGGGTGACAGGTCTGTGTGCCTGGTATCCTTGCTCTTCACTGCAGGGTGGTTTTGTCGGTGGATTGAGATCAATGTCGACGACTGAAAGACGTATTCGGCGGCTGACTGGAAGGTACTGCAACTCCAAGCCTGCTCGTTGTGCTGACGCGAGTCCCCGAACCTAAGCTTTTTGATGGAGGAGTGCAGGTGAGGATGCTGCCAAGGAGTTCCCGCCAGTTTGGTCGCCTTGCTGACCCAACTTGGAACACGCCCCACGTATTGAGACTTCTATACCCGGATTGCTGACGGTCCGAAATAAGTCGACATATATTTGACAATACACACCTTGGAGTCTTGGACCCTCAGCACTGCACGTGGCAGTCTCGATAGACGTTACCTCGAGTCAGATGTGAAACACAATATCGACTCTTGACAAACGGCTTCACACCTGCACAAGTCGCAGCTCGGAAGTAAAAGCAGAGGATAGTCGGAAGCATGCCTCGAGCGACGCCAGGTACGAGCTATAAAGAACAGCATCACTACTCGTGCTGATACCAATCTAGGTGTTCTAGTTCAATGCGATGCTTCTATCAAAGCTATCATAGTCAAGATTGACTCTGAGAACAACAACGATTTCATCGTCGAGGATATTGATGACGAGACTGTCCTCATCAAGAGTGGCAAACACGAGGAGCTCAAACAGAGGCTGAAAGCTGTATGGTTCACTGTTGACTTCGTCCTTGAAATACATGTTGACAGACTATCAGACACTCCAAGACACCGTCCGTGAGGCAGAGGACTCCGAATCAGAGTGATATGAAGGCTATCACGGATTCATTCATGGGTCCGCTATGCCAGACGGACTCGCTCACTGCTTCGACTTTCATCCTCTATGGCATTGCAGCCTTCTCATCAGAGCCGTCGACTTGAGAGATCCACGGCATTCTGCTTGGAGCAAATAGCTCGACACCCGGCTTGCCATTGGTCAAGTGGTCGACATCGTCCAGCACTCCAGCCTTGATGATTACTCCAGTCGGATTCCAGTCCCCGAGCCGGTACAAAGTCGTGCCACAGTCACCGCAGAAGTAGCTGGTGATCTCCTTGCCACTGTCTGCCTTCTTGGCAATTGTCTTTGGCTTGCCTTTGGTGGTCTTGAAGGAGTCCTTTGGGACGAGGATGTTGGTGGAGAATACGGAGCCCGATATCTTATGACAGTCTCGGCAATGGCATAAAACATAGTAACGTTAGAGTTCAATCATGAGGTTTTGTCTGGGAGCATATACTTTCCCCTGCGGCTCGCCAGTGAACTCGATTTGGATTGCTCCACAGAAGCAGCTTCCCGTGGACATTTTGGGGTTTGGGATTCGGATTTTGTTTTGATGGAATAAATTGATTTGTCGCGTTGAAGAAGGATTGAGCAGTTCTTAAGACTACTGCAAAACCAATTCCAAATTACTTGCTCGACCTTATCGACATCATCGCCGTGCGGCGATCAAAGTGAATCCACACCAAAAGTGCGGGGCATACGCTGCTGCCCGAGAGGGCCTTTCATCCGTGGCCTGCCATGACTTGAAATTTATGCATCTCATGCCTTTGCTGACTCGTCGGGCTTGGCGCGCACCGCGAAGCTCGGATTTTGGGGATCACACACGCCCGGCGAAAATTGAAGATATCATTCTCCACGCCATTGAGTTGCCGCAGACACCACACAACACTCTCCGACCGCCCAATTCGAGCTCAGATCTCTCACTCGGTCAACACATCTGCGACATCTCATCATGGCTGAACAACTCGTGCTCAGGGGCACCCTCGAGGGCCACAGCGGCTGGGTCACCAGCTTGGCTACCTCTCTCGAGAAGTAAGAGAAAATGGCATGGAAGAGGTTGGGTAATACTGACAGCACAAAAGCCCCAACATGCTCCTTTCCGGCTCTCGCGACAAGTCCCTCATCATTTGGAACTTGACCCGCGACGACACCTCATACGGCTACCCAAAGAGGAGTCTGCACGGTCACTCGCACATTGTCTCTGACTGCGTATGTTGAAGATGCTGGGAACTCACATATGGGTCGGGTCTGATTTTGTATCAAGGTTATCTCCTCGGACGGTGCTTACGCTCTTTCCGCCTCCTGGGACAAGACCCTCCGTCTGTGGGAGCTCTCCACTGGTGTCACCACCCGCCGCTTCGTCGGTCACACCAACGATGTCCTCTCCGTCTCCTTCTCCGCCGACAACAGGCAGATCGTCTCCGGCTCCCGCGACCGCACAATCAAGCTCTGGAACACTCTCGGAGACTGCAAGTACACCATCACCGACAAGGGACACACCGAGTGGGTCTCGTGCGTGCGCTTCTCGCCAAACCCCCAGAACCCCGTTATCGTCAGTGCTGGCTGGGACAAGATGGTCAAGGTACGTCAAGAACTTTTCCCGCTATGTGGCGATTGGACGATGGCTATAAAAGGATGCTATGCAATTTTTAAAAGTATTTGCTACTTCAGAGCTTCACGCTATGAGACAAACAATCACCAACGCACTGATTACACAACAAAGCCTGGTTCGATCCGGCGCGATCAGCGCTATCATATGCGCTTGATAGATTTGAGTTTGACTAACTCGATGAACAGGTTTGGGAACTCGCGACTTGCCGCATCCAGACCGACCACATCGGCCACACTGGCTACATCAACACTGTCACCATCTCCCCTGATGGATCTCTCTGCGCTTCCGGTGGCAAGGACGGAACCACCATGCTCTGGGACCTGAACGAGTCCAAGCACCTCTACTCTCTTGCCGCCGGTGACGAGATCCACGCCCTTGTCTTCTCCCCCAACAGGTACTGGCTCTGCGCCGCCACTTCTTCCAGCATCATCATCTTCGATCTCGAGAAGAAGTCAAAGGTCGACGAGCTCAAGCCCGAGTACGTCGAGGTCGGCAAGAAAAGCCGCGAGCCAGAGTGTGTTTCCCTCGCCTGGTCCGCTGATGGCCAGACTCTGTTCGCTGGCTACACGGATAACAAGATCCGCGCCTGGGGTGTCATGTCGAGAGCGTAGAATGTATGAGTGGATGCAAGGGGAATAGATAGGAGATGCTACCGAGGAGATGAATGTGCAAGAGGGCTTCAGGGATGGCATGGCAGTTCCTCAAAAAGGGGTCACGGCGCATAGCGAAGGCTCACAGTAGCCCGCTCTTTCTTGAGTGGTTGTCTTCGTACGTTTGACAATGACAGAAATCTTTCCAAACACTTCGCTCTTGAGTCGCGCGATGTGAAGGACTTGTGAAATAGGCCCATCAAGCACACAATGCATGCTTCCTGAAGTCCACCTGGAGGTCATCCGCAACTACCAGCGCGTTTGTTGGCCTCAGATGGCATCTCCATGTCGAATGTGCAGTGTTGCTACGTATTCACGCACTGTTGTAGCTCATCGTGACTGCCGTAGCATAAAAATGCCCTTTCAGTCTTCACGTTGACGTCACAACTTTCCGCATCCCCCACCACGAACGCGCCGCACTTAGCTTTCTGGCATCTGAACTCAGTCTGCGGACAGTTCCCCTAATCGAGCAGTAGGAACATCATGTGCGGCCGTTACGTGCTGCATATGGTAAGGTCACTGCCTGCAAAATGAGGACACAACTAACATCCTTCAGCGGCCATCAGAGGTCAGATATCGACTTCAACAAGACAACATGCCAGCGGACGAATGGCCTGACGACGACGACACTACGATCAGGCAGAGCTACAACTTTGCGCCAGGCTATCACGGACTGGTCTATCGCGCAGATGTGCCTGACTCTGGAGCAAAGAAGCAGAAGGATGTGGGTGAGGCCGGCGGAGAAAAGGACTCTGGTGAAGCACAAGAGAGAGAGACGGATGGACTCGCGACCAAGGAGACCAAATATAAGCTTCAAGGCATGAAATGGGGACTCATCCCATTCTGGACCAAGAGATCACCGGATTACGGCAGCATGATGCGAACGATCAACTGTAGGGATGACTCTCTGGCGACATCAGGAGGCATGTGGAACACCATGAAGCAGAAGAAGAGGTGCATAGTCGTATGCGAGGGATTCTTCGAGTGGCAGAAGAAGAACAACGGCAAGGAGAAGATACCGCATTTCATCAAGAGGAAGGATGGACAGCTCATGTGTTTTGCCGGCCTGTGGGATTGCGTCAAGTATGAAGACGCCGAGGACAAACTTTACACTTACACCATCATCACCACCGACTCGAACAAGCAGCTCGGATGGTTGCATGATAGGATGCCAGTCATCTTCGACGCCGGCTCAGAAGCAATTCGGACATGGCTAGACCCTGGACGAGCAGAATGGTCGAAAGAACTACAGACCCTGCTGAAACCCTTTGAAGGAGAATTGGAGCTCTATCCAGTGGACCGGTCAGTGGGTAAGGTTGGGAACAACAGCCCGAGCTTTGTAGTGCCCATTGACAGCAAGGAAAATAAGAAGAACATCGCCAACTTCTTTGGCAATCAGGCGGCCAAGAAGGAGGAGGCCTCGCAGAAGGTGAAGCAGGAGGAAGAAGACGAAGACCCGGAGTCGAACGCCCCGCTACCCAAGCCGGAGGATGACGCAGAGATCAAACAGGAGAAGAGTCTAAAAAGAGAAGCACCCGAGGGGTCAGAGACGACTGACTCGACACCAAACAAAGCACACAAGAGTGAGAAGGGAGATGATGCATCCAGCAAAGCAAAAAGTCCAGCGTCACAACCTACCTCGGGACGAAAGACGAGAAGTTCGACGAGCAACAACACGACGGCCAAGAGTCCGTCAAAGGGCGTTGGCAGCAAGAAGATTACTAGCTTCTTCGGAAAGTGAAGTGTTCAGCTAGGTAGATACTACCACACTTTCCAGATGCTGTGGTGATTACTCGTCTTGGCATCTGGCCGGTAATGACCCGAAACGGCACATCGAGATTATTAGGGGAGGTGATGAGATTCCAGTCTGGTAGGATAGTAGTACATGGTTCGGGACAGACGGGAAATGGTGCCTGACAGCGGGAGGCTCAACAAGGCTTCTCCCGGTGATTGACGAGGCGGTCAGAAAGTCAACCCACGCTTGCGAAATCCAAAAAAGAGGGCTTGCGAGATGAGGCGGAAAAGCTTTGGGTCGAAACCTTGAACTGACTCTGGAGAGAGCTTGACTCGATTTATCTACGCGAGATGAGGCTGCAGGTTGGCAGTATGTGATACGATCTAGAGATGGTATTGCAGGTAGCTCTTCATGCTGGAGAGGCTTGGTACGATGAGATACCGAGGCATCTTGAGCGAGATGCAAGTAGAAATGCAGGCAGAGTGCATGAGACAACGTGGATTGAAACGCCAGTGCACAGGCAAATACTACCAGCATGACAGGATCGAAAGGACGGGTGCATGATCTGTGACGACGCTGTGGCAGAATGTGGTAGTTTCTCAAAGCTTCGCGGAGGGAGACCTAGACCGAGCATGTCCAGCATCCCTGTCAAGGGCCCTGCAAAGATCTCTTCGTAAATTGCTGGTCGGGAGACGGATAGATGACGCTTCGGCTATTGAGCAAGCAGATTGGCTGACGGGGTAGTAGTGCCTGGCTACAGTAGTTCGCTGTGGGGGAACGCGGCGACAGGAAGAGAGGAGATGCAGCGAGAATGCGAGATCGACGGAGATGTGAGCGCACGAGAGTGGGCTGCAGGGAAGAGCAAGAGAAGAGGGCAGGTCGAGTCGGCTACAGCACCAGCTCACACCTGCGTGGACCATCAAGATCTGTACGACTCACAACAAGATCGAGACACAAGATGTTCCCTGTGTACTGTAACCTGGCACCTGTCCTCGGATCACTCGACCGAGAACAGCCATGACAGACGCACGACGACGGTTCGAGATGAGATGCGAGTGACAGGACTGTCTGCGCGAAATAGAAACCCACGTGGCCGACAAAAGGAAAGCGTCGCAGCCAGCGTTAGAGATAAGATTGATCTGTCAATGGTAGGACCATCTTCGCGACATGACTGGCCGGGAGAACATGCGCCACGCCCGCATTAGCAGTGTTTTAGCACCAGAAGATTGACAAATACCTGCTGCATGAGCCCTGCAAGAAGCTGCACCGGCCTGCACCGACGCTGCAAGATTTGTGCGGGAACACGCCCGCCCGCACGGCTCACCACGCTCTCCACCGCTATGACCGAGCCCTTGTCCGTCACACCACCCGCACTCTTCGATCTAGAGTCGTCCGGATGAGGGAAACAGTCTGGACAACCTGGTTTGTCTGTCAAAATGTACCTTCTCCTTGTTTAATATCTACAGATCTGCGACCATCGCCCTCCGCCTGCGAATCTTTCGCTTAAGCACTATAATACTACTATACGTGCAGCGACCCGAGGCTGATACTTTTTCGATTGCACCGAGTATAGCGACACGACGAAACGAGGGCTTTGTCTGCGATACTTGTACCCTGTCAATTGCTCGTGCTGGACATGAGAGATACCACGACTAATTCCCAGCGATTGTTCTTTGCATTCTAAAGCGGCGTGCGGAAGTGGGACAATCGAGCTGCTCACCTGCAAACGCAACATTCGCAATGGCTTCCATTTTCGATATGCTCACACGACAGCAACCACAATTCCAAACACGTCAGGCATTATTGGTGCTGGGATTGCAGCATGATTTCATCTCTCCGGAAGGCGTAATACCAGTCACAAACGGCGACAGGTTTCTGCGGCGGATCAAGAACCTGGTCCCGACTTTTCGAGCAAATGGGGATGTCTACTGGGTACGGACAGAGCGTGGAAGCTCATCGAAGCCGAGAGGTCGCCAGGATCATGGAACCGTTGTAGTCACAAACGAACCGACGCCTACTCCTTCACGCCCTTCAGATGACCTGTCCGATCGTGTAGATTCGACACTTGGGACCGATGAGTCAACCGCAAAGGATACAAAGGCCGGTACAGAATCGCAGCCTTTACTGGTGTCGAGACCAAAGTATCAGACTGACCCCGAACTATTCTTGAAATCATCATCCGACGGACCTCGTTGTTGTGATTCTACTACACACGGCTCATCGTATATACCCGACGTCGAAGCTCTGCAGTCACCCAAAGATACACATATTGTCAAATCGCACTATTCAGCATTTCACGGTACCCAATTGCTTCTCACTCTCCGCGCTCGGCTGGTCACAGAGATCTATCTCGCTGGATGCATGACAAATCTCTGTGTCTACGCCACTGCCCTCGACGCTGCCCAACACGGTATCCAGATCAACATTGTCGAAGACTGTCTAGGATACAGGACGCCGCATCGCCACGCAGAAGCAATCAATCGTATGATTGACGATATGGGTGCTTACATGACCACGAGCAAGACTGTCATGACCCGGTTTGAGGAAGGCGACGACCTCGATCGTATGGACAGTAGAGGTGCTAGCCCAGAATTGGAGGAAGTTCGTTCGAACGTCGACGTCCAAGAGACTGGGCCATTCAGCTACCCGACCTCAATCAATCATCCCAATAGTAGCACCATGGCCACGAGGCCCACTTCTGCGGAGGACCACCTACCACCAGTCGGACTCCCGCAGGCTGGAATTGTGGTACCAGAATACGTCGCTTCTTCGTGTGCGCTGGGCCATGTGCCTGCAGCTCTCGAAGTTGATGAAGGTGTTTCACTTGAAGCAGAGGATAAACCGAAGCCAGAGTTCCCTGTCTACCAGAACATGGAGGCCATCCGCAGCATTGAGCGGATAGACACACAGACCAGGACCGAGGAGTGGCGAAACTCTTGCTCACCAGTGGGGACCACTTCTGACACCAGGAATACCCAGGAAGAAGAGCTTTCCGCTGCTCTCGCACATCCTTCCTCGTCGCGACCAGTCTCGAAAGAGGCGACACCAGAGTCGGCCGAGGGCAGGACTAGCAAGAAGCGGCGGTCCGCGGATCTGGATGACGTCCACCTTGACTTGTCCGCGCAACATGTCCGAGAGACGTCGACAGCCCCTACCTCGACTCATGACTCCGACCAGCAGCCACTTCAGAAGAAGAATAAATGCATACCCAGCCTGGCAAACTTTCCGACCAAGGTCCCAGGTGACTTTATTGGCAAAGGCGACACGACCATCTCTTATGATCTGCTATCGCCAATAGAAGCAGACAAAGCTTTCAATACACTCCTCACAGAGGTACCATGGCAGCGAATGAGCCACGTGACAGGTGACGTCCCACGACTCGTCTGCTGTCAAGGCACCTTCCTGGCAGACGGCTCAATGCCAATCTACCGCCATCCATCCGACTCCACCCTCCCACTTTTCCACTGGTCGCCAACTGTAGATCGCATTCGCCGCCTTGCAGAAGCCCACGTCGGCCACAAGCTCAACCACGCCTTGATTCAGCTCTACCGCAGCGGTCAAGATCACATCAGCGAACACAGCGACAAAACCCTCGACATCGTCCCAGGTAGCCAAATCGTCAACGTCTCACTCGGTGCCCAACGCACCATGCGCCTAAGAAGCAAACGCATGAAGTTTCCCCCTACCTACTCGTCCCTGTCACCAGAACCCCCACAACATAACACGGAGGCCACAGAAACCACAGACGCGTCCACCATTACCCCCGCCCCACAGACTCTCAGCCCTCTCGAAATCGCCCGCTCAGCCTCCATGCCCCCGAGTCTCCGCACCATCTTCGCCCGCACCATCTTCGCCTGCACCGTCCCACAAGACGGCACCCTCCCGGCGAGGACAACAGAACGCATCCCCCTCCCACACGCCAGCATCCTCTCCTTCGGCCTGGGCACGAACGCGCACTTCCTGCACGGCATCCAGCCTGACCGCAGGCTAGGGCACGATCTGTCCCAAGCAGAGAAAGCCTACGGAGGGATGAGGATCAGCTTGACTTTTCGCGAGATAGGGACGTTCTTGTCCGGGGATGAAGGGAGGATATGGGGTGTTGGAGCAAGGGGGAAGGAGAGGGGGGAGGCGGGGAGGGTGGTGAGCGGTGATGAGGAAGAGGGGAGGGGTGAGGCGGAGGAATTGTTGAGGAAGTTTGGGAGGGAGAATCAGGGTGGGGATATGGAGGGGGAGGGGGTTTATGAGGGGGGGAGTGATGTGTTGCATCTGAAGGTGAAGCCGGTGGCGGGCCCGATGGTGTTTCTCAGCGGGGAGGAGGGCAGGGACGGGGCGGTGATGGCAGCGATGAAGTTCCTGGGCATGGAAGCTGTCATCACCCCTGCGCCAGAATTGGGCCTTGAATCCTACCAGCAACCTGCTACCGCCCATTCCGCGACTCCCGTGGATGCTCCGACGCCCCCTCAAGCCGACGAACGAGACACGACCTCTTCGTCCCCGCACACCTCCTCACAACCTCAGTCCACTACGACAACCAAGGTTCTCAAAGCAGAAGGGAAACCCTTCCTCAACGCCCACGCCCACCCCATCCCCCCACCAACACCCACCCACCCCCTACTCCTCCGCGACATCGACGACCACCACGCTGAAGTCCGAGGCTGGATCCCCATCCTATCTTACCTCTCCCTGTACTACCCCCACTCAACCCCCTCATCCACCTCGCCCTCCACTTCCCGGACCCAAGCAGCGAGGCAAAGCGAACTCTTCTCCCTCCTGCCTTTGCTGGAGGTATACACCCAAAACCGCATGCCGGAGACCAGAGACGTGCTCGCGGACCTGGAGGGGAGGTTAGCGCTCTTCTCACCGGAGTCGTTCACGGTAGGACCCGGCGAGGGGACGCCAGCAGGAGCAGGAGAGGGGCTAGAGGCGGAGGGGGTGGACGGGAAGGATGTGGGAGGCTTAGCGGGGAGGGGGATCGGGGTTGTGGATGTCGCGTTTTTGCATCTTGTGCGACTAGCTTTGGTCGGGGAGGGAGAGGGGGAGTGGGAGGGGTTGAGGAGGTGGGCGGGGAGGGTTGACCGGGTCGTTAAGAATCTGGGGTAGTTGGGAATGGAGGCTATGGAGTGGTAGCACATAAGGGAAGAAAAACTTTTCGAGAAGGGATGGTCTGACAAGGGAGGGGACTGAGAAGGGGGTGGCTTGAGAAGGGGAGTGTCTGGAAAGAAAGTGCCTGTACAGTCTTGGATTCACTTGACAGCGGATTAGCGAGCGTTGACACTTTGCGACTTTTGCACAACAGCATAGCGGGGAGATTGGTCGGAATCAATGGATCGTTATTCGTTATTTCTTATACTGTGAGCTATCGGCCTAGTCATGGTGTGTATGTGATGCAAAAGCCCTCGCTCTCGGACAAAGCTACTCCGAGTGCACCGACCAGGTGGAGATGCTGTACCCCCAACACAACTGCACTACGCTGCACTCCCAGAGACTAGTAGGCCTTGCTCGACACTGCGACCCAGCCCTTCCCAGTCCTTACACCAAATCCTCTCCACCTGCATCCCGACTACCTCCCTCGCACACCCCTTTCCCCCTTCCCTCACGCATCCCCCTCCCCCTCCCTTCCGCTCAAATCCCCCGCCTCACCCAACAACATGCTCATTCGCCCTACTGTCCCCCTTCATCAGTCCGCAAACACTACAAGTCCAATACCTATGCTCCATAAAAGTCCTACACCTCCTACACGCCCACCCCAACGTCTCGGGCTGATGCAGCATGACGCTCTGTCTCTGCACCCGTTCCAGGTTACGCGCTGCCGAACGATCGCTTAGGATGCCGCTTGTTCCACTCGTGCCTGTCGAGGAGGAGTGGATGGAGCGCCGGTTGGTGGTGTTGGTGCCGATGGTTTGGGAGCGTGCCAGGATGGCGGTGGCGGACGGGGAGCGTTCGAGGCCGCAGGCGTCGCAGGCCAGGTAGTCGAGGGGGTTGATGCAGGTGCAGATGTCGCAGGTCCAGGTAGTTGGGGATGGGTCGGTTTGGGCAGGAGGAGGGGGAAGGGGCCGGGATTGAGTTGGCGGGGTGGGGACGGAGCGAGGGGGGTCTGATGGGCGAGAGGGCTTACGTGGTGGTGCTTGGTTGGACAGGGAAGGGTGGTTTGGCGGTAGTGGTGGCGGAGGCGATATTGAATGTGAGTGTGGTGTGGAAGTGCTTGATGGGGGTGTGGCGCGGCGTTTGACCCTCTCTACGCTGCCTTTCCAGTCGTGTCCGTCGGCTGCTGACAGGGCCCCGGCGAGTTCACTGAGGACGGAAGAAGCACTGCTGCTCCGACTGGTACTGCCTCTGACTGGCCGCTTGTTGGCGGAGAATGATGATGTCGGACCACTTATGACCGATGGGGGGCCGAGACCTCCCGACATGATTACATCGCCGTCACTATCCGGAGTGAATGGTCGAGGTCGCTTTCCTGCCGTTCTCGCCTCGTCCTGAATGTGGGAGGGTATCGGTGCACTCCCAGATCTAGGTATCGAGCGAGCGACAGGTGCTGGTAGGGGCGATTCTGAACGTTGTCGGGTTGAAGATGTGGATGCTGATGTGGTTCGCATACTTTCTTTCAATGCCCATCTGATTTGTTCTTCCTCGGACATGTGGTTTGGTGGTGTTCTACCGCGTGAAGGTGCTGAAAGTTCAGACAGACCATTCTCAGCACTCCATGTCAGACCATTGGACAATGAAGTCGGCCCATCCCAAGACTGCTCCAATTTGGCCATTTCTTCTTCTTCCATCAGTTCCAATAGAGCTTCCGCAATGGCCCTGTCGTTGGCATCGTCATCATCCGCTTTGGTCCGGATCGTCCGTTGAGAGCTTTGTCGTGCTAAGCTGTCCGCGTTTGAGTCACCAGAAGCACAACCTCGCTGTATCGTGTTCCGTCGTTCCACCGCATCGGCTATGACCTTGCGTGCATCTTGGCCAGGAATGATCCTCTTCCCGCCCAACTTGAATCCGCCTCTCTTGTCCTTGTCCTTTTCAGAACGCTTCTGTTTCTCCGCGTTCTGCTTGGCGAGCCTTCGTAGTTCACTGTCAGGGGGCATGCGACCGCCACCCAGCTTGCGTCCTTTGGTCAGGAAGCCTTCTCCAGTGTAGCCCTTGAAAAGAAGAGTCTCGTGTTCGCCGCGAAGCTCATCCCAAAGAGCATGAAATTGGGCATCGTGCGGACCATGAACAATATGTGACAGCTCGTGCAACATCGTGTCAACGCATTGTTCTATTGGCATGAACGAAGAAGGTCGATGTGAGAAGCGTAACCGGACGCATATCTTGTGGCCATGATTGATATTCAGACCCAAGAGCCGTGGATCCTCTGGTAAAAATTCCGTGAGTGTGCCAACGTGCCATCCGCGCTTTCTCATGATGGGTTTCACGAGAGACGCAATTTTCCGTAACCTGTGGAGAGCTTCTGCGGGATCAGGCAGTCCAGTAAGATGCTCGTACGCCTTGATCAACGAATCTGCTTCGTTCAAGTTTGAGGCATAATTCTTTTGCGCTTGTGATGGACCTCCAGCCCAGCTGCCTCCCGGCTTGCTGAACCTTCGGTCCATCGTGTTTCTTTGAAGGACCCGAATGATGCCAAAACAGCGGAGTATCGACCGCTGACTATTGTAGGAAAAAACCTGGGCGGGGTGCCAGGTTAAAAAGATGAAAAGGATGTTTTGCAGATCGTCTGCAATCCAAAATTACCATACCAGACTGCAGGGCACAGGAGCTGTGGTGCGTGGATTGCCATTCGTCATCGAGGGGCGTCGAGTGGATGGAGCCCTGATGAGAAGGCCGCGAATGCAGACAGGACAAGAGCGCCTAGACTGTGGCCCACTGCGGACGCCGAGGATTATATGCAAGATCTGCCAGTCGTGGATCTGAGCCCACTATTCACCAGCTGATGGAACAAGTCTGGTTTCCAGAAGATTACGGACTCGCTCGCGGTGTTGGTAGCCGCAAATAGGTGGTTTGTGACTGGTTGCGACGGTCTTGCCGGCGGCTGTGTTCGCGCGCGTGCACAGATGGAAATTGGGTCAAGTCAAGGGCGAAGCGGCTGTGGTTGATGAAGACAGAGTGATCGGCGTTTCGAGACGCCAAGCACCGACACTCGACGAGCCCCGCCAAACATCATGTGGTCCGTGGATGCCTGCGTAATGCGAGTCCAGACATGCTGTCTGTCCCTGCGGTACATACACTTGGCAATATCAATGCGTATTAAGTCACGGACTATCTGACGAAGCTATCACACGAACGACTTCGCGCGAACATGACCGACGCGCAGTATCTGTTCGACCTGGTATGTGCATTTGACGGTGAGATGACTACAGCTGCTGATCGTCTGTGCTTCAATAGGCTGCGAGACAGTACAACGAGACAGCCGAAGTCATTGAACGACACTTTGAGACGGTCGCAGATCAAATTAGAGAACTCATACCGAAGCGGACACCCTTTTCAGCACCTCCGCCACCTCCCCGACGATTACCGCCCGCTGCATACTTTCACAATCTCCAAACATGGGCACTGCGACATAAAGCCATCACCGCGGGGCTCGCCGCCTTCTTCGGAACCGGCGCGGTCTATCTTCTCTTCCAAAGATATGCATACAAGCAAAGGAGAAGGGCCAAGAGGACAGCAAATGGAGCGAGGACAGAGGTGGTAGTATTAGCTGGATCAGCTGTGTCACCTCTGACCACCGCACTCGCACTGGATCTTGAAAGAAGGGGATACATCGTCTATGTCGTCACAAACTCGCCAGAGGATATTCAGCACGTGCGAGACCAGAAACGAGTGGACATTGTTCCGCTCAACTTGGATCTGGTCTATGTGAGTAGCGCGTCCTCTTGGTGGTGCTTAACGAGACTGACCATGACATAGCCCGAGATCGCTCGAGATCAGGTCCATCGGATACATGACCTCTTGTCAAGGCACCATTACCCCATAGAAGGGGAGCAGGGGCACCGGCTGAGTCTGGCTGGTGTCATAATGATTCCAGATGCGCAATTCCAGACCGGCAGCATCGCAGAAGTCACACCAGAGACTTGGTCATATTCGCTAAATGCCAAAGTCTTAAACACAATTGTGACCACCCAGCATCTCCTGCCCTTGATCACCGACTTTCAGAGCCGAGTACTATTACTTACTCCTGGTATCATTCCGTCCTTGAATCCTCCAAATCATGCCATTCAAAGCACAATCGCAGGTGCGCTTCAGGGCTTCTCTGCATCTCTGGCAGCAGAGCTTCGACCAGCTGGAATTCCCATGACGCACTTCAAGTTGGGCCACCTGGAACTACCAGGTAGCCAAGCCAAGGTGGCAGATGGGAAGAAAAGGGTCAAGGGAACACCTCTCCGTCGACTCCATGATAACGTCTTTGACGCACTACAAGCGTCCAGACCATGGAGAACATACCACGTCGGCAAGGGAAGTCTCACGTACGACATCATTGGATCATGGCTGCCCAGTGGTGTTGTAGGGTGGATGATAGGCCTGTCAAGTCAGCCGACACCACAGCAATCTGAGCCACGCTTTATCGAGATGAGTGATAGTGGAAGTGAGGGTGCTTCAGCACAGTGGGAGAGAGTTGACGATACCGAGCAGGTCTCTGCATGAAGACAATGACAAAGCAACGACGTTACTGTAGCATTTAGATTCAGCTCAACCTTGTAATATTAACAATGGGAACAACCTTGCCACTTTTCCTGATCACTGATCGTTGAATGTAAAGCCGATAGCGACATGGTGATGATGTATGCCATGAGGTCAAAGGGAATTTACACGGGTCGTTGTCGAAACGGTCTCGCACAGATGGTCGCAGATGAGGCTCTGTCCAAAACACTGGCCAACAAAAACGTCTTGCAAATTGGCTGCCGAGGTCACACTCACTCACTGCACGGAAGTTGACATGACTTGCATGACAGGCCTGTCACAGAAGCGATACAAGACCTCGCATTCGCGCAATGTGGTCGGACCTTTTGCAGCACAAGACACGTCGGGTAGCGTAAACTTCCCCTGACACCATCTCGGATTTTGCATCTGGATCCATGATCCCACTCGTATTCATCCGCTCAACCAATTCTCGTCAGTCTTCTTTTTCGAGCGACATTTGACGGTTCAGCGATTGCCAAAAGAAGGTCTCTGCAATTTTAGCCCGGCTGACAACCATAGCGTGCGACCGTTGAAGGACTTCAACTGTCTTGACGACCACGGCCGGCGCATGTTCATCAGCAGCGACCATGACAGCATCGTCTAGGGTCTGCAGGCCAATCTCCAATCTCTCAAGCCCTGGCATTAACCCAGGGTTAGCATCAAAGCCACATGCGCCTCCAAGCTGGGGAAACTTGATCCAGAACTATCGAATACAGGCGTCCGACATGGACTTGCCCCTCTGTCCCTGCATGAGCTCGTATCTCTTCGCTACTTTGCGCATATCCTTTCACTAGTAGATGTCACTCGCTGTCGAACAGTCCAAGTCTCAATCTTCCAAGATCTTGGTCGACAGCAAATGAAGCGACCATCTACTCTGGCTCTAGCGTGTATGGTGAAAATTAGATTGACGGGTGGCAGCGAATAAGCGTTTCTGCCGGCCAATCGCCAGGGCCATTCCTGTGGAGAAGGTTTTCCCAGCGCCGGGCAGTCCTTCCTCTGTTCGTTTTGCCCTGCGCCAAGGCCTGCTCTGCCAGACATTCGCGCTCCACTCTGCTTCGCTTTGGTCTGTTCCGCCGTTCCTCACGAGCCGACAACTCTCTCACATCAGAGAAAGGTCATACCGATCTCACCTTTTACCACGCAAACCTGTCAGTCACTCCTTCACATTTCGACAGCGTCATTTCTACTCAACAACAAATCGGGCGACATTGACTTGTCTTCCGCATCTGCTCTCTCATTCTCCGGTCACTTCTCGTATACCCGGGCTTCTGTTTTCTGGACCCCCAAATTCAGTATCTTCTCGCCTCAGGGACCCGAAGATCATTCAGCACATCCGAGGGTCGTCAGCTCTTCATCTGAGTGGAGCATAGATTAATCGACTGGTGTCTGCCCAGTTTCCCGCCTGCGCTTCATCTTAGTATACAGCCTGCTGCACAGCCCGTCCCGTCTCAGGTCTGCAACACGACATAGTGATACTGGAGAGGCTCAGCATACCTGACTCCGCACACGGGATCAATTCCATTTCAACAAAATGTCGAAACGTCCGGGTGCCCTGGATCTTTCTGGGGCCAACAAGGCTCCAGCAAGTATGGTGTCGCCAGGTAGCCGACTTCATTTGGATCTTCCTTCTCCTAGAGTAGGTGAAGTACCGCCAGCACTGTCGCCGCTGGACGCTTTTGCACAACACTCTCGCATGCTTGCACGGAAATTCGAAGAGTCGCAGAAGAAGGGCAAGAGGATTAGCAGACTGAACGCTTTGGAGGTTGCGGATGAGATCGGGAAGAGACCGACATATTTCAGGACACCCTCGAATACGTCTCAACATGCATACTTCGGAGACGAGGAAGAGGATGAACCACTACCTCCACTGCCCAACTTGCCGATCCGGCATCAAACACCTGGAGGTGATCGTCCAATCTCGCACTACCCAATGATGGCTACAGCAGACGATGATAGCAAGCGCAATACTGTCGCTTCTGACATGTACTATGACGCTACAGATGCGCCAAAGCCCGCAGATAACTACTTCGGCATCCAAGTACCACGAGCAGATTCTCCGGAACCGTACGAGCAAAGACAGATGCCTCGTGCCGGAGATGCTTCCCCAATCGTACCCAGTCTCACGGGTAGCATCGATTCTCTCCACTCTTCTCAGCCAAGGACAAACACAGATGAATCGACATTCCACAATCGACATGACCGCAGCCTCGCCCCACCAAGTTCTCCTCCGCACCTGACTGGAAAGAAGAGCTTGATCAGTATAAGGTCGGTCATGGATAGTGCAGATGAGGACCTTGCCCCGCCTCGAAAGTTCTCCGAGAGTAGCCAGATCTCACGGGCAAGGTCCCCATTCACACCGGATCCTCAGCTTGCATCACGATCTCCATCCATCATGTCGGATCACTCCGCGTACCAGGAAGAATTTCGTCGACCATCGTTCAATTTCTCTCGGCCACTCAGCAGCTCCGGCAACAAGGACTTCTCCGCCTTCCGGCCACCTCTTTCTCAAGCAAACTCGTTCGACTCAAGGCCTTCTCATGACATTCAACGTGAGCGAAGTCCCCTACGGCAGCCTTCGGATTCTTCTACTACTTCCCGTGGCAGCGAAAGGGGACGCGGTCGTTTTAACGGCTACGACGCAAGCTCACAAAGCGGCGATGAATCGTCATTGGAAGTACCGATGAACGGAAACGGAGCTCCTTCGTATATCTATGCAAAGTACTCACTACCACGTGGTCGTACCATTGATCGCAACTCTGTTGCCGGACGCAATTCGTGGGTACATAATCAATTCAAATGGGAGGACGGTGCCAGCGAGGGCGCATCAGTCGGGGAGCCATCTCCAATATTACCGCAAGATGGGTTCGGCAGGCCTGGCAGACCTTTCAAGCAAGCGCTAGACATTCAAAAAGCACGAAGCCATTCGGCAGATGGCAGAGGTAGTACAACTCCAACCAGACCGACGCATCGATCAACGCCCTCCAGTCCATCCATCCACTCTCACAGCACGGACAGGACTATTCGGGCACACACGAAGAATAGTCCCTCGCAAGAAATTGCGAACATGACTGCCGAGCAGCACCTTGAGAAGGGCATAGAATGTCACAGCAACGGCTCATTGAATAAGAGTACCTACCACCTTCGGCATGCTGCGAAAGCTGGACACCCTACAGGCATGCTTCTATATGCACTCGCATGCAGACATGGCTGGGGTATGCGTGCCAACCAAGCTGAAGGAATTCAGTGGTTGAAGAAAGCCGTCGATTCATCCAGTCTGGAGATGATTGAGAACAATGACCAATCACGGGAAGGAGCACAAGCGAACAAGTCACGCAAGGCTCAATACGCCCTAGCAATTTACGAGCTTGGTATGTCATACATGAATGGTTGGGGAACTCCAAAGGACAAAGCACTAGCCGTTCGTTGTTTCGAAATTGCCGGCAACTGGGGTGACTGCGATGCCCTAGCGGAGGCTGGCTTCTGCTACACACAGGGCTTGGGAGTCAAGAAGGACCTGAAGAAGGCATCTGCATTTTACAGGCGAGCAGCTGATTTGGGCATGAGCATGGCTGGTAACAGCTGGTAGGTCTAATCTCAACAAGGGCGCGAGCACTGCTAATGATGTCTCAGGATTTATAAGCAAAAGTACATGGACGAACCTCTGCCATCTCCAGTCGGGATCAAATCGCCCAACCCTTCCAACAGCGACCGCTCCATGAAAGGCCGCTCACGAGCTCGGTCTCTGTTTGGCCGTAAGAAGAGCTTCGTCAATGCATGAACAACTCCCCACTACCACGATCACGACTAAACGCACATCAATGAAGACAGATTGCCATGTACGCTAGCATATCCTTGTATCTTGTCTCATTTGTCCTGGAATTTGGAAGCGCGATACCCACCAAGATATACGTTATCGGTTCAAGAATGGAGGACTTTTGGAGGCGTCTGAGGCTCTTGGGCGCAAGACTCGGAGTTCAAATGTAGATATTGGGCTTTGAGGCGAAGCTTGATTGATTGATGAATAAATAATATGTAATGCCTCCATCTTTCACGGTACACTCAAATCCCTCTGTCAATCTTTTCCCTAGCTGCGTTCGTGCGGCTTTGCGGCAAGATGCGAGATCTCCACAATCGGCGCCAATGCCATGGGTCTGCTGCGCTAGCCCGGATGTCGGCGGACGTCACCGTTTAGCTGCAGCTGCCTGCGATTCCACTTCGGTGTCTCGGTAAGCACAACAGCGTTTCTTATCACAACCACACTCCCTTGTGCCATTCGGTCCAGTCACCTCACATCATCTCACCATCAATGCTATCCTGACCAGCGTCGCGACTTCCATCAGCAGTCCTGCACCCTCCGCTCCCTCCGACCAGGCCTCTAGCGCCCATCTCGACACAATGCCCGCTCTCCCTCCTGACGAGACCGACAATGAAGACTACAACTCCACAGCACGCTTCCTAGCGAATCCACCACCGCGTCACTCCTCCATGTCGCCCGCGCAAAAACGCACACCTTCCACCTCCCGCGGCCGCCTCCCCCCATCCGGCACCAACCCCTCCCTCTTTCCACGCTTCACCACCCCCAGCTCCCGCCAAAACTTCACCTCCCAATGGGGTCCCTCAGGCTCCTCCCTCTCCGCCCGCTGGCAAAGTACCACCACCTCCTTACGCACTACCACCGAACGTCTCCTCCAACGCTTCACGCCTCTGCAACGCATCCTCCTTCTCCTCGCCGCAATCGTCCTCTTCATCATCTCCCTCCTCTTCCTCATCTACAACGAGAAAATCTTCGCCGGCCTCGTCCCCCTCGTCAAAACCTGGCGTACCTCTCCCGTCGGCTGGCTGATCCTTTGGCTGATGGTGCTGGCAGTCTCCTTCCCGCCCATGATCGGGTACTCGACGTGCTTCACGCTGGGCGGCTTCGTCTTCGGCGTATGGAAGGGATGGCTCATCGTCGCCTCCGCCACGGTCGTCGGTTCCACAGCCAGTTTCTTGGTGAGCAGGTACTTCATCAAAGACTACGTCACCCGGCTCACGGCGCGGGACACACGGTTCAAGGCGCTGAGCCACGTGATTGAAAAAGACGGATTGAAGCTGCTCGTCATGATACGCTTGTGTCCGTTGCCGTATAGTCTCAGTAACGGCGCCATCTCCACGATACCGTCCGTGACGCCGTTGCAAATGGCGCTCGCGACGGCCGCGGCGAGTCCGAAGCTGATGATTGGGATTTTCATCGGGAGTCGGCTGGGCGATATCGCGGAGGGAGGGGATAAGATGGATGCGGGGGCTAAGGTGGTGAGTTATATTTCGATCGCGGTGGGGGTGGCCTTGGGGGTGGGCACGGGGTGGGTCATGTATCAGCGGACGATGAAGAGGGCGGCGGAGCTGCAGGAGGAGGAGAGACGGGCGGGAGGGTCAAGAGGGGTGGGGAGTACGAGAGGGAGCGCGAGGGGAAGCCGTCGGGATGAAGAGGCGCTGGGGGAGGAGGATTTTGCTTATACCGACGAGGGGACGGATGAGGTGAGGGGCGCGGATGGGATCAGTCTGCATACCGCCGAGGGAGGGGAGGAGGGGTATAGGGATGTGTTTGATGAGGAGGACGGGGCGGATGCGAGTAGTCTTGATGCGGTGTTTCAGGCGGGGGATGGCGAGGATAGTGATGCCGAGGGGAAAGGATACAGGGATGAGGAGGATAGATGATAGAACGGGTAGATTTGGGTATGCATTTTGGATTGGCGGCTCTGGTCGCTGCTTTGAGTTGGTGTGCCACTTCTGTACCTGCGTCAGTGGCGGTCAAGGACGAGGTTGTCTGTGGCAAACAAATGGTCAAATCATGCTCTTTTACACGATACTGCTCATGCGTTCAACGCGGGTCGTGTGGGCTGCCCTCGATGCCACTGGAGACCCACGAGCTCTGACCAGACAATTCCCAAAGCAAGCTGTCCACCTGCTTGTACTCGTCGCGTCGCGAGCAACGCCCACCGCTCGTCGAATACGAAGATGAGAGATGTGGCTGATGCGCAGTCACTGGTCGAAATCAACTTGCATCCCGGGTGGTCAAAGCTTGAGGCGGAGCTTGAAGCTATGGACCGCACCTTGCCTTTTCTCCTTCCTACATCCCAAGGCAAATACTGTCATTTTGCAAGTCGTACAGCCCGAAACAGCATTGCGATCTGCATGTGACATCGGTGATACGACGATGCGACAGACGCGTGCGCATCTGCCCTTCCTGTGTCCGGGCTAGCTTGGTCGATACTTCTATCACCAAAGACGGCGTCCTCACATCAGGCAAGACTGTCAAGCACCGCCGCGCGGCGCAAGCAATACTGCTGTGATGGCTTGGATGAATGATCCCTGCTCACTAATGCAGGCAACTTGATCGACGAGGCGCCACTTTAATCATCGTTATATGACACTGACGCACCCCATCAACGAATCTGGCTGCTCTTGTCCGGGCGGACGTGCTAGGGGAAGCAGAGTAAAGAAACGCTCTGCCACAACTCTCGATTGGCCAAGGTATGTTCTACTGCTCACGTTACCTGTGCCTGGTGTCCTGGGCACGCCAGATTGTGGAGCATGGAGGCGGAGTTGCTCTCCTTGTGCTATCCTGCAGTCGCACCAGCCGCATTGCCTTTCGTTTCTACAACCATTCACATGCCTTTCTTCCTTTGTCCCCTTACCGATCCGACATGCCATGCCTTATATCCTTGCGCTATTCCCCGTCATAATTTCTCTCTTCTTCCCCGGTCACCACTTGCTTCGGTTGACCCCCCACCATCCCAACTCTGTCTCATTCAACGCCACTAAGGTTACCCTGGCAGCTCCTCAAAGGGGCCCTATCATACTCAGCTCACCACGCCACATATCGGGCCCTGATCAACAAACTTTTGGCCGATGACGCCTTCTTTGAATCGACACAATTCCACTGGCACGAATTCATCCAGGTACAATCGATCACGCCGAGACAGCGCCAACAGTCATGCAGCAGCAAGCTCAGCCTCCGCCATCATAAGTCCAACAGACGTCGACCTCCTCAATAACATTCGTCAGTACCTACAAGATAATGGTTTCGAGGATGTGGCTGGTATCATGGTCTTCAAGAGAAGATCCATCAACGACCAAGAGGGTCGATCTCGGTCCCACTTCTTCGGCGCGGGGATCTGCTGCTATTGTAACGTCTCCCGTGGATATGTCGCAAATATGTGCAAGCATCTCAGCGACTGCCCGCTTGCTAATCGTCATCTGGACCGACTAGAGTCGAGCAACACTCGTCAAGACCTCGTCCCTGGTCGACCGCGATCGCAGACCGATGTCAGACCCAATAGACCAATACTACCACAGCCGCCGTCACTGGTGATTCCCGATTTGAGCACTCAAGTCACTACTGGTCGTCGGTTTCCAAGCAATCAGTTGTCGCCACAAGATGCCTTCAACAACGATGCTTCGAGGAGCTCTTTCCATCGCACTCCCACTGGGACATTTCACTCCGCCCCATCGTCTCAGCTCGGGGATATGTCTGATTACATGCAGGCCACAGACAGCACCCTCTCGGAAGCACCCATTACTGTGGGGAACCAGGACTATAGCGACGGCATTCCCATGATGAATGACATCGGCTTCATGGCTGGCGGGGATACCTATGAGCATTTCATCCAGCCCCAATCAAATCAGGTCATGAGCTTCCTTGATGATGGTGTCACGGAGTCGAGCGCAACACAAGATCTCATGGGGTTGGAACAGCTGGATCCATCCACAGGCATGTCGCAGTCCGCGTGGGATCAGTGGTGGGCCTCGAACAATCAGTTCCGCGGACAATCATAGGGTGCCACCGACTCCACAGGGCCATTTGTATGGCTGACTGGGCACGACTTTTCTTTTACTTTCTCGGCGTCTGTTTCTTGTGCTTCTCATGTACGACGCTAGCTGGTCTGGATTGGCTTAGATGGCACCGTTCGTTCAATCGTTGTATAGCGCCCATGATCGTACATAGACAAGTCGAGTGCTTGAGGCAGGCATTGTACACTAGATGTTTCAATATTGATACCCAAACACATGGTTTTCACACCCTCTCTTCCGCAGTCGGACTTCAAATCCCGATGTCCGTACCCTGCTGTCAAGATGCGTCTGCCGTGCATTGCTCAACACGGTCAATATCTCTTTGATTACATGTACAATCATCGACAATGCTCATTCATAGGGCGCAGATCCCACAGAAACGCTCCCCAATCCCACCGCCCGATAAGTCGTTGCATATCTCAACTCCGACCCAAACCCCGGCATCACTGCCGACACCCCCGCGCTTTTCCCTTCCGGGCCACTCCAGCCGGCGTCTGTGACCTGGGGACCACGCTTCCCAAATCGGACAAGAAATCCTCCCCTCCATCAAAGACAAAGATATACCACCGCGATGCTCCCATAGCCCACGATAACGTAGGTACCAATTCCCTCTGCACCCTCTCCTCTCTCTCTCCCATCCGCAGCCATGCCCACCACCACCACCACCACCACCTCCTCCTACCTCATCCTCGGCGCCGGCGTCTTCGGCGTCTCCACCGCCCTGACCCTCAAACGCAAATACCCCTCTGCCAGCGTGACGCTCGTGGACCGGGACGCGCACGACGCGCCCACGCGCGTGGCCGCCTCGTGGGACTGGAACAAAGTCGTGCGCGCCGACTACGACGACATCGTGTACTGCGGGCTGGCGATCGAGGCGCAGGACGTCTTCAAGACGGAAGAGCTGTGGAGGCCGTACTTCCACGAGACGGGGATCTACTGGGTTTGCCGCGGGGATTACGCGACAAAGGTGATTGATAACTACAAAAGGTTGGGGAGGAAGGCGGATTTGAAGAAAGTGAGGACCGAGCAGGCCAAGGACATGTTTGGTGGTTTGTTTAGGGATGCGGATTATGAGGGCGTGACCGAGGTGTTGGTCAATCGGACCAGTGGGTGGGCTGCTGCGGGGGATTGTCTGAGGGCGGTGACGGAGGAGTGTTTGAGGCTGGGGGTGGGGTATTTGGTTAGGGATGTGGGGAGCGTGGCTGTTGATGGGGAGGGGAGGTGTTATGGGTTGGTGACCAAGGAGGGGGAGACGATCAGGGCGGATAAGGTGGTTTTGTCGACGGGGGCGTTCACGCCGAAGTTGTTGGAGTGGAGTGCGGCGAAGACGGGGAGGGAGGAGTTGAGTGCTGGGGATAGGATATTGGCGGCGGGGATCACGACGGGGATGACCAAGTTGGACAAGGAGACGTTGCCGACGTATAAGGATATGCCTGTGGGGATGCAGGGGTATGCTCCCCATGTAGGGCCGTTCATGGGGAGTCTGCCACCGACGCCGGATGGGGAGTTGAAGTGGTGGGGACGGAACATCTTTACGAATGACCAGGAAGTGTTGCCTGGTCGGGTGGTGTCGGCGCCACCTGCTGCGCCAGATTATGGACAGTGGAACGTCACGAAGAAGATGCAGCAGGATATTGCGCAGGCGAACCACATCTTCTATGGCAAGAAGACGTCGAATTGGAAGTTTGAGAAGTTCAGGGTCTGCTGGTAAGTTCTCACGCATCAACAGATATTTGAGCATGTATTGACTTCTTCTAGGGATGCATTCACGACCAGCGGCGACTTTATCATTTCACCACATTCTGGAGCAAAGGGGCTCTACGTAGCGACATGCGGTAACTTTCATGGCTGGAAATTCTTCCCAGTGATTGGGAAATATGTCACACAGATGTTGGATGGAGAGCTGTCGCCTGAGCTGGCACAAAAGTGGGCTTGGGATCGTGAGCGGCCATCGCCTGACGACAATCCAGAGTACCCGAGGGCAGAGATGAAGAACTTACTCGATCCAGTAAGAGAGGCGAGGCTGTAGATATGGATATGATTGCATATAGCGGGTAATGAATCTTGACCTTACGATCCAGTCAGAATCGGCCCTTTCTTCTTCCCATATCAACGGCGTCTCGTGCCTTGATTAGCCAGACTTGTGTTCATGCTCTAACCTTAGTACAACGGTTATCTGCAAAGTCGCGACAGCAGATGAGCCTGAATTACCTACAGCACTGATGGTCGAAGCAGACTGCAATATCGTTTCCAACATTGTATAGTCTTTTGCTCCCCGCAGCTAAACTGAGACATGCAACAACTTACTGCCTCGAGATGCCATGGGTATTGGTGGAACTTGCACCACGTCCACGCTATCCTCAAGACCAAGCGCACGACACACTACACGATGCATAACCCACTTACCCATCTGCCTCTTTCCTCTCCTTCGCCCTCCCCGAACCAATCCACTCGCCGCATACCACCCTCCCAACCTGCACGAGCAACGGCCAGTAGCGGCTCAAACACCGTAACAAAGGAATTTCGCGCCCTCAAGAAAAGGCAAACGCCTCACACCTGGTCCAGGCTCCTGTCGTCCAAGCGGGAGGATGAACTCACCTCTCTGCCGTCCCGTCCAAGGAGCCAGTAGTTCCCAATAGGGGACGCGCCGAGCCCTCCCCACATGAGCCACCAACAGATGAGATATCCCGCGTGCGAAACTCAACAGCCGGAAATAGAACGAGAGCAACGGCCGGCGACAGCGCAGCTGCAGGAATAGCACGAAGCTGCAATGTGACCTCGCATCTGCATTTCTGTCGGCGCATGGCTGCTTACCCCTCCCCGGTAGCGTAGTAGAGCGCAACACAAGCCCGAATGCATCGCTGACAGGCCCGCCTCCGCATCTCCAGATCGAAGATAGTGGCTTGCCCGGTCCCTCGGCCCCTTTGGAGAGATATTCAGGCACCTGCAGTCCAGGCACAAAGCCAAACCAACGCCCCGCCTGATAACAACCAAAAAAAAAAAAGGCAAATGATCAGATCGACAACGCATGCCCATCTCTCTCGAACGGACAGGCCCGAGGCGCCGCCGAAGGGAGCAAAAGATGACGCCAAGACTCTACTGCAGCCAAGCCACTGGCGCCGGAGGATTTGCGCCAATCAGCTGTTCAGGCCCCGCATGTGGGCCGGTGAGATCACGTGATGGATTTCGATCTCGCGTCGAGAAGCGAGGCTCTAGCGAAGGTGGAGCGAGAGATTTGTCTCACGTCGCGGGCTTGGCCTGGGTAGTCGCAGGTTGTTTTTGCTTCATGCTAGGCTCGGGCGGTAGAGTAGTGGGAGGTTTTGTTTTTGGCCGTGGGATGGCTGTTTTGGGACCAGGGGACATGCGGGTTCGGTAAGCATGTCGGTTTGGGGGAGGGTGTAGCGAGTGCAGGGGTGAGATGGTGGCTTGGCGGGCGAGTTGCAGGGCGAAGGGGCGCGGTATGGAGCTTTGTTTGGTGAATGGACGGAGGGAGAGATCGAGATTGTTGACTGTGCGTGACACGGGCGAGCTTGGTGAGCGGGGATGGTGGCTTGATAGACTGAGGTAGGTGAGAGGCCAAAGATAGGTTGGCGGTAGTGAGGAGAGCGTGAAGAGAGCCAGGCCGTGGTATAAGTATCTCGTCGATGGCCGGGGATTGATGTTGTCTTTCCAGATCAGAACACCAGCTCCAAGATCCAGCAAGACATAGCAACCATGAAGTTCATCCTCGCAGCCGTCCTCGCCTTCACTGCCGCCCCGGCTCTCGGTGCCACCCTTGAGGCACGCTCTGTGCTCAACGGACCTTGCTCCGTGCCCAACAGCAACTTCCCTAACGGTCTTTCTGGTATGTAATGGCAGGTTGATGGTCGACTTGCATCTCATGTTCTTCGTAGGCACTTGCATCACCACGACCGCCTGTGCCAATGGTGGAGGCACCTCGCAGCGTGGCTACTGCCCTGGAACGCCAGACAATGTGCGATGCTGCTACAAGGCCGACTGCAGCGGCAGCAGGTCAGCTTGCCTGTGGACAACCGATGGGTCTTGCAAGGGCCGTTTCCTCACCAACCTCTGCCCTGGCCCGACCAATTTCAAGTGCTGTGTTGTATGAGTGAGACGGTGGTGCGGCTGGTGTTTCGAGTGGTGCGGTGTTGAGGATAGCTGGGGGTTCTCTTCATAGTCTGGTGGGGGTTTATTGCTCTTTGCGTGCTTGGTTTGAAGAACTATGATGACACAGAATCAAGGAAATAAGAATGTCAAATACCATACCATGCTTCTTAAATTGTGAATCAACGATGCCAAAGCGATGAACGAGAGCCATACAGATACTGCGGATGGTCTGCCTGCCGGCCAATCTTGGAAAAATGGGTAGGTGTTCCTCATCGCTCGAGTCGTTCAGGTGGAAGTCAAAGCATACTCTCAAGCAATGGAGCCAGCAAGAGGCCTCAGTCTCGCGAATATTCCCAAGCTGCGTCAAACACCACTTGCCAATCGCCGACAAATGCAGGAGACAGAAACATACTTATATGATTTCCAGGGATGTCGTGCGGTGCCCCGTCGATGAGGAGGATGCAGCACGTCATGACCTGGCGGAATTGTCAAGACTGTCAAGGGATCATTGGCCCGCGGTGAATCGGATGCATACGCATCTTCAAGAATCAAGACTGCTGGCTGTGAACAAATAAGTCCAATGGATTGCCAAAGGGATGAGTACTGGGACATGCGAGGGAAATATATTGATCTTCACCTAATTTAATAGATCGTTCTCAGACCCCTTCCGCGGTCGATGACACGATCGTGACGATCTTGGGCGCAGCACAACGTACCAAGGGACTCATAATATTTGAGCCTCAGCCTTGACGGTCTTTGCGGCTCGATGTACCACTTGTCTGGACCATGGTATTGTACGCACGAGCTCTGTTAAGCCGAATCACAGCTACGGCGCAGCTCTCCGTGCAAGGTCAATTCGTTGATGCCTGTTTCAAGGCATTGATTCAGGCGTGCCAGGGTACCAGATAAGTACAGTCGTCGTTGCACGAAGCCAAAACTACTCAACCTCTCGCTGTTTTCCACAAGCAACTATGAGGGCCTCAATCGCTTTGACGTGGTCATGGAATGACACCGAAGGCGAACGACAGCTATCGTTGCCAACACAGAGACAGGATCAGTCTGATAGAGTCCAGACACAAAACATCGACCTCGACCCATACCCGCATCTATCCTTTATCAAACATCCTCTTCTTTTCTATCGTCTCTACTTCGTCGTCGCAACGATTCCAATTTTCGCAATCGCCATCTTCTGCCAGGAACGATATTTTGAAGGATTGTGGGTACCGGCTTTGTATGGCTCCGCTGTGTCAACACTTGTGGCAGTCTTTGATCTGGCCAGCTTCAAGTCGTCCAACTTTGTGAAGCCTAGGATTCAGCTCGGGGATGACGGCGTAGACGCGCGCCCGTTGTGGGCACCCAAGTTGCGATTCTTTGTCGCTGATGTATTATTGATGTTATATCATCTCCTTTTCGCCATCTTCTATGGTTTCAACCCTACCAACGAATATACCTGGGCGCCAGGGACCGAATACGTGATTAGAATTGTTGGAGCCTTGATGCTCATTGCCTGGTAGCATTACCTTGTATGGTTGATCTTAGCTTGTCACTGACTTTGACCAGCATCCTGCACGTTGTCTCCGCGATGAAAGAGTCGGACGCTCGAGAGCAAGTACAGAGGTCGTCTCGCGCGAAGACAGGTCACTTTGCGCAAGAGGAAGTTGAACAAAGCATGGCTGACCAACCAGCGACGCAAGCAGGACCCGAGGCCTCAGCAGGCAGCTCTGCATCAGCTATGGAGCAAGGTCTGATGGAATCTGGAGATGACAGAACGTACGGGACTGTGGCTGGTGAAGATGTTGACAAGGGCAAGACGAAGCAGCTTGTCGATGTGGACGAGGAAGAGACTTGACTTGGTAGGGAGGTCGGCTAGAGTCTGCCAGTTAGCATCGAAACATGTATACAGACGATATGTGTCAGCTCCGATGTTCGGCCTCGCTCTTTTGACTTTGATGACTGACCGGTAACGGCAATGCCAAATCGTGAGGCTCTGATGAATCAGGAACATGTGAAGATGGGGGATAAAGTCGGAGGGCCACTTCCGATCTCTCCCGACGGGTAGATGAATTGTCACATGCGAAGTTCCTCGGCAGTCGAGCTCCCATTTCCCCATGTTTTGGCCCGTCTGGGACGATTCTGGGAGCTGCTCGGGCCAAGGGGTGTGTCTCTTCACGCCTGCGTCACTCCAGCTCAAACTCACAGAGCCGTTCAGAGCCTCGGTGCACGTTTGACCCTGTCCCTAACAGGATCGAGGATGGCTCATGGCCGAGGTGTCCCGCACTCATCTACCTTTTCATATTAGTAGGTCATCTGTGCCATCATCTCAATCGCTGTCATACATCTCATCCCTAGCCCCGCCTACCTGTGACTAGCCATCTCCGCTCTACCACACATTGCATCACCACTGCACCGTTGCAGCTCTAGCACTACAGGGTTGACTACTTCAATCTGGCCGAACGACTGAAGCAGGTTCTCAACCAAGTCACGAGCATACTTCCAACAATGGCATCATCCGACGCAGAAGAGCAAAAGTACCAGCAGGAGGTCAATGCTGTAAAGCAATGGTGGACAGACTCGAGATGGAGATACACCAAGAGACCGTATACCGCTGAGCAAATTGTGCAAAAGAGGGGTACAATCAAGGTCGAATATCCTAGCAATCAGCTGTCTAAGAAGCTCTGGCAGACTGTCGAGGCGAGATTCCAGGTAAGTAAATTACCAAGACCGCGATGCTTGCTCCTGACATGTGCGATAGAACAAGGAGGCCAGCTTCACCTATGGTTGTCTCGACCCCGTCATGATCACCCAGATGGCCAAGTACCTCGACACCGTTTACGTCTCTGGCTGGCAGAGCTCGTCGACAGCGTCGAGCTCGAATGAACCAGGTCCAGATCTTGCTGACTATCCTTACGTATGTTCAATCATCTGCCGTAGGCGGTCCAATGCTAATGCAACGTAGACTACCGTTCCAACCAAGGTCCACCAATTGTTCATGGCACAATTGTTCCACGACCGCAAGCAGAGGAATGAGAGACTCACCACGCCTGCCAGTGGCCGATCAAAGCTGGCCAACATTGATTATCTCCGACCCATCATTGCTGACGCTGATACTGGTCACGGTGGTCTGACTGCTGTAATGAAGCTCACCAAACTCTTCGTTGAAAGTGGTGCTGCTGGTATCCACATTGAGGATCAAGCGCCAGGCACAAAGAAGTGCGGACACATGGCCGGCAAGGTGCTCGTGCCCATTGCCGAGCACATCAACCGTCTAGTGGCCATTCGTGCCCAAGCTGATATTATGGGTACGTCAAGTCTCATTCAATAACTCTTGCATGTACTGATAAAGACCAGGTTCCGACCTTCTGGCTGTGGCGCGTACCGACTCTGAAGCCGCCACACTCATCACAAGCACCATCGATCCCCGCGACCACGCATTCATCCTTGGCGCAACCAACCCGGCCCTTCAGCCATTGAATGATCTGATGATTGCTGCCGAGCAGGCTGGAAAGAACGGTCCAGAACTCCAAGCGATTGAGGACAATTGGAATGCTCAGGCCAACCTTCGTCTTTTCCATGAGGCTGTCATTGACACCATCAACGCCGGTGTGCACGTCAACAAGAAGGGTCTGATCGACGAGTTCTTGTCCAAGAGTAAGGGCAAGAGCAACCAGGAGGCTCGCGCACTCGCCAAGGGTATCACTGGCGTCGACATTCATTTTGACTGGGATGCACCACGAACACGTGAGGGTTACTACCGCTACAAGGGTGGCTGCCAGTGTGCCGTAAACCGCGCCATTGCGTACGCTCCCTACTGCGACATGATCTGGATGGAGAGCAAGCTCCCAGACTACGCCCAAGCGCAAGAATTTGCCGAGGGCGTACATGCCGTATGGCCAGAGCAGAAGTGAGTCGTGATCCGAAGCGCAAATATATCCGACACTGACCATAGCAGGCTTGCATACAACCTCTCGCCCTCCTTCAACTGGAAGGCGGCCATGCCCCGCAACGAGCAAGAGACCTACATCAAGCGCCTCGGTCAGCTCGGCTACTGCTGGCAATTCATCACCCTGGCGGGTCTGCACTCGAACGCTCTCATCTCCAACAACTTCGCCCAGGCATATGCTAAGCACGGCATGAGGGCGTACGGAGAGATGATCCAAGAGCCGGAGATGGACAGCAAGAATGATGTTGTCACTCACCAGAAGTGGTCCGGTGCCAACTACGTCGACTCGTTGTTGACTATGTTGACTGGTGGTATCAGCTCGACGGCAGCAATGGCTTCTGGGGTGACCGAAGATCAGTTTAAAGGGCACTGATGTGGTCGACGGGACAGAAGATGTCGTTGTTCTTTGTGGCGGATGTAGGAATTGATGTACCCATGTGGACAAAATAGTCGGTTATCTCGTTGCAATATACAAGCATCCAAAACACCTGCTTCCTTTGGCAATCTGGACACTGGGCGTATCTCGTGTTGACAATGCAAACAGGCCTGCATAGGGTACTGAGCATAGGCTGGTAGTGAAGCTTCGAGACTACCACAACCTGAACATGCGCTGAATAGATCTGCCTTTGGCCATACTATAGAACAGATGTCGTGTTATATCACTTTCTCAAAGACGGCCCAGTCCGCACTTCATGCCAAAAAGTGCCGACGACAGGTTGTGGTGAGGTCTGCGGCAGCTCCGAACCTCGGCCGACGTTCATAGCGATATCGCATCACTTGTGCAACTTGTATCGCACCACAGATGATAGTGCTAGGCACACAGAGCTGCACCTTTCCAGGCCATGGGAAATGAATACCTCGGGCGTAAAAGAGCCAAACACTATGCTAACACAGTGACCAAACTTTTGCACCTCGCCACAACACCGATATCCTGAGTGGTTACAGTCCTCATACTCTTCTTCAAAAGCATGGCAATCATGTCTGGAAGGAAGAACCATGTCAGAAGCTTTCAATTTGATGCGTTGCCAGACGAGATACTCGTCGAGGTCATATCCCACTTGGACGCTACGCCACCTTTGTCAGAATCGGATACCAGAAGATTGCCACACGAAGAGATGTTTCTTCAACCCTGTCCGCCGATCAAAATGCTGTCAAGGACATCGAAACGATGGCGACGGGTGACACTACCAGTATTGTTCCGCCATCTGTATATCGACCTCGACAACCTTATAGTAAGGACGATCGGTACACAAGACGACCCACTCGAGCACACTCGATTCTTCGACTCGCACCACGATCAGCTCTTCCTGAATCAGCTACAGGTCATGCTCACCGATCTTACAACGCTTTCCATCACACCTTATGCTCGCTCCCTCCTCGTCTTGTCTCGCGCCTCCGCCGTCTACCACGCTCTCCGAAAGGTCATCGACTCCGCCATGCCACAATTCTGGCGCTCTCTCCTCTCCACCTTCCCAGAACTCCAACGCATCGTCCTCCTCGCCCCGTTCCTTGGCCTCGCCTCCCTCACTAGCTGTGTCGACAGCTCCTTCCTCGCCTCCGCTCAGTACCACTCCGACCACTTCTCCATCCTCGAGCTGACCATAAACCCTACCACTCCCGTCATCACCTCGAACAGGGACACCTCCGACTACGGCCTCGCCACCAAATCCCCCACTGACTTCCGCTTCAAACTCTCCAGTCTCATGCATATGCGCTCATGGACCCACATCGGCCTCAACGAAGGCAACATCGGCGAGCTAGCCGAGCAATACGAACACGAAGCCAGCGCCACGACTTCTCTCCTCCCCTTCCTCTTCCCGCCCTGTTGCCTCCAACAGAACGCGGAGCACTCCCACCGCTGGGCCCATCTGCGGGACAACATGACCTTCCTCGACTCCTTCGCTTACACGGCCTTATGCGTGCCACCGGGACAGATCCCAAGCTCGCGGTACACAACAGGGGTACATCCGTTCAAGTTCGTGCGGAAGTTGGACATGAAGCTCCTACCAGACCTGCGTGACGCGGTGCAAATGATGAACGATCTCGAGGACGAGGACGAGGTGGAGGACTTTCTCCGGCAGCACGACGACGATGTAGCGACTATCTACGCGGATTTGAGATCGGATATGACGTGGTTTTGTAATGATGAGGGATGGCGGTGGGGGACGTTGGTGAGCGATGACCATGAGTGGTATAGGAGATGTAGGGGACTGGTAGAGGCATTTGAGGAATCGCAGCTTGATGGGTTTGAGGTGGAATTCATGGAAACTTTCGAGGATCCAGCTACTAGGGTTTGGGCGAGGGAGTGGCGGGTTGTGGAGGACGAGGGGGACGAGGGAGTTAGGAAGAAGGTGGTGTTCAGAGACCAAGTAGCACTGGACCCAGGAAGGGAGAGGTTTGACGATGTCGGGGATCTAGACCTTCACTATCTTCAACCGTCAGAGGATGCATTTCGGGAATACGAGGAATACCTGGCGACCGATCCTGCAGCCTGGGATAGCGATTAGAGTGTATCTCTACGAGTAGATCGGGTCTCTGATAGGATATATATCGACGTGTATGTACATAGATCATCTTCATATCTTAGGGAGAGGCTCCTGCTCAGCAGTGACAGCCTCCCAGACCTTCAACCCGTGATCATACAGCTCATCCATCCACATATCCACCTTGCCCTCACGATTCAGCCTCAACACACCCCTCGGCACCTTCACCGGCCACTCCACATCCCTGAAGCTGACAAAGTCGCTCAGCAGACCATTCATCGGCGCAACAACCCGCTTCTCCTCCTCCGTCAGCCCCTTACCCCAGCCATTCCCCCAGAACCAAATCGCCATATCACTGCTATGCGTGACGCCCCATTCTGGCGGCAAAAAGCCATCGACACACTTCGCCCGCCAATCAATGCGGTACCTGAGGAGGTCCTTACCGACCTTGAAACCTCCAGCATCCAGGCGGTCCGCGAAGCCGCGCTCCAGGGCGTAGACTTGCATGTCTGCGTAGACCTTGCCGAAAGCGTCTTGCCAGTCTTTGTATTGGGGTGGTAGTTTTCGATCGGGGAAGTAGAGCTGCATGAGAGCTTTGACGGCTCGTTCGGGGTAGTCTGCTACTAGTCGCTGGTAGAGGGCGTCGTGTGAGTCGCTGGGTGGTCGCCAGCTGCCGTACATGTTCCATTCTTCTGAGCATTCGCCGTTGAGGATCTTGATGCCTCGTCCTTTGAGTTTGTGGGCGAATGTGCCGTCGTTGATGTTTCGGGATGTGTGCTTGTTCACGAAGACACCGTCGCTTAGTGCCCTGAATTCACTGATTTTCATCTTCTCTTGCACTGCGACCAGCTTGTACATTGATGCCTCCCTCAATTTCCTCAGCTTCTCGTCACCGTTCAGATCCATTGGGATACCTAATCTACTAAGCAATTCGTCAAATTGGTCCTGATGCTCTGGTAGTTCTTTTGGCTGCACGCCAGGTCCATTACTCCACATGACCGCCCGTCCGATGATTTGCTCTCCCTTCGGCCGATCCAGATCATAAGCTAGCTGATTGAACGTCGAGTGACTCCCAGCGCTATACCCTGCGACCGTGATCCTGTCCACGTCACCGCCAAAGACTTTGATATTCCGCCTCACCCATTCCAAAGCACACCTCTGATCCCAAAACCCACAATTCCCCACCGTCTCTCCGTTCCGCCTCGCCTCCGCCTCCAGCTCCCTGCTTGCCAGAAACCCAAACAGATTCAGACGATACGCAGGCATGACCACAATCGCCCGAAACCCAGTCTCGTGGTACATGTTCGCCACCACTTCTGGCGGGGTATTGGCAGTGCCGAATTGGAGCCAACCACCATGGATGTAGAACAACACAGGCCATCCAGACTCCGGTGCCGGTCCAGAAGGGATCCATATGTTGAGTTGCAGACAGTTTTCATCCCATAGTTCGGTGGCGGGTGGGGCGCGGAAGCCTGGCTGCGGACAGAGGGCGGTACGGCCTGTGTGGAGGCCAGGGTTGGCACGTGTTCCGTACCGATAGCTTTGTGGGAGAGGTCGAGGAGGACGAAAGCGGTGGGAGAAGATGGGTGGGAGTGCGTATGGGAGTCCACCTACGTAGGTGCATGTTGGGGATTTAGAACCCGTGGGAGTGAGATTGAGGGCGACAATGGTACCGAGAGGCCCGATTGGGAGGGTGACGGGGAGCTGCTGAAAGGTCGTCGTCGGCATTGTCACTACATGTTTGAGTTGTAGGGGGGAGAAAGAGGTGGAGTGAGAACAGGCGGGGTTGATAATGTTGTAACTGGCAAATCGGATCGAGAGACGTGTATTTCATTTAGAGAGCTACAATAACCGATTTATCTACTGTACGTGCGCTGACTTATCAGTGCCAGTTCTTTAGTACCAGAGAAGCTATACTAGCCTTCTATTACAACACTCCCCCTCTAGTATAGATTGTTAAAGCTAGAGAACTGTCTAGTCACATATAAGTAAAGTGATTAGCTTATTACTTTATCTCTTTATAATTGCTTATAATTGTTAGTGTTAGCTAATTATTAGTAAGAATTCCTATTAGTTTAGCTTATAATTGCTAGCAACAATAGTAACTATTAATAATAGCTAGGCAGCTATTGTTTATGTAAATAGACTAGCTTATAAGTCTTAATTAAAGAGATATAAGTATCTAACTAGCCTCTTTATAATTTCTCCTTCCTTTATTATACTCCTAGTAGTAGCCTTTTCTTTTATATAATACTTTTACCTTCTTACTATGCTATATTAACAACACTTATAATATAAGTACTATAGTGTAGTAATAGCTAGACATTAGTAGCATTACTACTAGTGCTAGTGCTCTAAGTAGTCTACTAGGTAGCGGAGGTAGTAGCAAGAAGAGAAATTCTCTATTAAGGTTGTCTAGTACTTCTAATGTTGATTATAATACTACTATAAGACTAATTACTCGTCTTAATACTCTTAGTAAGTAGCTATAAAGCATTAATAGCACAAGCTAATATTAATAGCCTAATTAACTTAGACTTTAACTTAATAGTTAGCCGATATAATCTAGAATACTCTCCTTAGGCTTAGGATAATTAGTTATTATAACTATGCTAACTTATATCCTATCTAGAGATCTATAGTAGTCTAGGCCTTTAGTACCTATAGTGTACACCTAGTAGTTACTAATTCTATTCTAGTTAAGGATCTAACTAAGTAAGTTAACCTTACTAGATCTACTAACTACTCTACTGCTTTAATAGCTTCTAGTGCTACTAGTAGAGTAGTCTACTATAGCACTAATCGCTATACTAAGTGTTAGGGATCTAACCCTAGCAATAATTAGAGTAAGAGTAGGGGTAGTAAGTTTAGTAAGTATATTACTTTACCTAGTTAGCTTAATAAGGCCTACACTTACTATGCTTATAGCAACTAATATACTAGATGTTCCTTAGCTAACTATACTCTAACTCTAAGGCCTGTTAGCTCTCCTAAACCTATAAGGACCCTAAGTAGCTTAAGGGTTATTACCTAGCCTATTCTATATAGCCTAACACACCTACTAATAGAGCTTCCTAGGTCTGTCTCTTTTAGTAGTGCTTTGCTTTAGAGGTTCTTACTAAGGGCCTATATACTAGAAGCATTATTAGGTATAGTTAACACCTTAATAACTTATGCTAACTCTCGCTACTTTATAGTAGTCCCTACAAACTTTGTAGATCCTACTAACCTAACTACTACTAAGGTTCGTAACTTAGCTACTATAGTAACAAACTATATAGTAGAGCTTATAAGGATTATAGCTACTAGCTACTCTAGTTAGCTTCTTACTATTTATGCCTTTATACTAGGCCTAGTACTAACAAGGCATAGTAGGTCTAGATCTAACACTTCTATAAGGTCTACTAGTAGTAATAAGGGAAGGGGTTCTCCTTCTATAGAGAAGTAATTTAAGGTAGGGGATAGGTAGGAGTTATTAAAGGTAATAATAGTACTAAGTAGTAGATATAGCTTAGGTATAAGTAGCTAGTAATAGAGTTATAATAGCTTTTCCTTTCTCTCTTCTTAATAATAAAGTAACTTACTTTAAGCTTTAGACAAATAAGATAGCTTAATAAGTAGTAGTAGTATAAATAACATACTTAGAATAATAATATATATAAAATCTAAATAAGTATATAGTGTAGATATATACTAAGTAATTAGCCTTTGCTAATTAATTAAGGATCTTATTAGGGGACTTAGGCTTTATAAGTATATTAGCTAATTACTAAGTTGTATTAATATACTTAAGCTTAATTGCTTTAAGTTTATACTACTCTCTATAGTAATAATTCCTTAGATTAACATACTTAGATCTCCTTAAGTTAGTATAATCTCTTATAAGTTTAATAGCTAATTTGTTATTAATAAAGACTATAGTTAGACTAAGGTAGATATTAGTAAGTAGCCTAAGTTTAATAATAAGGTTTCTTAACTAATTAATCTCTCTATAGGTCTTAGTAAGGGCAAGGTATTTAGCCTTAGTGCTTAATAATATAACAATCTTCTATAGCCTTAACTTCTAAATAACTAGTGTACTAAGTATATAAATAATAGTACTAGATATAGATCTTGTAGTTAATCTATCTCTAGCAAAGTCTAAGTTAGAGTAGGCTTTAATTGTGTTAGCTAATAGTCTATTAGTCTTCCTAAAGGTAAGGCCCTTTATAATAGTCCTATTAATATATCTCTAGATCTATTTAGCTGTAACTACATAAGCTATAGTTAGATTCTAAAGGAACTTAGCTAGGTAATTAGTAGCATAGCTAATATTAGGCCTTATGTTGTTAGCTAGATATTATAATTCACTAATAATCCTATTAAATGTCTTATAGTACTAAGTATTAACTTAGCTATTAGTTAGTTTATAGAGTTGATTAATAGGATACTTTATAGTTCTTACTTAGTAAAGATTATAACCTTTAAGCTTCTCCTTTAAGTAGTGTAATTACTTAATCTTAATTAAGTCCTTAGTTCTATAAAGTTAAACACTAAGGAAGAGGTTTAAGTTTATAATCTTTATTAGAAACTTAAGATAAAGATCTTTAACTAGCTTATCTACATGCTTCTACCTAGTAGTAATAATCCTAAAGTTATTAATATACATAAGAACTATATAATACTTATTAATAAAGAGATAGACATTACTATAGGATCTAATAAAACTAAGTAATAGAAGGGCCTTAACTATAGCGTTATACTAGAGGGCAGTAGCTTACTTAAGCCTATATAAGCCCTTTATAAGAACAATAAGCTTGTCCTATTTACTAGGGATTAGTACGCCTTCTAGGCAGGAGATATAGTTCTTAATATTAATATCTAGTCTAAGGAATGTAGTAACTACATCTACTGTTATAATAACCTAGTTATAATAAAGAGCATATATAAGGATTACTCTCCTAGTTTTAGCTCTTAGTGTTAGTATAAAGGTTCTAACAAAGTTAATACCTACTCTTTAAGTAAAGCCCCTTATAGTCTAATAAGCCTTATATCTTTTAACTTTGCTATTAGTAAGCCTCTTAGTCTTAAAGACCTATTTACCTATTATTAGCCTAACACCTCTTAGTGCCTATAATTTCTTAATAATTAAAAAGGTTTTAGAGTTAGTTAGAGCCTTCTACTCTATCTCTATTATAGCTTACTAGTAATAACCTTTAGGAGAGAATAGTATATCTCTTACTATTTATAGGTCTAGCTTAAAATTAATAGCTATAGATCTAATAATCTTGCTATTATTAAGTTTCTTGTAATTAATCTAGTAATGTGTTCTAAGGGACCTTCTAATAGTTTCTTATAGTAAGAGAGATCTCTTCCTTTTACTAGTTAGAGGTTGTATATTAAATAGTATAATAAGGAAGTTAATATCCTTATTCTATATATATATTAGTAGTTAATTAACATCAACTATAGGATTAAAGGTTAAATATGGTTCACTAATAACTTTAGGTAGTAGTATTATAAGGTCTTTACCTTTATAATTAGCAACATTAAGTTACTCCCCTTGTTTATTAACAGGTTAAGGATCTAGTTTAGGATATTAGTGTTACTCCTCTTGTTCTTTAATAGGGGTAGATAATTGTTATTTATATCTAGGAATTAAAGGGTAGTTAGATGTTAGTTGTTTAACTTAAAGTTATTTAGCCTAAGTAGTTTATAGATTCTTATAACTAAAGGGTAGTTAATTATAGCTATAGCCTTAATTATAATTACTACTAAATGTCTACTCCCCCTAAAGCTATAAAGCCTTAGGTTGTTATACCTATAGGATATATAGCTATTTAATAACTTATGTTACCTAGTCTTTATAGACTATGTTTTTATTAAATGTTACATAGGGTAATATAATAATCTTTCCCTTCTAGGCTTGCTAAGTATAATACTAATAGAGTATCTAGATAAGGTAATTAGTTATTAAGTTGTTCTATATACTAATATACTAACTAAGTAGTACTCTAGCTTAGAATTTGTATAATTTAGAAACATGTTAGTTATAGACATAGGCTCTATAGCTAAAGCGTCTAATATAAGTTAATAAGACTAGCCTATTATTATTAAGAAGATTCTTTCTTAGCTCTTATATAGGGATCTTCTTAGTTTTAGTATAGGTAATTCTATTGCTAATATAGATTATAAACTCTATAACTATATACTAGAGTTTAAGAGGTGCTCTATAATTAATAAAGATATACCTTATTCTAAGAATAACTACTTTGTTAGTAGCCTTAGATTTACTATTTTAGTATTAAGTATTAGGTGTAGAGATGTTCTATCTCTACCCTTTAAGATAAATAGCTATTACTAGTTTATAATTCTTAAATTTACTCTCTCTATTAGAGATAAAGATAAATAAAAGCTTATTATAGGCTATTTTGTTCCTTATATAGATAAGTTTAATTACTGCTAGTATATTACTCTTAAGGAAAAGAATAGTAATAAACTTGTACTTACTCTTACTATATATTATAAAGAGAAGGTATTTATAGCCCTTACTTAACTATAGTTTAATAGGACTAATAAGGTCTAGATAGAGTTTATCTAGTAAGTACTTTAGTATATCCCTTAGTTCTCTTAATACTACTCTCTATGCCTTTAATATAGCATATAGTTTATAGTAGCTAAGATCTAATATTTAAAGTTCTTCTAATCTAATAGCTTAGCTTTTAGTAAGGGAAAGAACAGTGTTACTAACATAGCCTAACCTCTAGTACTATCTTTCTAATATTAGCTTTTAAGTAGTTACAATAGCTAGATTTACTCTTATAGCCTATAGCTTCTATAGTTTTAGCCTTATAGGTAATTCCTTATAGTCCTAAGGCTTATAAACTTTAAAGTTCTTAAGCTATTTAACTCTTTTAAAGTGTTTAATAAGGCTAACTTCCTTTCTATCCTTTATTAAGGATTTACTAACTATAGAGATACTAAGTTCCTCTTTATTCTAAAGATTAGATATAAGGGTATTTAGTAATAATAGTAAGTATATGTAATTATAAAGCTTAATAATTAACTTCTTACCTTTGCTATTAGTTAGAGTAAGTCTAACTATACTAACTTCTATATTAAGTAGCTTCTTTGTGCTAATAGCTTATTTAAATTTAAGAACACCTTTATATACCTTAGTTGTTAAGAACTATAACCTGTCTTTAATAAAGTACCTTAATGTACTAGAGTTATAGATTGCTCTATTCTTGCTATAGGTTAAGAATAATAATACAGATACTACTACTACTCTATAGACTAGTATAATAATATTAATATTAGTGTTAGAGCGTTTATCTAATTTACCTACCTTAGTAGGTTCTCTAGATTCTTTAACAGCTGCTTAACCTCTGACTTTCTTAGTCTTTAACTTATTACCTTTGCCTTTAGCCTTTATACCTTTGTTATTTAACCTGTCTTTGTTATTCCTTTTGCTCTAACTCTTTAGTACTTTCTTAGAGTGCTACTTAAAGTAATCTATATTAGAGTAGACATAATAAGTACACTAAGTGTATTAATCCTTAATATAACTAGCTACTCTATAAATAGGGTTTAGATTAGTTCTTCTATTATATAGGGGCTTCTATATTCTAAGAGAGTCTATTATCTCTTTAAGACTCTTCTTATAGTTAAGGCTAGATCTCTAGCTCCTTAACTATTTAGTAGTCTCTATTCCTATAATAAACATAGTCTTAATATAGTATAGAGAGAGCCTAAACTTATCTAGTTTAGCACTAATAGTACTTGCTCTTTACTCTATAGTAATAGTGTATTAATAATAGTACTTTATAAAATCTTTATAGTACCTTTAGGTATTATAACTCGTTATAATTACCTTGTTAAGGTTATAGATAGCTATATATAGCTTATATAAAACAACAGGTTTAAATGTGGCTTTAATAGTGTTAAGAAGTTCCTTTAAAGTCTTCTAAGTTGTACTATAGTAAGGTCTAATAGATTTATAAATTCTTATTATAATAACACTATAAGTAATTCTATTATTCTTATACTAGGTCTTGTTCCTAACCTTATAGATTGCCTTAGTGCCTTTACTAGCATCTAAGGCTAGTTCTTTAGGCTTTATAACTACTAGTATCTAGTCGATGTTATAAATTACATGTCTAAGTATATCCTTTTTAAGGAGGGCTACCTTAAGGGTTAATCTCTAAGTATTATAGTTACTTCCTCTCTTAAGAATCTAAGTCTCGAGCATTTTTGCTAATCTAGATATAATAATAGTAATTAGCTAAAGGCCTATTAATTTAATTAATGTAATTAGCTTGTTTAAGCTATTTAAGCTGTTTAATTAAAGAGTTAATATAGGCTACTATAGGTGTTTGTCTTAATGCAGCTAGTCTAGAATTTAGTGTAGGTAGCTTAGTAATCCTTTTTAATAATAACACGCTTAATTTGCTATAGCTTTAAGTGCTTTTAGAGAAGCGCCGGGCTTATAACCTGTTATAACTAGCAAATCGGATCGAGAGACATGTATTTCATTTAGAGAGCTACAATAACCGATTTATCTACTGTGCGTGCGCTGACTCATCAGTGCCAGTTCTTCAGTACCAGAGAAGCTGTACCAGCCTTCCATTACAACAGATAAAGTGGTTGCCGATCTTCGCCCGAAGAGGAAATGTGATTGGATCGACGCGACTTCGCGTGCTCCTCATCTTTCTTCGTCTTCTCTCCAACACCTTCCCTACCTTAGTCACTAATACTGTACAATCAGATAGCAGACATGCCTTCTGTTATCTTGAAGGACGAGCGCGATGGTGCTGGTGATCGTCAGGAAAAGATCTTCCACGTTGTCAAAGACTTGCCATTCGAGCTGCGGCAGCATGTCTCTAGCTATCTGCAGGAACAGCTCTGTACGGATTCTCCGATCATCTTGTTCCATTTGCTAAGTCAATGCAGATGCGCCAGCATTTGAGGCCTTACAGAACATGCTCATCTCGGGAGCCGACCATGCTTCTGGAAACCAACAGAGGACTTTCTTGCCTTCAGATCAGGTTCTCGCTTTAGCATCGACGCTAGTTGTGCACCCACTTACGACGACGAGACTTCAGCCCTCCGAGAAGCCAGTTGCAGCTGATCTTGCGCTTCGATACCTACGACATCTCACGATCATCCCGCCTTTGCAATCTGGCTACGCCGATGCATTCGTTTTCGCAAGCTCTGACCCGGAACGACAGAGCAGACTCCGGCGGCGTAGGAGTATCGGCGATGTCGCCGCCAACAGTCTGGGCGAGTTTGATGGCCGACTGACTACCAGGATCTCTACGGACGATTCTGTATTTGCGCGAGCCGAGGACTTTTGGTCGGTCGTTGGCTGGGCATTCAACTGCTCGATCAAGCATCCTCGTAGATGGGAGCGATGGCAAATCTGGCTGGGAGTCATGCTCAACCTTCTCCAGCAAGATCTGGATGACCGCCTTGCCGAGACGAACCGTCAAAAGTCCGACAGCCGCAGCAATGACAAGCTGGATTTGCTACACGACGCCTTGCTATCGAAATACGTGAAATTGCGAAGTAATGGTCGTGGGGAGAAGAAGCGCATCATGCGAGCTATTCTGGCTGATGGTAGCAAGCGCAGCATGAACGAGTTCAAAGAGGTCTGGCACAACGAGACATTGCCACCGAAGCGCGAGGAAGGTGATTCGAATGACAAGATTCTTGACATTGAGAACGATCAGTGGGGCGACTACATGGACCTCGATCTTGAGGAAGAGGAGGAAGTTCCTGAACTCGCCACTAGGCGATCGAGTAGGCGAGGTGGAGCATTGACCCAGTGCGGCGACGATGAGGACTATGACGATGTCGACGAAACCGATCTCGCCCATACTGTTCAAGACTGGGGCGGCATTACATCAATCAATCTTCGTCGGCGCATCCTTGGTCTGCTGGTAAGGTACACAGAGGTTTACCCGATAGGTTTCGTCAGGGTCTATGAGCTCTTCGACGTCGCCAATGAGTTGATACGACCCTTGCCTCTGTCAATATTCACGCACTTTGTCTCTCCAACCAAAGCCTATATGAACAGCTCCGACGCTCACTGCTCTCTGGTCCTTGACCTCTTCCGCACGATCGTCGGAGACAAGGCAATTACTCATAGGAAGGGCGAGCTTGACCAAGATGATCTGGAGAAGTACTATCTTCCCGCTACCGCAAGCGGACCGGATCCAGTAGACAATGCGAAAGTAAGCATCATGGTCGAGACTCTGATGCGGTTGATGTGGAAGGAAGGTCGGCTCGTGGCAAGATCATCTTTGAGCAATGCTGTAGCACAAGGTCGGCAAGACCGATTAGGTCGCTTGAAGTCAGACAGCAGGAGGAAGACAGAGACCAGAACAAGGTTGGCGACTGAGGCTGTAGAGGTGATAGAGAATAGCGCTTTAAGAATGGCGGTGGTGCTGGATGTCATAAATGCCACCACCACATAGGTAGCTTTGAGATGAAAGATCCAACGTCTGCTGCTTTCAGAGTTCGCGATTCCAACTTCGCCAACGAGTTCATGCCCTTACTCCCAGTAGGGGCTCCCTCTCAACCTCTCCACTGTTCCTCCACCTCTCCATTCCCACGCCACCCCACCACCAAACCATGCCAACCAAAAACCCCACTCCTTCATTCTTGAACGCCAATGCCCCCGCCACCGTGACCAACACCGCCTCCCACCTCCTTGCTTTCTCCTTCTGCCCCAGCTTCTCCTGGTCACCCTCCACATCCCCTCCGACTCTCGCAAGCTCCACCCCAGCCGCAACAACCATAACCCCCAACAGCGACTTCGGAAAGCCCCTTAGCACTGCCACTGCCTTATTCCCTACGAACAGGCCCAATAGCAACTTCACCGTCCCAAGAATGATCACACTTGCCCCACTCCTCGCCCCAAAGCGATACTGCCCCGCCAAACCCCCCGAGCCATGACAAACCGGCATGGCCCCGAACCAAGGCGCAATGAGATTCGCCAGCCCCACTGAGATACCCAAGGACTTGGGCGAAGGGAAATCGAGATGTAGAGCATGCGCGAGAGAGGACACGGCCAATATAGAATTCAGCGTCGTGAGAGGCAACTGAGGCAGACCCGCCTGCAGCGTACCCTTGAGGAAGTCCTCCGATGAAGGGACTAGTGTAGTAGGATGCCAGATCCATGGCCCTCTCGATCCAGCCTGAGACGAAGACAGCGCCAGAGCCGAGAGCAGGACGCCGAGCAGCGTCACCACCAACGCGAAGGGTATCGCTGGACGGTGAGACGAGAAGAACAAGCCCAGAAACGCAACGATCGTGAGGAGGTAGTTATCCCACACCGGGGCGATCCAAGATAGAGGACGCAGGAGAGTCGTACCAGCAGATATAACCAACGACAACCCAGCAGAAAGCTGAATCCCCCGTACAATCGGCACGGGGACTACACGAGCAAATGTATCCAGCAGACCTGTGATCGAGAAGACCAGTACCGCCCCTCCAACGAACATCCCCGCGCTCGCCGTCTCTTCGCGCGAGAAACCCGACGTGAGCGCCACGGCAGCGATGGCTTTCATGGGCTGCACGGGGAGGGGGATGCCGTAGTACATTCCTGTGAAGATGTTGGTCAGGCCGGAGAAGACGAGGGTGGAGGTGAAGGAGATGGAGTTTTGGAGTGTCAGGGCGATGAGGAGCGGGAGGAGGGTGCCGAGGTCGCCTAGGGAGCCGGAGAGTTCGGACAGGGGAGACGTGCGGAGGGTGAGGAGGTTGTGCGAGGTTGTGTGGCGGAGGTGGGAGAGGAGGGTGGACATGGGGGGTGGTGAGGGTGGGGGAATGGAAGTATGGTTGGTCTAGGGATGGAGGTGAGGGTTGATTATGTTAAGGGTAGGGATGTACTGGAAATTTCATGTTGTTGAGAGGGAGGGAGTGTCAGAAATATCAAAGTTGATGGTGGTGCCGAACTCCGGCGGAGATATGTCATGTGGTGCATCTCAACCACCAAGAGACCAGACAAGCCTCGGAATTGACGTCCGATGATGCTCCCGCTTGCATTCGTCGCTGCATCTCACTACTCTAGTATCTTACATGGCTCTCAACTGGTCCTGTGAATGTCCCGATCCTGCCAGCCCGTTTGCACCATCTGGATACCAGCTTCAGATGTCAATGTCAATCCCCAAATCCATGCTCGCAATCACCTCATCATCCATCTTCTTTTTCGAGAACTGACCCAATGCCTTCTTCTCCTTGAGTCCGTTCATTGGAGTTCCGGCTCTGCTCCTACCCTTCTTCGGCGTTCCAGCTTGGCTGACATCGCTGGCGTCACCGAAGAGATCGTCGCCGGGTACTTTGAGCCCACCGTTGGCCTTGGCTGCCTCTTCGGCTGCTCGCTTCTTCTCTTCTTCCTCCTTGTGCTTGAGCGTGGCGGCAACGCGTGCGCGTTCCTGCTTCATCTTCTCGGCGATGAGTGCTCTGCGAATCTCGTCGCTGTTAGCTTTGCGATTGGCCTTGTTGAGCTCAGCAAGACGGCTCTGTTGATCATTCTTCTTGACTGGACTCTTAATAATTGGCACACCAGACTCGAGAGCAGCCAAGTCCTTGGTAGCGCGAGCGGCAGACTCCTCGTCTCCACGGGCAGCAGCCTCGTCGCGGCGGCGCAGGATCCGGTCGCGATTGTGATCCTTGTAGATCTGGCGCATCTTGTTGGCGAGGTTGATCTTGACCTGGATCTCGGGGTCGGTGAAGCGATGGTCGATGAGCACGCGTTCGTCGTCACACTTGGCGGCCAGTTGACGCTTGGTAGGTAGGCGAATACCATCGCTGTTGAGGGTAGCTGCGTACTCATCGAACTCGGACTGGGTAAGTCGACTGTCTGAGCAGGCCGAGAATGGATACTCCTTCTCGTTCTTTCCGTTCGAGGCGAGGATGTACTGGTTGGTGTGTATCTTCTTGTTGTTGGGCCCATCGACCACGTAAGGGCGGTTCTCGCTGATGCCTGGGACATGTCAGATATGCTTGCTCGCGCCTCGCAGAAATACTCACGCTTGATCTGGCACATTCTGTACCTTGGCCCAGAAGACTCCATGCCGACATTGACTCGAACGTAGCAGTTCTTGAGCAAAGTGTCGAAGTTGGGGTAGAAGCAGTATTTGGCGAACTGCGATCGGCCGACTCGACAGCGCTCAAAGTCTCGAAGATCGGGTGGTGGGTCATCCTTGCGCGCAGGAGGCGATGCGCGGCGGCCGTCGTCCCATTCCACTTCGCTCTCGCCTTCTGCATCGCGATCAGAGTAGGAGTCGCCAGCAGATGGGGTGCGCTCTTTGCGACGACCCTCCTCGCCCCGAGCACGAGCAGCACCTTTGAGCTCACGTTGTCTCTTATACTCCTCGATCTTGCTGGTGACCTTGGTCTTTTGTCTGCTGCTCTTCCTCTGACCATCGTCCAGGTCAGCAGCGTCGGCTTTGCGCTTCTTGCCATCATCGTCTCCACGGCGAGATTGCAGGAGGCGCTTGAGTTGCTGATCTTGAGCGCGTCTCTGTGCTTCGGCGGCGCGTTCGGCGAGAATCTCCTCTCGGGCGATTTCGGTCATGCCCATGATCTCTGAACGATCAGCCTCGGACCTGAACTTCCCCTCGATGGGATATAGAGGGGCTTCGTCTTCGATTTCGTCGCCAGAACCTGATGGTAGGCGTGCTGGAGGTGGAGGCGATTCTTCTTCGGACTCGCCAAAGGCACTGCTAATGATAAGTCATGGCGATCAGGTCGAGGGGACCGTGGCGGCCTACTCTTCTTCCTCTGATTCATCTCTGCGGGCTCGACGGGCGCGTCCACGAGACTTGAGCTTCTGTGCCACCCCACGCCTGGGCGGAGACTTCTCAATGGACTTCTTCGGCTCGCTGGCCTCCTTCTTTGGTGGTGAAGATGGAGCATTATCCTCCTCAGCTGAGGATTCATCGCCCTCGAGCGCGAGAAGCTCGGCATCGAGATCGTCGTCGGACATGTTTGCTGATGTTGAGTAGTGTTTTGCGAGAGCAGGTACTTGGAGTATGATCTGGATGCCAATTGAGAGGCTCAAAAAGTGGGAGGAAGGTAAAGTGAATGCAGGGGAATGAGAAGTGTGGGCGGGAGCTCAACTGTCAGTAAAGACGTGAGAAATTGTGTAATGAGGCGCAGTACAGCTATTGTAACAAGGTGGCTGGCGCGATCGTCGGACAATAGGATTGATCGATACCAATAAAGGCACAATCAATAGCAAACAATGTGAAGTCGACACGACACGGGTGAACTTGAACTTTTGGACCTCACAATACCTTGGCGTCGTGCGAGCAAATCTGGACAGCCGTAGAATATCTATGACTTCACATGTCGGTGATGTCAATCTCAGACAGTCAAGACACAATCATGTTACCTCTCAGAACAGTACGTCCTCTATCCCGTCGCTGGGCGCTATTAGAAGCGCCTCGGCATACGGCGACCATCACCTCGTCAGCTGCATCACCCGCCACTGAGCCAAAGCCAAAATCCGTGGAAGGGAAAACGACCCAGAAACGAACCCGGCCACTAAGTGACGAGCAAAGAAAGTTTCTTGATAGTGCTGTTAGTGGTCTCTCATGCCGCTCTGTAACTCGCGCTGACCACCATATCATAGCTTCGTGTAAACCATGCAGGAGAGCTCGCCGCGGTCAGAATTTATGCAGCGCAGACACCTCCGGTTGTCAAAGCTCACCCGCACTTGCGACCGTTGATGAAGCACATGTACGATCAGGAAGCGGGTCACTTCAAGAAGTTCAACGAGATGCTTGCCAAGCATCGTATCAGACCTACAATCATGTACCCAGTCTGGCAGGTTGCAGCAACTGCTCTGGGCTGGACGACCGCGATCATGGGTAGAGAGGCCGCCATGGCTTGTACAGAGGCTGTAGAGACCGAGATTGGCGAGCATTACAACGGCCAGGTCAGGGAGATACTGGGCTGGATCAAGGATATGGAGGACAGAGGAGAGGAGCCAGGCGAAGAACTCACAGAGCTGATCAAGGACATCCGGAGGATAAGGGACGAAGAGCTTGAGCACCTCGATCATGCTGTCGAGCATGACGCAAAGGAGGCACAGCCGTATGATGTGCTGACCAATGTGATTCGTGGTGGATGTCGAGCTGCAATCTGGGTCAGTGAAAAGGTATGAGTAGAAGCCGCAACGAGAGAACCAAAGAGAAAACTCTTTATCGCGGCAGAATCAGCATGGCCAGCAAAACTTTCACCGTGACCTGGAGGGCCTTCTGGCAAGAGAAGACGAAGAGACTCGCTACCTGCGAAGTGAGGACGACACCCGTCAACAAGTATTGTCAAGTGACAGAATGCAAACATGGAGGTAGGACAATGTTTCATTATCCAATTGTCTTGACAACCTCACAACTTCGTGGACTGTGTAACCTTGGTGTGATCCGTGCCTGACGCCAAAAAACTACCAGAAGCTTTCACGTGCCAGACAGAGAATCCAGAGGATCATACATGGTGGTCCCATCCTTCTGCTTTCCACCTTCCACGAGCGCTACAACATCCAAGATCGCAATGTCGTCCGTGACTGGCGACCCTTCCGAGATGCTGTCTCGTGATAACACACCCAACAGGCAGGAGCTACAAGGACAGCAGGCGCTTGCCAGTTCGCCAATGCCAGCGAATCCTCACAGCAGTCCAGATAGCGCCGTCTACATTCACCTACCCCCAAACATTACTCAGACCTCATCCATGCGCGCTATTGACGACTCATCCGATATGCTCGCCGTCGATACACTGAGCGAAACCATGCTCCGCGAAAGCCGCCAAAAACAATTGCTGGCACTGGGCTATTCACAAACGGAGGTTTCACGTTTCCTCTCACGACCCTGCTTCGACCGAGCCAACGAGCTGCTATCGTCCAAGATTCCTTCATCATCAGGCAGTCGTGGCAATACCAACGTAAGAGCCCAAAATTACAAGGCTCTGCAGATCAATGCTGGCACCTCGAGCAACAGTGAAATTCTCTGTGAACAATTCTAATGATTCGACTGACATCTGTACAGATTGGGTCTTACTAGATCCCTATCAGCCTACACATATACTGCGCAGTCTGGCTGCCACTTCACAGGCCCCCTCAGGGCTTGAGCTGTGGAAGCCCAGTCAAGAAGTGGCGTTCATTCACATGCTGCAATATGCGTTCTATGCCCCGCCCATACTTCTGTCTCCAACTACATCCAGCAGTCCGGACGCTGGAGCATCAAGAGCAGTGAGCTTGGCCGCCAGCGTCACCTCGTCCACTGCTACTGAAATCCTCCGAGACTCGCCAGCCGCTTTGACAAAAGCGACACGCACTAGGAAGCACACTCCCACCGCGCCTGCTGCTCGCAAGACCCCACCAGTGTCTGCATCTGATCCGGTTGCACCGACGACATGCAATGGTGACGGCGCCTGCTCACCAACACATGCTGGCCAGAATCCAGCAGACCGCTTCCTTGAGTACAACATAGTGTCTCATGCCGTGAGGAATCGTGCCGGCTTCCAATCCCGCTTCTCCAAATCTGGCGAGATCAAAACAGTCGTCTACACCCTCAATGGCCCACGATGGAGTGATAATCCTACCCTGCCTCAAGCCGATGCCATCCTCGGAGCTGAAGCCGGAAACGCCGGCATCAAGACTGAGCAGCGCCTCGAAGCCACCAAAGGGGCAAAGCTGAAGCTCACCAACAAACCCATTCCACCTGGTGAAGCAGCCAAACGTCCATCGCGCACGTCTATTTCTTCCAAGAAAATAGAAGAACCAGAAGGCAAGCTCCCCGTCGTTAAGAAGGCCCTGCCCACCGGCACGAAGACCCGCACCCGCACAGCAGCTCAAGCACGCGAGCCTCCGTTCGGCGTCTTCAGCGATTCAGCCCCTCGTAAGAACAGCATCGACGCCGAAGCAGAAGCGCTGAAGCGACACCTGAGCGAGAGTCCATCTGCAGAGGAGCACTATCAGAGCGCTGAGGAAGAGCATAACAATGACGATGGAGAAGAGAGGCAAGGTCATAGTGCTAGGGCGGTCGCAAAGGGGACATTCGCGACAGAGGGCACCGCTAAGACGACCGAAGACGAGGGGTCCAAAGAACCCATGAGCATGAATGGAGAGGTTCCTGATAGCGAAGGGAGTGAGACGAGTGAGCTCACCGAGCTGGATAGCGACGAGATGAAGACGCCCAAGATGTTTTGAGCGCTGGAGAGGGGTGGATTGTGTGTGCAGGTTCGAAGGGCGATGAGACGATGAGATAGTTGGCCGAAGAGACAAAGGAGCACGGCGACGGGATTCAACGCTGGTCATGTGTCGTGAAGAGCACTGGCACAACTCACAGAGTCTTAATGAAGCACACCACACAGCAGAGCACGTAGGGACCGCAGAGTGCACATGACAAAGCTCAGATGAAAAGCGTATAGACATATCATTCGTCTACCCAAAAATCCACAAAGGGCCCACACCGTAGTGCGGCCCAGAGAAGTCTCAATGTCCCGGCCCTGCAAAAGCCGGGGAGAAGAAGCCAAGAAGCTAATACCATCGCTTGAATCTGATCAAGTCTCTAAACCCCCCTTCTCGCGAAGGTATGAAGGGGTTCTCAAGTTGCGCTCGCTGCCCGTGGAATGAAAAAGACGCCTTTTGATCCCGTTCCCTATGCCCTGTCCGTCCCTAGTGGTGGTATAGTCGTGTCGCGTGAAGAAGAAGAAGAAAAACAAGATACAATTCACCCTTTGTCCCAAGAGGCAAGGGGCGTGGGGGGGATGCTACTCCTTCGTAGCATGCTCGTCGCCGAACGGACTCGTGTCCCGTCCGCCTAGACCTTTGTGGTCTGGCACCCGGCTTGCTCTCCGCGTCGCCTCCTCGATCACGGCGGACAGGTTCGTGGCGCCGGTGTACCGGCTGCTTGCGCTCCGCGTGAGGTCCGAGTCATCGGAGAAGGGGGATTGCATGGTGCTGGTGGCGGGGGAGGAGACGTTGCTCTCGCCGTTGTTGCGGAGGAGGCTTTGTCGGGCGCGGGCGTGGGGGTCTTCGTCGTCGTCTTCGGTATCCGTGTCGAGGCCGAGAGGGGAGCGGATGGAGGGTTTGCTGGAGGCGTTGGATTGTTGCCTTACTGGGAAGCGGGAGGTGGCGCCTTTTTTGAGGATGGTGACGGCGTTAGGTTTGACGAAGGAGGCATTGGATCGGACTGATGGGGTGCCAGAGGCGGGAATCATGACTCTAGGTGATTGGGAGGTGTGGGCGGAGGCAAAGTCCGAGTCGGGTGAGGCGGGCTGTGTGGTTGGTAATGAGGAGCCTGACTTGACGCTCACCATGTTGGGGCGTGTCATGACTACTTGTTGTGCGGGCATTGGGTTTGTGCCCGCGTCGTCTTGGTAAATGTCCGAGGCGACTGATTCTCGTGCTAATGACGGCGAGATGCTTGGTCGGCCAATGAAGGTCTTTCGGTTATCCAAGGTTGATGTGCTTGAGTATGCTGAGTTTCGAAGATCTCCCGGCGAAAAGAAGATGGCATCGCCCCCGGAGTGTTGCGATGAGAGCGGTGAGGGTGAGAAGCTGCGTGCAGCTGGAATGGGTGGTACTGGTGGTGTGCCTGCGGTCGTCATGGTACCGTCTCTGTTTGTGACACCTGGAATGAAGGCGATTGGAATCATGTTTGACGCCCGGCTGAGCACTGTTGAGGCAACAGAGTGGACTGTGTGTACCGAAGCCCTGGCATCTCGTTCCTCCCGGAATTGTGATTTGGCGTCCTCTTGATGTTCCTCTTCTTCCCACTCTTCCTCGTACTCGTCTAATTCTCTTCGCGGCCGTATCCAGAACCACCAGACCAGGAAAGTAGCAATCGCCACAAATACCACACCTCCAACCACTCCACCAGCAATGGCGCCGACATTCGGACCAGATGAAGGAGTTCCAGTCGTCACACCAGTCGCTACGCATACCATGTGCGCGCATTCATCACACGATTGTTGTACAAGAGAACAGACCTGTCCACCAGGGCAGACTGGACATGATGGTGTTTCCGGGGGACATGCCAGACAGTCGCGCTTGAAGAGATAATTGCCTGCCGAAAAGTCAGCGCGCCGGTCACCGATATATATTCTCTCCTTTTCCTTACCATTCGACATGGAAGCCATGGCTGTATTGAGGCCTCAGGCCTCGCGACGATATTGCGGCGTAAAACCACTCCAATGTCGCGAGACTCGGGGTCAGGGTTTTGACTCGACGGTAACAAGCCCTCTGCCTATCGTCCTTGCATGAAGAAGAAGTTGAGAGGAGAAGTGTCAACGACGAAGAAGCCCGTCTGTGTCGATCAACGGATACTTGTCAGGCTGGTGAACCTGTGGCTCTTGCTGGTTCTGGAGTGCGTCGTCCCAAGGGGCGCGCGGCTAGATAGGAGGCCAGAGAGTTTGAATCGGTCTTTCGGGGGAAAAAAGGGGTGGATGACCGTTGAAGCGAAAGAATTCTGGTGGTTTAGCGAGTGACAAAGGCGTAGGCAGGTCGATGGTAGAGAATGAAAGGATAGTCGAGCAAAGGCGTCTTCACAAACCACAAGCCTGGCCGTGAGATGGAAGCAAGGGCGACAATCAGTTGGTCGAGACGGGTGATGGGCGGTCGTGTGGGAGAGACTTCTCGGGCAGGCAAGGTTGAGCCGGGAAAGCCCAAGAAAGTGTGGGTCAGTGGGTCTCAATCTCCGTGCGAGAGGCTGAAGGCGACGGCTTGCAGCTTTGGCGTCCCTGGCGTCGACACAAAGGGCAAAGCGGCCCTGCGCTAGGAGTTGATCGGGTTTGGCTCGCTCGTATTTTGGTCGACGACTTTTGTACGGGCCTGAAGACAAGCCCGGGCCGTGTTGAAGAACTGTTCTCGTACCCTCGTGCGACGGCGTTTGGCACGAACGGAGCATGGACAGTCGAGATCGACAATCGTTGTTCGCTAACTTGCACAATAGGCAACGGACAAAGCACATATATCAAGACAGGAGATGATTCATATATCGCACCTGGTAGGATCTATTTTCTTTGTTGGTCTTACGGCCTCATCAATAGTCGTGCAGTTCATGTTTAATTAGATCCGCCAAGCCTCACCCATCAACAAAGTGCCCACAAGGCTAGTCCAGATCTGTCAACTCCGCATGTCGCTGTTTTAGCCAGACTTCTCATTCCGTACCATGTGACCGGGATAGCTGAGCTGGCAGATGTGATGCTTTGCAGCTGCCCCTCTTTGATCGTCTCTGCTTGATCTCGAATTGTAAGGTGATGAAGTCCAGATGTGTTGCGGTGTGCAGACCTCTTCTACCATTAAATGCTTTCTCGGGTAGTAACACCTCTGAGACACTGCGAGGCTGCGTCATGCCCCTGACTCTCGAGCATCGAAGCAACTCATTCCGCAATGAGCCATGTCATATTTTGACTGGATCGAGGGCCGAACGTGCGGTCTTTGTACCTTGGATATTGGCTCCCATGATAATTCATCTTCCATCCGACTGTCTTCTCGGATCCTGTGTTGGAGGCATACCTCCGGGAGGTCCACCAGGTCCACCAAATCCACCCGGGCCAGGACTAGGTCCTCCCATACCTGGCATAGGGAAACCAGGCATACCACCTGGTGGTGGGAAAGGCATCCCGCCGGGAGGAGGGAATGGCATGCCTGCCGGTGGTGAACCTGCGGGTCCTCCTGGGAAAGGTGGCAGACCTCCGGGCTGGAAATGGGGCATACCATTGGGCATCGGGAAGGGTGGCATACCGCGACCTCCGGCTAGTGAAGAGTCAGCCTCTTGTGTATATCTCGTGTTCGAACTCGACTTACGACCTGGTGGTCCTCCTGGAAAGCCGCCTGGTAGAGGAGGCATGCCGGGTGGGATCTGGAATCCTCCTGGTGGTCCATTCTGAAAGTATTGCGATGGCTGCATTGGCGGTGGCGCGCTTGAACCTGCTTCTGCATTTGCCTGAGTGATCGAGTCGATGACTGACTGTGCTCGTTCGTGTCCGATTTCTGTCCCTTGTCAAATTGTGCCTCCCAATTCCTCATCTTGATTTACGTACGTTGGTAGTAGTCTATGACATTGCGCAAATGATTTCGTCCAGAGTTGTGGGCCTTGCGGACAGACATTGAGTCGTGGGTGAGGTAGACATCGCAGTAGTCGCAAAAGTGTGCTGGGAGAGTCAGTAGGCGTCTGCATGGGTTCAAGGCAATACATATATTTCGGCATGTTGAACAACCAAATCAAGTGCGGTAAGATGACCTCTACACGGGAATGTGAAAAGATGTGGAATAGTAGTCTCGGAGGAGGTCGAAGAAATTGGCGTTGGAGCAACTCACTCGAGCTTGAAATCCATGCCGATCGCTGATTGGTTGCGGGACTGATATCCTTGGCATTCTGCACACCTCCGCCATCACCTAAGGACATTTCTTTCGTTGTCCGCCCTGACACGATTCCTGTATGCTCTCGGGATTTTCACATGTCAATTCTACAGGACATTTGTCTCGTTGAAAAATATGCTGGTAGTTTCGTGTGACCACGAGCCTCCAACTCTTGTGTGTCTGGCTCTTTCGCATTCGAGTCAAATTTCTCGTCCATGATAATCGACCTACCATTATCGAACACAACAACCAATAAGCTGATGCTGCCTTCCACACGCACACACGACTCGCTCTACGTCCTGACCGTGTACCTGCATGTGCCAATATCACACTGAGGTAGCACAAGCCTTTACCGCCAGGGTCTCACATCCTCACAAACTTCATTTGTCCATACCTTTGTTCAATTCGAACAATCCAGCCTTTTCGGCAATCTCACCATGGCGACTCACATCCCCGCCACCTCTGTCTGGCAAGCCATGTCCTATACTCCACCGCGAGGCAAGTGCAATTTCAAGTCCGGTCTCATGTCAGGTACATGTTCCTGCTTGCGTTTCATGCTGCACCCTGTCAAGGTACATTGTTTCCCTCCCTTATACAGTCCATGCACTCCTCTCGAGTACTCACGTATTGCCTGTATCTCTGCCATTCTGACTAACCACATCTCAGGCTGCAACGTCCTTCGAGTGCGACGGCTGCTCCCACCACGCATCATTCCACCTGATGGAGAACCCGGAAGAGAATGCGATTATCGAGCGCTGGGCAAACGCCGAAGAGAACCGTGAGACAGCACTAGTGCCACTGGGCAGACGTGTGAACGTTGGTAATGCCAGTGAGGGAACCAGTGGGGGAGCAGGAACGAAGCGCAGGAGAGTGGCAAATGGGGAGTCCTGAGCTGTGCCTCGAGCAACTTGTCAGGTAGAAAAGCTCAAGTGGTGCAGGGAAGTATCTGGGCTTGCGTGGCATTCGAGGCATATGACAGCGTCGGCGATTGGAATGCTCTATACACACGAGCATCGAACAACACGTTGGGCGCTCAACAAGGCTCTCCAATCGAGATCTCGCTGCAGCATGTGTGGTACTTCATAGCGAGCGACAGCACACAGCTGTACTGTGAGAACCTGCGGTCGTCTCAACCGCTGCAGGGTCGCCAGCCACCTCGCTCCACCGCATCGGTCCAGACAATTCTATCCAACGAGCAGACATATAGACACGTCCCCCGATCTTAGATTAGCGCCTCTTGATCCATCTCTGTGACGTGCCTGGCCTCCGGTACCCAATCCCCTCCTCCGCTGGCTTATCGGTGCAGATACAGTTGAGCACCTGCATACCTCACATGCCCATCATACAATTCCACATCCACTGCAGCGCAAGAGAACGTCTCATCGGCTCACCGGTACACATATGGTTAGACACCTGCGTACTTCGCATGTCCATCCTGTGACTGCACATCGAATGCCGCATAGTGCTCTAGATAGATGATCCCATCATTCCATCGATGCAAGTACAGTCGATAATCCGCATCCCTCACATGCCCTTCACGCAACTGTACATCCGGCGCAGCCCACTGCTCCAAACCAACCCTCCTCATCGGCTCAGCGGTGCAAACACAGTTAGACACCTGCATGCCTCGCAAACTCATCACACACCGCACATCCGATGCAGTAGTGCGGTCGACGACGCCGCATTCATATGGGGAAGCACGGCATCCACTCCTGCATGTACTGTAATGCTCGACCAGTGAACACAAAGCCCACCGAGCCCGACCGAAGCTGGCAACAACCCGTCAGGTGCTTCGCAAAGAGAGCGCCACATGTGCGTGCCTGGACGACGGGATCCATATCCCGGTCATTCGGGCGACGGGGGGGGGCAGCACGTCGACAGTAGCTGATCCTCCACGCGCCACGAGCCGCACGGTGGTCGTCGAGCGCCCTGCACAGCACGTCGTCGTGCCTGTAGTGTACAGTACCCTTTACAGTACCTCTCCCATTCCCAGATCCAGGAAGTCCGTACCGAGAACGCTGCGGCAGGACAATAATAATCAAGCATGAATATCCTCGCGACGATTTCTTGCGCCGCGATGTTTCCCACCGCGGGACAGGCTGTTTTAACGGCGGGGGGGGGGGTTCGGCGATCCCGTGGCGAAGAGCAGCAGGTTTAACCATCGCTTGCAGGAAAGCTCGGGTCTTCGGGAGGGGGGCATTTTTTTCAACGACGTTCGAACAAACTGTGGGCGGCGCGTGGGGCGCAAGGTTTTGGGGGACACGCGGTGGGCCACGTGGTGACGTCGCTGTTTGCGGTTGATGATCTTGGGTGATTGGTAAGGCGATGATGGGCGAGATGGGAGGGATGGGGAATTTTAAAACGGCAGGAGTGTGTTTGGTAGTATTCATTCAAGCCGTGTAAGAAAGTGGTAATGATGAGGCCCAGCTTTTTATCAAGTGGCTGTCCGGCAGCTTGTGAAATCAAGTGCAATATGCACATCGCGCCTCATGATAAAGATTGCAATAGCCGTCGTTCCCTCCCAAGACGGTACGCTATGCTTCGGAGTCTCCGCTGTACCCCTCATGCCCCATGCCCTGCCCGTTGGATATCTGATCATGAGTCGTAGATTGTCGTTGACCGCTTTTGCATGTATGCTCGCTACCGAGTCCCTGGTCGCAGCATCTGTAATATAACGGCTAGTGATGGGTCTTCGACTAGCCACTTGCCTTGTGCCGTATCTGCCGCTCGCAAGGTGTATTCAACGCGAGCATCTGTGATGGCAGCGATCTCCTTGGTCTATGGTTAGAAGGGTCATGGTAATAAAGCGATCAGTCTTACATTGCGATATGTTTGGCTGATCTGCGCAAGTGCTCTCGCATGTTCAGGCTTCGGTTGACCGCCTTTGAGGATGCTCTGCCTTGCTGATATCCATTTTCGACAGGCGACGACGCGCATGTATATCTTTTGAGCCTTGAACCGACGAAGACTTGCATCCATGATGATCCTGTTGGCCATTAGCGACGTGTCAGACGTGATACACTCTACGACATACTGTCTGAGTTGTGCTTTCTCCCTCTCGACGTCGCCACGAGGATTGCTGGTCGTACTGCTGTATGGCTGATTGACGAGGGAAACCGCTTCACTGAGGCATTGACGAATGACAAGGTAGCCCTCCAGGTTGGCTTCTTGACGCGGTATCTGAGGTCGAACACCGGCGAGATATGTCTGCAATGTTCGGAAGTCCTGAATGATCTCTGCGACACGCATGGCTCTGACATGGTTGACTTGAGCAAAGGTCAGTCAACGAGCCCGTGTGCAGGCGTGTTATAAGTACGTACGGCCGTCGGCCATGATACCTCACTCTGGTAGGAAGTCGACTGATATAGATGAGAAAGTGGCGGCAGGAAGGGCATTGGCCTTGTGTTGTCGCCCCTGTTTGCTCGTGATCATGTGGCCGGGCTGCTCATGATATATATCGATTGTATCCTTCTGTGTAACCTGACCACCAACGCTTACAAGGTGTAGACGTGCAGTGAAGACGGCATATAAGAAACGCAAAAGGTGGCATGACAACACAACACGTACAAGGAAATATGGAAAACAAGCCTCCTGATTGAAAGAGAGTTCGCAGTGGGACAGCTGGGAATCATAAACCGCTGGCGAATGGGATTGGAGAAGCAGAAGACCAAGAGTCCAAACGAGCAATGCGAGATGTCCTAGCATAGCTGTCAACGACATTGTGTGGACGCCATCTGTCTTGCATTCGTCAAGACTTGACCCATGTAGCGGCCTGATTGTCGACGATGCACGCGGACCGCATGGATCGAGGGTCGACTACCGCGGACAGGCGTCTCTAAATCGGTTAGACCTGTGATACTTTTGTCGTGTTCAGCCTCCATCAACGACAAGGTTGACCGAAAGAGGTTGAGAAGAAAAGCCATCTGCTGAAACGGTCGCGTAGGTGTGCATGTTGAAGGTGGGCACGGATAACGGAGATGTGACGATATGGCTCGCTGACACTGACAGGAGCGTTACCGGCCGGCTGCAGTGTAGCCGCATGAGCTCAGACATACGGGACGACTTGCCAGGAACTGACGACGTGACTTCGCAAAGGTCAGATAAACGATAATTATGGCTTCCTAGGGCTGCGAGCTAGAGACAAAGTAGATGCGGCGTGGTTGGAATGAGACTTTGAGGCGCACGTCGCGCTGACTTTGACCTTTGCGGCTGACGCTTCCGAGCCAATCACACAATCACGACACACGAGTACCACGACTTGCACCTGCATGATCATGCCAGCGTACATGGCTGTGTGAGACATGACCATGATATCTGTGGCTTGACTTCGAGCGGCTGGTAGTTTGTTCGGGTGGTATACGGCATTCGTGACAGCTTTCGACCCTTTCCCCTAGTCCTTCTCGGCTATGGCTTGTAGCCTCTCGTCAATCTCTTCCTCAGTCAGCGACCGGAAGTTCGTATCCGTGCCCTCCTTCCCGTCCGTCCTAGGTCCACCGACGATACCAATCTCGATCTCTCCCTTCTTGAAGTCCACGCTGAGCACTGTGCTGAGTGCCGTAATCGCGAGCTCGACCACCTCATCCCAAGTTCCCTCTGCATGCTCCTTGTTCTTCAGCTTCTTCTCCAAGAAGTTGAGAGCTTCCTGCGCCTTTGGTCCTGACGCTGTGGCTTTGTAACCGACATAGTATCCTGCTGGGTCACACTTGTACAACTGTGGGCCGTATTCCGAGTCGACAGAGATAAGCGTCGTCGCTACACCAAGTGGTCGCATGTAAGCCTGTGGTCGATGTCAGATACATCATCGTTGCCTGCGCGGAGACGTTCCTACCCTCTGTGTGTAGATCTGGGAGATGTTTGCGATCCTCTTGGACAGCACGTCGCACGGCATCTCATATCCATACTTGTACTTGAATTCAGCTGCCTCACTCCTTGCTCTTGTGACCGAAGCGCGCGCGTCCGCTATCGAGCCGGTCAAGACGCATCCGACTGAAGGCGAGATCTTGAAGATGTAGGAGACGGACGACGGGTCGATGAGCTTGTCCTGCAACAGTGTATCAGCGTGGGCTTACGTAGAGCCTTCAAGTATCACTGACCGGAACCTTCTTCTGTGAGATGACCACTGCGCAATTCTTCCCTCTCACGCCGACGGAAGTGATGTTTGCGGCAGTGATGGCCTTGAATGCATATTCTGGCTAGACTCAGTATCGAGGGGACATTGAGGGCGAGATCATGACATACCGACTTGATAGAGACGCCCTTGATCTGAGAAGATGGTGATGTGACGATCATACATGGAACCTTGATTGATTAGCTTATATGATGAAGCTGTTGTATTTGCGAGCACTCACCCGACATGGCGGGCAGCTACTGTCGCGAAGACCTCAGCTGAGTTGGAAGGTATCGTGTAAGGTGATGTGCAGTATTAGAATTCGGAGTGGTCGACGTCGATGATGATGGATGGTGGTCTTGCGTGGTTACGTGTAGCTGTCTGCCTTACTTCGCGAAACGGAAACGATCCAGGAGCTCTGTCGGAGCTCACATCAGTTCACGCCGACTTCGAGATCCATCGAGCCAATCAGCGTGTGGCATCAAAACCTTATTTGTGATCTTCCATAAATTTCAATGCTCAAATTGAAGTTGCATGTAATTTAGCACAACACCGGAATATGTCTGCCACACCCGATTCCGCCCGTGTACCTGCTTGGAAGCGATTGGGTTTGAAGCTGAAGAATCCTCAAGCCCAATCCCAGCCCAGTGTAGTGAATACCACACAGTCCTCACTGCAAGCAAGCACTCCAGCACAAGATTCTCCAACAACTACGAATGGCAATTCGCATCTGAAGAAATCCAGTTCTCACGAGGTATTGTCTATGAATGGCCATGAGAGTGGTTCGAAGAAGCGAAAACGACAAAGCGAATCGACTTCCATATTATCACATGCCTCTTTGCCTCCCGACACAACCACAACGGCCGATTATTCCATCAAACCCTCTCACAAACAGTAAGCATATGTGCTCACATTTCATGAGCATGGCAAGACTTTTGCTAGTCTGCTTTGCCGGACAACCATCGTTCATGTCGCTAACGATGGAGTAGACCAAATGATGAACGCAGCAACGAGTCGCAACCACGGAAGAAGCGCTCAAAGTCAGTGACGTTCTCCCAAGATACCAAGCCTGAGGACGGCGATAGTACGAAGTTGTTCGGCGCCCCATCAACAGATCCGGAACCAATTACCAACGGCGAAGTAGCCATATCAAACCAGAATCAAGCAGAATTTCCAGCAGAAGCTTCCGAAAAGAAGCCCAAAGAGCGCAAAGCCCGAAACAAAGACAAGCTCGCCACACTTCCGACGTATGTGCAATATCTCGAGCAATTTCACGCCGACCGAGCAAACTGGAAATTCAACAAGTCCAAGCAAAACGACATTCTCAAGAACATCTGGAACACCTACCGCATACCACCGTCACACAACAACGCTCTTGTCGCCTACATCAAAGGTCTTCAAGGCCAAGCTGCTCGAAAACGTATCTCGGACGAGGCAAAAGCTCGTCTCCACAAGATCATGCCCACCGCGGAAGAACGAGCGGCATGGGATCGCCGGGCTCTTCACCGCCGCTTGCACGCCAAAGGCGTGGATGCCACCGACGAGGAGATCGACGAAGTATACGCCAACCTCAATCAGGCCCAAATCGATGAGCTAGTCCGAATCGAGCGAGTACTTAGAGAAGCGCTTGAAGAAGAATTAGGCCTCAACGAGCCCGAGGCCAACGGTAAAAGTACTACCAGAAAGGCCAGAAAGTCAAGGACGACGGCGGAAGACTCTGCATCCAGCTCCGAATCAAGCAGTGAATCCAGCGATGAAACTACCAGCAGCGAGGAGTCCAGTTCGGAGGAAGACGATTCAGACGACGATAGTGACAGTTCTGGTAGTACCAGCGAGGGGGAGGAGGCCTAGGAGGATGCTAAGGGTACGGTGAAGAAGGGGCACAACAGGTAGTTCTGGTAGTTACTACCCTCAATACCTACCAGACGAATGCACCGGAACCGCGTCGCACGACGAATCACTACCAGCTACCACCCAACCAGCCATGATCAAATCTTCATTTCGACCTCACTACTACAGTCAAAAAGGGGTATACCGCTCCACCTCAGCACTCCCTCCCTCCTCTGCCCTCCCTGCGACCTCTTCCCTGTTCCCTTCGTCCCTCCCATGCCCTCCCCGTCCATCTCCCCTCCACCCAACCACCTCACGTCCCCGCCCCACCCGCCGTGCCCTCCTCCCTCCCACCATCCCTCTTCTCCTCCCGCCTCTCCCTTTCCCTCTCCCGCCCCTGCCCCCTCCTCCTCCTCACCGGCCTATAAACATCATTGAAATTCATCACCACCCCCAAAAACCGCATATCCGTGTCCTGCTGATACGCCAAATCCCCCAACAAAACATTCACCCTCGCTCTGAAATCAGTCTCCAGCTGCGCGAGCCGTCGATCAATCCCTTTCACCCCCTCCTCCTGATCCTGCCCTCCGTCGTCAGGCATAGGAATCAACGGCGCGCCATCCAACGCCTTCGACCCCGTGACTCTTGTCGAGGAACGGGACGGCGGGTCGAGGTCATCGATGCCCCACCTCCCTTGCACGGTTCGCGATGTGATGTCACGGCGATGGTCGGATGAGCGGGTGAATTCCGCGAGAGAGTGGGAGTAGAGGGCGTCGATGGTGTCTTTGTACGCCAGCATGAGTTTGAGGAGTTCGTGGAGTTGGGAGGTGAAGTCGGCGATGGGGTGGGTGGAGGTGGCGGTGGTGGGGTGAGAGGGGGCTAGGAGGCCCTTGCGCGTGATGTTGTGGAGGTAGGTGGTGTGGGCTGTGATGAGGGTGTCGAGGGTTGCGGAGGGCTGGAGGGGGGAAGTTAGTGGGTGAGGATATAGGGGGAGAAGGGGGGTAAGGGGTACCTTGGCCATTTCGGATTTGAGCTTTTCCCAGCCGCTTTCGATCACTTCGAAGAGAATGTAGTATTGGAGTTGGCCGACGAGGTGGACCATGGCGGCTAGGCCGCCGCGGGCGCGCTTCCATGCTTCTTTGAGGTCTTGGGAGGCTTCGTCTTCGTCGTTGGGTTTCTTGTTCCGTTTGCCTTCGCCGACGAAGCGGAGAACGCCTCTGCTGCCGGTCATGCATCGGCCCCATACTTGGCCTAGGGTGAATTCGACCCGCTTGATTCTCCATAGGAAGTTGAAGATCTTCAAATACTGCTTTTGTGCCCAAGGTCCGACGACAACATCCAAAGGTGAGTCCATGCGGTACTCGAGCGTGAAGACGTCCCATCCTATCTCGCCGTGGCTTAGCTCTAGCATTCTGGCATCAAGTCTTCTTGTGATGTCTGGCGCTTCATACTGTGCATTCGAGTTCCGGATCGAATGGTCGAGCGCTGACGTCAAATGATGGCGATACTGAGCATTTGCAGGAGCATCCAGATTAGCAGCCAGAGATTCCAGTAAGATGGCGATAAAATCTCCCTGTCCAAGTAGCAGGTACTTCTTGAGCGCGGATAAGTGGTCGAAGAGGTGGAACTTGTTAGACATGAGCTCTAATACACGAGCTGTCGTCTCCTTGTAAGCCGCGTTGATAGATGATTGCAGTGTTGTAGGATCCGAGAATGACAGGGACCGCGATGAGCGAGCAGTGTAGGATTCAACCCACGTGGCGTCCAGACATGACGAGCGGATGAAGTTGAGCGACTTGCCGATCAGGAACACCTGCGAGGCTTGCTCAGGCGCCATGATGGACGGGACGAGGGTGTTGTCAAGCTCATACTTGTCCGTCCAGACTGAAGTGGGTGTCGATGTATCGATATCTGGTTTCTCCACGACGAAAAACTCCGAGAATGGGTCCTGAAGATCGCCGCTGAAGATCCAGTGTTGCAGCATGATGTAGAAAGGCTCCGTGACTTTATGTAGCAGTCGATTTGCAAAGCTGTGTACAAATGGATCTCCGTGAGATATCGACAGGTCGTGGATCAGAGTAATCAGATGCCCTCCTTTTTTGCCACTGGCCTCTTCGACAATGACATTCATCAGCCGTAATCCCAAGGTGGCATCTCTCGTCCAGACCACGCATCTCTTCAGGGTCACCCCTGCCTTTCCCAAGCTCTGTCTTGACATGCTTTGATCGACCTGTGCAAGCGCTTTTCGTATGTGATTCTCCAGAGTCGCTACCAGTCCGAGATATGATTTGAGCTCTTCACCGATCGCAGATCTCAGACTCTGCCCTACCAGTCCGCCTTCATCACCATCCACGAATCTCGCCAGCCTTCTGTACAGCAGGCCTGGCTCCGCGAGAGCATGTAGCAGACTCACCAGAGGTACTGGGAGACCTCTCGGCAGACTCAGCGTCTTTTCATCCTGAAACGGCAAGTGTGTGCTCTCCAGACCCTGCAGCGTGAAGGGTAAATCTCTCAACAGCTCTGCTTCTTTCGGTTCCGCTGGCGCCAACACCTTTGGTATGTCTTGCTCTTGACTCTCATTCGCCCTTTGTCCTCCTGGCCGCAGCGTATGCCTCTCCCTCCTCTCCCTCAGACGGGGGCTTTCTCCGCCCTCTCGTGGTATCCGTGTCGGGCCCCTCCTCGGGAACCCCTCTCTCGGCGCATCTCTTGACTCCCTACTCGACACTCTTTCCCTTAGTCTCTCCTGTTCTGCACCTCCGCGAACACCCTCCCCATCCTGCCCACTGTCGCCTCTCACTCTTGTCCTTGTCCTTGCTGGCAGTGGAGCCGAGGCCTTCTCTAGTCCTTCCTTGACCTTGTCCACATCCATCTCTGCCAGGCGATATAGGAAGTACAAAATCCCCCACTTCTGACCCAGCACAGGTTGCGTCAAGAGCCTGCTGTATAAGCTCGAGAACTTGGTCGCTTTTTCCGGCCGTCCTGTATCCCGCACTAGTTTCGCTCGTATCAGATCCGCGGCATGGGATGTGTCTTCTCGTGTCTGTTTCTCGGCGGGATCGACTTCTGTAGAAAGTGTTAGCGACATCGCCCTTACGCGCGCTTTCCACCCTATCGCGTGCACCCCCGCCAGCCCATGTGTCTTCGTCGCCGTCTCTACTACTCCATGGTCCGGCGCTCCTGCGTCCACCAGAGCTGTCCTCCTTGCGCCTGTCCCAAGACCCCCTGACTTCCCTCTTGCTCCTCCCAATCACAGGTTCCTCGGACAGCTCCTCCCACACTGCACTTCTCCATCCCGCTCCCCTGCCTTCTCCGCGCCGCACCTGTCCCCTCCCCCTCCTCTTCCCTGCCCCTCCTCCCCTCCCCTCTTCCCCATCCTATCCTCCCCTCCACCCCTCCCTCCACATCCCCCTCCTCCACCATCCTCCTCCCCTCCCCTTCCTCCGCGCCAAACCCCCATGTCAACCCACCACAACCCCCCAAATGGAATATCCTTACCTATAAGCCGTCTAGCCAACCCCACCGCCTCCTCCCACCTCCCGTCCTCGTTCCCCTCCTCCTCCTCCTCCTCCTCCTCTCCTCGGCCCGTCAAAGGCGGCACCAGCCGCGACACAAGCTGCTGCAACGCGTCATCTACGCGCTGTTCTCGTGAGCCCATTCTCGTGGTTGTTTAGTCGCATGGGTGCGGCGCGCGAGGTGAAAGGTGTGGTGGATGCGCGACGCGATTGTCCGGGAGTTTTGTGGTGGTGTTGTGGAGCCTTGCGGGCGGGCTTGAGGTCGCGGGCCTGGGGCGAGTTTGCGCCGGATTTGCGGGGCCGTGAACTACTTCACAAGCTGCATGGAATAGTTTTTGTCGCGAGAGGTGCAGGACGATGGATAGGCGCAAGACACTCAAAGACAAGGGCCGGAGATGGAAATGTCAACCTGATTAATTTAAAAACAGAGTAATCTACAACATCCCATTCTGGTCCCGCGTGAGCTTACTCCACGAACACATCCACCCATTCAGTATAGAAGCTTTGGTAAGATAGAGAGAGAATGAATCCATGTTCTTCGTCACAAATACATCAAGGACAGTGTAAGAGACTGTGTTTCGGTAGCCACCCATGTGGTGACGGTCGAGAGGAGTCTGCTCTGCAACCGTCATTGCCACTCCCCGCCATCTTCCTTCCCCCAGTCCTCTGTGGGTATGCGTGTGTGTACTGTGTTCTGGTAGTTTTTCGGTGTTTGGTACTACCAACCTGCGCGAGACTCCTAGCCAGAACTCCGGTGATGAGCAAATGGTAACAAAACGCCTTGACTGCGCCTACTCCCGTGTTATGTACAACGTTCCCTCTCCGCTGCGACCCTTGTCGTTGGATTATGGACCAAAATTGTCGGCCCAGTAAATGTCGGCGAGGGGAATCTATCTCCTCTGCATGCCTTGCTGCATGTGTTGACCCATGCCTTGGGGCATTCCCATGCCGTATGGGTTGCCGTAGCCCTGCGCATCGCCGGCGATGTTCTGCATGGCCATTCCACTGATACCCTGCGCTTGAGAGACCGGACAATCCTTGTGTGCGAGCAGAAGCGTTTTGAGTCCGACGATTTCTTCTCTGAGCTGAGTAACCGTTGCTGCGAGGGCATCGTTCTCAGTTGAGTAGATCTCGACCTTTTGCTGCAGATTGGCGAGCCATTGCTTCTTGCGTTGACGACACTTCAGAGCAGCAATCCTGTTGCGCTCCAGGAAGTTCTTACGCTTCTCTTCGTCAGTGAGCTTCTTGCCGTCGGCCCCGACCTCCGGTTCCTCCATGTCGGACATGTCGTCTTCTGGCACTGGCATGGCATGGCCGTTGTTGCTCTTCTGCTTCTTGTTGGTTGGCTTGGTTGATGTGTCATCAGACTTGGTACGCTTATTGTTCTTGGCGGCGGCACCCTTCTTTCCCTTGGCAGAGTTGCGGGTAGAGGGCTTCGTATCGCTGCCGCCGGACTCCGAGTAAGCGTCCTCGCCGTTTTGAGTACTACCAGACATGTTGCTACCAATGGAACCTTTGCCGCCACGCTTGGTCGTCGGCGAGTTGTCGTTCTGTTGCATCTGATTCGCCATATAGCTCATCTGGTTAGATTGCTGCAGCGGCGGGTACTGCTGACCCTGAGCTTGGTTGCCACCACGTGACTGGGCAAGCATGAAGAGACCATTGGCAGCATCGTTGGCATCGTGCTGCTCGAACTGGTCGCGCTGGGATTGTTGCTGGTTGGCGGCGGTGAATCCCTTGTTGTCGAGGTTCGGCTGGATGTTTGATTCCGGCGCAGACGTGGTCGCGTTGGTGGATGGCATATTATAGGTACTTGTCTGGTTTTGCGACGCGGCGCGGGCATGCATGGCCGTACGATGGAAGTCGAGGGTTCCTGGTGTTGCTCCGCCACTTTGGATCGCATTAAACATGGCCTGTGAGTTGGGGCTGGGCTGAGGGAACATAGACCCGCCTCCACCAGGCGTGAGTCCAGTCCTGAGGGATGACTCGTTTGGTGTTGGGAAACTACCAGCAAAGTGATGATCACTGTTGAAGTAGTCGTTGTTGGTAGGGCCCGTCAACATGGCAGGGCTGAGTGGACCTGAACGAAGGGAACCTGGCCAGCCAGGGGTAGATCCACCAAGGAGAGGAGCAGGCGATGTCAGACTTGTCACACCCGGGAGTTGGGTTTTACCCGGCGTGTCCGAGCCGCCAAAGGCGCTCTCGAATGGGTTTGGCTCTTTGTTGAAATAGTCCTTGCCCTCCTGTTTCTGTCCGTTTTGGCCAAAATAGTCTTGATTATTGTTGTCTCCGTTCTGTACTGGTCGCGGCGGTGGGGCGAGGGGAGCATTGGTAGGTTGAGTCGAGTCCTTCTTCTCCTCTTTGACCTCCTCTGGCTGGACGATGGACGGCACCTTCTGGTGTTTCTCTGTAATGTATGTTAGTATTGTTGGGAACGACGAGGTCTAGTCATGTGCGCCGGACTTTATGACAGTGTGTAGTAGCGACGTGATGGTGATCCTATGCGAGAGGTCGACGGTAGTGCGCCGGTGTAGAGGGGAGAGTGTGTGGTAAGAGGCAATCACATGAACGCGGCTAACGATAAAGCATCGACGACGAGGTGATATAGTACTAACCTTCAGACTTTAGTTGTGTCTTCTTTGTTTGAGGCGAAGGCATAGTGCCTAGGGTGTCAGACATCCTCTGGATAGCGACCGACATGGTGGGAAAATGACGTGGTGGAAGCGTGATGTCAGAGAGAAAGGACGGCGGCCAAGGCGTCCTGTTAAAAGATCTGGCAGTCCGACCCTCTTTCTTTCTCAACCCGTGGAAACCCAACCGGGCTCGTCGCGAGCTTTTGTCGGTGATTCGACTTTGAATGCTTTGAACTTGTTAATATCACTTCTGTCCAGCTCAATTCAAGATTTCATGTGTTTGTGTGATGTTTTTTGGATTTGAGTGGCCGGCGCCTTACAATACCAGGCTGGAAGAGCAACGCGACGACAGGGTGGCGACAATAGACTCGAGACTCACCTTCAATGACTTGAAGCCGTGCTCTCTTTCTGCTGTTGTGGAACAATTCAGTTCCCAAATCGCTACGATGTTGCAGTCGCTCTACTGAACACTGCTATACCAGACCACGCGTGAAAGCGGCTTCAGAAGGTGACGTGTGATCCCGTCGCAATCCGTCGCACAGGCTCGCGTACTGGAGAGGCAGATGCACTTAGTGTAGATCTTCCAAGTCTGTGTGTTCTGATGCAGTTGATCTCTTCCGGCCGTCGTGGTCGTCCAAGCGGTCGTGGATTGCGGCGTATGAAGTCGTCGTGTCGCGATACGTCAGAGGAGAAATGAGAATGGTGACGTGGTGACGTCGACGGGTTTTTGAGAGCAAAAACGAAAAAACTGGATGGCGGCGGAACGTGGGCAAGGGTTGGACGTCCGAGAGAGCTCCACGTCGATCGACGCTAGTTAGTAAGCCTTGGCTTTCACAGGCGGGACAGACGCGTTCGGAAGCGGAAGGAGGGGGTGAGTGCCTCGAATAACGTCGATGACCCGCGCGATTGCGATCTCTGGCCAAATCCTGCTTCTAGCCTTTGAAACGGTCGACGATTGGCTGTTGGTTCTTTGCATACCGTCGATGGCGAGATCGAGCAAATCGACTAGGAGAATAAAATATTGTTGTTTAGGGCCTTTTGATCTCGTTGCAGTCAGTCGGTTGCGACGGGTTTCTTCTGGTATTCTCCTTTGCAAAAGGGCTGGGATTTTCTTGGCAAAATTAAGCTTGAATTTCTTAACAAAACAAAGTACTAAAATTGCTCTTTTCGTAGATATTTAAATAACTAAGCTTATTAATAGTATATACTAACCTAATATAGGTATAGTAGCATATATAGTATAGATTAGGCTATTTCTAGCTATAATATATCTAGTTATTAGCTAGTTATAGAAGAATTAATAGATTTTAGTTAGTTTCTATACTATCTTATATAATAGACTAAATAGACTAGATATTAATAATATAGTACTATATATAGAGTATATAGAAGTAGTACTACTTATATATATATTAATTTAAGCTTTATAGCTTATATATAGTTAGCTATAAAGTAAAGACTTTTAAAAGTTTTCTTAAAGTTCTAATTAAAATATTAAGTTAGAATAATAAGATAGAAATTTAAATTAAACTATAATAGCTAAAGTAGCTAGTAATATAGCTAAATATATAAGATTTATTTATAAATCCTTTCTATAAGATCTAATATAACTAATTTAGCTAATTAAATTTTAAAATACTAAATCTTTTATTTATCTTAGTAATATAGATATATTAAGCTAACTATATTATTAAAATTATAATATATAAGTATTAAAAGACTATAATAGAAAAATTAAAGACTATTATAGCTTATATAGCTTTTACTAGTCTAAAAGAAATTATCTAATCTTACTAGTTTTAACTACTTATAGCTAAGTTATTTAGATAGATATAAAGCTAAAATCTATATTATAGTTAGATTATATATTAAATATTATATACTAAGTTAAATAAATATAATATTCAATATATTTATTAAGTTATTAAGAGTTAAAAACTAAGATTTTTTAAATTTCTTTAATTTTATACTACTATATTTTATTATTTATATTACTAATAGAGAATATTTAAATCTTATATAAGTCTTAATATATAAAACTTACTATTATAAATATCTTAGTCTAATATCTAGCTTATTAATCTAGTTATAAGTAGTAAAATAGTAAGAAAATTTATCTTTTTATAAAGACTCTTATAAGCTAGATAAGCTATATTAAGATTAAATTTTTAAATTCTAGCTTTAAGCTACTTATAATATTTAAGAATATTAAGTTATACTAGTTTAATATAGTTAAAGTACTATATTAAGTATCTAAAATTAAATTTTTAAATAGAACTAACTAGAATAGTTTTATTAAGCTCTATTTAATATATATATATATAGTTCTTTCTATATTAGATACTTTATTAGTAGTCTTAGCTATAGTAGCTTAGTCTAAGTTTTTATATAATTGTTTTAGCTTAGTATCTTAGTTAGAATTTTAAAAAATCTTCTAAAAATCTTTACTTTATAGTAAGCTATATATAAGCTATAAAGCTTAAATTAATATATATATAAGTAGTACTACTTCTATATACTCTATATATAGTACTATATTATTAATATCTAGTCTATTTAGTCTATTATATAAGATAGTATAGAAACTAACTAAAATCTATTAATTCTTCTATAACTAGCTAATAACTAGATATATTATAGCTAGAAATAGCCTAATCTATACTATATATACTACTATATCTATAATACCTTAGTAGAGATTTCTAGCTAGTCTATATCTTTAGTTATTCTAGAAAAGGGACAAATTTGAACTTTTGTTTGTTAAGAAATTCAGACTCGATTTTGCCAAGGAAATCCCAGCCCTTTTGCAACAGAGAATAGTCTGGTACAGACTTGGATCTCATCGGCATCCAAGCAAAGATCGACAAGCTCGCGATGCTCGGTGTGTTGATACGAAATGCCCACACTTGTCGGGAGTTTGACTGGTATTCTCTTACCGTCGAACATGGTGTGCTACCACACCTCAAAGCCTGCCTGTCCAGTTTGTAACGTGACTCCACCTGTTCCCTCGCGAAAGCACCCATGGACAGAATATGCTTGTCAGGTCGTGACATTGTGTGACTTCAGATCAGGTGATTAATGTTCGTCGAATTCTACCTTATCCTCACTTATCCGCATTACGAATCTACCCCTGCTAGTTCTGGCGATCTGGTCCCTGATCTCAGGGTTCCAGCCTTCCTTGCCCTCCTGGTTGAGCACGACATCAAATGGAGCATTGACGACCGCACTGTTCCTGTCATTTGCGTCCCGAGCAGCTTCTATCGCACTTGTGGCTACAGGGAACGGTCTCACTGGTCGTTTCTGCACCAGAAGTCGAATGTCTGGAAAAGTATGCCATGACTTTGGCAATGAGGACGGTAGGGATCGATTCGTCGTCTGCAGATGCTTAGGCTGCAATTCAGTAGCTGTATAGATAACTGGGCATTGAAGCTGTCGACTAGCTCTAGTGAGTGCGCTGCGAAGTGCTGGGTAAGCTGAAATTGCCCGTACACCTCTCCTTTGTGTAGCCTCTTCAAAAGTGTCTGGAACGTTCGCCAGATCTGTCTCGTGACGATCGGTCCAGTAAAATGCCGATGCACTGTCGAGCATGATGGAGTGCATGCTGCGGTGCATCGACAAATGACGGCTCTTGTCCATGAGGTACTCTGTAAGACACTCGATTGATGAGATCAAGGAGTCAATGGTTTGCGGGAGGAAGACATGTAAGTGCTGCAGGGAGGTTTCTATCATGTCTTGGACCACTGTCTCTAGGTCGCCGGAAATCACTTTATTCGTACGACCGGCGCAGGCTGCTACGTGGGCGATGACCACTTTGACAAAGCGAGCAATGGAAAAGTTGCCATCAGCGTCAAAGTATACGACCGCACGGTTCTGGCCCTGTAGAGGTATACCGGATGTTGAAGGCGGCAGGATGGCTCGGGCGATCACCGAGTATAGGAGGAGTGACTTTCCTTCTCCCGAGGATGTCGAGAGGACTTCGAGACAGAGATGTCTATTCATTCTTGATACCGGTCGTGGGACATTTGAGGAAGTGTCATAATCTAAGGTTGGAGAAGAGCTTCGCTGAGCTGGTTGCGGTTGGGTGAAAATATTGGTGAGATCATCGATGGCGGGTATCCCGATGGTAGTCCTTGGATGAATAGCATTTATGTGACGAAGCTCGGAAAATACCTGTATTATCGTTAGTTTGATCAATTTGACATAGTGTGCTGAATGTTAAGTATATAGATCTCGACCGACCTTCGATAAGTCTGCCTCCTCCACCTCACCTAGCAATTTTCGCCCGACCTCTTGGGCACTCATCCTGCATCATACGGATCCACGACAGCAACATGGAGAAGCAATAAATGTTCTCGGAGACAGGCGATCTGTTGTCGTGGGGTTCGAGCTCTTAGGAAAGCAGTGTTGCAGCCAAAGACGTCAGCATGCCGCCTCCGGTTGAAGCGTTCCCGGCCTGGCAACTCCCAGCACGGGTGCAATATACACCAGATGGAAAGAAAAGGAAAGAGACGATCGATTTGAGGGAATGCAAATTAAAGGAAATGGTGCAATACGCGTGCGATTTGAAAGGGCCAAGGAGTAACCCAAGGAGCATGGTGGTCTGCGAACCAATAGTGCGGCTCTTCAGGCAGTGAGTTTGCCGCATGTCAGAGACATATGACACTGACAAACACAGATGCGCAAATGGATTGACAGTAGAGACTACAGCAATAGAAGCATTAATCGAGTAGATTGTTCGTATCATGCCATAACATTCGTCAACAGGGGTATCATGTCTACGTCCTCACGCTTCCGAATGAAGCTCCTTTCCTCCAATGTGCTCGGTCGTAATTCACCACCATAGCTGCACGATCATCTTGATCAAATGCGCTTGACACCATCTTCTTGCTCTCGTTGGTCCCGTCCGTCATCATGTCAATATCTCCTTCATGCTTCGCATCCTGTGGTTGATCCGCTACTAGACTTGCCAATGCATCTTGCCAAAGAGCCATCTTCTCTTTCTCCCGCTTGTTCGCAGTCCTTTGGGCCATCGATCTTGGCTTACTCGCAGCAGCAGCAAGTTTTCGCAAGCTCTTCTCCGCTAGTATACCTTCTTGTGTCGCTCGTTCACGTATCTTTCTAGGATCCTTCTCTCTTGCCGCCACATAAGGTGTGTGGCGCCACGCATGCTTGCTGGGCAGTGCTGGAAAGTGGACTGGTATCTGCGGGTACGTCTTTTGTGGTGGTTCGCACAGCTCTCCTCCAAGAACAGGCTTAAGATCGATCGGTGCAGGCTCGTCCGGAGCTGGACATGGAATTATCGGGCAAGCAATGTCACTCGGAATCGGTAGCGTAAGCTGATCTTCAAGCTGTGATGAAGAGATGCCGGCTTGCGAGAGCGCAAAACTGATGTCTTGAGGCGTAGGTGCAGTCCTCCTGGCTGTGAGCATCGAGGCGCATGTCGACTCGAGCAGACCCGTAATGTCTTGGTATGATTAGCAGAGTTCTAACAAGCTAGCGCGACGCGACTTACACTCTTCCGCAAGAGCCTCCAGGGAATGTAAAGCAGCCCCAGTGACACTGTCGAACCCAGCCAGGGCAAGGACCGTCGTGACGCCCTTGTCGAGCTGACGCTGGACAATGTACGGATCCTGAGGTGCAGGTTCTGTTGCTGAAGGTATCATTTGCTTGGAGCTGAGGGCATGATGGGGACTCTTCCCAGTCCGCTGTCGCTTCGTAGACCGTACATCCTTATAGTCTCCGTTCGCCGCCATCATGGGACGGAATAGATTGTTTGACTGGGAGAAGAGCGTCACTCGGATTGGATGTCGAAGAAGCTCCGCAGAGCCGCATGTAGATGCCAAGACGGGTGAGGCTCAACTTCACATGTAATCCAGAGATGGACACAGTGGGACTCAAAGAGCGACTCATTTTTCTAATGAATTCCGGATGAGCAGCAGACACTGATGTCGTGATATCTCTCCAGTCACTTATGTCAAGGAAGTAAACGCTCCGCGACGACACCTGTCAGATTAATTTGAGCTCAATGGTGGAGAATACACGAAGACTTGTACTTCTCTTGTAGACTGGACAGGACGCCAAAACACGTGGTCTCCATCAGATCGGATGGGAATGGTCAGATATCCATACTCGTCAACCCGAGAAGGTTGCGTGATGCCCGACCAGTCAACAAACGGATCTTAATCTTGACGCTTTAGGCAAGGTCCAGGACACACAGGAACTCATTCTTCCGTCTTCACATGCGAGTAGTATCATCTTGTCTTATCAGGATCAAATTGCTGTGGCTCTGACATGATCTGTCTGTGGTAGAAATCAGCCGCATTCGGCCGTGCACTCGATCGGCGTCCGGGGATGTGAGGAGGAACACCTGGGGACGGATGATCATCAGGCAATTGCTTTTGTCATGCATGTAACGATATGGACTGTTTTGTGCTCCCACTGACAATTCATGACGCTTGTTGTCAGTTCGATTGATCGACAATTGGGCGTTTTTGTTGAGGTGACAGTTACAAAATGCGAGTCGGGCTGGCAGTGCTTAAACCGTGGTCGAGAGGGGAAAGAGGCTTTTGGTTAAAAATGGCACGTTGTGATTGGACGATTGGGGTCGGAGGAAGCAGGAATGCATTGCGAGACGGACACAAACGCGAGATTTAGCGCGGGAACAACAGCAGGGCGACGTCATAAACTGACTTTGTGGCCTTTAAGTTGCACAGACCCTCACTTTGACGCCAGCCGTGCATCGCGAGTCAAAGCCTCAAAAGGTGGGCTTTGCCAAAGGCCGTTTCATAACTACGCAATTCACTCCTCCGTTTCACCCTCATCTCATCATCTCGCATTTCAGAGACTTATATCTGCCTCTACCACCCTCCCTATCTGTGAGTACTATTCCTTTAATTGCAACCTCACATCAGCACTTCGACCGTTGTTCACATTTGCTCATACCGACCAGACATTCTCACAACACTTACACATCGATTTCACACGTACCAACCGCAATCATGCCAAAGGTAAGCAGTATGCCGACTTCAATTCCGGCCTTCACTGATGTCACTAGATCACTCACATCCTGTTCGACTGCGACAACACCCTCGTCCTCAGCGAGGAGCTCGCCTTCGAGGCTTGCGCAGAATTGGCCAATGAGATTCTCGAGAAGAACAACAACCCGAAGCGCTACACTGGCCCGGAGCTCCTCAGCGATTTCGTTGGCCAAAACTTCCGTGGCATGATGGTCTCTCTTCAGAAGAAATACAACATCACCATTCCCGACGACGAGTTCGAGGAGTACGTTGCCCGCGAGCTAGGCAAGGTCATCGAGACTCTGGAGAAGAAGGCACAGCCCTGCCCAGGTTCCATGGAGGTCCTCGCCAAACTCTACGAGGAGAAGAAGTATGGCCTTGCTGTAGTCTCCTCATCAGCTCTTCCTCGTGTCCAAGCCTCCATCAAGAAGGTCGGACAGGACAAGTTCTTCCCTCCCGAGCACGTCTACAGCGCTGCAACTTCACTCGAGAAGCCCACCTCCAAGCCTGACCCAGCAGTGTATCTCCACGCATGCAAGGAAATCGGCAAGCAGCCTGGTGAGTGCGTGGCCGTCGAGGACAGCAAGTCCGGTGCCACTGCCGCTATGCGCGCTGGCATTCCCCTCATCGGCTACGTTGGTCCATACCTTGCAGAGGGCAAGGAGAAGCAAGAAGCCATGGTCAAGCTCATGTATGAGGAATGTGGTGCCATTGCCGTCATGTACCACTGGAACGAATTTGAGGACTGCCTCAAGAAGGTCGAGGCTGCATGACTGGCCAACCTTTAGCCGCGACTTCTCCTCACCGATCGGTGTCTCCTCCACAGCACAGCGGCACAAGTGGATCATTCCACCACCCTTTTTCCAACGATTTGACGATTACGAAAATTACCCGGCATCACACCAGCGAGGCGAATTGGGCATCACGGAAACCATAGCATCGATTAGAATGCATGAGCTCCGAAATGGAGCAAGGCCAATCTTCGAGCAGTAGATTAGGCGCAAAACATACAATGGAACGAGCTTCTCCGTTGCCACATCGGTCTTTGTGAACATTTGCGTGAACTTGCCGAACGTGCCTCCATCTTCTCGCCAATGTCGATAGGCGACCTCCTGACTCTACTTGCTGCGGATCCTGACCGGCCTGTGCGGCAACCTGTTTCATCCTTCCATACGTGCCCTCGGGCTTCTTGCCGGCTTCTGTTCAGGGCTTCAACTTCCGTGTGATAACCCCGCCGGACAATGTTTTCTGCCTCTCCAGATCCCGAATTTTTCCGTCGGTTATCTCAAGCATTTGTTACCATCTCCTCTGGTCCATGTATCGATGACTCAGCACGTCATCTCTTTCTCCTTCCTCTTCCTAGATTCCTAGATTCAGTGGACGAACGACACAAGGAACAACTACACACACTTGCATCCTGCTCTTGGAGGCTGATCACTGCACTATTCTTAGGCTACGCATCATTCCTCTTCACGTCATGGTATCATTGAAGGTTACGGGACCGCGAAGAGCGGAACACCGTTGAAGACGGCTCGAGATCGTTCCCTCTACTAGCAACGTTCTTGCTCGCGATCACCCACCCTCTGCGTGCTGCGCGCGGCATGCTATGAAGACACATGACTATGAATCACTGCCGCCTCCGATCTTATCGTCCAACACTGGTCAATATCAACTTCCAGCATGCTTCCACCACGGCTCCTCGACATGGCGATGACTAGCCGGGACTAGGCTTGTCCAGACCTTTCGTCACTGACAGACATGTCTCGCTCCAAACGAGGAGTTGTGACTCCGTTGGGCCTTGTCTGCGGCACGGTAGGGATGCGTTGACACCTGCCATACCACTCATCGCTCAACGGCTCCGCGTGTTCCCTGAACGAGATCGACTAGACAAGCGTCATTCGCCTCACACCGAGTCCTGACGACCCCGGAAAACTGCCGTCGTGTTTCATCTTACTCTCTGGCTACGCAAGATACTGGCTTGTCATCCGGTACAGGTCGACACACGGCGTGCCAAGTCGGGAGAAGACCTGGCCTGCTGCATCATGTCCTGATACAATGTCGCAAGTCACCACGCCACACTAAGTCTCTGACTTGCGCAGGACGTATATAACAAATGCTTGAGCTTCACCATTATCCACTCATCGGCACAACTTTTTCTCTACTGGTTAGAGCAGCTCTCATTCATTCATCCTTTTCTTCTATTCCTTTCTACTATCATCCGGTCTGGTACCGCTTCCATTCACTATACATTCTCTATACCGTTTGCACCACAACACCATGCACTCTACCCTGTTACTTGTTGCCACTCTTGCGGCACTTGTCGCCAGCAAGCCTGTCCCTCAGCCGACCAAATTCAACACTGCGAACGGTCTGCCGCCCGACCACATAGACAGCACAGGTCTGTTCAAGCGTCGCTCGTGCGAGCCTCAGCCTCTGGGTGCCGGTCCTGTCACAACACCGGACGATGTCCGCACCTTTGCTAAGAATCCTTTCTTTGCTAGCGCAGCGCTGAGCGCTTCTACTCCTGATGGATACAATGTTTCTTTCACCAACTGGAATGCCTCCAACCAGGCATATGGCTATCTTGGCTACCACCTCCTGGATGTTTACGACACTTCTGTCTGCGCTGCCAAGTGCAACGAGATCGACGACTGTCTTGCTTTCAATATTTACTTCGAGCGCGATCCAAGTGTCGACCCGCATCCCATCTCTTGCCCAAATCCGCCTTCCACTACCAACATCAAGTGCGTCTTCTGGTCCGGTCCCATCAACAAAGCCAACGCCAATAATTACGGTCAATGGCGGGCTGGCTTCCAGGTCGCCATTGCCGGATCCAACGGGTATGTCAGCTCCAAAATTGCCACACCTCTGGGGTATTCCGACCCTGTCTACCTCGGCAATGCAGCCATCAATGCTCTCACCGACTGCAGCGAAGGCTACACCTACATGGGCGTCAAGATCTGGACCGACTCACCCTTTGATGTCAACAGGTGCGCGCAGGCGTGCACCGCAAAGTCGGCTGAGAATCTTGCGTCCGCTGCTGTCAATGGTACTAAGCCACAGACATGCCAATTCTTCAACACCTATCAGTTGCTGGAGAACGATGAAGTTGTCGGGCAATATTGCGCCATGTACAACGCCACTTGGTCCGCTAGCACTGCCAGCAACTATGGTGGACAGAAGGGCGACGACAAATTCACGATCAACTACTCCTTTGCTTACAGCAATATCACCGATCCTGGTCTTTATAAGGCTGTGAGCAAGACGAAGCAGACTACTCTCTCCTCGGCACCTTTCTAATGTCGACGACGGACATGGAATTAACACTGTAAATTTTAATCAACGAAGACAGTATACCTCGCGGCTTTACGACCCAGACATCTTTATGTATAGCTTACGACTTTACAACTTACGACTATAACGATAGTATATGCCGACGACCTGATGACCTTGCGAATCCGACACGAAGCATAATCTCTAATTCACCATAACGAATAACGAAGTTTGCAATGCCGACCCAAGTCACTCCTTCCATACATCGAAACCACGTTCCTTCCCACGCATCGACGAAAAGTTTCCACATATATCCATCCTTACTCTATCACGAGACAGAAGCACAATCTCGAAAAGGCACAAAAACAACACAAAAATCATACAAGGAAGCAAAATACATCAATACGCCCAACGTATACGACACGACAACAACGGAGAACAAGACATGCCTATTTAATGTCTACACCATTCAAACTTCCGTCGGCCGACTCTGCCATCATCATCAACGACAAAAGTCTGCAATATCGGCTCTCGAGTGTCTCTCCACTCGGGAGTCGGAGGGAGGGAGGGATAACGTTTCACGACCACCACGTCACATCGCTTACGCTCTGACGAGAAGGTATGATCCGACGAGAATGAGGCACGAGCGAGCGATTTTCACGAGAGAAGAACACAGCATACGTGTCACGATGGACATGCGATGAACGAGTAGATAGATAGCATCACAGAACGAGTATGACTTGACGAACCACCTTCCCCCTATCTATGCTCCATCCCAGTATTGCACGTGGCCCCATCGCTGCTCGTGCCGTCGGTTCGTGACTCCCAGATTATCTTACTCGTGGGGTTACCATTCCACTCGTAGTCTTCCCCCCTGCACACACCGCCACCCTTGTCCCCTCCTCTTCTTCACCCTGTCGATCCCCCGAGTCTCCCCCGAGAAACCTCGTCTGCCACACAGAGATAGGTGTCGGGACCGCTGCTGCCTGGTGGTGGATCTCCACACTGTAGATCGGTGCCCCTGTCCCGAGACTTGCGAAGGCTGAAGCACAACACATCCACTTTTATATCTTGGGTATGCTTGGGTATGCTTGGCTGTAGATCACTGACGCACACCGGGGACGTGGATCTACATGCCACGTCCACCTGGTTCGGCCCCGGCTGTGTGTCTGGGCAAGAGAGGATGGGGTGCAGTCGGGATCTTCGCTTGGCTTCCGCGAGAGTAGAAGGTACGGTGGGGAGACATTCACGAGGGTCATGGGATCATGCTGGGTGGTCGTCGGTATTGTCTGTGCTAATCTACGCTAGACGCTGCATGGGCTTTTGCCGCTCGTGTGTGTGCTCTCGTCGGGAGCTGTCGTGTCCTTCATGCTTGTATCCATGTCCATATCCGTGTCCGTGATTGTGGGTCGTATCGATACATGTCCCTTTTGTCCCTTGCTATGCCCTTCGCTATGAGAATTTGGAAAGAGTGTGGTGATGAAATAGTGAAAGATTTGAAGATTTGTGTTCCCTTCCAAGGGGATCGTCGCCTGGTGTTCTTGCGGCAGTGTGAGTCTGCTCGCTCGCTCGCTGTGCTCTTGCTTGGACTCCAAGAGCGAAGTGTGATAAATGGTGTACAGTGGTGTACAGTGGATCGCTCCTCGCTATGCTGGAAAGTGACGGGTGACTATTGTTGTAGATTATGAGCTTGGTGGGAAGGCTTTTGCGCTGCGTCAGGATTTTGAGCAAGTGTGATGAGGAGCTCCAGCGCGGCAATCTATGCAGAGTATTGTGGGTGGTTGTAGACCTGGAATGGCTCGCTCTCAATTGTCACGATAGTGTCTGCGTCTCTCGACTTGCTTTTGGATTCCGGTAGTCGGAGCAAGGAGACCTTGACGCAGTAAGATCCTGGGTGAGTGACGCTGACGCTGGGGAATGAGACGTAGCCAATTGCAGTACTTCGGAGGTCTGATGGGAGACGCTCGCGGTAGTCTTCTGGCAGATCATGGACCGAGGAGACCAGTCGTTGACCTCGAATCACGCCAGACGGGAGAGCGGCACCAGAGCAAGCAGAGACTAGGGATATCACTGCGACGATGCTGCCTGATCTCGACGAGCTCGAATGCTTCTTTGAAGAGCTGGACCGTTTGGTAACCAGGACCGAGGGCTGGAAGGGGTATCCTACGGGGACCAAGTTGGGAGGTTGACCCATGATCTTCAGGCTGTATCTCGAGGAAGATGAGGAGGAGGAGGAGCTGCTGGCTTCTGCATGGCGGGAAGAGTGGTGTGAATGACTGCTGCGTCGGCTCTTCTTGGGCGAATCTTCCTTGCGGTAGATTGGAGTGGGGCCATCCTTTCGAGAGCTGGTCTTGCGAAACATGGTGAGAGATACAGAACTTGCACGGGAACAAGTCGCAGTCGACAGGAAGAATAGCCTGTGCTATATGTACCTTTCGGAGATCAGCTTAGACTTTGAGGGTCTTTTGTAAGCTTCGTAACGGGTGATGTATGACAAGAAACGGAAACAGGATGGAACGAAGATCTACAGGGGATATGATTGGAAGGCAGATCGTCTATTCGATGAGGCATTGGGATGTGCTGCATGAACAGTGCAGAGAGAATATCTTACCGGCAATAAGAAATTAAAAACGGAAGTGATGTGGCAGCAGTTGGCGATGAGGACGAATCGAGAGGGCAACGACCGGAAGTGGATCAGGTAGATGGCCTTTTGACTTCCCAAGTGCAGATGGGGTTGCCCAATTGGTTGACCTTGACAGGTCTTGGTGTCCGGATGTAGTGTGCAGAAGTGCAACGGTCGTAGGCTCGCCCGTTTATGGACAGCGGGTGGTGGACTGCAGCTTCGGTGATGCTCGTTGTTGCTCGTTGGGGCTAAGCGAAGGGGTTAACAGGAGGTCTATCTGAAGTTTGCGTCGATAAGATAGGTTGAATTTGAGAAGTGTAGGGACGGTCTGGAGTGATACACACAAAGGACTGCTTGTTCCCGAATCCTCGACGGGAAGGACGAACCTTTTGTATCTTGATCAATCGGTCAAAGCCGTGCAAGAGGCACGGAGAGGCAGAATGGGAGCAGGTCGATACGTCAGTCCCAATACGGCATGATGCAATGCCAGATTGAGGATGTTCGGCCGACGGTTGCAAGCCCTGTTCGTTGTTCGAGGATGTCGAGTCACGGAGTGGGGACAATATCGATGTACAGTATACCGGGGGGAGGGATCACGGACGGGAGATGTGTGGAGGTGAAGATGCCAGCAGCCACAGGGTTGTTGAGCGTGAGCACGGAGTCATTCGCGTAGGTTCCACATGAGTAGCGGATTGAGAGATGGAGGACGGCTGGATTGCTCCCAAGCCGCCAGTGCCGTTGGAGAAGAGGCATGTTGATCGCCGTTCCAGGTAGTGGGAAGCTCAAGATGGTAAGGGACCGTGTTAGCGCGAAGAATGGGTAATGTAGGTGGTCAGAGCAGGGGAAGAGGTGAGGACCGCGAGGTCAGGCCGGGAGCGCCACGAGTTAGCACGACTCGAAGAAGCGTGATGATGGGACGCCGACGACATGGCCTTGGGTCGGTCCCCTATGGTAGTGACGGGATTGGACGATCAAGCGTTCGCGCTGGACCAAGGACGGTCAGGGCCATGGGCCATGGGCCGGATGACCCAGCCATTCGGGGGCGGACTAGGGAGTAGCGTGGCTAGACGAGATCTGTGTCCCCAAGCCCGGGCTACAGCGATTGAGGGATCGATCATTGATGATTGACCGCCGCTGACGTTGTCCCATGGAGGTTGCTATTTTTGATGAGTTCTGGCAGACAATTGGCCAGTTGAAAGGAATCAACAAGGCCAAGACAGGGATGGCACTGTGTACGGTGCACGACAGCAAGGTGTCGAAAAGAAGATGCAAAACGGTGGTGCATGGCATCAAGACGGCCGAGTAAAGCCGACGCAGTGAAAAGGCAAGAGGTCGAATTCCAAATCATGCAATGTCGTGCATGGATACTTTGACAGTGCCATGTTTGAACTGGCGCTGGACAGAGCGGTGGCTTAATGGGCTATTTTTGACGACGGTACTGAAGAAAAAGAGAAAAAGAGTCGGGGAGCTGCCGGATCGCGCCTTAGCCGTTGGCCAACAGCTATCTACTACGAGACTACGACTTCCCAATGCGGCCTGCAGGTGCAGGGGATGGGACAAGACTGTCAAGACTGGATCCAATGACCTTGTCGTCGGGTTGACACGACAAGGCAGAATGACTCTGTCGTGCATCTCCCGTCTGTACGATTCCCGATGATGCGGCAACGAGTGTTTCTTTGTCCTGCTAGGGACGCTGTACCTGTACCTGTACCTGTACCTGCACTACAACAACTCACAGTGGGGCACGTAGAGTCAGCCTCCAAGCACAATTGATTGTCACAATCACTAGGGCTTGTTGCCGCTGTTCCAACAAGCGAGAGACGACTTGTCCGGCTTGACCCAAATTATTACAAGCTTCAATATCGTCTCCTCATCGTGTCCATGGTGTCTCCATGGTGTCTGCCACTTCCTCAGCCACGCGCCACGCCATACCGTCTGCAGTCATAGCTTAACAACGATTGAATCTAAGACATGCAGCAGTAGTCACCTGTCCGGATCGAAGAGGCCGCATCCGAGCCAGAGCTGAAGCCGTCAGTCAAAAAAGCCCGTTTTCCATCAATCACCCTTGATCCAGAGTTCAGACGGTCAAAAGACTACTCCACTTTCAATTCCTGATCGAGAGGGCAGCACTCGTCAATCCCGTCCGAATCCGTCCTTGTCCAGCTCGTATTGATAATCATGTTCCTCCCTTCACAAGTCATGCCACGCCCATCCCAACACGCCGGACCTCGGGATCGCGATCTGCACGCGGCCAGAGAAGATCGTCTAGGTACCTTTCCGTCGGTAGACCTCACAATCAGGCACTGTGCACGACGAACAAGCCAAAAGTACTCATGTACCCATCAGGCACCTCATTCTCCCGTGCAACACACACTTACCCACACCACTCCACCGGTAACAAACACCCGCGACCACTGGCCCACGACACTACTGCACCTCGCGCCCACATCGTTCACGCCGGCAAGGCCCTCCATCCCGTGCCCCTGTACCTCCCCGTCGGGCGCCGCCCTGTGTCTCCTGTACACTACAGTATCACGCGAGATGCAACCTGCAGCCCAAGATCTATTCCCATCCACTCATTCATTGCATCCCCAACCCCTGCCATTTGGACCGTCCCGCTGTCCTGGGTAAATGCCAACTGACCAAAGGGTACAACGACCAGGTGCGCGGTATCACTGCAGCGACGAGCACCATGCAACGCACGCACTCGCACAACGCAACAGTGCAGAATTATCCATTTGCAATTCGTCCAACGCGCGCGCACGCTCCCGGCGGCGACGCGACGCAAGGCAAAGCGCGTGCACATCTCTTCCTCCTCCTCCTTGTTGGTTGGGTATCACAACGATCCAATAATGACAAACGGTTCCCCCGAAATGCACCTGTCCCAATTCCATCTCTACCGGCTTGTTGCAGACCGTGTGTGCGGCGGGATCCTGACCCTGCCCTGCCGCAATCGTCCCACGACCCGATCCCCTTCCGTTCCGTCTGTGCCCTTCTGGCCACGTAGAGCCGGACTGACTCGTCTTCAGCCCTCGCCGAGCCGGTCTGGTATGCCTCGGAGCATCGTCCGGTAGGCGCCAGAACATGGAGGTCTCTGACCAGAGTCTCCCAGATGCCCACTCACCATATCCAAATGCTCCTCTCTCCGACACTCGATCAGCCCGAGGCCTTCCTAAGCATCTTAGGTTCCTCCTCATTTTAAACCCCCTAAGCACTCGGGACATGAATCTCATACCCCAACAACGCCTCGTTGAAACTCCCCTCCCACCCTCTATTCCCCGCCGTGCTGATCATAAAACTACACGTCGGATCCACGTGCAACGCCGAAATCATCCCCGTCCTATGACCCGGCACGATCAAAAACGGCACGGCAGAGTGCTTGCTCGGGTTCTGGTCCGCCTTGAGATCATACAGTCTCAGGATATCGTAACTCGCACTGTTTGACCCGTCAGCTTTCATCTCCCCAGCCCCCACAATCCACCAGTCCAAAAGAGCCTTGAAAAAAAAGGAATCAACATACCACACGAGTCCCCTCCCATTCGGCATCCCCCTCACAGCACTCACCGCCCCGCTCCCGGCCGGGAACCTCAACGTCCGAGTCGGCTCCCCCATCCTCCCCCCGCGGTGCACAGAGTACTCGTCCACCGTCCCGTTCCGCCTCCCCGCGTAGAAAAAATTGCCGTCCGGCGACCAGCATGCCCCCATGCACCACGGGGGCGTGCCGCGTTGCGGGTGGATGGTTGCGATCGGGAGCGGGGCGCGGCGGTCCCACAGGCGTAAAGCCCCGTCGATGGCAGAGTCGAGGAAGGTGGATTCCTGCGAGGCGGCCGGGGTGGAGGTGGAGGCGGGGAGGGAGGTGGTGAGGGGGGCGTCGTGGGTGGGGTTGCTGGAGGTGTGGCCGTTTGTGAGGGGTTCAGTGGGGATGGATAGGTCGGGGACCGGGGCAGAGGGGTCTTTTTCGACAGGGGGTGGGGGGTTCGGTGGTGCTTCGGCAGTGGACTCGGGCATGGCGGGTTCGCTGGTGACGTTCCCTGAGGCCTCTTCTGCGTCATGCTGGGAGAGGCCGTTGGCGAGTGCTTTGCTAAAGTCGTCGTCGTCGTCGTCGAAGCCGCCTCCGCCTCCACCTCCTCCGCCCTCGTCGTTGTCTCCGAACAGACTGCCGTGATCGTTCTCTCCGAATAGACTACCATCTGGTGAGCCGATCGCGTCTTCCTCTTTTCCCTCGCCCTTGACCGATCCTCCGTTGGTGAAGCCATTGGTCGTCACCGGTTTGTCGTTGTTCGTCCCGAATGTGTCGCTCGCTTCCCGCTCCGTCTCGACATCCAACGTTGGCACCGCCACTCCACTGGGCGGTCTTATTTCGATCGCTGAGATTTGTCCACCATTTCCTGGAAACGTTCGCTTGACCCGGCCAGTATTGAGATCCCAGTCCAGGATCCTCTTATCCCAACTTCCAGACAGGCAGCTCGTCTCATCTATACTCAGCTTCAACACACTGACCGCACTCGTATGCTCCCTCAATGTGGCTATTCGTGTCCCCGCTTGATGCCGACAAGTCTGTAGATTGATCGCCCCGCTCTCTAGACCGCTCAGCAACCACAGCGCCTGATGTTGTACAGCCAAAGAATAAACCGGTGATGTCTCCTTACTCTCATCTCCTGCTTGCGCCGGCGGTGTTCGTGAAGACGGCGCCACTTCTTCATTCTCCCAGTATGTTGTCAAAGATCCAGCCTTCATAACGCTGTCCACGAATGGATGCTTTTGTGCTACTGTCAAGGGCACTTTCCCATTGGCTGTTTCCACCCAGTTGTACATCCTTACGTAGCCATCTCCGCCTCCCGAGAAGACCCAGCGCATGTCCGGTGTGGCTGTCAGAGCGTTGATGCTGGTCCCTTGCGGTGCGGCCATGGTCGGAACAATATCGTATGTGAGCGCTGTAAGGGCTTCAGGACGTGGAGGCGGTATATAGTATGCTGCGCCGGTGTGCGGACCGCGAGAGGAGGCGGGGCGAGGAGACGGACTGGTGAGAAGGACAGTGGGGTTTTGGTTCGAAGGCGAGGGTCGAGAGCCGCGGCGTGGATTAGTTGGCGAGTCGGGGTCTCCTGGCTCGTCGTCGTCTTCGTCGTCCTCGTTCGCGTCGGGATCGTCGTCGCCGTCCGCATCGTCTTGGGCATCGTCATCTACCATAGTCGCATCGGCTTCGTTGTCGTCGTCGTCTCCGTCCGCGTCGGCCATGGTCTCGTCTTCATCTTGCGATTCGGACGAGTTGTTGGCTTGATCATCGTCGTCTTCGAAGGAGACCATTTTGCTGGATTAGGAGATTGCGGACAGGCGTCGAATGGTCACATAGTCGCCCAGAAGACTAGTGATGTCGATTCGTCGCAGTAAACCCTATGCAGAGGGAGCAATTGGTGGCCGGAATAATATCGACTTGCTTGTCGAGGTCGAGATCGGGATTAGCTCATGCTCGTGATCGACCGGTCCGAGGAACCGCAGAGCCGCACATGTTACAACATGGAGAATCTCACGCCGTCCTGCTTTACGCTCTCCCGTCCCAACCAACCATTTCTGTCTTTGTTGATAGGCTGACTACAAAGTCGTCTTTGGCTTGTTCGTGAACATTGGCATCTGCGCAAAGTCGCTACAAAGAGTTAAGTGCGTACTGATGCTAAAGTAACTCTCTCTCCGGGGCCTCTTGGGTCCACTGTTCCGCCACATGCAAGTAGCCGGTCATGACATCGATGCAAACACTGCGATCTCGCGGATTTGAAGCAGATGGCCCACAGTCTCTTGAAAGCATTGCTCTCGCTAGATCAAGCTGTGAAAGGATGCACATAAAGCTACTCAAGAAACACAATGTCTTCTGACTACGACTATATCATCGTTGGAGGAGGTACAGCAGTTTGTGTGCTTGCAAATAGGCTGTCCGAAGATCCAGAGTGCTGCGTACTGCTTGTTGAGGCAGGAATACGAAACTTGAAACGCTGGAGGATGCAAAGGAACATAACAGGAAATATGGGCAGACGACTTATCATCCTGTCGGGACTTGTGCGATGATGCCGAGAGACAAGGGTGGAGTCGTGTATGAGGAGGTTAGGGTATATGGTGTCAAGGGACTGAGGATGGTGGACGCGAGCGTCATGCCGATGATGCCAAGAGGGAACATACAGACCACTGTGTATGCCCTGGCCGAAAGGGCTGCTGATATTATCAAGGGGAAGGCATAAGGAGGGACAATTAGTGGCAGGCAGCTCGTGGCTAGAAGGCCTAGGTACGGGCCATGGGTACGAGAATGTAAGTAAACAGCATCATCAATCTTCATTCCATGCCCAGAAAAGATCTAATGGCAAACCCCGGCAGAAGAGGTGCAAATGATGTTATTCAAGCGACCTCGGGAGGCGACTGATCCTCACGCGAGGCCTACCGGCTTCATAAACCTGTCAAGAAGGATGACACCATCATCCTCTGACGACGGTCACTGGCTCTCTCTTCGTAGAGCTTCTCTACTCATAATCTCTCGTGGCCGGACTTACTTGGACTTCACCCGCAAAAGGGTTCGGACCTAGAGACTCACGGTACCTACATCCAGTTTGTCCACTCTCCGGACATGGTCCTGAGTAAAGCATTGCATGGGTACCTAGGTAGAAATCCACATCAAGTCTGGGAAGTCTGGGCTTCATGAGAGTATCTTGCTTGTGCTACCTCAGTGGGCCCTTGTTTATGGGCTTGGGAGAGGTTGGGATTGGGCACTGACGCTGGTGGTAAGGGCAAGAGCTTTTTCGTCTAGCACATTTCAGCCTTCAGCCGTGTGGTATCGATTGATGAGTTTCAATTCGGGGGAAGGAGTCGTTTTGGATTAGGTAAAGGTTGAGTGGCCGCGTGGTGTGACTTGACTTGACTGGACTCAAGGGCAGCTGTCTCACATCCCTAAGAGCAGCGCTTCACCATGACACGAATCAATGGCTTTTGCTATATGCACGCTATTCAGTCTCATGCGGACAGTCTTTTCCTTAATCCCATTCACCCCTTCTGCGTCGCAACCCTCTCACATCCCATGCTCCCAAATATCAGTGGAGTCATGACCTAATCCTCAGTCAAATCACCATACTCCCACATCCCTCTCCTCTCACTCTTCGCTTCCTCCTCCCTCTTCCTCAACCCAGCCAACACATCCGTCGCGCCCCTCTCCCACGCCTTCAACTTCCTCGGCACCATCGCCAATCCCTCCCCAACCACCTCCGCATTGACGCTCTGATCCGCCTTATCGCTCTTCTTAGGATCGAACAGCGTCACGTACAGCGTGCCCTCCTTGGAGTCGATAAAGTCCACGTTGGCAACCAGCTGCCTCCCCGCCGTTGTCTCCTCAATCATGTATGTGGCTTCTTGGAGGTACTCTTTGCTGCCGGAGAATTGGACGAAGGAGAGTACGGCATCAACAGCTTGGGGCTTGAGCTTCTGCACGCCGAAGCGGCCTTGGTCTAAGGGGCGAAGGCGGGTCCACGGGATGATCTCGCTATTACCGTAGTCAACGTAGACGACTTCGCTGGTCTTGGCGTCTCGGTCGTTGCGGCGGACGCGGGCGCGGTACCAGGTGTCGTCGGCGGTGAACTTGGCGGAGACGTAGTCGCCTGCTTTTGGTGGACCGTCGAGGCCGCCGGAAGAGGAAATGTGGAAGGAGCGGAAGGAGTTCATGAGCTCGCTGAGGGCGGATGTGCCGGTGCCGACTTGCTGGATCTTGAGCTTGGCCGTTTCTGGGTCGATGTGAGTGATCATCACGTCGCGGTAGTCCTTCCTGCGTTCTACCGGAGCAGATGAGTCTCCGTTCGTCCCATTTGTGCCGTTTGTGCCGTTTGTGTAGCCATCTTCGCCGTTGGCCTCGGCGTCCTGTGATGGGTCCCAGTCTTGCCAGAGGTTCTTGCGACCTTCCTTAGCCTTTGACTCCGCAGCGAAGAGCTCGTTGGCGTTTCCAGACTTTTCTGCCGAGTATGCGTGAACAGATGCCAGACCCTCTTCGACAAGTGACTTGGCAAACGACTCGCGGTTGACGTATAGGGTACCAATGAATCCGCCCACCTTGTCGACATTCTCAACATCAATTTCGACATCACGTTGCAAAGCCCTTCGATTCGCAAAGTCGTGAGCCTCTTGGCCAAATGGCTCGCCTTTATCAGCGGGATTGCGAGCTGACTTTGGACACGAGATACCAGACAGGACGAAGGTGAGCTTTGCGTTCTCCCGAGGTACCAGTAGTGTGAAGCGGCTTCCAGATTTGACGAAGTCCACAATAGCAGGAACACGACGTTGGCGAGAAAAGAGAGTCATCTGTCGCTTGGCCTGGTCCAGAGAAGCGCTGTAGTCCACATATTCGACCTTCTTTGGCGGCTTAGGATTCCACATACCCTTACCTTCTGTTTTGGCAGCCTCTTCTGCGGCAAGCAGCTCATCGTAAATGGGCGATCGATCAGTATCGTCCATTCTATGCCTGATGACCGATGCGTATCCCTCCTCGACTAGAAGCAGTCCGACATTTTTACCCGATTGAGTGACGGTCGCCATTTCTCGCTCATCATAACCTTCGGTGGCGGGCCGCTTACCGTCGATGACAACCTTTACAGTCTTGCCAATGAGTCGCTTGCGGAGAAATTCCTTGGCCTCGGGTACAAAAGGTGCTTGTGCAGGATCTGTAGGCTTCGGCTGTCTGACGCTGCTGAGGTTGACGCGCTTGTCCAGTCCAGCCCGGTTGCGGAGGAAGAGAGTATCGGCTGAAAAGACACGACTGACAGTTGCTTCGATCTCACCTTTGGCTCCACCGCTGTTTGACGCCACTGCGTGGAACAGCCCCTTACGATTGTCCCTCGCTTGACGTTCAGCTTGACGAAGCTTGCCCATGTCAGATCCGAGCATTGTCGAGTGGTGGTCAACGCAACGAGCCAGACCATCGCGAAGGATATGCTCTGCGATGCTGCCTTGCACCGGATGTCGCACATCACCTATAAGCTGTCCGTTTGGTGATACTCCCAAGAGTTTGATCTCTACACCTCGTTGATGGAGACGAGACTCGATGAATGCAAGCGCCTCTTGTCCGTATGGCTCAGCTGGTTGTTCAGTGTTGTCTGCAGCATTGACGCGCTTCGTTGCAGGGGCTCTGATACCAGCTATGAGGATGAGAGTCTGCAGGTGCTTGTTTGGCTCGAGGAGTAGTCGACATATGACGCGGTCTCCAGTGATGACTCGCTCGATGATAGCTGATCAATTGTCAGCTTTGTGATATCTCCGGACCGTAGCTCTTACCGTCTATGGTCTTGCCCTTGTGCTCTTCCACGAGTGACTTTGGGTTTGCGACCTCTTGTATGCTCTCGATGCGGGAGAGGGATGGACTCCACAAGCCCTTCGAGTCTGTTTTTGCTCTTGCCTCGAGAGCTTGCAGCTTCTCTAGCAGTTCAATGCCCTGTGGGGAGTCCTCCTTCTTCCCAGCATCATCTCTCAGCTTGACCCAGCCCTCGCCGACCAGAACATCAGGCAGTTGCTGACCACTCTGAAGCTGGACGATACCATAGTCTCGAGAAGCAGACCCGGGAATGTTGTACAAAACGCTGAATCGGACTACCTTGCCGAGGACTAGCTTGCGTAGGAAATCGCGGGACTCGAAGGCACCTTGCTGTGGGATATGTCAGATCCTGCTCTTGACGTGTGGGAACGTGACTGACCTCGTCGCCTTCTCTTCTTAACCTCGGTGCGGTGACGAATGCCAGGCTAAGAGTTCGCTCCTGTGCTGGATTGCGGACGTTGTGTAAGATCAAAGTGTCCCCTGAAAGGACAGCTTTGACCTTTGCTTCCATGAGAGACATGTCGACGGTGAAGGACGTTCAAAGCAAGATTGACTAAAGGCGAGGACACTCGATGCCGGTCAGTGAACACTCCTCGAAGGTGGGATGACTGAGGGCAACGCAGGAGGTATGGAGCTTTGACTCGAGAGGCCTCGTGCTCATGCCTCGGGGAATATCACTCACCAATGACGGTACTTTTCGGCGCAAAATCCGAATCGAATGCAATTGATGATGCTTTTGTACTATCGAGGAAGCAAATGTGAATGAGAATGCAATGCTAATGTGGTTAGAGTCTAGATTCATTGCAAGCTGTCACTTTGATTTTGTCACCGCCCAAATGCAGTGTGGGGTAAGCTATATCATCATCATCACAGGGTCCACATCTTGAACAACCACGAGACGGCACGTTTGTGGTTGCACTTGAGCACAATGATGGCAGTGAACGATGGTATTGCTTTTCCTATGTACCTCGTACAGCCGCTTGTCCACAGCGAGTCCGTCTTTTGACCTCGTGTCTCATTGCTTCATTTGTGGAGCGCCTAGTTGGCGATACCGATGACACCTGCAAAAGTCAGCCAGCATCCAGCTTCCATTCTGGTATGTCCTTACCGCAAGCTGGGCGAGCACCAGCGTTTCCAGTCTTCTTGCTCTCCTCGTTACCTCCCTTGCCGAGGTCATCAGTGCCAGCGTGGACGACAATGGTGCGGCCGAGGACGCTCTCGGGTCCGATCAGCTTGATGAGCTTGTCAGTGACGGAGCCATTGGCGTTGCCCTGGCCGTCAGTCTTGAAGTTGCCTAGATCACCAACATGGCGATCAGAGTCGGAGGGAGCACCGTGGGTCTTGCCGTGAGGATTGACTGAGTGTGTCAGCATATCGTCCTGTGATACGAACGGTGTCTGAGATATCGCACAGTGAGGTCCGGCAGAGGTGCAGCCGTTGGTGTTATCGCCAAAGGCGTGGACGTGCATTCCACGCTCAGCGTTCGCATCATGACCAGTGATGTTCCATGAGATTGTGGTGTCGGCGCTCTCGGAGGCCTGCTCAAAGGTGACGGTACCCGAGATCTTCGAGTCACCACGGAGGACAGCAACTGGAACTCAGTCAGCTACCGGTTCGTTAAAATTGAGTATGACGCTGAATGATGATTGGGCGGCTCAAGAAATGAGCTGGCTCAGAGAGGCATCATTGGTGAGGAAGGTAGCCTTGAGCACCGTGATGGACAGCTGATGGACATGCTGAGCTCTCAATGGATGCAGAGGATCAAACATGCCCATTGATTGTTGCAGGGTAGACCGGACTAAGCTTTGTGGAGCCGCATATTCTGGAGAATCTGATTGACTGACCTGCTTTGACCATTTTGACTTGTGTTGATGTTGTTTTGGTCGATTGAAACTTGCTTGAATTTGCTCAGTTGAATTGTAGACGGTGAAGACTTTGGTGGAGGGGGAGACCGTCAGCCAGCCCACTTTCATGAGGAGCTCGAGGTGGGGTGCCTTTGCCGAGCTCGGCGACATTCTCGAATGTCATCATCGCTCGGCCGAGTCCACTGCGGAAATGAGGCGGGAGGGGTGGACCAGGGACCCCTCCAAACATTTGCAAACACCACACAGGGCGGCACTCACATGTGGAACCGGTCGTAGTTGAATTTCAAAGTCATCGGTCATGAAGCTATTTTATGCAACAAAGACTATGGCACACCCCATTGTCACTGCGACAGTCTGGGCAACACCGATACACCTTCCTTCCCACCAAAAATCTACTTCTGCAGCTTCTCCTTCAAGATACCCTTGAGCGTGACGGCGTCTGCGGCAAACTTGCTGATACCCTCGCTGAGCTTGTGCACGCCCATGGTGTCCTCGTTGAAGTCGAAACGGAAGTCACCCTCGTTCTCGAGGTAGCTCTTCTTCTGGAGATCGAGGCTGCTTGCACCGGAAGCGTCAAGCTTCTTGGGGACTGCGTCCTTGCTGTTGTACAGCTCCTCCAGAAGGTTGGGCTGCGCTTTGTCAGAGATTTTTCGGGACGGGAATCGACAGCCAACTTACGGAGATGGTCAGATAATCGCAGCCGGCAAGTTCGGTGATTTCGCCAACGTTACGGAAACTGGCTCCCATAACAATGGTCTTGTAACCGAACTTCTTGTAGTAGTTGAAGATGGCCTGCACGCTCTTGACACCAGGATCTTCCTGCGCGCTGTACTCCTTCTTGTGCTGAGCCTTGTACCAATCGAGGATACGACCGACGAATGGAGAGATGAGGTAGGCACCTGCCTCAGCGGCGGCAATGGCTTGTGGGAGCGAGAAGAGGAGGGTCAGGTTGCAGTTGATACCGTGCTTCGATTGAAGGATGTGGGCGGCCTTGATACCTTCCCAGGTGGAGGCAATCTTGATCAAGACGCGGTCCTTCTCAATGCCCTGCTCCTTGTACAGCTGTCATGGTGTCAGATAATCTCCTCGTACTCGCTATCTTCTTAAGACATACGTCAATGATGTGGAGCGCCTTGTTTACGGAAGCCTCAGTATCGAAGGAGAAGCGAGCGTCAACTTCGGTCGACACCTTGCCAGGAATGATCTTGAGGATCTCCTTGCCGAATTGTACGAGCAGGCTGTCGAGAGTTGCGTCGACCTGCTCGTCAATGTTCTTGCCATGCTTCTTGCCATACTCGACAGCGGCGTCGATGAGCTTTGCGTATTCTGGCTTTTTCGAGGCAGCGAGAATCAGAGAAGGGTTGGTTGTAGCATCTTGCGGCTTGTACTTGTCAATGGTAGCGAAATCGCCGGAATCGCAGACAACGACCTGCCAATTGTTAGGGAGACTGCCCCGCGGAGACCCTGATATGGCCGGAAGAACGTACGGTGCCAGCGGCTTTCAGCTGGTCGAGACTGCTGGACATGATGATTGGAAGTGTGTGGTGTTTGCTTTGTGTAATTGAATGTGTTTACAGAAAATGTGATTGTTGTCAATGGCAGGAAGAAAGGCGGCGGTCAAGATGTTTTGTTGGGATGAGCAAAGAGCTTCGTCGTGGCGGGGCTCTGACGCCGGAAAAAAATGGAACCCGCCGATGCAGCATGACATGGCTTGATGACAGAGGACCCCTTCTCCCTCTGTGATTTCCCCGCCGGAGAAAGCCAGTCGACCTCTAGAATAGGCTGATTCAGCAGGATAGAAGACCAAGGAACCGCAAACATCCGGTCTTCGTGTCGGCTTGCACCAAAGGCCGACTGAGCCGACATTGTTTATCACAGGCGTGACCGTCCCGAGACATGGTCTGATGCCGCTCGTCCTGCCCTGGCGCTGGACTGGCTTGACTGTATGCCACTCAGGATGTCTGGCCTAAGTCCTCAAGCAGGTGCGGATGAATAGCCTCAAGTACTCTTCATCTTCTGGGTAGCCATGGACCGCGACCACTCTTTGCCCTGAATATTTTGCCAAGCAGAAGGAACCCAGGATCATCCGGGAAGGTTTTTGTGTTCAGACTGCAGCCCGCGACTAGACACCCGACGTCGAGCTGCCCGTAAGATACAGTCGAATTCGCTTCAAACGAGCCACCCCCGGGCTTGGCGATAGTTTATGCCGACCTCGCGTTACTAGAATTTGGTGGCTAGAAGTCTAGATAGAATACTGTCGAATTGAAGCTGAATTGAAGCTTAAAAAAGGTATAACAATAGCTATATTACTTAAATTAAGGTGTCACTATTATAGTTAACTATTAAATTGCTCTAATTAAGCTAGCGGAGGTACAATTCTTACTTGCTAAGGGGTATACTAATCGCAGCGTATATAGCACTACTAAGGTTACTAGAGCTACTATTTATTAGATTTATCTATCTCTTAAGTTCTTTAGTACTCCTTATCTACTAGTTAATACTTATGCCTTATAGCCTTATACTCTCTTATAATAGAAGAAAGATATAAGCCTTATCTAGCTAAGCTCTTTTAGTGCTAATCTTATAAAGGATATAATAGCCTACCTTAATAATATTTCTACTACCTATATTAATAAAATCTAAAACTTCTTACTAGAGATTTATAACTACTAGATGTTAATAAGCACTATCTAGAGGACAATTTACTACTAGTAGTAGAGTTAAAAGGTAGCTAAGAAGGCAGTAGTAGAGAGAGATATAGTACTAAGGGAGAACTAAAGCTATTAGTGTAAGCTATAGCTAGTAAAGTATATTATCTATATCGACGAGTCGGCTTATAATAAACAAATAGTATAGAGAAGATATAGCTAGTTACTAGTAGGTAAAGAGTATAGATATCTAGCTAAAGTAGCATAGTAAGAGGTAAAGCATTTTACTAGCTATATCTATTAATAGCTATCTTTCTAGCACCTTAATCTACTACGGATTAATTACTAGTAATATCTTTATTAGCTAGCTAAGAGATATAATATTACTAGAGTTACTAGCTAGTATAATCTTAGTAATAGATAATGTATTAATCTACTAGTGTAATAAGGTAAAAGAGCTAGTATAAGAGTATAGAAGTTACTATTATAAACCGTCTAAACATAGCCTATGTTAGTAGTCTAAGCTAAGCTAAGAACGAGGTAGTTCTACTTCTATAGTAGTATAGTACTAAGGTAAGAGTCGGAGAAGATATGTCTTATAGATAATAAAGTACAATTAGATAGTATTATAAAGGCTAGCCTTAGCAATACTAGTGTTTACTATCTAGACAAAGTTAACTATAGTACTTATATAAGGTAAGGACTATTCCTATATATATGTGTTCTTTACTATATGCTCTATATGCTCTATATACTCTATAGCGAGAGTCGAGAGTAATATAGAGTATATGTCTACTAGTAACCTATACGCTCTATAGTTTTAGAGGTAGAGCTACTAGAGAAGATAGAGAACCGAGTAAACGTCGGGCTAGGTTACGTAATAACCTTAGTAGTTTAATTAGTCCTAATATCTCTACGCTCTAGCTGTCCTACTAGTTTATAACATTACTCTCCTCCTTTAATCGAGTTGTCCTAACAAGTAAGTATCCTTTCTTGTCTTTATACGCTATATACTAAATATGTCTCCTAGTTGTTAAAGGCATAGTAAATCTAGTATATCTACGCGAAAGAATCTCTTAGAGTTTATTAAGCTATTTAGAACTAATATGCTATAGGCTTACTCTTGTTACAAATTAAAGAGGCTAGACTATAAGGTCTATATTTAGTTAAGTATCTATAGCTAGTATGTCGTAAGTAACTACTTAGGCTATAATATTTAAGTAACAAAATCGGAATAGTAGCGTCTCTAGTCTAAGTATATTCGTTTACGAAAGGAATTAGTTATAGCTAAGGCTACTAGAAGGAGAGCTAAAGAAGCTTATAAAAAGGCAAAAGAGGCTTATTAAAGAGCTATAGGTAATAAGCTTTACCTACGCGAAGAGATATAAAAGTTAGAGGACAAAGTAGAGAAAGTAATCTCTTTAGAGGAGACCTATATTCGAGTTCTAGAGTAGGAGAAAATACTATTGTCAGTGGATCCCGTTCTACTATAGGATTAGTAATTATTTATACCTAACTCCGATTAGAGTTCCTTATTTAGCAACGATTAGAGTACTTCTATTAGCTAAGTAGTCTTCCTTAGGCGTTCTCGTTTTTGTTTAGTATTAGTAGCGTCTAGCCTACCTAGTTAGTTTACTTAGGATAGGTTTTTAGTTTAGTAATCTAGAATTACTTACGAGGTAAAGTGTTCCTCTAGTTCCTATGTTGCCTTACTATACTAATGTCCTTTCTAGTAGATAAGATAGTAACGTTTTCCCCTTATAGATTTATAATATAAAACTCTTTTAATCTTATATTATAGCTCTTATGTTTCTTTATCTAGTTTAATAGGTCTAGGTACTACGTCCTATAGTGCTTTCTCTAATAGTAATATATAAAAGACTAGGTAGATCCTTATATGTCTAGGTAGTTCTAGTTTATATACGTTTTTATTTTTCTTTTCTAGGATCTTAAAGGGTCCTAGTTTAGTGTAGTTAAGTTTCTTACTTAGTTGTTTCGTTTTAATGTTTTTACTAAGAAGGTAAACCTTCTCTCTCTCCTATAGAATTAGTTCTATAATTCTCTTCCGGTTAGTAAACTCTACTATTCTCTATAATATAAATGCTATATCTTAGTATAGCTAGTTATATAACTTCTTAATGTTAGCTACTAGTGTATTAGTATCCTTAGATATTAGCTTAATTCTAAGTGTATTATAGTGTAGATCTAGGTGTATTCTATAGTTTATATAGAATAGTAAAATTCTATTTGCTAACTTTCTATTATTAATAGCGAGCTCTACGAGTAGTAATAGTATTACCTATAAGTCTTACTTATAGTTTAGGTAGTATTATAGGTACTACTCTAGTACTTAATTTACCTATTTAGTTTATCTATCCGTTTGTAGGTAAAAGGAAGTTAATAGCTTATATTTAACTCCTAGTAGGTCTATAAATAATTACTAGAATTGTAATGTAAATAGCTTATCCCTATTAGTTATTAGGTCTTATAGTACTCTATATTATAAAATAATTATTTAAAGGAAGATAAAGGCTATATCCTTAGTAGTTACTATTGTCTTATATAGTATAAAGTAGTAATACTTCGTAAATCTATCTACTAGGACTAGAATACTATTATACTTTACACCTATAAGAGGTTCTTCTAATAGTAGTAGAGGTCCTATAAAGTCTATCGTAACTAATTGCCATAGTTTGTCTAGTGGTAGTAAGGGTTATAATAGGCTATATAGCTTATATCGTAAGTGCTTAGACTTGTAACATGTATTGCATATAGTAATATATATCTTAATGTCGTTTCGGAGTCCTTTCTAGAGATAGTTTTATATAATAAGTTTAATAGTCTTATCGATCCTATTATGTCCCGTAGTTAGGTTATTATAGTATATTTAAATAACTTCTTTTTTCTGTTCTTATATAAGCTCCTAGGTAAGGCTATATAACTACTTTACCTTCGGGTACTTATAGACTAAAGCGCCGTCCTACTACTTTAGTATAGAGGCCTCTATTATTGTTATATTCTTTAAGTAATTTAGCTAGCAGCTAAGAGCGTCTACTCTACTATTCTTTAATCCCTTAACATAGTAGATCTAGAAGTTATAGCTTATAAGTGTTTCTAACTATCGAACCTATTATCTATTAAGAACCTTAGTTATTGTCTAATATAATAGGTTCTTATAGTTAGTATAGACTTATACGGGTAAGGTTATCCCTTCTAGGTATACTCTCTATTTACGGAACGCTTCTATAATCGCAAGTAATTCCTTATCGTGTATATTATAGTTAAGTTTAGGTCCGGTCATTTTTCGTAAGTAGTATATAATTAGGTAGTGTCGTTCTTCTACGTCCTTCTACGCTAGATACGCTTCTATTATAAAGTCTAAGGTATTCGTTTCTAGTAGTGCTTATTAGTCTAGGTTAAAGAGTACTAGGATAGGTACTATTATAAGTCTAAGCTTTAGCTCCTTAAAGGCCTACTTATATCTCTTATTAAAGATAAAGCTAGTTTTCTTTTTCGTAAGGTTAGATATTAGCGTAGCTACCTTAGAGAATCCTTTAATAAACTTATAGTAGTAGTTAAAGAACCTTAGTAGCGCTTAAACCTCCTTAACTATTATAGGTTCTAGCTAGTTATTTACTAACTTAATCTTCTTTAGATTAGGTCTAATGCTATTAGTAGATATAACATAGCCTAGAAATTATATCTTATACTTATAGAACTTATACTTAGAGAGTTTTACTAGTAGGTCTTTCTCTTTTAGTTTCTATAGCACTTTATAAATATGTCCTATATGTTTGTTATATATCTTTAAGAAGATAACAATATTATCTAAATATACTAAGATAAAGTTATTAAGGTATTCTTATAGAGTGTTATTAATTAACTCTTAGAAGGTTACAGGAGTGTTAGTTAACCTAAAGGGTATAACGAGGTACTTATATAGACTCTATTATGTCCTAAAAGCTATTTTCTACTCCTTGCTTTCCTTTATTTATACTTAATAATAGGCGTTCCTAATGTTAATTACGGTAAACTATTTAGCTCTAAGAAGTTAGTCTTAAAGTTCGTTAATCCTTAGTAGAGAATAGCGATTCTTTCTAGTAAGTGTATTAAGTTTCTAGTAATTAATGTATATTTATAATATTCTATCCTTTTTAGGTGTAAAAAGCACTCTATATATAATAGGTAATTTTAATAGTTATATAAATCCTTTAAGTAAGTACTTGTCGATATAGTTCTTAAGGACGTTCTTCTCTTATTTTAATAGTAGTATAAGACCTTAATAGTGTATTAGGGATTTACCCTCTTTAAAGAGTATTTTGTAATTCTATAGTTTATGTTAGAGTAAAGCTACAATGCCTTTTCTTTCCTTAAATAAGTCCTCGAAGTCTTTATATTTTAGCGAAAGTACTTAATTACTTACGCTAGCAATAGCTCTAACTATTAGTCGTACCTATACTATTCTTATAGTTAGTATCCGCGGAGCTAATTATACTCTCTATATCTTATAATTATACTTAGGGAATTCAAGTGTTTCTTTAATCTAGTCTATGTCTAGATTATGTTATTAAAGCTAGTCTATACTAAGTACTATATTATACTATATGTCTACTATATCGATCGATCGTTTTTCTATATATGTTTTAATTTTAATTATAACATTTCGTAGTTCCTAAGTAACTTTCCTATTCTTCTCTATAGGGGTTCTATCTACTATAGTAAGTAGGTAAGGTAACTCCTTCTAGTGTTAATAAGGTTTAAGCTAGTTAGTAACTGTTATAGAGACATAGCTATAGTTAGCTCCTAAATCTATTATTGCTCTTACCTTACTCCCTTATATTTTAACTTCTAGTATAAAGTAGTTTAACGTGTAGATCTTTATTATATTAAGGCTTTAGCTAGTATTATTATCTTGCCTTATTAGGCAATAACTAGCTAGTTTTTTGTCATTGTAGCTCCTTAGATAAGTAGCTAATCCCTTCCTATATATATCTACTATTAGTACTATATCTATTAGGCAAGTTATGTTTTATCGCTATTTAACATAGTAAGGTAAACTTCTAGCGCCTAAGTCCCTTAGTAACTATAAAGTCTAATAATTCTCTACTAGTTATACTAAGTAGTGTTATACACCTATATAGGTATAACTATTTCTTCTAGGTGTAGCTAGGCATTAGTATTAAAGACAAAAACAAGTTATATAGATTTATCTTGTCGCGTCCTATTCTAGTAGTAGATGTATATTATTATATAATTCCTCTATATCTCTATAAGGTATGCTTTAAGTCGTTCGCCTAATAGTAGTACGTTATTGTCGTTGTTAGATAAGTTCTTATCTATGTTATTATATTATAGTTGTTCGGTATATTCTTCGTTATATTTCTCTTTATCGCTACTACCCCTAGTATAGTTATAGTTAGTAAGGCTATACTAAGTATATTCTCTTACTTAGCTATAGGGGACAGTACTATCTATTTCGATTACTAAGAAGTCTATAGTGTATTCGAGACTAATAGTATCTTCTCTAAGTATGTTATATAAGTAGATAGTGTAGTACTATTCGCAATTTAGATTTATGTATTTCTAGAGCGACATATAATATGCCTTTCCTTATAGTGTACTATAAGGGCTAAAGGTAAAGCTACTATATTGTTATATAGTACTTGCGTTCTAATACTTCGTCTTAATAATCGTATATTAGTAATTGTTACTAACTACCTTCTAAGGTTAGTTACTATTACTACTAATTATAGAGGGCCCTTCTAGGTCGGGTTTCTAGTCTAGCTATTTCGTTAGTTACCTACGCTTAGATAGCTTATATAGGAACTAACTAGATCCCTACTTGTCTAACAAGTGAATATAATAAGAGTTATTATAATATACTATCTATAATAGCGTCGCGTATTAGCTTTGTTATTTACTATTAGTTATAGAGATATTAAGTATAACATCTAGAGAGGATTCTACTACCTCTCGAGTTATTATAGACTCCTTCTATGTTTCCTTACCTACGCTAAAGGTCGTTAGGTCTTCTATAGTAGTATTAGCCTTTTTTTCTACTAGCCTAGCAACTATTATATATAATCTATTAGCTAGCGCTCTTTATTAGTAGTCCCTAGCCTAATACCTAGGTCTTTTATACTTAAAATATAGATTATCTCGTCTATACTTCTCTCTCTCTTTTCTACTAAGGAACTTTCCTCTATAGCTGTAGCCTTATACCTATAAGGGGTAGCCTTCGCGTATAGCATTAAGTTCTATAGAGTCTCTATAGTTTCGAGAGAAACGCGTATATCTAGTATTTACCTTATATCCTCTATAACGTTCTATACGTCGTTTGTAAAGTCTGTTATTAATAGCAATTATAGTGTCTACTAGTTCCTAAAGGCTATTAGGCAGCTCGAGTATTATTTAGTCTTTGACTAAGTCGCTTAGTCCTTAATAGAATACTAAGTGTTTAGTACTATTGTCTTAGTCTAGATATATTACGAGTTATTAGAACTAGGAATAGTACTAGGCTATAGACCTACGTTATTATAGTTGTTAGATCTTCGTTATAGTAATGCGTTCCTTATTAGATACGTTAAAGACTTACTTAATCTTTGTCTAGAAGATACTAAAGCTCTTAAAGATAGCCTTTATATCTAGGCCTAGTTATCTATCTAGGTAGCTACTTATATAAGGCTCGAACTACTCGAAGGTAGCGCCTTTAAGGTGTATTCCGGTATAGAGGACCTTTGCTACGTTATTAGCGTACTTATCTCTCTCTAGGGTAAAGAAGGCTTTAAGTTAAACAAGGAAGCGCTTTAAGTAGGCGCGGTCCCTGTAGAAGAGTTCTACTTCTAACTTAGGCCTACTCTATTCTTCTATACTAAAAGACCTTCTATATTCGCTCGAGGTTAAACTAGTAGTAGACATGTCGTTAATAGTAAGCTTTTCTAGCTTACTAGCGATCGAAGATACTAATAGTAACTTAGAGTAAGAGTTACTTATTAACCTCGTAGCGTGCTATACTATAGTAAAGGTAGTTAAAATGTTACGAACTGTCTAAATATAGCCTATGTTAGTAGTCTAAGCTAAGCTAAGAACGAGGTAGTTCTACTTCTATAGTAGTATAGTACTAAGGTAAGAGTTAGAGAAGGTATATCTTATAGATAATAAAGTACAATTAGATAGTATTATAAAGGCTAGCCTTAGTAATACTAGTGTTCGCTATCTAGACAAGGTTAACTATAGTACTTATATAAGGTAAGGACTATTCCTATATATATGTGTTTTTCACTATATACTTTATATACTCTATATACTCCGTAGCGAGAGTCGGGGGCAACATAGAGTATATGTCTACTAGTAACCTACGCGCTCTATAGTTTTAGAGGTAGAGCCGCTAGAGAAGATAGAGAACTAGGTAAACGTCGGGCTAGGTTACGTAATAACCTTAGTAGTTTAATTAGTCCTAACGTCTCTACGCTCTAGCTGTCCTACTAGTTCGTAATAGTTACCTTAAATACCTACTACTATATTTACTAGATTTTAATCTAATTAAGTAGTTATTTATAGTATTAAAAGCATAGGTAAAGTAATACTATAATCTTATTAATAGCTACAATAATTACGTCGATTTCTTAGAGCTAGTAGTAATAGCGTATAGTAGATAGTATACTAAGATACACTTTAAGAGCTATAGATATAGTGTAAGATTATAGGAGATCTATATTAGCTTATAAGAGATTACTTATATTAAATAATTTAATGCTAAGAAATAGTAAAAACTCTTTATAGCTATACTCTTCTCTCTATACTACCTCTATACCTCTCTAAGTTAAATTAATTAATCTATCTTAGTAGCCGAACTAGATTAATACCTAATTTACTAGCTAGTAGAGACAATCTACCTATCTTAGCTAGTAAAATAGCTATTTCGCTAGGCTATAAGACAGGTAGCTTATCTATTTTAGCTACTAAGATAGGCACTAATATTGCCTATATTAATCTACTCTAGCTCTTTTAACTATCTTAGCGTAGTACTAGCGCTTAAAGAGACTTATCTAGTATTAAATCTAGTAAAGAAGACCTTTATTAAAGGCCTAGTTATTCCTCTATCTATCTATATAAATGCCTCTTAATCTATTAAGATTATAATTCTCCTTTTTTAGCTTAAATTTAACCTGAGATAATAGCTTAATATTGCCTCTAAAGCTTCTCTTACTCTTTAGCTAATTAAAAAATTTAGTTAATACCTCGTAGGAATCGGCCTTAGAGGTAATAGGTAAGAATCTTAGATTAGTAGAAGAAGGCATAGAGTATATATAAGAGTTTAGAGCAATTGTATTAGTGATATTAATATAGTTAATAGGGGTCGTCGAAGGCGCTAGTAGTACTAGTAGCGCTAGTGCTAGTATTAGTATTAGAGGTATTAGAGAAGCACTTAAAGAGATACTTCTTATACTATATAGCTTACTCTAATTAAGTAATAGAGTAAGGCCTAGAGGAGGTTACTTAAGTAAGGCTCTACTATTACGAATAGTACTAAACTAAGTAAGCTTATCTATTATAGAGACTCGTTAGTACTTACTAGTAATAGTACGCTAGTAAAGGCCTTAATAGTTAGTATAGCTACAATTACTATAACTCTATAAGCTCTCTAAGTCTGGCTCCTTATTACTATTTACGCCTTTAAGCGCACCTTATAATTAGCTCGTTACTAACTCTTAGCCTTATAAAGATTATAACTATAGTAGTACTAACTCGACTAGAGATATAGTTCGCCTTACTAGAGCTAGTCTAAGGCTTAAAAACTATAAAGGCCTTAGTAGAGGTACTATTAAAGAGCTTAGAACTAGTATAGTTAAGGCTAGCTATACTACTTAAAGAGGTAATATAGAGTTTATAGTAGCTATAGACTTTTTTACCTCGGCTATAAGGCTAACTCTAAGTAACTAGCGGCCTTCTTTAAGCTACTCTATAAGCTTATTAATTAGCCTTTATATCTTAGCTAGCTAGAAGAAGGCTAATTTCTACACGTTACTACGACTAAGGCCTTTATAGGTAGTAGAGTACTTAATAATAAGTAGCTTAAGTTAAGCTTAAGTAATAAGGCTAGTCTTCTCTAGCGACTACTCTAAGATTAATAACTAGCTAATATTAATAGCCTCTTTAAATATATGCTTATTATTAAATAGTATCTTACTACTAAGCTTTACTACTAATTTTACCTCTACCTTACAACTGTAATATAGAGTATCTAAGTCGTCTAGATCGCTCTCTAGTAACTCTAGTAACTACGATTAGTATAACTATTAGAGCGGGGTTAGCCCCTTTAGGTTTAGTACTATACTAGGGTTTAGGTCGGCCTCTAGCTAGCGTAGTGCCGCTAAGGGCTTAGTAGCACTAGTACTAGCTCTATACTATAGCTATAATAGCACTATACTAGCACTAGGTACAGGTTAGGTCGTATATATTCTAGACGTAGTATAGTGCTAGGTTAAGTTAGTAGATAAGTAGTGTAGTACTATTAAGTCCTTAGCGTACTCTTACTAGTACTATACTAGAGTCGCTATTCTTATAGTAAATTCTTATAGCAACTACTATGTCCTATAACTCTTATTACTTTTCCGCTCTAAACGCTTAAAGTTATAGTAGGTAAAGAATACTAGAGAGAAGTAAAAGTTATTAATTATTAACCCTTATATATAATTATAACCTAATAGTAATTTATAGAAGATTAACCTAATTAACATTATCTATATAACTCCTATAAGTCTATTTTATATACTTAGCTAGTAAGCTATATACTACCTAGAACTAATACCTTATTATCTTATTATCTACTTTATCCGGAGGACATTCTATCCTTAGTAAGTTTACTCTTATATAAATTACAACTCTTAACTAGTAAACCGGAGTACTAAAGCTATTAGGTAGAGTCTAAGACTAGAATAATTAGTTCTAGGTAGTTTAGCCTTCCTACTAACTTATAGTACAGTTGCGAATTGCCTTAATACTATTAGATTACTAGTTAATAGTAAGTATAAGGCCGTCTAGGGCCTTAATCTCTACCTAAAGGTTATTAATAAATTTATAGTAAGTAATATCGGCCTAATAAATAATAGAGGGGCAAGTAGTAGACATAGTAGTAGATTTGCTTAAATTCTAGTAACTGTTAGTATAAGTTATACTATAGTAACGTAAAGGCATACTAGATAGTTGTTTAAATGTTTCTAAGGAGAGAAAGAAGTAACTTAGCTAATAATCTACTTATATTCCTTAGTATAACAATGGCTATTGTTCGATAATAGCTATTGTTCGACAATAGCTATTGTTAGTATTGTCGTTTTTTTATAATAGACAATAGCTATTATCTATATTATTGTTCTTATAATAGGTAACGCCGGATATATATACCTTTTAGTCGCTATTTCTCCTTCTTTCTCTTAAATTCTCTTTCTTATTATTTAATACTTTCTTCTATAATACCTCCTTCTTACGCTTAACTCTACCCCGACCTAGTAGATCTAATCCTCTTTTAGCCTTATAAGATAACTCCTAGTAACTACGCTAGGCCCTTACACCTACGTTAGTATAAAGCCTATATCTACTATATAACTCTTATATATCTTAACTTTAACAACAACTACGAAATCTAAGCTAAATATATCTATAATAACTATAGAGGTTCGGTACTTCGCTATAAAGCCTACTACACTTATAATACCCCTTATAACTTTATAGGTGTTTCTAATCTAATCTTTCTCTATAATCTAACGAATATTAGTATAATATCTTATAGACTAATAATATCTTCGACCTAATTAACATATAGCGCGCTATTAATTGTCTTATTCTTAATAGAAGAGTAGATTTACTCTTGCTCTTTACTATACGCTATAATGTTAAATATAAGTAAGAGAAGTTAGATTACGTTAACGACAGTAATAACAGTATTTCTTCTAATAACTAATCTAATTAAGGTAGCGTAGTTAAAGCGTCGGCAGGCTAATAGCTTTAGATAGTTATTAATAATATAGACTTATACTTTATAAAGACTTAATTACGTTACCTCTTCCCGTAAGTAACTAAAATTAACTATAATAATAGCACATATAAGCTCTTAAAGTAGAAGTGTTTATATTACCTCCGGCTACACTAGTAGTTATATTACTACTCTAGGTAGTACTATCGGTACTAGCGGTAGAAGCACCTCCCTTGTTATTCTCTTTACTATTAGTATTATTCTAGAAAGTAACTTAACTATTATCGGGCTTAAACCTAGTAAGGAAGTCGGGAGTATAATAAGGTAGATATTAGTAATAGCGTAGAGAGTAGCGTTAGTAATAAGTTAGCTAAGGTCGTAGGTGCCGTAGTAGGGGTAGTTATTAAGGTCAATAATAAGGGGAGTAGCACGGAGATTAGTTATAGCTTTAGCCTTTGTATTATAGTCGATCTATATAATTTCCTCGTTAATGTTTTTATAAGCGGATCTAGCACAACTAATATAGATATAAATATAGTTATATTAAAGATACTAGCGAGTAAGGGAACGAGCTTCCTTAGGGCGGCTAACGAAGGGAGACTATTAGTATTAGTAGGTGGAATTATATATAGTAATAGGGAAGGTATACACGGAAGTGCTTTAGAGTAGATATCGGTATAGATACTATAAGAGCGTTATTGCTTAGAGGCTATTAACTAGATATGCTTAGAATACTAGCCTCTAACCTTAGTAACGTTATACGGTAGATCTTCGTCCTTATTATACTCTTCTTCCTCGTTAACCTCTTTATTACTTAAACTATAGGTAGTAATATCTCTAAAGTTATTACTTATACTATCTATCCTACTATTAGTATTATTGTTAGTAGTAGTAAAATTGTCCGTCTTAGCCGATTAGATGTTTTAAAGATTATTTTCTACTAGCTTAGAGACTATAATTTGTCGAATTGTCTACGGAAGTAGTCTATACCTTTAATTACTAATAATATTCTTCGCTACATTAAAAACACATTTAATACCTACGCTAGTAATTAGTATTATAAGAACATTATAAGTAATATAAGCTAGTTATAGAAATAAGTACTTATTTTCTTTCTACTAAGAAAGAATATTAAATTCTAATGTTTCCTATATAGGTAAAGTTCTAAGGTAATTCTCCTCTTCTATCCTTATTATATAGATGTTACTTTACCCTTACGAAAGTATATTATCTTAGCTAGATACTAGAGGTGTAAAGCTACTCCCTATGTTCGATAAGGAAGGCTTCTTAAACTAGTAAGTAATAGACAAGGCTAGTAGAGGAGGTAGGAGAGTAGTTTAAGAAGGGTAGTTATTATTATAGCAATCGAGGTAGTTAAGGAACTATTTATAGTAAAGTAATTTAAAATATAGTTCCTACGAAGTATACTTATATATACTAAGTTTCTAAGTTAGATCTAAGATTATACTATAATTAAACAGGAAACCTTAACCTTTACTCGTTTGCTTATAATACTTAGAAAGCTTAGTATAACTAGCTTTTACTATATTTTGTATAACTAATAGCTAGTCTAAGTTATTGTTCTCTTCCTAAGTAGACTTAACTATATTAAGGAAGTCGAAAAGAGTATTATATATAAGCTATATATATTATACTAATAGCGTATAAGACTAACTTAGCTAGTTAGTTATATCCTTAAAATTCTCTAGTATTTAGACAACAATCTTTAGATATGCCTATTCGGCGTAGCTAAGGTTAAGGCGTTTTATATCTACGTAATTAATAGATGCTATATCTTAATTAGCTAGCGCTTTATTAGTTTAGAGCTTATATGCAATTATAATCTCCGCGTTAAGCTATTTATTAATAATTAGTTAAAGTTTAATAGCTCGCTTATATATATTATATATTAAGTTCTAATAGGTATAAATGTCCTAAACGACTAAGAGTTATTTACAAGGAGGTAGATATACTTAAAGGGATTTAAAGTGTTAGTAGCGTTAAGGGGATTAGTTAATTATAATACAAATTATATAGAGCTTTAAAATTAGTTAAAAAACTATAAGAAAGAACTATAAGAAATATAACTTACTTTATAGAGAGAATTTAGAACTAATAGAGTTATTTAGATATTATAGAGATACTACTTCTCGAGCTTATTAGCTTTCTTATTGTCCTTAGTAGTTTCTAGCTATAGAGCTTAAATAATATCTTATATAATAAGATTAATTATGTAGGCTAGATATAGAATTATATTCTTAATAGAGAACTAGTATATACTCTTCTTCTTAAGACCTTATTATACTTTAGATCGTAGAGTGTTATTATTGCTTATATTATCTACTATAATAGCGAGAAGACATGTATTAATCTTTTTTTCATTTAGAACCCTTAGTAGTTCTATACTAAGCGTAACTCTAGTATACTATCTACTAATTAGTATAAAATCTAGTAGGCACTTACGTACTTACTAGTTATTGTTAATATAGTATACCTTTATAGCTACAAAACTTAGATAGTTATTCGTAGACTAGCTATCTAGTATAATTAAAACTTTTGTCTAACTACCGAGATTAGTAAGAAGATTAGACTAAATGTCCTTATAGTGCTCTTTTAATAGCTCTAAGGCCTGCGTTCGACCTAGAACATTAGTATATAGCTAGAGGAAATATATAAATTAGAGAAAGAAGGAATTATTAACTGTTCGGAATAACTAATTATAATTAATAAGGACCTTAATAAGCTCTTTTTTAAATTGTTCTAGGGAGAATTATAGTATACGAGATATAGTGCTAGTAGCGTTCGCTTTTAATTGTGTTAGAGCTATCTAAGCTACTAATCGTTTATAGCTAGGAGATTTTATATTCTAGTAGCTTTAGCGTCCGAGATGTTTTATTAGGTGTTTATTACTAATCAAGTTCGTTATTAAGTGTTATAAAGCTCTACTATAGTAGAGACAATATATAAGAGGTGTTCTATTAGTAAGTTTAGCACCTTTATTAAAGTTAGCCTAAATAACTCTACGGCGGGTTATAGAATTCTAGTTTAGTAGGTTTCGTGTTCTACTAACCCTTAATTCGCTACCTATTAATGTTATAGGCTACTATATTTTCTAGGCTTATATAGCTAGCTATTCTTCGAGTAGTATATCTAGTTAGTAGAGTAGACAGCTAACAATTTTAATAGTTTTATAGAATCGAGTAGAGGATAGATTATTCTAGTAATTAACACGGAACTCTTTAAGCTTATAGGGGAGAGGTAGTAGTAGCGTAATAACTTCTAAGAGTATCCGTAGTTAAGGATCGACTAAGTCTTTATTAAACACTAATATTTTAAGAGTAGAGATATAGAATATTACTATTACGAACCGTCTAAACATAGTCTACGCTAGTAGTCTAAGCTAAGCTAAGAACGAGGTAGTTCTACTTCTATAGTAGTATAGTACTAAGGTAAGAGTCGGAGAAGGTATATCTTATAGATAATAAAGTACAATTAGATAGTATTATAAAGGCTAGCCTTAGTAATACTAGTGTTCGCTATCTAGACGAGGTTAACTATAGTACTTATATAAGGTAAAGACTATTCCTATATATATATTCTTTACTATATACTCTATATACTCTATATACTCTATAGCGAGAGTTAGGAGTAATATAGAGTACACGTCTACTAGTAACCTATACGCTCTATAGTTTTAGAGGTAGAGCCGCTAGAGAAGATAGAGAACTAGGTAAACGTCGGGCTAGGTCACGTAATAACCTTAGTAGTTTAATTAGTCCTAACGTCTCTACGCTCTAGCTATTCTACTAGTTTATAATATTACTCTTCTTCTTTAATCGAGTTGTCCTAATAAGTAAGTATCCTTTCTTATCTTTATATGCTATATACTAAATATGCCTCCTAGTTATTAAAGGTATAGTAAATCTAGTACCTCTATATAAAAGAATTTCTTAGAGTTTATTAAGCTATTCGGAACTAATATACTATAGACTTGTTCTTGTTATAAATCGAAGAGGCTAGACTATAAGGTCTATATTCGGTTAGGTATCTATAGCTAGTATGTCGTAAGTAACTACTTAGGTTATAATATTTAAGTAACAAAATCGGAATAGTAGTATCTCTAGTCTAAGTATATTCGTTTACGAAAGGAATTAGTTATAGCTAAGGCTACTAGAAGGAGAGCTAAAGAAGCTTATAAAAAGGCAAAAGAGGCTTATTAAAGAGCTATAGGTAATAAGCTTTACCTATATAAAGAGATATAAAAGTTAGAGGACAAGGTAGAGAAAGTAATCTCTTTAGAGGAGACTCGTATTTAAATCCTAGAGTAGAAGGAAATGCTATCGTCAGTGGATTCTATCCTACTATAGAACTAGTAATTATTTATGTCTAACTCTAACTAGAGTTCTCTATTTAGTAACGATTAAGGTGCTTCTATTAGCTAAGTAATCTTCCTTAGCTATTCTCGTTTTTGTTTAGTATTAGGAGTACTAGGTCTGTCTAGTTAGTTTACTTAGAATAGGTTCTCGATCTAGTAATCTAGAATTACTTATAAGGTAAGGTACTTCTCTAGTTCCTATGTTACTTCGCTATACTAATGTCCCTTCTAGTAAATAAGATAGTAGCGTTTTTCTTTTATAAGTTTATAATATAAAATCCTTTCGATCTTATACTATAGCTCCTATGTTTCTTTATCTAGTTTAATAGGTCTAGGTATAGCGTTCTATAGTACTCTCTCTAGTAGTAATATATAGAAGACTAGATAGATCCTTATATGTCTTAGTAGTTCTAGTTTATATACGTTCTTGTTTTTCTTTTCTAGGATTTTAAAAGGTCCTAGTTTAGTGTAGTTAAGTTTCTTACTTAGTCTTTTAGTCTTAATGTTTTTACTAAGGAGATAAACCTTCTCTCTCTCCTTTAGAATTAGTCCCGTAATTCTCTTCTAGTTAGTAAACTCTACTATTCTTTATAATATAAATACTATATCGTAGTATAGCTAGTTATATAGTTTCTTAATGTTAGCTACTAGTATATTAGCATCCTTAGATATTAGCTTAATTCCGAGTATGTCGTAGTATAGATCTAGGTATATTCTATAGTTTACGTAAAATAGTAAAATTCTATTTACTGACTTTCTATTATTAATAGCAAGCTCTATAAGTAGTAATAGCGTTACCTATAAGTCTTACTTATAGTTTAGGTAGCACCGTAGGTACTACTCTAGTACTTAATTTGCCTATTTAGTTTATTCGTCTATTTATAGATAAAAGAAGGTTAATAGCTTATGTTTAACTCCTAGTAGGTCTATAAATAATTACTAGAATTATAACGTAAATAGCTTATTCCTATTAGTTATTAGGTCTCTTAGTACTCTATATTATAAAATAATTATTCGGAGGAAGGTAAAGACTATATCCTCGGTAATTACTATTGTCTTATATAGTATAAAGTAGTAATACTTCGTAAACCTATCTACTAGAACTAGAATGCTATTATACTTTATACCTATAAGAGGTTCTTCTAATAGTAGTAGAGGTCCTATAAAGTCTATCGTAACTAATTACTATAGTTTGTCTAGTAGTAGTAAGAGTTATAATAGGCTATATAGCTTGTGTTATAAGTGCTTAGACTTATAGTATATATTACATGTAGTAATATACGTCTTAATATTGTTTTAGAGTTCTTTCTATAGGTAGTTTTATATAATAAGTTTAATAGTCTTATCGATCCTACTATATCCCGCTATTAGGTTATTATAGTACATTTAAATAACTTCTTTCTTCTATTCTTATATAAGCTCCTAGGTAAGGCTATATAACTACTCTACCTTCGGGTACTTATAGACTAAAGCGCTATCTTACTACTTTAGTATAGAGGCCTCTATTATTGTTATATTCTTTAAGTAGTCTAGTTATCGACTAAGAGCGTCTACTCTACTATTCTCTAATCTCTTAACATAGTAGATCTAAAAGTTATAGCTTATAAGTGTTTCTAACTATCGAACCTATTATCTATTAAGAACCTTAGTTATTGTCTAATATAATAGGTTCTTATAGTTAGTATAGACTTATATAGGTAAGGTTATTCCTTCTAGGTATACTCTCTACTTATAGAATGCTTCTATAATTACAAGTAACTCCTTGTTATATATATCGTAGTTAAGTTTAGGTCTAGTTATTTTTCGTAAGTAATATATAATTAGGCAGCATTATTCTTCTATATCCTTCTACGCTAGATACGCTTCTATTATAAAGTCTAAGGCATCTATTTCTAGTAGTGCCTATTAGTCTAGGTCGAAGAGTACTAGGATAGGTACTATTATAAGTCTAAACTTTAGCTCCTTAAAGGCCTACCTATATTTTTCGTTAAAGATAAAGCTAGTTTTCTTTTTCGTAAGGTTAGATATTAGCGTAGCTACTCTAGAGAACTCCTTAATAAACTTATAGTAGTAGTTAAAGAACTCTAGTAGCGCTTAAACTTCCTTAACTATTATAAGTTCCGGCTAGTTATTTACTAACTTAATCTTCTTTAGATCGGGTCTAATACTATTAGTAGATATAATATAGTCTAGAAATTATATCTTATACTTATAGAACTTATACTTAGAGAGTTTTACTAGTAGGTCTTTCTCTTTTAGTTTCTATAGTACTTTATAAATATGTCCTATATATTTGTTATATATCTTTAAGAAGATAATAATATTATCTAAATATACTAAGATAAAGTTATCGAGGTATTCTTATAGAGTATTATTAATTAACTCTTAGAAGGTTACGGGAGTGTTAGTTAATCTAAAGAGTATAACGAGGTACTTATATAGACTCTATTATATCCTAAAAGCCGTTTTCTACTCCTTACTCTCCTTTATTTATACTTGATAATAGGCGTCTCTAATGTTAATTACGGTAAACTATTTAGCTCTAAGAAGTTAGTCTTAAAGTTTGTTAATCCTTAGTAGGGGATAGTAATTCTTCCTAGTAAGTGTATTAAGTTTCTAGTAATTAATATATATTTATAATATTCTATTCTTTTTTAGTACAAAAAGTACTCTATATATAATAGAGAATTTTAATAGTTGTATAAATCCTTTAAGTAAGTACTTATCGATATAGTCCTTAAGAATATTCTTCTCTTATTTTAATAGTAGTATAAGACCTTAATAGTGTGTTAGGGATTTACCTTCTTTAAAAGGTATTTCGTAATTCTATAGTTTATATTAGGGCAAGGCTATAATACCTTTTCTTTCTTTAAATAAATCCTTAAAGTCTTTATATTCTAGCGAAAGTGCTTAGTTACTTACGCTAGTAATAGCTCTAACTATTAGTCGTACCTATACTATTCTTATAGTTAGTATCCGTAGAGCCGATTATACTCTCTACTTTCTATAATTATACTTAGGGAATTCGAGTATTTCTTTAATCTAGTCTACGTCTAGATTATGTTATTAAAGCTAGTCTATACTAAGTACTATATTATACTATATGTCTACTATATCGATTAATCGTTTTTCTATATATGTTCTAATTTTAATTATAACGTTTCGTAATTCCTAAGTTACTTTCCTATCCTTTCCTATAGAGGTTCTATCTACTATAGTAAGTAGGTAAGGTAACTCCTTCTAATGTTAATAAGGTTTAAGCTAATTAGTAACTGTTATAGAGACGTAGCTATAGTTAGCTTCTAAATCTATTATTACTCTTACCTTATTTCCTTATATTCTAACTTCTAGTATAAAGTAATTTAACATATAGATCTTTATTATATTAAGGCTTTAGCTAGTGTTATTATCTTACCTCCTTAGGCGATAACTAGCTAGTTTTTTATCATCGTAGCTTCTTAGATAAATAGCTAATCCCTTTCTATACGTATCTACTATTAGTACTATATCTATTAGGTAAGTTATATCTTGTCGTTATTTAATATAATAAGGTAAACTTCTAGCGCCTAAGTTCCTTAGTAACTATAAAGTCTAATAATTCTCTACTAATTACACTAAGTAGTAGTATATACCCGTATAGGTATAACTACTCCCTCTAGGTATAGCTAGGTATTTACATTAAAGATAAATATAAGTTAAGTAGATTTATATTATTGTGTTCTATTCTAGTAGTAGGTGTATATTATTATATAGTTTCTCTATATCTCTATAAGGTATACCTTAAGTCGTCTACCTAGTAGTAGTATATCGTTATTGTTATTGTCGGATAAGTCTTTATCTATATTATTATATTATAGTCTTTTAGTATATTCTTCGTTATATTTCTCTTCGTCGCTACTACTCCTAGTATAGTTATAGTTAGTAAGGCTATACTAAGTACATTCTCGTACTTAGCTATAGGGAATAGTACTACCTATTTTAATTACTAAGAAGTCCGTAGTATATTTAAGACTAATAGCCTCTTCTCTAAGTATATCGTGTAAGTAGATAGTATAGTACTATTTATAATCTAGATTTGTACATTTCTAGAGCGATATATAATATACCTTTCCTTATAGTTCGCTATAAGAGCTAAAGGTAAGGCTACTATATTATTATATAGCACTTACGTCCTAATACTTTATTTCGATAATTGTATATTAGTAATTATTACTAACTACCTTCTAAGGTTAGTCGATGTTACTACTAATTATAGAGAGCTCTTCTAGGTTAGGTTTCTAGTCTAGCTATTTCGTTAGTTGTCTACGCTTAGATAGCTTATATAGGAACTAACTAGATCCCTGCTTATCTAATAAGTGAATATAATAAGAGTTATTATAATATGCTATCTATAATAGCGTTACGTATTAGCTTTATTATTTACTATTAGTCGTAGAGATATTAAGTATAATATTTAGAGAGAATTCTATTACCTCTTAAGTTATTATAGACTCCTTCTATATTTCCTTACCTATACTAAAGGTCGTTAGGTCTTCTATAGTAGTATTAGCCTTTTTTTCTACTAGCCTAGCAACTATTATATATAATCTATTAGCTAGCGCCCCTTATTAGTAGTCCCTAGCCCGATACCTAAGTCTTTTACACTTAAAATATAGATTGTCTTATCTATACTTCTCTCTCTCTTTTCTACTAAGGAACTTTCCTCTATAGCTATAGTCTTATACCTATAAGAGGCAGCCTTCGTATATAGTATTAAGTTCTATAGGGTCTCTATAGTTTCGGGAGGAATGCGTATATCTAGTATTTACCTTATATTCTCTATAACGTTCTATATGTCGTTTATAGAGTTAGTTATTAATAGTAATTGTAGTATCTACTAGTTCTTAGAGGCTATTAGGTAGCTTAGGTATTATTTAGTCTTTAACTAAGTCGCTTAGTCCTTAGTAGAATACTAAATGTTTAGTACTATTATTCTAGTCTAGGTATATTACGAGTTATTAGAACTAGGAATAGTACTAGGCTATAGACCTACATTGTTATAGTTATTAGATCTTTGTCGTAGTAACGTACTTCTTGTTAGGTATATTAAAGACTTACTTAATCTTTACCTAGAAGATACTAAAGCTCTTAAAGATAGCCTTTATATCTAGGCCTAGTTATCTATCTAGGTAGCTACTTATATAAGGCTCGAACTACTCGAAGGTAGCGCCTTTTAGGTATATCCCGGCATAGAGGACCTTTACTACGTTATTAGCGTACTTATCTCTCTCTAGAGTAAAGAAGGCTTTAAGTTAAATAAGGAAGCGCCTTAAGTAGGCATAGTCCCTATAGAAGAGTTCTACCTCTAACTTAGGCTTACTCTATTCTTCCTCTATACTAAGAGACCTTCTATGTTTACCCGAGGTTAAACTAGTAGTAGACATGTCGTTAATAGTAAGCTTTCCTAGCTTACTAGCAATTAAAGATACTAATAGTAACTTAGAGCGAGAGTTACTTATTAACCTCGTAGCGTGCTATACTATAGTAAGAGTAGTTAAAATGTTATAAACTGTCTAAATATAGTCTACACTAGTAGTCTAAGCTAAGCTAAGAACGAGGTAGTTCTACTTCTATAGTAGTATAGTACTAAGGTAAGAGTTAGAGAAAATATATCTTATAGATAATAAAGTACAATTAGATAGTATTATAAAGGCTAGCCTTAGTAATACTAGTGTTTACTATCTAGACGAGGTTAACTATAGTACTTATATAAGGTAAGGACTATTCCTATATATATATATTCTTTACTATATACTCTATATACTCTATATACTCTATAGCAAGAGTTAGAAGCAATATAGAGTATACGTCTACTAGTAACCTACGCGCTCTATAGTTTTAGAGGTAGAGCTACTAGAGAAGATAGAGAACTAGGTAAACGTTAGGCTAGGTTACGTAATAACCTTAGTAGTTTAATTAGTCCTAACGTCTCCGCGCTCTAGCTATCCTACTAGTTCGTAACAATTACTAGCTATATAATAAGAAGTAGAAGACTATAAGAATACTCTATAAGAATCTATTAGCTACTCTTAATTTATAGATTAAAAAAATTTTAATAGTGTAGAACTAGAAAGCTACTAAAACTATAGTCTAATTTTTCTAACTTAAGGTTAATCTATTTATTCTTATCTATATTGTCCTTACCCTTACTCTCCTTATTAATATTATTACTCTTATCTATTGCCTTATTATTATCTTTATCCTAATTCTCTTTATTAGAATTGTTAAAGTCTTTAGTAGTAACTACCTCGTAGTATGTTTTAGCTACTTCCTTAGTCTTATACTTGTTAGGTTCCTTATTAAGAAGGTTCTTAATCTTAGAGTTGTTCTTAACTTCTTCTTTAACTTTGTTATTACTATACTTAACATAGTAATTGTTAGATTTAAGTAAAATATTATTATTCTTATACTTAAATTCTAGTTCGGGAGTAGGTTTATATTTACTTTAATAAATTAGTATATAACTATAAGAAACAACTATAAGAAATAATATATATCTAATTATCCGCCTATACTACTTAGAGTTTAGTAGGTGTTATATTCTTAATAAACTTCTTAAACTTAGCTTAGTTACTATTATTATAGTTGCTAGTATTATATAGTAAGTTAACGCTATTACGGTAGATCTTATAGGTCTATTTCTTAAGAATTCCGCTAGTGCCGAGAAGATATTTTACTTAGCAATTTAGAAATATATTTATCTCGTTATAGAGCACCTTCTTTATATAATTAGCAAGGAGTTACTTATAGCAAAGAAGAGTATTAGCTTTATAGATACTACTTTATTTTTAGTAGATAGATATAAACTTATCCTCTAACTATTCCCCTATATAGAATTAGTAGATATACCGTAAGAATATGCTATAAGAAATATACTACTCTACTAGGTATAATAGTAAGTCTCCGCTATCTTCTTATATACTATATTAAAGGTAGCTTCTTTCTCCTTATCGAACATTACTTAGAATTCCTTAGAGTTCTTAAGTTTTGCCTTAAGTATACGTTTTATAGAGCAATTAGCATTACTAGTAGTAGTAAGGGCTTTCTCCTCTATACTAGCTTATATAGTATAATCTCTTTATAAAATAGCTCGCTAGGTATTACTAAGCTATACTTTCTACTATAGAATTCTAAGGGGGTAGCTATAGTAAGAAGTTCTAGTATTCTAAAAGCGATTTTTAATTTAGTATTTAATCTTATCGGCCTCGGAATTAAAACCCTATAGTCTAGTTAGTATTTAACTATAAGAAGCATCTATAAGAATTACTCCTATTATAGTAAGAATTACTTTCTCTTCCTTAGTTATTTCTTTAGTCTTAATTACTAAGGCATTAGTTATCTCTTTCTCTTTACTAAAGGTTTACTAATCTATAGGATTAGTAGATATTATAGATCGAGAATTAGTAGTAATTTATAAGAGAAGGTAGAATATTAAGTATAATAGAGAGCGAGATATAAGATATAAGTTTTATAAGGAGAAGATAAGAAGAGAAGAATTTAGTATTTCTTATATATATAGTAAATAGAGTAGCTAGGAATATAAGTAATAATAGGTATTAATCCTATTATTATACTAATATAAAGTTATTAATATTGTTAATATAAAGTCGTTATAGTAGAGAATAACAATACAAAATTCATATTCTATATACTATTATAAATTCCTTAATAAGGCTTAATATCTCGCTCTTAGTATTTTCGCCTTACTCTTCTCTACCTTTATAAACAAATTTCAATAATTAATTTAATAAATTTATATAGCTATAGCTTATAAGAAGCAAGTAACACCTCTAAAAAGAGTAAAGCTAAGAAAGTAAGGCACTAAGAAAACTACTACTAAAAAGCCTACTATAGGTAGTTACGTAACAAAATTTAGACTAGTATTAACTAGACAAATTTACTAGGCGAAGAGCTATAGGTTTAAGCTAGGCAGTTAGTTTCTTATAGTAAATTCTTATAGTCTTATATCTAATATAGTATAGCTATTACTCTCTAAGAGATTTATCACTACTAGAAGATAACTAAACTTCTTATATATAAGCTTCTCTTCTCTTATGTTATTTATAATATTACGTAAGATATTAAGTTAACACTTATAAGTAGAGATTTACGCTTTATACTAGATACTATTAAGTGTCTCTAGGAAGTAAGTAAGGCAATACTAGTAGAATATTTTAAAGGTATATTAACTATGCATTTAGAATATATAATACCTTATACTAATAACTATAGTAGACTATAATCTTAATGCTATCTATACTAAGCGTTATACTATTATATAGAAAGACTCTTAGCTTACTAGGAAATATTATAATAAGTACTACCTACTTACTTTCTCTAATTAGTAAGACCTCTTCTCTATAATACTATAAGAATAGACTATAAGAAATAGGTAGGTTTATTTTTATATAGACTAGACTATTAAATTTCCTTTCTATAGACTTATTATAATACTAAAGTATAGTATAGTAGCTATAGTCGCCTTAAAGCCTAACTAAGGCGTAGTACTATAACGTAGTATAATACTAGAATTTAACCCTAGTACTAATTCGGTGTAGTGCTATTATAGTATAGTATAGCGCTATTATAGTGTAGTACTATTCTTACTTAACTATAGTGTAGTACTAGTACTAGTATAGCTCGGCGTAGTACTAGTACTAGTGCTAATATAGTAGGGTATAGAGCTAGTGCTATTTAGTTTAGTACCGGGTGCTAACCCGCTAAGAATAGCTCTATACTAGCACTAGGGTTAGCCTTTAGCTACTCTAACTCTGCTCTAATAGTTATACTAACTACGATAACTCTAGTACTTATATAGCCTCCTCTTACATTATATCTACCTCTTTAACTAACTGTCTTAGCTAGTCTCTTACTAGTGTTAATCTTATCTAGAAGTGTATTAGTTATACTATAGCTTAGAAGACATAGTATATAGCTTGCTTAGTAAGTCGCTTAAGAGCTTAGTTAGCATTTAGAACACTTAGATAAGCTACTACTAGAGGTACTTAAGGTGCTAGAGTATATAGCCTAATTATTAGTCCTTAGTAGAGGTGCTTCTCTACCTTATCTAGAGAGCTTAAGGAGAGAGTTAGCAACTATAATAATTGTCTTACTAGTAGTAACAATAGTAGTAACAACGCTAGAAGGCTAGAGCCTATCTCTATTGCCTCCTACGCCGCCCTAGAGAGTCTCTTTACACAGCTAGTATAATAGCTAGTCTATATAGTAGTACACTTACGAGCTATAACTACTAGCTTAATCTATACTAGTGCTCTATTATACCTTATTTCAGCTTCAATTTTTACTTGATTTAGCGCTAATAACGAGCAATTACTATCTATATTATCTCTGGACTTCTGGCCACCAAATTTTAGTGACGCGAGGTCGGCACAAAATACTGCCAAGCCCGGGGGTGGCTCGTTTAAAGCGAATTCGACTGTACTTTAGGCTTCCCTCTCGCCATCTCGCGGATCTATTGTTTGATTTTGCAATTGACACGAAATAGCTGGTTGCCCAATGTACCTTCTGTGAAGTTACTGTCATAGAATAGGTAGTGAAAGTCGCACAGATTATTCTAAAATTTGACGCCGCATCGCTACGGGAAGGAGAAATACCAAGAGGCCGACCTTTCTTCTTCGGGACTTGCTCATTTCCCACTTCACGCTTCTTCAGCCCAGCGCCGCAAAAGACAGCAGGCATCCCATGTCTTCTTCACCAAATTATTTGGACGCCTCACGGTCTGCCTAGCTGCGAGGATAATTTCCTTTGTGCAGCTGCGCCGTGAAGGATGGTTTTGCTTGGGTCTGTGTCCATGCTAGGAAAGGTCACACACAGGGCACGGTCGTGATAATGCTTGACTATTGCTGTAGAGATGGCGCAGGTAGAGCCAAAGAACTTTTCTTATATCTCGTCTTCGGCGCGCCAGTCCTTGCTGTCTTTGTTTCTACGTTGGTTTGTGAGACCTAACATTCGACCCTTTTCGCCACAGTTCAAAGACCTTTACACATACCATACATAATGCGGAGATCTCATATATCAACGGCAGTGGCTGCACTGGCCGTCGGCCAATCCCAAGCATGCACCTTCACAGCCGCCGCCTGGAGTGGGCTCACATGTGCTTCTTTTGCTTCACAATGGTCTCTCTCGACAGAGACGTTCATCTCATGGAACCCTTCAGTAGGCGCCAACTGTGCCAACGGCCTTGTGCCCGGCAACAAATACTGTGTCGAAGGTGGCACTGCTTCGACACCTGCCCCTCCCGGTGCTCCTAGCCCTACACAACCCGGCATCAACTCGAATTGTACATACACCTCCCGACATTCAGCGTAAACCATCACTGACCTCTGTTCTAGGCGCCAACTTCTACCCCGTCGTAAGCGGCGACTTCTGTCAAAAGATCGCCGACCAATTCCGCATCACAGTAGCCAACTTGTAAGCCCCCACCTCCCTCCTCCTCACCACCTCTAACCCCACCAGCCTCTCCTGGAACACCGCCATCAACTCCGCCTGCACCAACCTTCAACCCGGCTACTTCGTCTGCGTCGGCCTCTCCTCCCAAGGCGGCTTCAAAGACTCCTACCCGGGCCTCGAAGGCATCACCTCCCTCTCCGGCTTCGACCTCGTCCCGTCCAACACCGCCAACCCCCTACGCGTCGCCGGCCGCGTCCTCGGCGCCGGCCTCTACCCAGACAACACCTGGGTCGACTGGCTCAACACAGTCGAATGCGAATCGCCCTCCTCACCACGTCGCTTCGACCAAACCTGCGCCACGCGGGCCTTCGTCGCCGCCGTCTCCTCCGCCGTCCAATACGTCGCCAACACCCCGCAACTCACCTACGGCACCAACGCCGCCGCCATCCGCGTCATCGGCCCCTACTACAACCGCCTCAACCAATTCAACGCCTACACCTCGGACAACGGGCAGGGTAAATCCTGCACGGACTGCCCCGCCCCCGCCAACCCTCAGACCGTCACGAGTTGGAAGGGCACCTTCCTCCCCGACGGGACGCAGTATTTCCTCAAGACGAGGAGGATAAAAGTCACGTGCAAGAAGGCTTGCGGGGCCAAGGATGTTAACGTGGTGAATTTGGAGGCGGTGCTGCCGTTGATTTCGGATAAGATTAGGGAGCAGAGAGGGGCCGGCGCGAATTTCTTCCTTTGGAGGGCGACGACGTTGGAGGTGGTTGCGAGATGTAGGGTTACGTATGCGCAGGGGATTTGGTTTGATAGGGTGGATGGTGGGGCGGATTTGGTGTACGGTGGGCAGGAGGCGGGGAGTTGTTTCAAGCAGCCCTAGGAGGGTAATGTTTAGGGGTTTAAGATCGTGGGCGTTGGGAGGGAAGTGGGTGGTGGTTGCATGGCGGTGGGGTTTGTGGACTTGATTGCATATACGTATTGTACACGACCACTGTTAATCAACGAGAGTCATGTCACTTGAGGTCATGTTTGGTTTGAATGAGAAGTGCATTGTGATCGCCGCTACTGAGAGCCCTTGCTATGCACCGTGGTAACATCGTCATGCTCTGCAGAGACCCGTCCTCACAGCTGGTGAGACAGATCCCGAAACTCCTTGCTTTTGCGTATCGTACAGCCGCTGGCTGAGAAAGATGCCTCGCAGCATCGACCAAGAATATGCTATCTAAACACGCAGAAAAGGGAGAAATTTCTGTCGGCTTGCGCACATTGCTGCTGATCACAGATGTGGGGTGCACGACTCACCTCGACGGTTGTCCTAGAATATGGAGCCATCGATAGACAATTACTGGCAGAGGTCTAGTTGAGCTTATAGTCGCCTGCTCTGCGTAGAGGTTGATAGGGCACAAATGCTCTGGTCGGTGTAGAGCGTGTCTTCGCATGTATCAGTCTGGTCCTGGTGGTTGCTCTAGGTACGTACCTCGGGCTGGCTCCTGCTTGGTGGTATATCGCTGGATCCAGACTCGTTGTGAATAATGACGTTGTTGCTTATCGGGAAAGCGGCTTCTGGTCGCTGCCACGCAGGTGGTGGACTGCCTGAGCCTAATGGCGATAGGGAGGGATCCCTCTCGACGAACGGCTCAGGCTCATACTCATCATCGTCAGATGCCTCCTCCATGCTGGCACTTCCGGCCTGCAACTCTTCTTTCGTGCTCTCGGGTTCTTCCTCGACCTCTCCGCTGCTCGAAGAAGATGCAACTCCTTTCGTTAGATTGTCTCCTCCTGTCGTGTCTTCATGGACCGCTCGCGAATCGGATGCCACCTGACTGGATGCATCTTCACTCGACATGTCCATGGCGTCTGAATCGTCACTTTCCGATTCCTCGTCTTCAGAAGTACTTTGTTCGACTGAACCTTCTCTGTCGGCTGACTTCATCTCGTATTCTTGCTTTTCTTCGACGGGTGACTCTGAGATGTCCATCGACATGTCATCGTCGTCATCTTCTTCGAAGCTTGAAGAGTTTGAGGACAATACAACATTGCCACCAGAGGCGTCGTGTTTGTGTCCAGACGCGCCATCAGCAGAGTCAGAATCCTGTTCGATCTCCTGCTCGATCTCCTGCCCAGCCTCGTTCGCGACCTGGTCGCTGTCCATCGATGAGTCGTGACTGGAACTTTCAATCTGATCGCCGACTAGGACATCATTCTCCTTGTTCATAGGCATATCGACCTCCGCATTAGTCTCGATCACGGCCACACTTTGCTCGACTCCCTTTCCGTTCGTGGTCGCTGTTGCGGCAACACCGTTACGATCCAATGCTTTCGGAGGCGATTGCTTCTCGGGCTGTGACTGAGGTCTTCGCGATTGAAGTACCTCTTCGCCTTGCGTCATGGGCGACGCGGATGGCGCAGCTTGACGTTTTCTCTCCTCGCGAGCTTTGATCTCAGCCTTGATCTTCTCAATGTCCCGCTCCATATCTGCGACGTTCCTCACTTGAGCTTCATCATCTTCGTCTTCGGAACTGCTGGCTTCAATGACCACGCTGTCATAGTGCTCCGATCCCACCGACTGATGCCAATCTGGCGATGGTCTGTTGCTGTCGCTTGCCGTGCCTCCGTACAGGTCGTCAGACTCGTTCAGGTCCGCGGCTGTGGGTCTGTTGCGCGCACTTCTGTTTGGAAGCGGTGGTGTCGCTAAAGCTGGCGTCGTTGCAGAAGGAGTGGTTGGTTTGGAGTCGTTCGCACTCCTCGGGGCAGACTCGATAAGTTGATCGATTTCGGCGGACAATTTGTCCGACGCCGCCTTTTCTGCTGCAAGCTTCTCGGCTCGTTCGGCGCGAAGGGCAGCCAATTTCTTGGCCAGTATAGTATTCATGTCGGGTCTGGGTGTGAACTTTGGGGTTGTCGCCGTTGCTGCATTAGTGCTTGGTATTTTCGCGGGAGGTGTCGGTGCCGGTACATTAGCCTTATTGATAGTGGGCAGTTGCTTCTTGATAGCTGGTGCTGGAGGCGTGGAGGCAGTCGCTTTCTTGGTTTTCAACTCTTGCAAACGAGCCAAGTAGGCGTTCCGATCCTGTGGTACAGACTTTGGCACGTTCTGCTTTTGAGAACTGAGTGTCGTTGCCGGAACGCCTGAAGAAGTCTTGCGGTCGATTTGAGGTATGACCGCGGAGTTCGGTTTATGTTGAGCTGGGCTTGATTCTGAAGCAGCTACTGCTTGTGATGGCTCAGGTGCTCCCATGACCTGATCTCGGATTTGATGTGTAATTTGCGTCAGTCTGCTCAGCAGAGCGTCCGGATCGCGGCTCTCACGTAACAATGCCGAGAGGATCAACAGGCTTCGCTTCTCATGGTTCTTCAATTGCGCAGCTCCTCTCACAGAAAGCTGAAAAGTGGCGCCACTTTCGCCAGTGTGTTGACGAACAGCTGGTGGACCACTCAGGTCATCACTTGCCTTGCGCTTCAATCCACTGGTTGCAGATGGACCTGATGAGCTCCTACTCATAGAGATATCGCTCAATTCACCATCCTCTCTCTCGGACTGACTGGTTTGCAAGAACTGATCTTGAGGCAATTGCAAGCTTGATTGTCGATTATAGGCAAAAGCTGATGCATTCGATTGCCTGGCTGCTTCATCATTGTGAAAGGTCTGCGATACCGGTTGGGGAGCGACGTAAAAAGCACTGTCAGATTGCCGTGTTGTAGCGTCTGAGTGAAGCGTCGCTGAAGGAACTGAAGGTTGAAAAGAGAGCCCAGGTATTCCCAAGGACAACCCTGGTATTTGTGACATTTTGAATTTTGGCGAAGTCCCACATAAGGGCTTGCAGTTCTGTCACGATCTGAATCGACGTTAGTATAGATGGTGCTGACACTACTGCGAGAGTGTCGCGTAGGAACGAGGAGTTGTTGCGGAACAAAGGAAGCTCAAGAGTGCAGTAGGGTCGCCACAGAACCTGCCATCAATGATGCTTGATGGGCGGCTAGGTACAAAATGAAATTCACGCGAGGTCAGTCGCGTTACCTAATTCGGCTAGATTCATTCCTTTCGAAAAAGCAAGGGACCGAGCCGCCCTAGCCGCAGAGCCGCATTTCTGTTTACTCGTCGGGTCAACAAAGCAACCACATCTTCACCAAAGCTTCCCATTTCGCCAATCGATACCGTCAGTGCAGCCGGCGCAAGTCTGTGCTTGTCATTCAATCGCCGTTGTACATACATTTTGTCGCTTTTTGCTCTCTCACACCTTTTGTTCTTCAGACTGCCCCGCCATGGCGTTTTGAGATCGTCTCGTCGCCGGAAGGTAAGAAGGTTAGAAGGCTTGATACGACTTTACGATGGCTTCACAAGCTCAAGCTGGGCCTCGATGGCGCAGCAGTCCATTCAGCAGAGATAACGCATCACCATCACCTGGACCGCCTCCTGGGCATGCGCGATCGAAGTCGGCCATAATGCAGATGCCCCTTACGAAGCCAGCCGGGTCATCTCACGCGCGCACAAATTCTCTCGCGGATGCTGGACTGTCTGCTTTGGCTACGAAATCGAATAATGCATCTTCTCCCCGGCAAGGTTCACCAGGACCTGGTACGTTTGCGCCCAAATTCATCAAGACCGAGCTCGATGGGAGCTCTGATCGCGTTGGTGGAATTGAGGGGGAGAACGACTTTTCAGGACGACGGTATGTTTGGGTCAAGGATGCGGAGAAGGCATTCGTAAAAGGTTGGGTCGTGGAAGAAGTCTCGGACACGATGTTACGGATACAATGCGAAGATGGCAGTGTAAGGACAGTCAAGAGCCACATGAGGTACGATCGCTGACTTCTCGACACAGCAACGGAACATCGAGGCCGATAATGTCGACAAGGTGAACCCAGCCAAGTTCGACAAAGCCGATGATATGGCAGAACTCACCCATCTCAACGAAGCATCAGTAGTGCATAACCTGCACATGAGATACGAGGCGGACTTGATATACACATATTCTGGACTCTTCTTGGTCACGGTGAATCCGTATTGTCCTCTGCCAATCTATGGCCGGGACTTTATCAACATGTACAAAGGGCGGTCAAGGGAGGACTCGAAACCACACATCTTCGCTGTAGCGGACGAAGCTTTCCGGAATCTGGTAGATGAGGGCGCAAATCAGAGTATCCTGGTAACGGGAGAATCAGGAGCTGGAAAGACAGAGAACACAAAAAAGGTCATTCAATACCTGGCATCGGTAGCGACTTCAGAGACACCTAGAGTCAAGGCTGGATCCAAGCAGGTTTCCAACCTCTCCGAGCAGATCCTACGTGCGAACCCGATCCTGGAGGCGTTTGGTAATGCTCAGACGGTTCGAAACCACAACTCTTCGCGGTTCGGCAAGTTCATCCGAATCGAGTTCACACGAGCCGGGCAGATTGCAGGAGCATTCATCGACTGGTACTTGCTGGAAAAGAGCAGAGTGGTTCGAGTGAACAACCAGGAGCGGAACTACCATATCTTCTATCAATTGCTGCAGGGAGCCGACCGATCACTTCGAGAGCATCTGCTTCTGGACAAGTCCGACTGTGAAGAATTCGAGTATACGAGACATGGCAATGACTCGATCCCCGGGGTATCAGACGAGTCTGAGTGGAATTCTTTGATCGAAGCCTTCCATGTCATGGGGTTCAACGAGAAGGACCAAAGGTCAATCTTGCAGACGATCGGTGCTATCTTGCACTTGGGCAATATTGTCGTGGACAAGGAGAGCTTGCGTGGAGACCAGGCCACGATCAGACAGAGCTCCATGCCATCTGTCGAGAAGTTTTGTAGACTCGCTGGGATATCGACCGACATGTTCGTCAAGGGCTTGCTACATCCAAAAGTCAAGGCAGGCCGAGAATGGGTGGAAAAGGTTCAGACACCGGAACAGGTTCGTCTAGCTGTGGACGCTCTGGCAAAGGGTATCTATGAGCGAGGATTTGGCGATCTCGTAAGCCGCATCAACTCCAAGCTCGATCGATCGTCTGGAGCCTCGGACGATACTCATTTCATCGGTGTTTTGGATATTGCTGGTTTCGAGATCTTCGACAACAATAGCTTCGAGCAGCTGTGCATCAATTACACTAACGAGAAGCTCCAACAGTTTTTCAACCACCACATGTTTGTCCTGGAGCAAGAAGAGTATGCTCGGGAACAAATCGACTGGAAGTTCATCGATTTTGGCCGTGACCTACAGCCAACTATCGATCTGATTGAATTGACGAATCCAATCGGTATCTTCTCTTGCCTGGATGAAGACTCTGTCATGCCAAAAGCGACAGATCGATCATTCACGGAGAAGCTTAATTCACTCTGGGATCGTAAGACACCAAAATACCGAAAGTCACTTCTTAACCAAGGTTTCATGCTTACTCACTACGCTGCCGATGTCGAATACTCTACCGAAGGCTGGCTGGAGAAGAACAAGGATCCATTGAACGACAATGTAACCCGACTTCTTGCCGCTTCGACTAACAAACACATCTCTCATCTGTTTGCAGACTGCGCTGAGGTTGAAGATGACCTGTCAAGTGGCAGGAGCAAAGTCAAGCGAGGTCTTTTCCGGACAGTAGCTCAAAGGCACAAGGAACAACTGTCGAGCTTGATGGGACAGCTCCATTCGACACATCCACATTTCGTACGATGTATTTTGCCAAACCACAAGAAACGACCAAAGCAATGGAGTGCTCCGCTTGTCTTGGATCAGTTGAGATGCAATGGTGTGCTTGAAGGTATTCGTATTGCGAGGACTGGATTCCCCAACCGACTGCCTTTTGCTGAATTCCGTGCTCGGTACGAAGTGCTCTGCTCGAACATGCCTAGAGGATATATCGAAGGGCAGGCTGCGGCAAAATTGATCCTGGAGAAGCTGAAACTCGATCCATCGTGGTTCCGCGTTGGTCTCACCAAGGTCTTCTTCCGTGCTGGTGTGCTTGCCGAACTGGAGGAGCAGAGAGACGCGCTTATCCAAGAAGTAATTGCAAGATTCCAATCAGTGGCGCAGGGCTACATCCAGCGAAAAATCGCACACAAGCGCTTGTATCGAGCTGAAGCCACGAGAATTATTCAGCGCAACTTCCAAGCTTATGCAAAGATGCAAGCGAATCCCTGGTGGACTCTTTTCAATCGAATGCGACCTCTTCTTGGGGCAACTCGACAGGCCACAGAAGTGAAGAAGCGGGAAGAGGAGATCAAGAAGCTTCAATTACAGATGCAAGAGGAAGAAGCACAGAGACAAAGAGTTGAGGACGAAAGACGTCGGACTGAGAACGAAATGCAGCGCATCCAACACACCCTCGAGAGCGAACGAGCACTTGCTCTCGACAAGGAGGAAATCTTCAAGCGACTCCAGACCCGCGAGACCGAGCTCACCGAGAAGCTCCAGGACGCCATAGCAGATCAAGATAGTCTCGAGGAGCAGATCGATGGGCTGATGGCAGCGAAGAAGGTTGCAGAAGAACGCTCCGATACAATGCAACGGCAACTTGAGCAGGCAGGTGCTATCATCGGCAAGCTCGAAGGCGAGAAGACCGACCTCCGAGATCGCATCTCAGAACTTGACAGGCAGCTTGAAGAGGTCGAAAAGTCGAGATCTCTCCGTACCGAGGCAGAGGAGAAGCTAGACCAGGAGGTCAAGATGCTTCAAAGTCATCTTAGCTTGAAAGAGCGCAAGATGCAGGAGCTTGAGACGAAGCTGGTGAGCGTCGACCAAGATCTTTCCATTCAACTCGCGACTGCTTCCAAGGATCTTCAATCTGCGAAGAAGACTGTCCGTGACCTCACTGAAGAGAACCGATCCATCCGAGAGGAGATGTCAGAGTTGTCCTCCACTTCGACAAGTTTCGAAGATGTCATCCGCCAGAAAGACAGCGAGCTCGCTATCATGAAGACGGATCTCAAGAAATTTCAGGACGACCGTCGCCGATTCGAGGACGAGAAGCGCTCGCTGACAGATCGCCATGACTCTGTGCAGACTCAACTTCGCAGTAGCCGAGCAGAGGTCGACGCCATGAAGTCACAGCAACAACAACTCCAGCGCGAGGTCGCCGATGCCAAGCGAGCGCTCGAAGAACAGGCTAATGCCACTTCGCAGGCCGAGATTCTTGAAAACCAGATCAAAGACCTCAAGTCTGAGTTGTACAAAGTCCAGACTGAGCTCAGCCGCGAACGTCAATCCCGGGACGATGTCAAGAGAATTGCAGACAGCGAGATTCAAAACATCAAGCGCGAGTTCAATGCCCTCAACGAGTCCAAAGTCACCATCGAGAAGGAAATGTACGCACAATCGGACATCACTAGACGTGCCACCGAAGCTCGAGGGACTGCCGAGAAGGAGCGCAAGGAGTACCAGGCTGAGCTACAACAACTTCGCAAGCAGTTCATTGATTTGCAAGAGGCAAAGATTGAAGCCGAGACTGCTGCGGAGAGCAAGGTGTCCAGGCAAGCCAACGAGAGGCAAGCTATCCTGCGCCGCGAAATGGACGAGAAAGATCATCAGCTCAACACTTTGGAATCAGAACGGGCTTCCCTTGCTGGTGAAGTGCAGAGTCTGAAGAGACTTATCGCTGACTCGGATAATTTCAAGCTTCATCATGACCAGCACAAAGAGCGACTCGAGCGGGAGCTGGTTACGATCAAAGGTCGCCTCAATGCTTCTGAGAATGACAATCGTGCACTGCTCAACAAAGTGCAACAGAAGAATCTCGACATTGCTCGATCCAACTCAAAGGCGGGAGATATCCAGAGGACCCGCATGAACCAGCTCATTGCCGAGAAGTCCAAGACGGATGAGGAGACCAAGAGACTGACTAGGCAACTCGAAGATGCTCAGCTCACCATCAGCTCGCTCGAGAAGCAAAAGGAGAAACTTGCCCTCAGTCTGGAAGATCTCAATCACGAAGTCTCACGAGAACACCGAACCACCAGGAATGCGGAGCAAGCATCTTCAACTGTCAACTTACAATTGGCTGACGCGAACCGTAAACTCGAGACTGAGAGGCAGCTTCGCACCCAGGCGCAAGGCAATAGTCGTGCTGTGCAGAGTTCACTGGACGCTGCGAACCGCGAGCTTACTGAGTGCCATGAACAGCTTCGGCTCTTACAGAAGGTCTTCGATCCAGAGATGCGAGATATTCCACAAGTTGATGGTGCGAGGCCGGACCTCAGCCGCGCCGTCGATCTTGCCAGGAAGCTCGAGGCATCGGAGAACGCTCTCAATCTTGCCAACGAACGTGCTAACAGGGCTGAGTCTCAGCTTGACAGCATGAGGTCGCAGTTCCAGGACGACTTACAAGAGACCGAGAATCGACACCACAACTCCAAGCGTACGTTACTTGAGGAGATGAACAGCAGTCAGGTTAATGCCCGGGCTTCACCTGCCAACAATTTCCGTCGCGAATGGGACTCTCGCAAGACTTTCTCGCCAGTACAGACACCTTCTCAGCCTCCACGAGCCCTTGGCAACCACCGCAGCGACAGTGCTCGCTCTGATCGCACAACCGATACGGTCACTTACAACAATCGTATGGATCTTGCAGCCGAGCTTGAGATGGTCCAAAACCAACTTCAAATGTCTGAGATGCGCAACCGCCACCTTCAAGCTCAAGTCGAACGTGGCAGTCCCACGAAGAATGGTACTCCAGATGACAGCCCATCGATTCTGCGACTCAAGAAGCTTGAGCGTGAGAACTTCCGTCTTCACGACATGCTTGATGACTCGGCGAAGAAGGTCTCTGCTCTCGAGCAAAGTATCCATACTGGACAACTGACCTTCCACGAAGTCCAGAGCAAGTCTCACCAAGAACTCTTCGATCTGATCAATTCTCAAGAGCAAAGCAGAAAGGTCATTGCTTCATCTCATCGCGAGGCCGTCGACGAACTTGCGAATGCAAAGACGGCCTTTGACGAGCTCAAGCAGTACAAGAACACGATTGAAGTGACCCTACGCGACGCCAACTCGGAGCTCTCGGACATCAAGTATGAACGAGAGCAGGAGGCGGCTTCCCATGCTCAGCTGCTCCAGGAGTTCAATGACCTGCAGATCCGCTTGGATACTGAGACAAGCAAGCTTGTTGACGTGAATTCCTCTTTGCAGCTCTACCGCGCTCGATCTGACGAGTACTTCTCCAAATTGGAGCAAGCCGAGATTGCAGTGCTCAAAGCTTCTCGAGCGGAGCAATTTGCAAAGGGTCAAGCAAAGGAGATCGAGGAGACGTGTGCTTCGATCATGGCCGAGCGGAAGCAGATGGATGCTCTTGTTGAAGACCTCCAGCGACAAAACCAGACTTACGAAGAGCGCATCGAAGACGTCCAAGCCGACCTTGAATCAGCAGTGCAAGCGAAGAAGCGGCTGCAGAATGAGCTCGAGGACTACCGGAGCCAGCGAGCTATGGACATTGAGGACAAGGAGACAGGCCTGGAGCAGACAAGGAGGAAGTACCAAGGCGAATTAGCCAGCCTCTCTCACGATCTCGAGCTTGAGCGCGAGAATTTTGTCATGGCCAAGGCCGAGAACGGAAGACTGAGGGATGAGTTGGAGGAGCTCAGGAATAAGTGGGATGACGAGGTCCTAAACAGCTCAGCATGGGCCAAGGAGAAGAGCAGACTGGAAGTGGCGATGCAAGATCTCGGCAATTCGAGAGACGAAGCAGCCAACGCACACAACGAGGCCCAAAGCAAGATTGTAAGTCTGCTCGGGCAGGTCAGGACGTTGAGGACAAATGTGGATGACGCAGTCGCTGAGAGAGATCTGTTGCTGAAGGAGAAGAAGGGTCTGGAGGCCAGGCTGTCCGAAGCAGCGGATCGATTGCAGGATCTGAGCAACACTGGCAGTCCAAGCAAGAGGGACGCAGCGCAGTCTGACAAGGAGGTTCTTGAGCTCAAGAGCCGACTTGCACAACAGGAGGATATTGCTAGCGCAGCAATTGGCAAGATGCGAAGAGCTGAATTGCTATCCCAGGAGACCCAGAAAGAGATCGCGGCTGAAAGGGAGATGGCTGTCAAGCTCCATCGCGAGAAGGCTTCCATGGAGAAGACAGCCAAGGAGTTACAATTGAAGTGTATCGACTTGGAGACGAAGGGGTACTCGAGCGCAAGCCAGGATGTGAGATACCTGAATACCAGGATCCATGAGGTAAGTCTCGCAAGGTCAACAGCTCACGAGAACCCTACTGACACACCACAGCTCGAGAATCAGCTCGAGAAGCTCGAATCCACTCGCACCTCCGAGGCCCGCTCTGTCCGCAACGTCGACCGCACAGTCAAAGACCTCCAATCCCAAATCGAGCGCCGCGAAAAGTCGACCCAGCTCCTCACCGAAGACCTCAACAAAGCCCGCGACAAGATCAGCGGCCTCCTCTCCACCATCGACGAGCTCCAAGCCACCGACTCCGGCTCCCAGCTTGCCGCCAAACGAGCCGAGCGCGACCTCCGCGAAGAGCGCGAGAAGTGTCTCCGCCTCGAACGCGAGCTCGAAGGCTGGAAGGGTCTCCGTCTGGAGAGAAACTCGATGCAACGCAGCGGAACACTCGCGGCTCTCAGCGACGACGGCCGGAGCAGGAGGGGGAGTAGCATTGGTCCTCCCGGGGGTGGGTTCGCTGGGGTGAAGACGAATGGGGATCTGTTGGATGTGCCGAAGAGGCAGCCTAGTCTTACCAAGGGCTTTTTGTAGGTCAAGGAGCGGTTGGGGGCAGGGGAACATAGACGGGTCAGGAGTGAGGGGTGGCAGGGGAGGTGATGTTGTAGCATGGGGGCGGGGAGTTGGGTACACGCATTGCGTCGCGGGGGGTGATGATTGATGGTGTATATATTAATGGTGCATGGCATGGATTTGGTTTCGTTTTTGTTGACCGCATTGCCGATCCGGTGTTTCCTTGTGCTCTGTGAACAGTGCCCGGCATTGAATACCCTGAATCAAACAATGATAAGGCCCGACCAGACCACTAAGCATGGAAATCAGCGAGAAAGCAGAGAACCCCCGACGTCGGGATCAAGCAATGTCGTAGCAGTCCCGTAGCTGACCTGCATTGTACTGCCCTGTAGCACTGAAGCATGTAGCTGACGCCCGACCACCCCGTGCAGTGCAAAGCTCGACAACGTCCCCCCCCTCTTTACGCCAGACAATGCAAAAGTCGTACGTTGTCAGCGAGGAGCCCCCCCCCCCGACGTGGCTGAGCTGAGCGAGAAGCATGTTCCCAGGCTCATGCATGTCAGTGGAGACGGTGGAGCGTCCATGCTCCGACCGTTTCAACGCCGGCCGGTGGCGGGGCGGAAGCATCGGCCCGTGACACCTGCGGGTCAGGATGGGCTGGGAGGTGTGCACTGTGCAGCTCTGTGCAGAGGATTGTGTGAGTGCAGCGTGAGTGCGGTGTTGGCGAGCGTTTTGCGGTGTGATGTCAAGCTGATGCGGGGGGAGGGATGTTTGCTGAGATGAGACGTTGAGCTGGATTGGTTCGGGGTTCTCACTTGGGCGAGCAATGTTGGGGTTGTCTGCTTACGACTGATTGCATGATGGGTATTGTCGTGGGGAGACTGGAGACGCTTCGTTTGGTAACTTATGGCTTGTGAATGAGGGGATAGATATGCTCCATTCGTAATGTGAGTACAAATTGATCATGCTATCAACGAGTGTGTCATGTACAGTCCGTGCTCAGTACAGTACTGAATGTGTATTTCTCCGTCCATCATCTTTTCGTGCTTGTCGGGCCGACAGAATACCCTCGTCGTTGAGTCTTACTGAGCGGCTTCTACGTGATCAAGACTGGTCTGCGTGATGATGGTCTCCTTGAATTCCTTCGCAAGCTTTCCCAACTGTGCATGATTAGCTACTCGTCCGCCATGAAGAGGAATCATATAGACCTACCTGTCTTAGCTTTGTTATGGCTTGATCCAGGTTGTACTGAATGAAAACCTTGCGATTTCTGTATTCCGCAGCCGACGCCCCAGTCTTCATGCCGTCGAGATACCCTGCAATGCGGGTATACGAAGCAGCCTGCTCATCGAACAAGAGCGCCAGTTCAGTCATGGCTTTGATGGCTTCTTTCATCTTGTCCTCGATATTGTCGAATTGAGTGATCAACATTCGAACATTGTTGATGAGTGCCGTTTCCTCACGTCGATCCTGTTCGAGAGTCTTGATCTGCTCTTGCAGTGTGTTGTAGGCTGCTCGAAGGTTTGCCGCATGCACCGAGTAGTATATCATGGCGATCCAGCCAAAGATGCCCGCAAACACGAAGCCGACGGCGGCACCTGTTGCCTCTTGCTGCAAGTATGTCAGAACGGCAACCATGATGATTCTGGCTGATCATCTGACGTACCCATTGACTATAGGTGCCTGCTGCATTGCGGACCGCTGCTTCGAACTGGTCAGTCTTGGCCTTGAGGTCTGCATTCAGGTACTCCAAATATGGTGTTTTCTCGTCTGACGAGTTCTCAACGGGACCTGTCTGATACTGCTTGATGAGGTAGTCGACTCCTGAAACGTTCTGGATTGTGTTGTCCTTGAACTTGAGGAAAGTTAGCACTTCCTATAGGCAAAAATTGAATACCTTGAAGTCCAACTCACCACAAGAAGAACTTTGACAATTTCGCGAATATCGTCGGAATTCTGCTTGGCCTGTCCACTGAGCATATTGAGCACCATGGTAGCGCCTTCACGAGCTTCTTTGAAAGCCTGATCCTGCGCAGAAGCTACTGCGTATTTGGAATCCATTAAGATGTCCAACTGGTATCGCAAGTTCAGATCTTTGGCATCTGCTAGGAGCTCAATGGTAGACTCGCTGTATGTTTGTGCAATGGAACCAGCATTCACTAAAATGGGCATGCTAGATCAGTACTTTATCGCGATATGCTGCGGAAGGTTACACACCCAATTTCGCAAGGTGATTCGTGTGGAAATCTTGACATGTAGAACCAATCGCAACCATGGTATCTTTGGTTTTCTGATTTCTGGGTTAGTGGGATTGTCAGCCAGGAAAGGACATAGCTGTACGTCGTAGATCGTGCTATCGATCGTGGTGAGCTTCGTAAAAGAATCTCGTGGCATGAGTGCCGTAAAGGCAGCATCGTTCTGCGGGAACGTCTTCCCCGACATCACGTAGGCCTGCAGATCTTGAATATGGTCAGCTCCATTACCATCGACCCCGAGCCGAGTGCCTGAACGTACCATAGTAGCCCTTTGAATGAAGAATGAATTGCTTGGGATCGTTTGCCCCAGCAGGGGTATCGACCAAGGCCCGATCATTCGAGGCATTCAAAGTGATGACCGCATCTTGAAGTTCTTGGTCCTCGACCGTGGTGGGAACCCAGGAGATCGTTGTAGTGGCTGACATCGTTCTTGATCTTTTGGCTGATTGGATGGCGACGTGTTCAAGGGCAGTCCAACTGGTGTGAGGTCGATGAGCAAACGGGATGTTTAGGACACATCACCTCTACTCCGAACAGCCTTTTATAGCAAGACCAGGAGTCTGATACGAACTACATCGGTTGTTGCAGCCGACTTTCCACGAGCAAAGAACGCCAGCATGAGAGATGTGTCATTCAGATGCAACACTTTCTCCTTACCCCTGCTGCAACTCATGCGGTATATGTACGGCACGGTCGTGCCCCATACCATCATCAATGCAACGTCCATTAGGGGCAGTCATGTTTGGACAGTGCTGCCAATGACTTACGTTGGCATGCAGCCGGATGGAATAAATTTACGCGAGGTAAGCTCACCGCCAGTAGGTGGAGCGCACACTGCTCATTCGAGCCGGTCTTCTCCGCTCGTTGCATCCTCCAGCTTGCCGCAGAGCATTGTCCTGGTGTTGCTAGGTTTCGTTAGCACCATGCATCTCAGCTCGACAAATGCCTCGCACCTGGAAGGCACATGTATGGCCAGCCCTTACAACGTCTGTAAATGCTAGGGAATGTCTTGCTACCTTACGTTCGGGAAGTGCAACCAGAAGAAGCGTGGCTTACCGATTGACAAATTCTCGGCTTAGTCATCACTCCCTTCCCACGAGGCGACGTGGTGGCGATATCCTTTTTGAAGATCAGTCCATCTCCACTCGTTCGTCATCCACTGTACGTTGTGGGTTCAAACGCATACCTCGCGCACTCCTGCATACGTCGGACGAATGTCCAACGCCCTTGCATAATATTCTCTCCGCACATGCTGACTGCACGGTCGCTGCAGGTTGCTCGGCTCGCCGGACTTCGACGATCTTTTTGGGAGTCGTTTCACATGTCCTCATGCGTGGTGCAATCTTGATCATTGCTTCTTCGAACTTGATCTTCTCTCTCCAAAGCATCGAAGGACACGAAGATCCACAAGCGACGCCTGGACACAGAAAGGTAATTGCTCGATGGTTCGAAGCTAGAGTAAGAAGATCTGAACCCCGTACGGGTGCTCGAGCAGTTTCAAATTGCTGAGCTTGACCTGCACAAGCGAACGCGCGTTGCCTGAAGAGGGTCAACCCTCGGAATGACGAGTTCGTCAGGTACCAGCTTGGCTCGACCTAGCAGTCAACCTGTCAATGATACATTAGTTCCATCATGCAAGCCACAGGGACGGATGGTCACACAACGTCGAGGTTTGGTAAAACTCTCTTCGTCTTCGATACGTGTATATGCAGGACCCTCTTGATGAGCAAAATCGTTTATGAAGTGCACGACTGCACACCTAGACAGCTGAGAATGTTCTCAATCAGTTGTTTCCCCTGCTGAAAGTACAAACTTCGCGAAGATCATGGGAGATCAGCCTGCCACCCCCGACGAGGGCGTTGTTGCCTTTCACATATCAATCGATGGTCCGCCAGGAGAAAACTTCCCTTCATTCCCGAGCACAGATATCGGCGGCCCCAAGACCGCAAAGTTGAAAGCAATTCGGACTCGATGCCAGATGTAATTGCCACACATCATGTTGCACACGCTATTCAAGGACTAATTAGAGCGCCGTAGTTCTAAAAAGCTGTTCTTCACAGCAGATGGGAGGAATCCAATCAATGATGACACCACACTCGCGTACTTCATGTCATTGAGCAGCGAGGTATGTTTGCGCTCTGTCCAAGATTTCTCACTGGGGGGCAAGCTGACTGTAGGGATGTGTAGGGCCAGACCATCCTGAAGGGTACGAGTCAGACCAAACCAGATCAGAAACCGAAAGGCATGTCATTCTCCAAGACTCGGGGGCGATGCAAATTATGCTGATTGGTAAAAGATGACAGCGCAGAGAAGCCCAAAGATGGCGAAGATACCAGCAAGGAGGCGGCGGATTCAGCCCCAGGTGTCTCCATCTTCTCGATCAAAGTCCGAGACGGAAAGACCGCACAGCCATTGATGGCCCTCCCGACGACAAGTGAAGCAATGAACAAGCTGATTGCACAGCTTGGTACAGGCGGGTTACAACGTGGTGTTCTTCCGACGTTCTCAGACAGGGCCCTCATGAGTCTTGCCAGCGATTATGCAACGACACCGGGCGGATCTGACCTTCCAGAGCCATACGATCTGAAGGAAACGCAATGGGACGCTGTGATGAGCAACAATAGAGCCCTACATGGCTACTACTTTGACCTTGAGAAGAATATCCTGGTCAAAGCTACCAAGAGAGGTCGGTAAGCAAGTCCTTTGCTGCTTTAAGTGACTGACATTGCTCGTGCAGCATTCCGTTTGCGAAACACGGCAGACACATCGTCGTATGGAGGATCAGACGTTGAGGTATCGTCAAATGGTGAAGATGCTACAAAGCAAGTGAGTCTGGTCACTTGATTATCTGAAAATGCGAGCGCTAATTCCCAGGAGACCCCCATCTACAGGCCCCCAATACCGCCGTTCTACATCGAGGACAATGCCACTGTCGAAGTGAACGAAATACGTAGCCAATTGCAAAACACTCTGGCCCGTGAAGGGTTCAACTCGACTGCGGTTGAAGGAAGTTTGTACGTGCCATCATCCAAACGGTCCAGCTGATATTGTCTGACTTCTGGATCACTAACATGAGATTCACAGAGGGGGAGGACAGGCTTCGCTGCCAATTTCAATCTCGGCTTCTTATGAGACGGAGCACGCCTGGTCTCAGCAAAAATTCGAGCAATCCAGTGTCAACTCTCTGGTCGCTGTGTACAACGTAAGTACCGTACAAGTGTGGTGATGGCAGATTTGACCAGTACAAGTTCCCTCGTGTTGTCGTGGAACTGGGTCCAGAGTCCTTGGAACTCACAGACGAATGCAAACGAGATGCCATGAATGTTACTGATGACAACGCACGACGCCAGTTCTTCCGAACCTATGGTATGTACCACCAGAATAGTTGACGGAGATGAGAAAATTTGCTCATACTTTTCCGTCGACAGGTACCATCTTCGCCACCAAGTTCTCCCTGGGGGGATTCTTGCACAGTACTCGTACAGTAACGTCCAAGGAGAAGTCAACACTGGATCAAGTAAAGGACAAAGTCCGTACTGCCGCGGGCATCAGCATTCAGACCCCCAAGGTAAGCGGCAGCATGAATGTAGCCCACGTCGAATCCACTGGAGAAGAAACCGGATCCGCTTCGCTCGACCAAACCTCCCGTCTGACTTGGGACGCCCGTGGAGGCGACACACTGCTGTGCTCGAAGTAAGTCATCGGTATCTGCCGTCGATATGTTACTGACTGATACTTAGCCCGCCCGCCTGGGCTTCCACTGTCAAGAACTACAAGCTCTGGAGGTTGATGAATGTAAGCTATGGTCTACATTGTAGCACAGATGGTCTTGCTAAAGTTCCGACAGCAAGAAAGACTCATCAGCACAGAGTACTTGATCAGGGACGTCGACGTGGTCGCGTACCAACAACTCGACAACCCGGGCGTGATAGCTGTCGGCGGTGGAGGTGATGGTGGAGGAGATATCATCACCGATGAAGCGGCAAGCACGCAAGCCCGAATGACACTGATGACAGCCCTGAGCAGTCCTGGAGAGAACGCTTTGGCTCAGAACATCAGAGACTATTATATTTCCAGCAAGCTTGATGGACCTGGTAAGATTGAGGAGTACAATCAGTTCATCAAGAAGAATTTCCCTGATGAGGAGTCGACGTTGATCACTCAAGGGACCTTGTATGGCGGAACGACCATAGATCAGCGAGTTGGGCTAGGCCTGTTCATGGTCACCAAGGGCGTCCTCCGCTTCAATTGAGTCGCGTTAATGTAGTCACTTCTCTTGCTTTGATACAATAAAGTCCCTTCACGTTGTGCCTCCTACCAATCGTCCTTCCATCAGTGCTGGCGCCACGCTCCCAGTGACTTGGTCAGCGTCCAGACTTCTCCAACCACCGAAGCAAAGCGTGTATACCAACAGTGCATGACATGGATGTGCTGTCATTCTTTTGATCGTAAATTCCGAGCAGCAAATGTATGTATCGGTGGTGTGAAGAGAGGATGAATCAAGCCTGACTGATTGAGCCAAGTTTGGCGAGCCGCGGGACGTCGTCATCATCATTTGCTGCGGTCACTTGATCCTTGTCCTATTCCCATGTCGACTTGGATGTTCGCGGCCATGTACATACTGTATTCTTCTCATCGTTCGTTATGACAAATATGAGTATCCCACCACACGCCCTGCCACCAATCTAATTCTCCAACAAACCTCCACCATGCCGGCGCGCAACTCCCGACCAAAGTCCTTACTGGAGAGCCGACAAGCAGTAAACAAATGGTGCGCACTTATCATACCACTCGTGCTGATCGGAATCGTCGGCTACGCGACATGGGTTTTCATCGTCCAAGTCTGCGGTACGCACATCCTCCCCCAACCACCCAAACACCCTCACTAACACCACCCAGTCAACCACTTCCTCACCCCCTCCACCGCCGACAACGTCCCCCCCCGGCCCGGCGCCGCCATAGCCTGCATAACCATCTACCTCCTCCTCCTCCTCCCCATGAGCGTCTGCTACTTCCGCACCGTGTTCCTCACCCACCTCAACCCAGGGTACATCCCCCAGGGCACCCCCAACCACACCCTCCGCCAAACCTTCGTCGAAGAACCGCGCGCCGACATCGAATGGCCCTGCGCCTCCACCACCACCGGCGCAGACGACGACGCCGAGAAACGCGCCACGAAGAAAAAGGACGTGCCGGGGTGGTACATCTCCACGCTTGATCTGGAGGGGATATTCCGGGGAGACATCGCGCCTCCGTCCGGGATGGAGGAGTTCTACAAACGGGACGTGTTCCAGTGCGACCCCAATGGGTTGCCGATCTGGTGTGGGACATGCAGGAATTGGAAGCCGGATCGGGTGCACCACTGCTCTGACGTGGGGCGGTGCGTGTGGAAGTTGGATCATTTTTGTCCGTGGGTGGGAGGGGTGGTGGGGGAGACGAATTTCAAGTTTTTCGTGCAGTTCAATGGGTATGCGGCGTTGTTCACGGCGTATATCACTGTTGTTATGGCGGTGGTGATTGCGGAGCAGGCGAGGAGGGGGAGGGGGTTGGAGAGGGTGACTTGGGTGGTGTTGGTGGCGTTGAGTGGGTTGTTCTTGATGTTTACGGGGGGTATGGTGGGGAAGAGTCTGCAGGATATGCTTATGGGACTGACGACGGTGGATGCGATTGATGCGGCGAAGAGGACGGTGTTCTTGGCGGTGAAGCTGAAGGGGGGCCAGAGGACGCCCGTCCCGCCGGTGGAAGGGAAGAGGGACCTCAGTATACCGTGGCAAGGGACTATTGCGTACCCTTTCGTTGCAAAGGGCCAAACGCTGGACAGGCCGAGGGAGACGTTTGCTATTCTTTGCACGCCGCCAGGTCTGAATCCGTGGGATCAGGGGAATGCCGCGAACTGGAGGTCGGTCATGGGGGAACGATGGTATGATTGGCTGCTGCCGGTGAAGATGTCGCCTTGTTGCGATCACAGTAGCTTGGAGAGCATGTACCCACTGGGGTTGCGGTTTGGCGAGCTCCTCGAAGACGCGGGGATAGAGACGGCGGCAGTGGATGAGGATCGAAGAGGGCGGCGGCGACATAAGCATTCGGGCAGGTCGGAGAAGCATGGACATGAGCATAGGCACAAGCATAGGAGGCATCATGAACTTGAGCACGGGACAGGGAAGAAACACAGAGGAGACACAGCGAGTTCTTCGACTTGATCAGTCAGTACATAGGATCAGAGCGCTTTTCGAGATACCCCAGAATTGATTTTGTAACAAATGACTCCCTATAATTTCTTTCATTGCCACGCCGCGCATGAATTGCTGACGCGACCCTTTTCTTGGCCACCAGCCGCAGCTCCTCCAGCGCCGAGATGAAGCTATCCTCTAACACCTTCAACCTATCCCAGCCAAACACAATTTCCACTCCACAACACATCCAATCCGATCGCTCCAGCCCTCCCATCAACTCACCTGCCATGCGCCACCTCTCTTAACAACCACCCCACCGATCCCAGCCAAGCAACACCACCCAACCCTGCGCGCCCACTTCCCTCCCTAACCCCCCAACATGTCCACCCCCAACCTAACCTCCTACCTCCTCGACGCCCTCTGGTCCCTAACACAATGCCTCTCCTGCTTCCCCACCTCCCCACTCCTCACCCTCAACTCCAAACCCTACAAAATCCTCCGCCTGCTGGGCGAAGGCGGCTTCTCCTACGTCTACCTGGTGCAATCGCCTCCATCCCCGCAACTCTACGCCCTCAAGAAAATCCGCTGCCCCTTTGGCGCCGAGTCGGTGCGGCAGGCGATGAAGGAGGTGGAGGCGTATAAGTTGTTCGAGGGGTCGGGGTTTATTATCAATAGCGTGGATCACGCGGTGGTGGCGGACAAGGGGGCGAGGAGTGGTGGGTTTGGCGCGGGGAGCGGTGATGAGGGGGCGAAGACGGTGTATATCTTGCTTCCGTATTATAGGAGGGGGAATTTGCAGGATGGGATTAATGCGAATCTTGTCAATGGGAGTCGGTTCCCGGAGAGGCGGTTGATGGTTTTGTTCAAGGGGGTGTGTGAGGGGTTGAGGGAGATGCATGAGTATCGGGTGCGCAGAGGGGGGAGGAAGAAGGCGAGAGGGGTGAGGAGGGAGGTGGAGCGCGAGGGGGGTGCGAGGACGGGTCATGAGGATAGGGAGGAGCAGGGGGAGGGGTTTTTGGAGAATGAAGCGGGACTGGCGAGTGAGGGGAGGGAGGAGGGGGAGGTGATGAGTTATGCGCATAGGGATATTAAGCCGGGTGAGTTGGGTGACTGGGAGTGGCAGGGGTGACGCTGACGGGGTTTAGGGAATATTATGATCTCGGACGACGGTACGACGCCGGTTCTTATGGATCTGGGCTCGTTGTCTCCTTCGCCGACGCCGATCACGTCGAGGGCACTTGCGCTGCAGGTCCAGGATACCGCGGCCGAGCACTCGACTATGCCATACCGTGCGCCCGAACTCTTCGACGTGAAAACCGACACGGTTATCGATACCAAGGTTGACATATGGTCTCTGGGATGCACGTTGTACGCTTGTCTGGTGGGGAAATCCCCGTTCGAAGCGCGGAGTGAAGAGACCGGAGGGAGTCTGAGTCTGTGTGTGCTGGGAGGGGATTGGCGGTTCCCAGACGATGACGCGAACGGGAGCGTGAAGAGTAGGGGAAAGCAGGCCGTGAGTCCAGGAGGGGCTGGGCAGGCGAATGGGAGTGCTGAGGGAGCGAGGAAGGGCGCGGGTATCAGTGAGAGTGTCAAGGAGGTGGTGAGGAAGTGCTTGAGGGTGGAGCCGAGTGAGAGGCCGGATGTGGGCGAGTTGATACGGTTGGTGGATGAGGTGATAGAGGGACTGCCCGAGGATGAGAATGGGGTTGTAGATGATTAGGATGGAGGACGTGTATATTTCTTGGTTGTGTAAGAGTTTAGCATGTTGAATAATATGATAGCGCCAGGATCAGCGATGGCGAGGTGCGCATTTCGATTCATCTGCGCTCAAGTGTGACGAAGTGCTTTGGATCTAGGAATGGCTTGATTGGATAATGTTACACAAAAGACTTAGGTATCTATGCGAATTGCAGGTGCCAAATCAATGTCCGGGTGAGCAAAGTCTCACAGGTCGTTAAGTGATGCGTTCTGTACCGATGTCCTCCTCTTATCGTGATGCATCAACAGATCAAGCGCTGTTGACCAGCGCGACCACAAGCTTCTTAAAATCACCACTCGTCTCGCCCTCCACCCTTCTAGCCAGATCTTGCTTGTAGAAGTGCTTGTATGCAGCCTTGGCTTGCGCCATCCTCTGCTTGTCCCAGTGTATCCGCACAAGACGTTGGACGAGAAGACTGTCCTTGGTACCCATGCCCTTCATGGTCGCCTCGAGCAAGTCCGCGTCGTGCTTTGCTCTATCGCTTGCGGAGTTGAGCATGAACAGAAGCGCATCCTCCATATGTCCCGAGAATTCCTTCTTAATCACCTCTTCCAAGCTTCTGTGATACTTCTGCTTGTATGCCTGGCTAATCGCGCGTAGCTGACCGTCTGAGCGATTCGAAAAGATCGAGCAGACTGTGATCTGGTCGGCACCGCGTTGGCCTTCAGTTGCGCGATAGAGTTCTTGCACGTCCTGATCGATTTGCTGAGGGATGACTGGAGCCGACTCTTCGTTGCGGCGAGCGGCAAGGACCATTGTGAATAGTCGCTCGGTCTTCAAAGACAAATCGCCCTTAACGTCGGATTCGAGACTTGCTCCTTGGAAAAGCCTTGGGTATATTTGCTTGATAGCATTGAGATCAGCGTTGCTTCGAGAGAGCACCACATCATTCAAGACTGCTTCCTTGGTACCAAGTCCCTTGAGAGCGTTGCGGAGATTGTGTGCGTCCTGCACTAACGGTCCACGGGCAATGGCGACTAATCCCTCCTCGAAATAAGACGAGGTCTCGCTCTTAATGTCCGATTCTAGGTCGCGCTTGAGAGTCTTCTTGAAATACTCGTTCACACCATTGATCTGAGCAGCGTCCAGATTGACCAGTGCTGCGATCAAGCGCTTTTCATCTGTGCCCATCCCCTTCATAGCCGAACGCGCCTCTTTAGCTTGATAGGAGCAGTCGACGAAGGGCATCTGGCCATACCCAAGGGATGGCTGAGCTGGGTGACCTCCACTGGCTGGTGGTTGTCCATATGAACCTGGTGGTGGTCCAGGAGGTGCGCCGTATCCACCGTGCTGGGGCGCGCCTGAGCCTGCTTGTCCATAGTATCCTTGATTTGCCGGTGGTGGAGGCTGTCCGTAGCCAGGTTGTTGGCCGCCGTATGGTTGTTGCGGTGGTGGTGCGCCGTATTGGCCAGCAGGAGGGTGTCCATATGGAGGAGCGCCAGGAGGCGGAGGATAGCCTCCCTGCGGTGCGCCGTATTGACCTGGAGGTGGGCCTCCGTACTGGCCTTGTTGAGGTGGATACGGCGATTGACCTGGCGGCGGACCTTGCGGTGGTGGATAGCCCTGATTTCCGTAATACTGATGCGACATGATAATGGTGTTGTAGAAAGAGAAGAAGAAGCGATCTAGGTGGGGTAGCGGGGTCCTTATACTGAGGGCTGGGAGCTTGAGCTCTGTAGATTTTGTGGCTGAGTGTCGTAGGCGTGCCGTTGTAAGCAAGGAGCTAAATGTTGGTGTACCGTTGATGTCTTAAAGTGGTGGCAGGTGCAGATGTAGCTGAACAGATAATCAAGTGCGTTCTTACCAGAACTTACAGTCTGTCCTTTCCGCCTACTTACCTCACCGGATCACGTCGCATCTACGGGACATGGCTCATGTACGCGTAGTACCAAGGCGCCACCTCTGCAGACTAGCGTTAGATGATGGGAATAAGGTTGTGTATTGATGGCGACACAAGAAGGATGCAAGGACGGCCCAAAAAACGGGACACTGTGACGAAAGCGGGGCAGGGCTGTGCAACACTCTTGGACGACAATCTGCGGCTGAGTATAGGTGTAAATTGTGACCCTTGTATTAAAACTCTTCCAACTCCACTTCTCAATAAGGATTATTATCCTTCCTAAAATGGCCAACTTCACCAACACTGATTATTAAATCATCGGATCAACAGTAAGTGGTAGAGAACTATTAGCGCTATTATTTTCTTTAATTTTTATAATTATAACTATAACTATCCTTACGTAATTGCTCTTTAAACTTTTCCTCCGCCCGAATAAATAATGCCTCGACTAGGGATTAACATCGACAGCTAGTAAGAGAGTATTACCGACTAGATAACCTTAGAGCGCTATACTAGAGACGATATAGTTAAGATCCTTTAAGAGTATAGCATTATAATAAGCTACATTACCCTAGTAAGACGCTTAAAGGATTAGGGAGTGTTAGCTTGCCCTAAGGCTAATAACACCCCTAAGCTACAAGAGCGTATCTAGTAGCTCTTCTTTGACTACTGCATTATAGATAGCTATATACTTAAGCTTCTCTAAGAGGACAGCTACGAACTTAGCCTTAAAGGCCTCTAACGCATCTACTGTAACATAGGCCTCTAGAAGTAGGCAGGGTTAAGCGAGAGCAATAAGGAGCATAGAGATACTATAATACTTAAGGCATTATAGTATAAGTATAAGTAAGGCAATATTAAGGTATATAGACAGAGTATAATATATACCTACATAAGGCAGCGATATAATCTTGTCGGAATGTAAGTGCAATTTAAGGGGGCGGAATTGCCGAGAGAATCGCTAACACTATACATAGTTACTATATAACTACTATATCTCGTTTCCTTTATCTAGAGGACTTTAAGCATCGTAGACAACGCCTTCAAGTCAACTGGCTAGTTAATTATCCTACTAGTCTAGATTTTGCATGGCATATAGATGCTTATTACAAATTCGAGCATTAGGGGCTATAGATATATAGAGCAATCGATACGTAGTTACGACAGGTTATCTAGATCTACTATAGCATCTCTAGATATACTTAATAATCCGTAGTAGTCTAATACCTGGCAGCGATTGCAGCTAGTAGTATAATACTATACCGACTCGTTATAGATTGTAGTATAGAGACTATCTAAGTCGCTAACCTCTATTACGAACTAAGTTAAGCTATCTGGCCACCTAGAGGTAATTACTTAGCCCCCTTACACTTCGAGGATTACTTCCGGTATAGTACCTCTCGTTCGAACTAGCGGATTAAGGTATACTAGGGTTAGTAGGCAAGGTAGCTAGATCCTTAGAGAGCTTACTTTACCGATCTTATAGCCGATTAAGGATTCGTGGCAAGCTCCTTGCCTAATAGAGTCGCCTTCCTCGCTGTCTATATGCTAATTATTCGACAAGAGGTAGAGACCTTTACCTAGACCTATAATTATAGAGCTATCTAGAATTAGACAAGGAGGAGGCTATAGACAGTCTCTAGAGTGCCAGAGCTAAATTACAGCTATCTAGAGCGCCGTAGAGGAGTTTACTCTAGAGTTAAAGTACTACTACTACTAATCGAAGAGTACTAGGCAAACTTGCAAAATTTTAGTATACGAATTATAGTGCGAATCGCTACCGAATCGCAGATTAACAAATTTCTAGATCCTAACAAATATCTGCTAGCTAATACTCTTTAGTAGTGTAAAACTACACTTGTAGCTAGAGGATTTACCGATTTTGACAGTTATACTATCTTCGATAATAGTAACAAAGTTTATATAGCTATATATTAGCTTCTCCGTGACTAGACTCGATTTTATATTACTATAGGAGCTAAGCCTCTCCTAACTAAATCAATAAGGCCGTACACGTACGAAGATAATTAGCTAGGGTCTTTTACGCCATCGGACGAATTTTAACATGTTTAGGGGAAGAAGGCTACCGGAATTGCCGAGTAAATTGCACTAACGACTCGGCAACCCACTACAGTAATTACTATTATAAAAACGCGTTTCCCCTGCTTATTTATCCTTCTAATCTTATCCCTTTTGCTTTCTAGTTGTTATAGCTTCAATTATTAATTGTTAGATTACCTCCTACATTAAGGCTCTAATGCCTCTTAGCTACGTTAATATACTAGAGAGATATACTAGATGCGGCTAGTGCGATGTAGTTAATCCTTACTATCGTGGTGATAGGAGGCCTTTTTAACGAGAATCGATAGCCTTATTGTCGCGTTAGCTATTAGTCGCCTATAAGCAAGTCGCCCCTATAATTCTTAGCGACTTATATCGACCTACCCTAGTTATACTGCCTCCTCTAGTCCCTCTAACTTCGACTACATAGCCCTCGTTGTCACTGCCGCCGCCTTAGTAATCTAGCCGTCCTGTAACTACTGCCGATCTATATCGCTCTAGCTTTAAGCCGCCGGTAGCTACCTATACTACTACCTTGAAATCTAAGGCTACGAGGCTACTAACTTAGCACGCAAAGAGTTAGAAGGCGTTAACGTATATCCTCGTCGACATCTTTAAGATTACGCGTGGTTTAAACTATAATAGAGTTATAGTCTATAAGAGATAATATATCGTTACGCTCTAGAGTACTCTCGCGCTAGATATTACTCTACCTACGATTGCCCCTAGCGATTTAAACTATTAGCATCGCTTACGCGATTTAATCGCTTTCTACACGGAGAACTAGGCCTTCTTTAATCTAGAGCGGTATAGCAAAGAGATGTTTAATAGTTACATAGATTACTACCTCGTTAACGACTTTAATATAGACAATAGGCCAATTATACTAATGCGGCACGCACTCCACTACGACTCTCTAGAAGAGCTACTTAAGGCTTTTAGCACTAGCGGCGCCGGATTAAACAAAAGGAGGCACATTAAGCTAGTTTATAAATGCAAAACCGATAAGATATTAGACTAAGCTATCGAGGAGATTCCTATCTTCCGTAAACGTATAAAGACTAGCTATCCCCTAGCGTCGAATCGCAGCTTAATCGCGCGTGAATCGTAACCTCGAACTAGTGTTACATCTCGGCGTCTATCTCGGCCTCTAACTTAGCCTCTATCTCGCACAACTCTAGCTTATAATCTATCTTATAATCTATCTTGCAATCTATCTCGTAATATATCTTACGATCTAGCTAACAATCTAGTTCGCTTAATTAAGGAGACTAACGCGGCATATTACGCACATGTACGATCTGTTATTAATGTAAGGCTTTAGCGAATCAAGTAGCGATTTACACTCCCTAAATTGTAGCGTAAGCCTTCCCTTAGAGGTGTCACCTAATTCGAAGTAGACTTTATCAATTATGATGCTAATAGTCCTTTATTATTCATGCGAGCACCGACGGCTGTAATGACTAGTCCACCTACCGCCGAGGTAGCTATTAAGGATAAGCATAGTTAGACGTTATAGACGATTAATCTACACTAACTACTAACCTTAATGTGTATTATAGACTTGTTAACTGGCAAGTTTCGATGGTTTAATCCACTAGAGGCTTTAAAGGAGCGTAGCTAGAGTGCTTTGCCTACTCTAACCTCTTCTAACTATAGAGATGTCTTTAGGTCGGTTGAATTTAACTTACTACTAGCGACAACTTAGGGGGCTAAAAAGTCTTCTACTACTATAACACGGCAATCTTAAGCTCCGGAAAGGCGCTAGGCTTCTTTAACTTATTAAGACTAACTGCTAGATGTAGATATCATTTAGCCGGAAGACTTTATAACTAGTGCCGAGTAAAAGGGACAGTTAGTTAGTATATAGAGGAGTAGAAGGAGGACTAGGCCAACTAAGAAGACTCGATAAGGAGTAGTATTAACAGTCAAAAAGGCATGCCTTGCTCTATTAAGTATTATAATACAACTAAACGCCTTGCTAATAATTATAGGTTTATAATTATAACTCCTCGGCCTTATCCTTTAGTAGCACCTTGTCCTCTACTGCTACCTCCCTCTCCTCTACCCCCTCTATCTTATTAACCCCTCCCTCCTTCTTCTCCTTACTAAAGACCGCGCCCTCTAGCTAGCGGATTCTCTTCTCTTGCTACTAGATAGTATCTATAGCTTTCGACAAGGCAGCTTCTAGAAGCTTAACGCATGTCTTTAACTCTGCCGGATCTTGCGATTTGACCTGCAATTCCGACGACGATTCTCTAGCTAGCGCCGAGTAATAATCCTTACTCTCCCTTATATAGTATCTACACGACTTGCTCTTGCTCTTCTCCTTCTAAACGCAATAAACCCCTAAGTCTCTATCTACCCTATTATCCCCCTTAGCCTTATAACTACACTAGCAGCACAGTGCTAGTGCTAGCTCTCCCTTCTCTATCTCTATGATCTCGCTAGCGTAAACGATATAGTAGAGGCTTATTAAGGCAATCTTCTTTGCCTTAGCATTGTCGCTAGCTTCTATAGCTTCTAGAGCAAGACGGAGGCTTTACTACTTGTCGTCCGTAACGTACTAGAAGTCTTAATTGTTCGTGGTAGTTAGACAGCGCCATTTGTTATTGAACCTATAATAGTTAGCCCCTAAATCGCTAGAATTATAGGCGAAATTGCAACTCTAAGATTGGATAATCTAGTACTTACTCTTATAGTCTTTGCTGCTCTTCTATAGTCTTTACTGCTTGTGCTACGGCCTAAGTAGCGACCTACGCTTGCTCGGCTTACTAACGTACTTGCCTTACTACTATATTATAGAGGCCTTTCCTAGACATGCTAATAGTGATTATATAATCGAATTTATAAGAGGATAGTAAGGTATTTGATCTGAATGTGTGCTGAGGGGCTAAAAAAGGCATAAGGTATGCGTGCGGCTTGAATTGACAGAGGTTGATGTTGTGGTACTTGACTTGCCTAGTTGCCCCTCTAGGGCAGTTGCTACGGCAATAACATCACCACTACTACGACCACTGAACTATATAATTTATATATTTATAAACTCGTCTTGACGAGAGAAATTCAATGGTATTAATTATATAAGATTACATGAAGAATTAGTGGAGTTCTCCGCATTAAGAAGGGTGACGCCGAAAAGGGGTTGGGCCTGAGGAGTTTTGATACAAGGGTCACAATTATCAACCGTCCTGAGCAACCTGCAGACACTCTCTTCGCCATCATTCGCCAGCAAGGGCAGGCCACGGCAGCCTTCGGCCTGGCCGGATGCACAATGCGTTCTTCTATCCTCGTCTCCAATTCAGCAGCACAGAAATACCACATTATTCACGTTCTGAAAGATTGTGCATTGAGCCACTCGATACTCATCGCTATGGCCAACAACAAGCATGTTTGGGAACTTCAGAAAGCACTGGCATTCCCTTGCTGGATAAGAATCATCTACTTCAATTGAGTGTTGTGTGTCAGCGTCGACTCCAGCACGCAGAAGGTTTCCAGACCTCTCTTAGGTGATGCATCGGTAAGTGAAACATCAAAAAACCCGCAGACGAAAAATACTGCTCGATGAGCAGCATGCAAGATCTGCGACTACTGCATGCGCGACGGCGGCTTGAATACTAGGCTTGTCTGGTCCAATCACGATGGATAGGAGAGCCAGCATCTAAGCGCCTGGCACCCACGCCGCATCTCAGCAGAGAATCAATTGCTATTCAAATTTACCTGGATCCGCAGCTGTACCATGCCGGCTCTAAACCTCCCATTCAATGCTGCTCTCCGCTCTGCAAGAGTTGTGCTATGGAGGTCGCCGCAGGTCTGCAAGTGGCTTGCAATCTCATTGAAGTCATCAAGACAACGAGAGATGTGATTACCATAGGTCAAAATATCCGCCATGGGGGCGAAATCAGTCGATCGTTTCTCCAGGAGGCTCAAGCACTTCGGAGTACCAGTAGCCAACTCCAGTCGTCTCTACAGCCACCATCAGGCAAAGCAGATACAGAAGACTGCGATCTCCTCCAACAGTGCCAGGAGCTCTCGAAATGCGCAAAGGCTCTGGAATCCGAGGCTGCGAAGTACTCGAATGCTTCCACCAAAAAGCTGAGTGTCTGGCAGTCTTGGAAGCGAAGTACCCGATACGTCGTTGGGGGCAAAGATAAGCTCGCTGAGCTCAGTGCACAACTGCAGAGGCATGAGCAGCACCTCACTACACATGTGAACCTCCGCTTGGGGTGAGTCTTGATCAGTGTTATTGTTATTGCATACACGCTGATGATATAGCCGCCACACAAGTGCGATCAGGCTGGGCGTCGATACTTCGCTTGCGCAGCTCGACCTTCTACTTTCCAAAGTAGCGGCAATGCATCAGGACATGACAACGGCCATAGTAGACCGAGAAAAGCACCAGCAGCATGTTCACGAGGAGACGCAGCAACGACAAGTACTTAATAGTCTTTTCTTCAATCAGATGCAGCTGAGAAGAGACTCCATTCCCCTCGCATACCATACAACTTTCGAGTGGATGTTCGACAAGCCTGACAATTTTTTACATTGTCCTAGCCTATCAGAGTGGCTGTGCAGAACTTCCCCCGGTTGCTATTGGATTAGCGGCAAGCCTGGATCTGGCAAAAGCACACTGATGAGGTTTATTGAAGACCATAAGAAACTCCAGCAGATGTTGACTACCAAGGATGGGCTTCCGCAGGTCAAAATTGCCTCATTCTATTTCTGGCAAGCTGGCACACCATTGCAAGGATCTGTGGTGGGTGCTTTACGGTGTCTCTTATACATGATGCTCTCTGCTTGCCCTGAATCTATCTCTCGGGTTACGGAGATGGAGACCTGTCAATCTAAATGGACGTTTCAGACACTTTGTCGAACTTTCCAGCGCTTCCTGGCTACCTCTGAGCAGCGGTGGCTCATACTACTGGACGGACTCGACGAGAGCTTAGATGAGCGCCAGAAGCTCGAAGACTTCTTGACCGTCCTTCGTTCTAGCCTCAATTGCCAGCTGATATGCAGCAGCCGACCAGAACAGCGTTTCGAGAGATATTTCGAGAAGACACCTAAAATACGACTGCACGATCTCACTAGTGGTGATTTGGAGGCATACGCCAGATCTCGTTTGGAAGTACCACTGTCATTGGCAACACACCTGGAGAACAACATAAAGCCCGGAATCATCAGCAAGGTGGTTCAGCGGGCTGAGGGCGTGTTCCTCTGGGTTCGCTTGATTACTGCGTCGCTGATAGAAGGTTTAGATGCTTTTGAGTCGGCAGATGAACTGTGGAAGCGGCTCGACGAGCTTCCTTCCGAGCTGGACGAAATGTTCGGTGCCATGATGTTGAAGCTGCCTGAGCGTTACAAAAATGAAGCCGAGATCTACTTTCGGCTCTTGATTGCTGCCCGTGGAGCGAGTATGAGCATCTCCCTTCTGGAGATGGCCACGATTGATCTGCTCTCCCCAGAACTCCGCGGTCCTCAAAGCGAAGCTCTTACTTTGGACAAGCTGAAGCAGCACACCGTCAAGGTGGCCGCGTTTTTGAGGGTTCGCTATGCGAGCCTGCTCGAGGTTCGAACGTCCAACGATCAAGCCCAGCATTTCAGTGATCAAATCGATTTTACGCATCGATCAGCGTATGAATATCTGGTCACGTGGCATCGAGATCTTCCTCAGGCAAAGGACCCAGTACACCCCTTTCAGCTTTTAGTCCGTGCCCAGATCGAGCTGCTGAACTTCGCCGAGCAAGAACCATCCGCGGCTGCGGCTATAGACTACGAGCGGATCTACTGGGCGTTTCAAGAACTGCGCGACACACCGAAGCAGACCCTGCAAGAGCTATGGAGGGGTCTGGATCGATCAGGTCGGTCCTTAGTAAGACGTGGGAACAATCTGATAGGATGCCAGACCAACCTAGCTTGGTGGATTCGTCGAGTTCGTGATGCTACATACACTATGGATATCGGATGGAGTACAACCTGTGGTGCCGGCTCGACTTGGACTCGACCAACCAATTTGGATGGCGAAGATAAGCTCAGGAGAGGACAAGACCACATCTTGCCAATCCGCGGAGATCACAACATCGTCGTCGACTTCGTAGGACTATTAGCAAGCTACGGGTTCGTGGAGCTGATTGCAGATGTGCTTTCACAATCCAGCCCAGCCGATGTGACATACATGGTCTTGTGTTGTGTCCACGAGTGGAGCAATACTGCCATGAGTGCGGATTATGTGTCTCGAGAGGCTCCAATCCAGATGCTAGAAATGCTTCTGAAGCACGGCACTGTTATCAGCATGACAGAAAAGACAGCAGTGGCTCTGCGAGCACCTGACGCCCCATTTTCGGTCGACTTGATCGAGACGACGCTGTTTTCTCTTACAACCCGCGTGATAGACTCTTTCTTTGTGGACATCCAAGGGCAGGTCAGCCGACGAATCATCAGCGACGAAAAGCGCTATGGGAATGAGGCTGTGATTGAAGACTCCTTGAGAGTCCTAGAACTCATTACTGCACATGGGGGCTACGATCGAACAGGCAGATGTCTTCTTAGCGTTCCCATATACCACATCCTCGACGACCCCGACCTGAAACACTGGCGGATGCATATCCACGTCAACCTGACTGCATATGTCTGTTTCCTCGCATCCTGTGACCAAGCATGGGAGAAGGTAGCAAATTTATGCTGGTCCCACGACCCTCGGATCGTCACCGACCTGTACATGTTCACGAATACTGCAACAGTGCGACCTGGGCAATTATCCGACGACGAAGTCTGCTGCCTCGATCACACTCTCATTGCAGCTTCCCCGGGAGACCTGACGGCTCTAGTGAACACTACTGGAAGCCTACACTGTCCTTACAAGCCAGACATCGAGAGCTGCTTTCGCCTGCGCCAGGATCTGAAGAGATACGCCGCACAGCTGAAGCAGACATCGGCAGAGGTCTTCGAGCGGCTAAGGCGGTTTGAGGGGGTCTCGAAGGATGCTGTCATGAATTGTCCACGGAACATGTTCGTCGACTTCGTGCACTGTGGAGCCACCTGGCGCTGGCGACCGACGAATTTTCAGATGTATGGTCCTCGCAATGTCGATGACAGTTCGAGCACGAGTTCTGCTTCGGCAACAGCGGGTGCCCCGGATAGCGAGGCTGCTGCACAGGGGGTAATGGTGGAGTTTCGGACCGACGAGTATCTGGCCAACATGACTTTTGCTGCGAGATCATCCTCGAGTCCCTGGCCGTATGAGCGATACGATGGTATCTTGTGGTAGTCTTTTTCGTCTCGATGCTTGCAAGAAAGGCCATAGGGATATTGGCCGCATGTGGGAGCAGAGGAATGAGGATCGATTGAAGACGGCCAAGCACGAATGGTGCCGCGCAAACCACGATCCCGTTCTTGACCACGAGATCCGTATGAAGAAAAAATGGTATACATACTGTCTTGTACAGCTCAAAATGGACAACAGATCGTGAGCGCAAAGGTAAACACGCGTGCCGGTATTATGAGCACTGGTCCAGGGACCACAAGCGCTACCCGACTTCCGAGAAGATGGTCACGCGCATTCAGGCTAGAGAGAACGAGGCTGACTGCGGCCCCCCCTTCCCCCCCCCCACCCCACCTCCCAACTCCCTCAGCGCTTGGACGGCGCGAGAACGAGCTCTGTGGCTCTGGGACGCCACTCGCGGGTTCTGGGTCTGTCAGATCTGTCACGCATGGGCGAGACACAACAGGGACGAGCTGCGTGTGCCGGCATTCATTCGTCAAATTCGTCTCGAGAAAGGTTCTGGTCACGCATGCGCCAATGATCTGTGTACGTTCAAGGTTATTTCCAGGTGGAGTTTCGCAGAGGACTTTGCGGACTGGGTGTGCAATGCATGTCCACGTCACAAGTGGTTCGGCGACCATGCCTAATGGCCGAACCGCACCAGCTGTAAGCCTGAGTGATGATGAGTGGTGTCGGAGGGCATGGTTGAGCAGTGTTGGAGGTCACGGATGGGCAGTGTTGGAAATCATGGATAGCAGTGTTGGATGGTTTGAAGTGGTAATAGGAGACGGATGATGGTCGGTTCATTCGTTCGAATGGGGTCCAAATAGTTGCTGGTAGTTGTTAACGGAGTTTCTCATAGGGATGATGGTCGCTTTGTTCGCTTGGCTGGGGTCTAAATGGTTGCTAGTAGTTAAAAAATACGTATCACACAAGGCTGAGGTCGCTGCGGTAAGTCACCATCAATTTCATCCAGTTCACAGCTAAACAGTAGCACGATATGCAAGTCACATCATGATCTCATGTCTTCCATCCAGTACCATGCTCTACTAATTGATAATTAGACTGGTAGGTACCAAGACCCATCAACATGCCAGCATAGACGACACTCTGTAATGCGACATTCAGCCTGGTGCTTACAAAGAATCCATGGACATGCAGTCTTGCCAGCACAGACAATACAAAAAGCTCTCTATGTACATGTCTACCTTGTCCCAGCCACTTGCCCGATCACCACAGCTCCCAAATCCTATCCGGCATCACTGTCCTCATAATCTTCCAATGCCTCTTGGCGCTCTCCAACTGATGCTTCCCATACGCCCCAATATCCTTCTCGGTCAAAACTTTGATCTTCTCCCCCTCCATCTCCTGCGCCGTGGGGAAGGGCAGCTCGTTCTGCGGATCCGGATCCAAATGGCGCTTCCTCGACAACGAGCTCAGAAAGTCCTTCTCGTTCGCCTTGCGAAAGATGGGCTTCTTCTTGTCGTGCTTCGAGTTGGGGTGTAGGCAGAAGACGACCATATTGGAGAAGCGGGACGTTTCGTCGTTGGGGTCCTCTGGGGCTAGGTCGCGGAAGATGCGGCAGCGGCCGTTGAAGACGGTGCTGATTGTGTTGAGGACTTGTTTGGTGGGTGGTTGGGTGATGTCGCCTGCGTAGTTGATGGCGATGACGCCGTCGACGGAGAGGAGGTTGCGGAGATTTTTGACGAATGCCTCGGTGAAGAGGGCGAGGGGTTCAGCGCCGCCGGTGAAGACGTCGTGCAGGATGAAGTCGTATTTGTTGCGGTAGGTGGCGTCGAGGGCACGGCGAGAGGTCCAAGTCACGGCGTCTTGAAGGTGGGCGGTGATGTTCTTGGGCATGTCGAAATACTTGACAGCGTAGTCATAGACCACAGGATCAAGCTCGACGATGGTCGTGTCAATGCCATGGGCAGACAGAGCTTTCGGAGCTGTGCCGATGCCGAGGCCAATAACCAGAGCTTGCTTCTCCGAGTCTTTCTTTGTTGGGTTGATTGTCTCCACGAGTCGGACTGCTTCCAGGATTTCGAAGACGGCATATATCGGCTCCGGACCGGTCACACCTTCTGATCTCATTTGGTCGTTAAGAATCCACTCGCCACCGAGAAGAGAGTGGTCACACCGCAGAATCCGAAACGCGGGATTGCTGTTCTCCAAGACTGACACGTAACCAGTGACAGACTCCTTGCGATCCAAGAGCTTCCAACCAATGACCTCGAGGTCGTTGGACAAGCCTTGTGTTGTCTTCTGCCACTGTAGCTGTGGACTGTACTGCATGTTATACCAGATCGCAGGGAGTGCTGTGAATGCGATTTGAGGAGTCGACTGGACTAGGCCTAGCGCGGATGTGCCTAGGTAGAGCCATACACGAGTCAGGAAGTCCGAGTATTTTGGCAAATCTACAAGGTACCCTGTGATGATGGTTTCCGAGGACGTAACGGCGATGTATGCTCCAATAGCTGGTATTAGATAGAAGTACGGTTTGTCCTTGAAGACCTTAAGAACACTCAGCTCTTCAGCTGCACAAAGAGCACTGAGGAAGACGAATGGAAATAGCGAGATCATTTCCGTCAACAGGGGGCCAAGAGTCGGACCCAGTGAGGCGCTGTACTTAAACAGCTGCTTCTGTAGCAGAGGAATATAGAAAGGCATCAGAGGGAGGTAGAGCTTCAGGCGAGGGATTTTGATCTGAGGGAAGGTGGGTTTGAGCATGAATCCAAAGAGAAGACCCGAGGATAAGATCCTTTTATGCTGGTCCGCAGCTATGATAGAGCCATACACCGGGCCGAGCATGAGCTGCGAAAGAGCTCCATGTAGAGCCGTGAAGTAGACATAGTAGAAGCTCAAAATGATTGCTGAAAACGTATCTTCCTCTGGAGGTAGCGCTGTACTCGACCTTGTTGGAGTCGGCTCTGCCTTCTTTGTTTTCGATGAGGGTGTTTGCCTCAGGTCCACGGGCTTCGATGGGATGGCTTCTGCCTTGACTTCTTGCTTCTTCTTGTTGGCCATTTATACAGATGTGACAATGGAGATCCAGCTCCAGCTCCAATTGGGATGTGTGACAGGGATTGATCTTAGCAAATAGCAACCATGGTGATTGAGCAAGGAAATGGTCGACCAGATTCCGATCTACAAGCAGGTGAAGTTAAAGAGAGGTGGACCCTGCAGGTCCCGGCGATTGAGTTGCGGCTCATTTGAGGCTGGAAGCAGCTTAGCGTCAACCTTAAGCTCCGTTGCTCCGCCGCTGTTGTTTTCGAATGTCAACGTCGACTTCATACAAATTCCAGCTTTTCTCACTAATCTGGCCGCGCACTGTACATGGCGCCTCGACGCACATATGGGAAGCGTCCGAAAGTCTTCCCGGTTCGGACACTGCACGACAGTCCTTTCAAAGCCGGGCAGGAAGCACAAATCGAGAATCTCGCAAACGACTTTGTAGGACTCGAGGTCAAGGACACCACAGACGTAGCACTGGATCGCAAACCTCGACATGCACTCCAACCTATCAGTAGAAATGAGAGGAGTAACAAGGCCCCGGACGGAGGGCTCAAGAAAAAAGTTTTCGAGATCGGTCAAACACAAACGGTCCCTTCATGCAGAAAGACCGGCAAGAAGTCTGCTGGAAAACTCCAGCCAAAAGTCGAGGTTGCGCCTTTGGAGGAGAGCCACGAGACGACAGTAAAGGATACTGATCAGTTGGATATCCCGGTCCAGAGCTCTCCACAGCCGAACACACTAGGCGACCCGACAGAAGCAAGTTCCGGTGTATCGCCTCATTCCTCGTTGCCTACAGATCTACATGATCACCTCTCACCTCTACTTCCATTTTGCAACAACCCTCTCACACCCTTCTCGACCTTTAGCGCCACTCTCACCCCTCACTTTACCATCGACAAACTCGCAGAGGCCTCCTTCAGCCAAGTCTTCCTCCTCTCTTCTCCAACCCTTTCGAGCACCCACCGCTCAGTGCTCAAACTGATACCACTGCTTCCCTCCTCTACCTCACTCCCAGTCAAGCCATCCCGCTCTGCAAAACAACTCCTCTCGCTCTCCTCAAGTCCCTCTGCAGTAGCCACCGAAACCCGCCTCCTCGCCCATTTGACCAACATCCCTGGCTTCACCGCCTACCGCGCCCTCCATCTCCTCTCAGGCCGACCAGGTAGCGCCTTCACCAAAGCATGCCGCACCTGGAACGCCCAACAAAAAGCCCAAGGCAAAGAAGGGAGCTACCTCCCCGACCCCGGCCGCAGAGGCAACTACCCCGATTCCCAAATCTGGGCCGTCATCGAAATGGGCGACGCAGGCCTCGACCTCGAGCGCTGGCTCGAAGCTCCTCCCCCTCCTCCATCCCTCCCCTCCTCTCCCGACCCAAGCACCCCAGACCAAACCCCCCAACCCTCCCTCCACCCCTACGGCATAGCCGCCATCTTCGACATATTCTGGCAAATCGTCCTCGCAGCGGGCAAAGGCGAAGTCTCCTCGCAATGGGAATCCCGCGACCTACACTGCGGGAACATTTGCGTGCGCCAACGACGGCCCCTCGGGTCTCTCACCCCGCGAGAAGCCATGGCCCGCCGCCTCGCTTCCTCTGCCCGCTCCTCGTCCTCGTCTTCTTCCGAGACCTCGAGGCGCAAATTGGGTTTGACGGGTCTGGAAGTCACGATCATAGACTACACCATCTCTCGCGCGGAGGTAGTCAACGTAAACGGAGAAAAGGAGGTGGCGTACATCGATCTGGACGAGGACGAAGGGTTGTTCGAAGGTGATGAGGAGGTGGAGTACCAGTATGCGATTTATCGGCACATGCGTGCGGCGGTGGTGGCGGGGGATCCGCTTGCGGGAGAGGAGGAGGTGAGGAGGGGGTTACAAGGGAAGGAGTGGTTGATGGGACAGAGGTGGAGGGGGTTCAGGGCTGAGACGAACGTGGTTTGGTTGTTTTATGTGTTGGGGAAGTTGTTGGAGAAGTACCAATGGGGTTGCGAGAGGGGGTGTGAGAAGGACGGGGAGGGGCGGGCACTGCTTGAGGCGAGGGAGAGGGGGATGGAAGACGTGATGAAACAGGTGAGGGAGTTGCTGAAGCTGGAGAATTGGAAGGTGTCTGGTATCAGGTCGGCGGGTGATCTCATCGGTGTTGCGCTCAAGGAGGGGTGGTTGGAGTTCGAGGATGTGGTGGGATTGATTGGGGAGGAGAGAGAGAGGAAGAAGAGTAAGAAGGTTCGCAGCAGAACCAAGGCGGCGGGCAAAGCATGATGAGACCCTGGTGAAGCATGGGGCGGATAGCGACCTGACTTGCATAGCGTGGGACTTTCACTAGACATGATCTGATGAATTTGATGACAACTTCTTTTGGCGAATGTATCAGAATGAGTGATCAAAGGGTCTGTCTGTGTCACGCTTGATGGCCAGGGAAGTGCTCCGCTTGACATGCGGAAGGTCCTACCAGCCTCCTTTGAAAAGTGGTAGAAGAGAGAGACAAATCAGCGTTCACGTTATACATGCCGGCAATCAATTGCAGTACTCTTTGCCAAGGTCTTACCATGGCTGTACTTTGGGTTCTTAAAGTGTGTTTGATTTGAGAGCTCCTGCATCTACGCGCTTGTGGGCTCCTCTTGAACGTAATGTAAGTACGAGCCAAGCAGCTTCGTGCCCTGAATATAATTGGAGACCGCGAGCGATTCATTGACCGAGTGCGCTGCATCTGTGCTGCCTCCCATCGGTAGCAAGAGCACGTTCTTCCCAGTGGCTTGCTCGAACGTCAGGGTCACTGGGATACTTCCGCCCTCTCGTGTGAGATCCGGCTTCACTCCCCAGACCTTTTCCGTCGCCTTGGCAGCAGCAGTAAAGTTCCAGTGGTTCGGGCTGGCTACCCACCACTTGCCACTGTGTTGAAGGAAGCACTTGCAGGTGTTCTTGGAGCCGAGAGCCTTGAAAGCTTTGTCGACGTGGGCGTACACAAGCTTGTCGACCTCGTCTGGCTCCATGTTGGGTACCGTGCGGATGGAGAACTTGCCGATGACCTTGGCAGGGATCACAGTCTTCGCACCTGGTTGAGCGAATGCACCTTCGATGCCATGCAGAGAAAGAGATGGGAAACGCCATCGACCCATTAGTGTCCGCTCCTTGTCGTTGTAGATGCCGGTCTTGCTACCGAGTGATTCATATAGATTGTCCATGGTGAACGAAATGTCCTTGTAGAGTGCTTGCTCCTCATCAGTAACAGGTGCGACCAGGTCATCGATACCAGCGATCTGAATCTTGCCGTTGCCGTCAACGAGCGTAGACATGACTCTGACTAAATCCGTCATTGGCTCCTGAGCAGTTCCGCCGAAGACACCGCTGTGCAGATCCTGACCTGGACCACTGATCTCAATGCTGTAGTAGCTGCATCCTCGAAGACCATAGGTAAGGCATGGCTTCTCGGTCCCCAACCAGTAGTTGTCGCTGATGCACACAGCGTCGGTGTCCTTGAAGAACTTCTTGGCCTCGGCATTGATAAAGTCGTCCAGACCTTCACTGCCATACTCTTCCATGCCCTCAAAGCACATCAGTAGGTTGACAGGGAAGTCAATGCCAGCCTTTTGGTGTGCCTCGATTGCGTTGACCCATCCGAGTACTGGTCCCTTGTCGTCCGTGCTGCCTCGTCCATACATGCGGCCCTTCTCGACGGTAAGCTCGAAGGGCTCGGTAGCCCATCCGTCTTCCTTTCCTGCTGGCTGTACATCGTAGTGTCCGTAAACCAAGATTGTCTTCTTTTTTGGGTCTTCGCCGTATCGACCGATGATCACTGGTGGTAGAGTGAGGTGCTCCTTATGTGGCTGGGGCCCGAGCTCACGTGCTTCCACATGAACACCGAGAGCCTTGAGCTCGTCTGCAAGGAAGTGACCCATCTGATGTGAAAGTCAGTAGGTCGTTCGTTTAGGCGACGTCGACATGAACTACCTTGACTACATCCGGTCGCCTCGCCTCGTCGGCAGAGATGGATGGAATGGCGACAGCTTTGCGCAGACGCTCGATGAAGTGGTCAGACATGCTGTCCACAGTCTTGAAGTAGCCATCGAGATTGGGTGCCATGTTTGCAGACGGTTCTGTGCGATAGATATAAGGCCACTCGGGTCGTTTTCGAAGAGTGTTTGTTGAGAAAGACCTTGCGTTATATTGCTTGAAGCCCGATCTTCGGAGATGTTGAGTGGTGGTTCGGAAACCTCTGCTAGACAGACAGCGAGTCGAAGGTAAAATAGCAGAGCTCATGAAGCAGTAATGGCAAAAAGGATGAACGGCATGACAACTCCAAAGCGCCATTCGAGGGCTCACCCCACCTTCCGCTTCTGGACCCTGTAAATTTTAGTGCGAGCTGACAGGCGTGCAGGGTCACCAAAGTCACGTGTTCTTGTATGAAATATCGTGATATTCCGGACCTTAGATGGCCTCTTTCTATGATGTTGAGGATGGGTCGCTTCCAATCTAATGCTACCTTGCATTTCCATCTCCCACCGTTGAGAGTGTCTTTTGGTCAAGCTCCGTCACGTTAAGTGATCATTGTGCCTTTTCGTCTATCCAAAAACGCCGTCGCTCATGTGTTGAATTATTTGTTGAAAGTGCCAGCCGGCTGCAGTCGATCCTGCGACTGATGAACCTGTCTAAAACAGACCGTCGATCTCCCCTGTCTCGGGATCGATGTCTACGTTGAGGTATCCAGGCGCGGTTGGAAGGCCTGGAATAGTCTGGATATCTGCTGCAAGAGCGTACCTGGGATGATCAGCAAGCAAGCCGAGGTGAAAGTAGAATCAGAACTTACAAGTAGCCTGCACCTGCAGCCATACGGACGTCACGGATCGGGACAGTGAAGCCCTCTGGCGCACCCTTCAGGTTTGCATCGTGACTAAGACTGTACTGAGTCTTTGCGATACAGATTGGCAAATTGCCATATCCTTGTTGGACGTATGTGTCGAGTTTCTTCTGCGCTTTTGGCTCGAATTCGACCGCAGCAGCGCCGTACATCTTCTTGGCAATAGCTTCGATCCTCTCCTGTACTGAACCCTCGAGGCTGTACAGAAGCTTGAAGTCGTCAGGATTGCTCTTCTCAGCAGCTGCAATTACACCCTTTGCTAGGTCAACAGCACCCTTACCACCCTCGGCCCAGTGGTTGGCCATGATGGCATCTTCGGCGCCGGCGGCAAGAGACTCCTCACGCAGAGCAGCGATCTCAGCATCCGTATCGGTCTCGAACTTGTTGATGGCGACAACAACGTTCACACCATATTGCTTGGCATTCGCGATATGCTTCTTGAGATTGATGCAACCCTTGCGGAGGACTTCTACATTCTCAGTGCGGTAGACTTCAGGAAGCTGAGCACCAGTCTTGATCTCGGGACCACCACCATGGACCTTCAACGCGCGAACTGTGGCAACGATGACAACCACGTCAGGCTTGAGACCAGATGATCTGCACTTGATGTTGAAGAAGCGCTCGCCTCCCATGGTGAAGTCAAAACCTGCCTCAGTGACGACAAATCCAGTCTTGGCATTGTGATCCTCGTCCGGCTCGGTACCGGCCAACTTGAGCGCAAGCTTGTCAGCTAGCACGGAAGAAGCACCGATAGAGATATTCGCGAAAGGCCCAGCGTGGATGAAGACGGGTGTACCTTCCAGTGTTTGCATTAGGTTGGGCTTGATGGCATCCTTCATGAGCACAGTGAGGGCACCACCGGCTCCGATGTCATCGCAAGTGATGGGATCGCCGGCCTTGGAGCTACCTATGACCATGCGACCGATTCTCTCACGCATGTCCGCAAGGTCATTGCTCAGTGCAAGAATAGCCATGCACTCACTGGCGACAGAAATGTCGAAAGCAGTGTGTCGTTCCTGGCCTTTTTCAGTCGGAGCTTGCCCAACTGTGATGCCACGCAAATGTCTGTCGTTGACATCGAGCACTCTTCGCCATGTGATGGTATCGGGATCGATGTCAAGACGTGCGAAGCGGGTAATCTCCTCAGGCGTGAGCTCGTTTGGATCGGTCTTTGTGATGCCGAGCTTCTTCAACCGGCGGAACATGACAGGTGCAAACTCCCTCTTACCCTTCTTGGCAGGGACAAGGCGGTTGAAGAGAGGTCCATCCTTCTGCGTGTTTTCGTGGAACATACGTGTCTCGATGGCAGCGGCTAGCAAGTTGGTCGCTTGTGTGATGGCATGGATGTCACCCGTCAGGTGAAGGTTGAACTCCTCCATGGGGATGACCTGACTGTAGCCACCACCAGCTGCACCACCCTTGATGCCGAAAGTAGGTCCCATACTTGGTTGCCTGACGTTGGCGAATGCGATACGGTCGAGGTGACCCGCTAGCGCTTGGACAAGACCGACAGTTGTTGTCGATTTTCCCTCGCCGAGCGGAGTGGGAGTGATGCCTGCAACGAGAATGTACTTGCCATTTCTGCGGTGTTCCAATCGTTTAAGCAAGCTGAGGTCGACCTTCGCTTTGGTAGCACCGTACGGCTCAAGCTCATACGGCTCGATGCCAACCTCTTCCGCGACCTTGTTGATCAGCTTTGGTTTCTGAGATCTTGAAGCTGCAATGTCGGAGGGAACAGGATGTTGAAGCTTGAGGGGCAGAGGTGTGATGTGTCGGGCCTTTTGCCTGTCAAAGTAGGCGGACGCTGACTCGACCACGTTCTGCATGAGCATGGCCACAGTCATTGGACCGACTCCACCAGGAACGGGTGTAATTTGAGAGGCAACCTCAACCGCCGAGTCGTAGTCGACATCTCCGACCAATCTTTGACCAGATTTCTTGGACGAGTCGGGAATAAAGTTTGTTCCAACATCAATGACAACGGCGTCCTTCTTCAACCAGTCGCCCTTGACAAATTGAGCTTGTCCGATAGCCGCAACCACGATATCAGCCTGTCTGACGACGCCTGCAAGATCCTTGGTTTTCGAGTGGCAGACAGTGACAGTGGCGTCGGCGTTCTTCAGCAAGTAGCTGACAGGACTTCCAACAATGTCACTTCGCCCAATGACAACAGCGTTCTTTCCCTTGATCTCGACACCGGCCTCTTTCAATAGTACCATGACTCCCTTGGGTGTGCAAGGAACGAAGAGAGGCTTGCCACCACGCTTAGCCAACTCTCCAATGTTGTTGGTCCCGAAACCGTCAACATCCTTCTCGTCTGCCACCGCCGAGGTGATTGTGTGCTCGGAGATGTGCTTCGGGACTGGTAATTGGACCAAAATTCCATGGATGGTGGGATCATTGTTGAGTCGCGTGATGTGCTGTAGAAGCTCTGCTTCTGTGATGTCGTCTCCGTACTTCTCCAGCGTGCAAGTGATGTTGGCCTCCTCGGCGGCCTTTAACTTCATTCGCACATATGTGCTTGAATCTGATCGGTCACCGACCTGAACAATGGTGAGGGCAGGCTTGTAGCGTGGGTTGGCCGACTGCTTGGTCTTGATCTCGTCGGCGATTCGACCACGTATAGACGCAGCAATGGCATTGCCGTCAATCTTACTTGCGACCATGGCTCGTAGAGTTGTTGAGAAGTGTCTGAGAGAAAGAATGGATGGTCTATGTGAAAATGAGACGCGGGGCAGAGGACGCGGAAGGTGCCTGATGGAGCTCCTCATTTTTTTTAGCGTCGCCGAAACAGAGCAGATCTATGCCGCGGTAACCCCAAAACTCCGAGAACAGTATCGATGTAGAGGAAACAAAGACGGTGGCCCTCTAGTCTATTTCAATCTTCATGACTTGCCGGGGAAGGCTTTGGGGTAGCAGTTCCCTGTCTCATTTCTCTTACATAGGCTGGTGGAACTAGCCGGGTCTTGGACGGGCTTTCAAGGCTTTTTTGCCGGCTCCGACTTTTTTTTGACGCGGGCGCGGGAGGGCTGAGGAGTGGGAACGCACAGAGGCAGACGTCAAAGGTCAAGCTCCACCACTTTTGACTCTTCTTAACATCAACAATCATGAGACCTATCTTGTTGTCGGGCCACGTATGTATCATACTGTCAGGTTAACGATATGCGAAGCTAATACATCGGACAGGAACGAGCCCTCACCCAAGTCAAGTACAGCGCACCACAAACGCGAAATTCGACAGTGCTAATTGCGCGACAGATTCAGCAAGGAAGGAGATTTGATATTCTCGGTAGCGAAGGATCACAACTGCTGCGCTTGGTACAGCGCAAATGGAGAGCGATATGGAGTATACAAAGGACACGTAGGAGCGCTTTGGACGGTTGACGTGGATCCGCGGACGGTTCTTTTGGCCACAGGTGGTGCGGACAATACCATCCGACTGTGGGAGGTCAAGACCGGCAAGCTGTTGAAGACCTGGGAATTTGGCACAGCGATTAAAAGGGTGGAATTTTCAGAGGATGGGTTACAACTGCTCGGCGTGACGGAGAAGCGACAGGGACAGCTGAGCACAATCTTGGTCTACGACATTAACCCAGACCCCGAAGCTGAGCAGTCAAGCGAGCATGCTCTGCGCATCGTTGTCGACGACATTCCGAAAGTCACGGTCGCTGGTTTCAGCTACCTCAACCGCTACATCATCTCTGGACACGAAGACGGCAGTATATCACAATGGGACGCAAAGACTGGCGAGCTCATTGTCAACAACTTCGTGCACGAGGCAGACATGCAGGTGACCGATCTTCAATGGTCATCTGACAGGACCTACTTCATCACAGCATCAAAGGACAAGACGGCGAAGCTGATCTCAGTCGACGACATGGAGGTTATGAAGACATATGTTGCCGACACACCACTCAACTCGGCGGCCATCACACCGGTCAAGGACTATGTCATTCTCGGAGGTGGTCAGGCGGCTATGGATGTCACAACAACTTCTGCCCGACAAGGAAAGTTCGAAGCTCGATTCTATCACAAGATCTTTGAAGAGGAGATCGGTCGTGTTCGTGGTCATTTCGGTCCTCTCAACTATGTCGCTGTCAGTCCTCTTGGAACGATGTACTGCTCAGGAGGAGAAGATGGTTATTGCAGAGTACACCACTTCGACCCACCGTACTTTGACTTCAAATACGAGGTGGAGAGGGAGACGCGGATATGATGACATTGAGGAAAGAGCGGCGGACCGGTTGCATGGGCACTGACGACTTGATGCTTATCTGTCGTTGGCGATGAGGTTTACGAACCATGGCCACACGGGGAGTCGGCGGAATGAACAATGGGTTGCAGATGACCAAAACGACGTGCGTTGTGCATCATACGGAGGGATCACCTTTACAGGAGTTTGAAGGCTAAAATACCACATTTAGATGACCCTGAGAATCTGTCTGCATGTAACAAATGTGACTGCATGGTGACCAACTCTATGCACCGGAATAGTGTTCCGTATGCGATTGGCTATGTAATATGGCTTGTCCCGACGCGAGTCATTCATAAAATGGTGTACCTGGAGGCGTTCATTGGAGAGCAACCCTGGTATATTGAGGGGTAATGTGCCGCCTTTTGTACCAACTATCACCTAGTGTGACATCCGAGTGTCGTTGATGCTTGTGAATGACAATCCCATGTGTTTATCTGTGTGTCCAATCTTCCATGACCGTAATACAGCACTTTGTTATCGCTTGACCAATGGCAGGGTCTTGCTGAATCCGTGGGGGCTCCGTGGGCAGCGACGTCATGGCCGTGCAGAATGATGCTTGGGCGCGTTGGGAATGTAGAGGCCGATCATAATAGCTTCGTCAACCCAGAATTTTTGTTTCTCTCGAATCAATTCATCTTATATCAATCTCAATCCTCGCACAGAAGCTATAGCGAGACCATTGACACAGGTCCAACGGCTCTTCAAATTGATTTCCCTCCAGATCACCACTGGCGCAGACGATCGACAAAAGAAGGGACCCGTGTGGCTCAATTTCAGCCAGCTTGAGGAGAGAGCAGCTTGCAGGATCAATTACACGGTAAGCAAGCTATCCCGTTCCTTTGTAGCAGTGACATGCCAATTGCTTTTTCTCTCTGCCGGGCCAATGTCTAGGCTGAAGTCAGAGCCTCGGATCAAAGCATATATGCAGCCCTGACCGCCTGTCTCTGTTTGTTGAAGCTTCAGACCCTGTCTAATTGAGCTTCACAGAAAGAATGTTCACCCGTGGAGCTCTCCGTCAGGGAGCGCAATCGCTCCGACCCACCAATGCAGCTAGGCAACCTGCAGTCACACGACCGTGGCAGGCAAACACCCGCACGTTTGCTGTTTCACAGTACACACGGGCAGACAGCAGGGATAAGCCCTACCCAGGAGAAGAGGGGGATCATGTAGGATCATTCTCCAGAACGGACAACACTATCCAGCTGGAATACCCCCCAGAGGAGGAGTTGCCCTCCAGTAAGCCAGTCCAGGGCCGCGGAGGTGTGCACTTCAAGAGGACCTTGCCTAGCTTCTCCCTCGAAGGGAATGTAGGACTCGTCACTGGAGGAGCTCGTGGTCTTGGACTGGTCATGAGCCAGGCATTGGTAGTCAGTGGAGCCAATGTTGCCATCGTTGACTTGAACAGTGGGTGCAAATTGCACAATAGTCGGGAATTAAATGCTGACAAGATGACAGAGGACGAAGCGTCGAAGCAAGCAGAAGGCTTGGTAGCAGAATTCAAGAAGGAGAATCCAGGAGCCGAGAAGTTAGTGTCAGCTTGAGACTACAGGCAGCTCCAGCACTAACCTTCCAGTGTTCCCCAAGTCACAGCCCACTACGCCGACGTCTCTGACCCAGATTCTGTCAACGCCGCAATCGCAGAAGTCATTCAGCAACACGGAAAGATCGACAACCTCGTTACATCTGCTGGATTTACCGAGAACTTTGACGCCATCGCATACCCATACGACAGAGTGAAGAAGCTGTGGGGAGTCAACGTGGACGGCACATACCTCTTCGCTATTGGTGTAGCGAAGCATTTGATGGAGCGCAAGGTGCCAGGAAGCATGGTCATGATCGGCAGCATGTCTGGCAGCATCGTCAACGTACCTCAACCGCAAGCGCCATACAACGCTGCAAAGGCCGCTGTGCGCCATCTTTGTGCAAGTTTAGCTGTCGAATGGGCGCATGCTGGTATTCGCGTGAATACCATCTCACCCGGGTATATGCTCACAGCACTGTAAGGGTGACAGTACCAAAACAGGTGCAAATACTCACTGACAATTCCAGCACGAAGAAGATCCTCGACGATAACCCAGAGCTTGCTCAGAAGTGGACCAGTCTGATCCCGCAAGGCAAGATGGGCAGGCCTGAGGATTTGATGGGTGCAGTCACCTACCTGCTCAGTGATGCCAGTCTCTACGTAACCGGTTTGTGCTTTGCTCTACCCTGGCCGACAGAGCGCTGACAGAACCAGGGGCCGACCTTCGTGTCGATGGAGGCTACACCTTGACGTGATCAACCAATCGTGCGTCTAAACGAGCAACAGTACACAAGGTACTCGTCCAGAACGTGGCATTGTGGTCGGGCTGGTACTGGTACATTGACTTTCAGCAAAAAAAAGGTCTACCCACATAGACTGGAAGCGGAGGGGGGGGAGACAATGGCTGGAAGCGTCACGATAGCGATGAAATAGCTGCAATGCATAAAATCATAGTAACTTTACCATGACTTGCATATCAAAGTTAGCTAGCCAAATTCGGTATCGCTTTTCCGATCTAACCAATGATGGCAACCCAAATGAAGGGAACCCTGATCATGTTCTTCCGTATGCACAGTTGTGCTTTCATTACTCCTACCAGCCAACTCCACGATCCTGTCTCTCATCACGATAAGTTGGATTGGCGAACAGACACTCAGTCCCAAGGATTGGTGAGCCATGCTTCGGCAAAAACAGGACGTCGCTCGAGAGCCTTATACCTCATCTCCGAGAACTTGTTGGAAGTAGCAAGTTGGGATACCGCTGGTCAAGCCCGTCAGCACCCAAAACCCTGCCACACTGACCAACGTGACCGTGCTTGGGATCCTTGGCCATCACTGCATTGCTCCTAATAATTCTTTCCTCTCTTTGTTCCTCTCCATGTCATTCTCTATCATCACATTGTATTATAGCATTGGAAAGAAGAAGTAGTGGCAAAGATGGAGGACGCACGCCTCAATCTGGCTCTCTATACGGCTGGTGCCATCATCTTGTACTATGCAGTCCGCTTCTTCTACCTAGGTTATCAAGTTAGAACGCGGTCGAGAAATCTCGTACTTCGCCTCCTCTGCCATACATGATTCAGCTACTGACTCCAGCTACCAGCCAGGACCCCCTCACAGCTGGCTCTGGGGGCACCTCCATCACTTTCCCACCGTGCTGAAGAAATTCCCACGCGATGTACCCCCAACGTCCGCGATGGTTCAGCTCGGTATCGATCATTCGCTGTCCGAGTTCTTCTTCATGGATCTCTGGCCTTTCGGCAACCTTTCGCTCGTGACCATGGGCCCACGGGGGGCGGAACAATTCACATCGGTGTCTTCGCAGCCCAAAGCCCCGGTCGTGGTTGACTATATTGAATGCGTTGGGGGTAGGCACAACTTGGTAGTGGATGACGGACCGAGATGGAAGACGTGGCGGGCTGCTTTCAATCCGGGCTTTTCAAACGCGCATCTAATGACGCTGGTGCCGGAGATTGTACAAAGCACGGAGGTCTTCAAAGGACTGATGGGACGGAACGCAGACGAAGGACGATTGTTCAGGATGGAGAAGTATGCCACGAGATTGACCATTGATGTGATTGGCAAGGTAGTCATGTGAGTGCCGCACTTGCTGCAGATGTGACAAGCTGACAGAGCAGGGACTTTGATTTCAATTCCCAGATCAAGGACCACAAAGTCGTCACAGCATTTGAGTCGACAATGCGCTGGGCCAAACTGGGCGCTCAAATCCGTCCAAGCGAGCTGATTGACATCCGCCGACCATATGTCTACTGGCGTAACACGAGGATTATGAACACATTCGTGGACAACGCACTGGTCGAGCGCTGGCGGACTCGCAAGGAGCGGACCAAGTCAAAGTACTTGATCGACCTAGCACTCGAGACATATCTCAAGGACAAGGGCAAGTCGATCAAGGATACCGATCAGCTGGATCCAGACTTCAGGCGTGATGCGATCGACCAGGTCAAGATCTTCCTCTTTGCAGGCCACGAGACGAGCGCCTCAACTATAAGCTACTGTATCTACCACATCGCCCAGGATGCGGACGTTAGACAAAAGGTGCGCAGCGAAATCGAGCACGTCTTCGGCAAAGGAGTGGACGTCGCTCAGCGTATCAAGGACGAACCCGTGCTGTTGAACAAGTTGGAGTACATGTCTGTCGTAATTAAAGAGGTCTTGCGTCTGCACGCCCCAGCAAATTCCGTGCGAGTAGGCAGTCCAGGGTACGTTCATCTCCCCTCGCGGACAGACATGATCATTGATCCATCCAGATTCTTCGTGACGCATCAAGATACAGGAGAAAAGTACGACGTCTCAGGCATGGACCTCATCGCATCAGTCATGGGCAACCACATGCACAAATCTTGGGGAGGTAAGCATCCCTCAGCCCCCCTTCCTCCCCAGACTACCAGATCCTAACACCCTCCACAGACCCCTTCACCTTCCGCCCTTCCCGCTGGCTCGACGGCACCGCTGTCGACGGCGCTTTCGTCGCCTTCGGCAAACTCCCCCGCAATTGTATCGGCCAGGAACTGGCTACGATCGAGATCCGGATTGTGCTGGCCATGTTGCTTTCCGAATTCGACTTTACGGTACATTACGATGAGTTGGAGAAATTGAAAGGGGATGGCAGTGGGTATAAGAGTGATACGACGGGGATACAGGAGATGTGGGGGGAGGTGGCGTATCAGCAGGGGATGATGGCGAAGCCGAGGGAGGGGATGCCATTGAGGGTGAAGCGGAGGGGAAGATAAATCAGAAATATCTCTGGTAGTGCTCGATTACATAATGTCTGGACATTTCCAATTTCGATACCCTGCTACCTTGAGCAATGTCAGACCTTTAGTCAGCTCACCGTCGTTCATCGCCCTCTGATCTGTCATCCACAAACACGAGCGAACATGCTTTCATCAGCAACACAGAAGACGTCCCGTCGCTCTGACCATTTCAACGCTATACCCTGTCCAGCCTTCCCGCGAAATAGCGCCGGATGAAATTCCGCCGTGACATCAGCCACGATCTAACGCTTGCAAGGGGGTTTGTCAATCGACCCCCTTTGTCAATGACGATTTGGCTATCCATAAAGAGTAAAACTGCCGTCGCGGCCCGTGCCTCTAACCAATAGGAAGTGCTAAATTCAAACCTTATATCTCAAATTGCTACAAATTCTATAGCTTTAAGCTCTTATGTAAAGCGCACTAATTTATACCACCTTTACTATAGATCTAGACAAGCAAATTACAGCTGTAAATAAGGTTCTAGATGATCCTTAAAATAAGCAAAGTCTTAAGGCTGTTGCTCTTGATTATTTAATCGATCCGTTAATGCTTTAGTACTATTATAAGAGCTAAAGGCACTTATACTTAGTTGCCTTTTAACATCTTTAATAACTTAATACCACCTTAGAAAAGGCCCTTATTAAGCATATTAAGTACCTTATTAATGGAGGCTTCCCTCCGGAGACTACTATAATTATCTATCTCGCTAACTAATTACTTTAGTAGTAGTAGTTATAGATACCTTATCTATAGCATTCTTAGCCTTTAGCTCTTAGTGTACACTAGTTGTCCTTCTTCCTTAATTGTTATTAAGAACTTACCCTCTACTACATTGCCTTACTAGAGCATATAAAGGCTTATTAAAGCTATTAACTAGAGGCAATCTAGCACTAGTTTAACTACCTTATAGAAGTACTTTTAAACTATAAGATTAAGCTAGAGAATATCTATAATATAGATAAGACTAGCTTCCTTATTAGATAGAGTAGTAAACGCTTTTATACTATTAAGAGGTTAAAGAAGAAGTTCTTCTACATAGAACTAGACTAATAGATATAGGCTATATTAATTGAGATAGTTAGTACTACTAGCTAGACTATACTACCTTATCTTATTCTCCGTAGTATAATATTTATAGATAACTAGCATCTCTAGCTAGAGTAACTTAGTACTTAAAATTTAGTATAAGAAGCTTTACTAGGAGTCTCCGAAAATGGCTAGTCCTTAAGCCTTTATACTATTAAGTAGCTAAGGCACTTTAATAAGTATACTACGCTATCTAATTTAACTAAGAAGAGATTACTCCTCCTTAATAGTTATTACTCGTATAAGAGCATAGAGTTTCTTAAGCTAGTGTAGCACTATAATATTATTATTCTCTAGCTACCTCCTTATATAACTTACCTCCTATAACTCCTCGATATTACTATATTTAGTTACCTAAAGGACGCCTATTACGGTATAATTAATAAGCTTATAATATAGTAAGGTATCTAAGAGATAAATAACTAGCATTTTATTTAGTACTATAGTCGAGTAAGAGATAAGGTTTTTATAGCCTTTATATAGAGTTAATTCTTCTAGCGTACTAGTATAGCTCCTCTCGATTCTTTATAAGTTCTTTAATACCTTTATAAAGAAACACCTTCTCCCTTAGCTATGCTAGAAGAGGCTAATCTAGAGTAATATTGCTAAGTCACCCCTTAGTCGAATTACTAGTTCGATAGCTATACTTAATATATAGTTACCTTACCCCTTAATAATAGTCTTAAAGATATTTACTATCTCGGAAAAGCCTTTAAAGCTTATAGTAATAAGCTTACCCTTCTCCGTAAGGAGAACTACTGTCTCTACTAAGGCCTTAAGTAAAATAAGAAGACATTCTCCTTACGTATTACTAGTTTAACTATCCTCTTCGCTACTAAGGCTTAGCAAATTTAAACTTATTATAATTACCTTACTACCCTTAAGCAGCAGAAGAAGCATACCTATTAAGGCAAGAGGTAAGCTAGCGAGGCCTTAAAGAGCTTAGAAGAAGGTACACTAGCTTAGTATAAGGCCTTATACTATCGAGATTACTTTAAGTACTATTACGCTAAGGCTATAAAGAAGGTAAAAGAGTATAAGGCTAAGTACTTAGCTAGCTACACTTAATCCTCTATAGCTTAAATAGCTAGTTAAGCTGTTACTAGCTAATCTAGTAATAAGCCTATTACGCTAGAGTAACTTTTTGTTACACTATTAATTCGTCTATATCGATAAATTACATGTGCTCTTTAGCTTTAGTTCCTCTTCGATTTTGAGCAATTTCTATGAAGCAATCCGACCGCCAAGAAGTACCAATTGTATGGCAATCCTCAGCCAATCGGTACGGCCGATTGGTCGTCAGGATTGGCTAAGATCGGCAAAATTGACAAAGGGGGTCGATTGACAAACCCCCTTGCAAGCGTTAGAAGCTCCCACCTTTTCCTCTGCCCCTCCCCTGCCCCGCCCCCAGTCTCTCGCTCCAGAAGAGATCCAAATCACGAGCTAAGACGTAATTGAATGACAGCCGCGGCATTGTTCATTGGTAAGTACTCGCTAAGCACCCTCAAAAGGTCCAGGTATTTGTCCATCTCTATTCCTCTTCCCTCGACCTCAACCACCTCCACTTCAACTTCCCATCTCACCACAACAACTCCATACAACAGGACAACTCCACCCCCACAATGTCCTCCGCCACCTCCTTCCGCCAACTCATCGGCGTGCCCCCCTCCACCGCCTCCCCCAACGACTCCACCCTCATCATCATCGACGCCCAAAACGAATACGCCTCGGGCAAGCTCCAAGTCTCCAACGCCCCCACCTCACGCAAAGCCATCGCCTCTCTCCTCGAGAAATACCGCTCGGCCGGCGGGGACATTGTCCACGTAGTCCACCAAACCCCGGAAGGCGCCCCGGTCTTCACGCCCAACACGCCTCTCGCGGAGGAATTCGAGGAACTAGCCCCCAAGCCAGGGGAGAAGGTCATCGCGAAGCATCACCCGAGTAGTTTCGCGGACACGGATCTGGATGAGTACTTGAAGGGCAAGGGGCAGAAGAAGGTGGTGCTCACGGGGTACATGGCGCATGTTTGCGTGTCGACGACGGCGAGGCAGGGGGCCCAGTTGGGGTATGATGTTGTGCTTGCTGAGGATGCGATTGGGGATAGGGATATTCCTGGGGTCGAGGCGGAGGAGTTGACGAGGGTGGCGTTGCAGGAGATTGCGGATGCGTTTGGGACGGTGGTAAAGAGTGGGGATATCAAGTAGGTGGTGGAGTCGAGGGGGTGTGTGGTTGTGTCCAGTCGTGCGCTCCGTTTTGGTCCTGAGGAGGGGGGATTTGTAGATATGATCGTGTCATAGGATAGTGGGCCGAGTTCATGATCCTTGTACCATGAGTCTGTTCAGTCCGCGTGTTGAAGAAGATGTATCCGTAGACCAGTGAATGCATGCCCACTGTTCGGCACTTCCGGAAACCCCAACGATGAGTGTGATTGTTGCATCCTTTTTGCGGCCTGCAGATTCGTCTTGATCTCTTCTGTAGATAAATCGGAGCTGAAAACTTCGTCCTCGCTTCCCTTGGACGACCTTTCCAGCCCCTCAAGGTAGCTTTCAGTCCCCTTCAACCCGGAGGATACATAGACCGGACATGTCTCAGCATGCACCAGTATCGCCGCCTCGTAACGGAAATCCAGAAATGGCACAAAGAGGAATGTGTGCTGATCCGTCACCAACTTGTCTTCCAGCGAGAGAACTTTGAATCCAAGAGACTCCAAGAACTTGGTATCTGTGGTAGAGAAAGCAGGATCCCTGACCTCCAGTGTGATATCGCCACCAGAATGCCTCCCCACTGCTAGAGTCAGCACACGTGCTCGTTCCTCGATTCGCAGCACCTACTATCATCAACGATAACCATAAACACCGCTAATTGCCACAAACTCCTATCATCCGTCCTCGCCGTAAACGATCCCAGAGCAAGACAGACCGCCCGATCAATCCTCATCCCCCTGCCTCCCTCCCCACTCCCCCTCTCACTCCCATCCCCACCCTCCTCGACACGCACCGTCCACGTCCCCCGCCCATCCCCCTCCCCTCGCAATCCCCCTTCCACTCCCTCCTTCCCACCCTCCCCATCTACCCCTCCCCTCGCCTCCCCCCAGAAACCCCGCAAACACCCCCCAACCCACCCCCTCACCCTCCCCCTCCCCCCCTCCCCCGTCGCCTCCCACTCCCTCCTCCGCCTCTCATACCCCCTCCTCAACTCCCCCACCGTTGCCCCCGTCACGTTCCGCGGCGGTCCGGGCTCGATCCGGTGTCCCTCCCCACCACGTCCAGCCTGCCCTCCACGCCTCCCCCTGGCGGCGTTGGAGCGGACGACTTTGGACCAGCCTTGTTCGGCTTCTCCTTCTCCTTCTCCTGCTCCGTCGCCGGAGACGGGGATGGGGATGGGGACGGGGGCGGGGATGGTGATCAGTTTGCCAGGGTGCTTATTTTTGTTCTTGCGGGCGGTGTGTGGCATGGTGATTCGAGGGAGAAAGGGATGGCCGAGCAGAGATTTGTGCATGGGAAAAAAAATCTTGGGTGACAGGGCACGTGGGCACGTGGACTTTTGTCACTACCAGATCTCGCCTCTGAAGACAGTCAAGCGCAAGGATATCAGAATGGGGACGGCATGGATTAGGGGTGCTGATTAAAGTGGTATCTCAAAGTATGCTACGAGAAAAGGAAACCCTCCCCCCCTCTGCCTTTTGCCTCGCTGCCTTCGCCTCACGCCGCTCCGCTGCGCTTCACCCGGAAGCAGCAACCGGCCTCCCCCCCAGCCTCAACACCCCAGGCGGCGAATGCTCATCGACATCCACATCGACCTTCCCCTTCGCCTCCCCTGGCCCCTTCCCTCTCCCCACCTTGCCGTCACCAGGCGACTCAACCTTGGTACTATCCGTCTCATTGCCCCCCTCATCCTCCCCATCGCCCTCCCCCTGTCCCTCCCCCTCCACCTCCCTCTTCCCCCCTCTCACGGCCCCCACATCCCCCGGCCCCGGATCCTTCGCCTTCACCTCCTCCCAAGTCTGAGGCTGATCCGCCATCTTCATCTCCCTCTGCCTCTGCTTGAAAAACTTTTGCAAATCCTTGCGGTTCTTCGCGCTCTCCAGCGCGCGCTCGGTGGCGGACACGTTCTCCAGCGCCCCCGTGCGTTCCCACTTCTTGCGCTCCTGACGCACGCGCCACGCCCCGACGAAGCGGCCGCCTGCTTGCTTGTACTGCGCCGCGGCGGCCCAGACTTCGTTCATGGTCTTCCAGCCGTCGTCGACGCGTTGTTGGATGTCGCGGAGTTTGCGCTCGCCGTCGTCTTCGGAGGTGACGGCTTTGATGTCTTGTTGCCCTTGGATGATGTGGGCTTTGCGTAGCCAGGTGTTCCCGCGGGAGATGGGGCCTTGGCTGCGTCGGCGGATTTCTTTGCGGAGTCCTTGGCCGAAGAAGGCGGGTGTGCTGACGAAGGCGCTGGTGGGCTTGAGTGCGGCGCCGCCGATGCCTTTGCCTACGCCGGTCCAGAAGCCAGCGAATTTGGCGGCGGGGCCTTCGGAGTACTTGACGCCGTTGATGGGTTGGGTGAAGATGCCGCTGACGCCGTCGTAGATGCCGAAGCAGAATTCGTTGCGGGCGGCTTTCATGCCGGATTTGACACCGTTGATGCGCATGGGTTTGCGGACTGTGGAGTCACCGTAGAGGCGAGGCGCGTTGTGGAAGCCTTGAGCTACGGCGAGGTGCATGTCCAATGGAGCCCAGAACAGTGAGGCGAAGGCTCGTCTGACACCCATGCCAGCATCCTCAGCTAATTCGTGCGCTAGAGATTCCTTCGGCTGTTCGGACAGCTGTGAGCCTAAAGTCGAGCTGGTTGCTGCATGTTGAGGCGCATTCGGTCTCTGCGTCGTCCTCTCAGGAGAATCGGTTGAGTCGTTGGGCGCAATGTCCCCTCGCTCCTCCGCATCCACCATTGCCTTGGCCTCTTTCTCCGCCCTCCTCTCTTCCCTCTTCTTTTCCGACTTTCTCTTTCGCCGCGCGATCTCCTTCCTCTTCCTTACATGCTCCTCCATCCTGTAGGGTATCATACCAATGCCTTTGCCAAATCCATGCACAGATCGCATTACCGCCCCTCCAGCGCCGGAGATGGGCTCTCCCGGTCCATCGAAATCATTATAGTCGTAATGTCGGAGTAAGTGTAGCTGATTCCACTTGATCTTCCTCTCCTCGATCAGTAGCTCCGCCGCCAGCGTCGAAAGCCGTAGATTCGAGTGCTTCAATTTCCACACTGCTACTCTCTCCTCAAGAATGCTGCATCGCATGTTATGGTGACCTGCGAGTGGCAAGCTCCTCTCAAAACTCTTTACCGCGTTCTCCGCTCCATCACCTTCATTCTCGATGCCCTCGGCAATTCGTTGAGCATTCTCCCTCGCCTCATCCGTCATGCATTGCTTGATACCCTCGGCTAATCTCTCGGCTGTCAACTTCTTGTAGGGAATACTGCTGTGCGCTCCGGCTTTATTGTCGGCAATCATGGCACCCCAGAAGGGCTGGTCACCGAAGAAGGGTACAATGACCGTCGGCTTGCCGCATTTGAGGCCGATAGCACTCGTCCCAGCGCCACCGTGATGAACGACTGCGGCGCATCTCGGGAACAGCCAGTCATGAGGAGTATTCTCAAGCATGAAGACGCCTTCTGGCGCGTCACCTTTGCCGCCGAAACCTCCCCATCCTTTGCTGACGAGAGCACGCACGCCGGAGAGCTTGACCGCTTCGAAGATGAGTTTCGTGAATCGATCGGGATCATCAACGACAATACTGCCAAAGCCGATATAGACAGGTGGATCGCCTGCATCCAGGAATTTCTGTAACGCATCCGGTGGCTTAAAGTTGCTCGCAAGGTCAAGGAAGACAAACCCGGTGACATCAATTTCTGGACCCCAGTCTTTCGGCTTGGGAACGAGTTCCGGACTCCACATGTAGGTGTAAGGTACCTTCATGCGCCATAAAGCATCAGGGGCCCAGAAACTGCTCACGGGCTCGAGGCCCAGTGTCCGAACGCGGAACGAGTTGACTAGATCTCCGAGTCCTTGCCAGGTCATCATCTCGACTAAAGCATATGACATGAAGTTGACATATCCAGCATCGACGTTACCTTTTGATGATTTGATGTTGGCGAGAGGATGAGGGAATTGAGTGGTCGGAGAGTAGGGGAAGGTGAACATCATGTGCAGAGGGATACCAAGTCGTTCGGCGATGTGAACGTGAGCGAAAGATGGTGGGTTGGCAATGATGGCATCTGCAATGAAAGGTTGTTTCTCCCCCATCATGCGATAGTTGAGCTTGTCCTTCTCGTCGTCGGTAGCGTTTATGCAAGATCGCCAGAAGCCTTCGAACATTTCCGCCATTGCTGCTCGTCGTTTTGCGATCTCGCCTTGTCGGACAGTCTCGAAAGAAGGGATCAGACCGGGATTCTTGACCATGAATGCCATCAATTCTGATGGATCTCCACCGACACTGAAGAAATCGAGGCCTATGTCTTTCTCGACAAAGTCACGAAAGGCAGGATGGGTCGCTATCCGTACTCGATGACCTCTTTCTCGTAGTATCTGTCCAATCTTGAGGAATGGCTGAATATCACCTCTTGACCCAATAACCATTATGACAATGTTGAGTCTGGGCTTTGGAATATTCTTCAGCCCGTCGGTGATTCGTTTCGCCTCTGCATCTGCAAACTCGGCCGATGCATTTTTTGACTGGCGGACAGATGACCTGTGTGTGATATCCAGGTGATTACGTATCGATTTGCCCAACCATTTGGCAACTCTGCCCGAGTTAACATTCTCGTTGATCGAAATCCTAAGTCGACCGTCGCGTTTTGACACCTTTCCCTTTGTCTGGTATTGATCATTGCCGAGCGCGATACGGTTGTACGATTGTGTCCGTTGAACTTGTTTTCGCTTCCTCTTCTCCTCTGCGGAAACACCTGCCAGGGTTGAGGTACTTTTCGTGATTGGCTCGATTTCCTCTTCTTCAGACTCTGATGAGCTTGATGTGTCACTCTCTGATGACGAAACATCGTTGTAGCGGTATGAGTATGCGGCGCGACCAGTTGGACGTGTTTTTCGGGGGGCGCTGTTCGATCGCTTCAGTTCAGGCTCCATAGGCGTGGTCATGCTTTTCCGATGGCGTGTCAGGTTTTCTGTTACAGAACCACGCTCCAACGATGGACGCATATTCCCTACTGGTGCTGTACCTGCTCGTTGTATCTGGGGTCCTCTTAGAATAGGCGACGAGACTCGTCCTGCGGTCTCTGGCGTGGCATGATCTATACGTTCGGTATCTGGGTCGAGCGTTTTCCCTTCACGCTTCAAACAAAAGTACTCAGGTCCCTGCTCTTGTCCCGTCTCCGACCTCTTCCTTCGCTCTCCCTGCGGTGTTGTGAATTCGGTGACGGTACCACTCGACATGGCTTCTCGATTATCCGGATCAAGAGAGTCCATGATGTTCTCATTCGAATCCGGCAGGTCTTTATTATTGACGAGAGACGCCATTGTTCTTGACAGTCGAAGTGTTCGACTATAAAGTCGCGAACGACTGTGAGACGCGACGAGTCCCTATCAGTGCCTGTAACACGACTGACATGTGTATGACATGGGAGTAATTCGTGAACCCGCTAAGGGAAACCTGCTTTGTTGCCAAGGTGGAGACTTGCTTTCGATGCAGATCTGTACCTGACTCGTGGGCCGAATATGCGGACTATGTTGTCAGACAGTGTCAACGGGGACGATCTCTTGTGGTGAGTGAACGGAGAATGTCGCGGTCCGAGGGGGATTGCAATTGAAGGGTTCACGTGTTCCATTATTGTGCTCGGGGAATGAAGCTAATCGATGCTTTCGCTTAGTTTTGACGAAGACTTTACCAGCCGTCCTATGACGTAGGGACCATCAACCCCAATCTGGAGCCGAGTCATTTCCGCAGAGCCGCAATAGACGTCGATCAGGAACCAGCTCCTCCAAGAATGTCTGTCTGCCGTGTTTGCCGGAAACGCTCACTTTTTTATCACTAGCACAATATTGGACATTCAGGCAAGGTAAGGAATGAATCAATTCAATCTCCAATCAACGTGCCTCAAGCACTGGGTCAAGTGTACAGGTCAGAAGCATAATGCCGATTCCCAATGACAAAAATCAAAATGGCTCAATGATAGTCCCTGTCGGATGCCCGCCGTGGCTCCTCTTTTCTTACTCCCACTTGATCCCTATGCCCCCGAAGGGTAGAGACCGGTCCAAGTGCAGCCCTTGGGGATTTGACTTGGGCTACCGAAGTAGAGATAGCCTGGATCACTGGAGCAAGTACCGGCGAAAGTGAACCCGCCAGAGTTGTTGCACATAACGTACCCGTCCTGGAGCCAGCACTTGAGGGGATCAACACCGAGAGGCTTGAAGCCAACACGTTGCCAGGCACCACCGAGACGGTCGGTCAAACCAATGTAGTTGTTCAGCAACCAGATCCACGATTGGTTGCGGACGTAACCATTCTTGTCGACCGAGAAGACGGTGGCGGAACTCTTGGATGAGACAAAGGTGACACGACCGCCAGCGAGCCAGTTGACGTACAAATACTGGTTGGAGGTGCTCGGGGACGTACCGACCTGGACGACAAAGTTGGTGACAGATACGGCAGCCGAGGTGGTGGCAGCAGCAGAAGTCGTGGTAGATGCCTTGGTAGAGGTAGCAAGAGTAGTCTGAGCAGGAACAGTGACGGTAGCAAGGAAAGTGCTGATAATAGCAACATCCACATTACTGGCGTATGTAGGCTCGGTGTTACCGGCGGTGAGCTTCTTGAAGTAGCAAAGGCCGTCAGTGGCGTAGGCGAATGCTTGACAGCCGGAGAACTTGGTGCAAAGGCTGAAGCAGCCGATGAAGCTGGTGGACTTGGCAGAGCCAATGTCGTTGACAGCCTTGAAGTCGGAGTTGCAGCGGAGAGTATACTGAGTAGCATCATCAGTGTAGGTGGTACCGCTCTGGAGCATGGTGGCGCAGTTGGCATTGCTGGCATACTTGATAGCAGGGGCAGAGAAGCCGGTGGTAGTAGGAGCAGCAGTGGTGGCGGCAGCAGTGGTGGCGGGGGTAGTGGTTGGCTTGGGAGTGGTAGTTGTGGTGGTGGTAGTTGTGGTGGTGGTGGTGGTGGTGGACGTCGTAGTAGTAGTGGTTGAAGTAGTGGTAGATGACACGACAGCCACAGTGTTGGTATAGTAACGGGCAATGTAGGCCACGTCATAACCTGCTGCATAGGTAGGCTGCACCTTGACGTTGGCGAGGTTCTTGAAATAGCAAACACCGTTGTAGAAGGTGAAAGCCTGGCAACCGTTGAATGCTTGGCAAGCGCTGAAGCAGTTGTAGAAGCTGGTTGAAGCGGCGCTGCCAATGTCGCCAGCACCATTGATATCGTGCGAGCACTTCAGGACGTAGGCGTTGGTACCATCGCTGAAGGTGGAAGAGACACCTGCCATTTGACCGCAGTTCATGTCACTGCTGTAACGGGAGGTTGGGCTGGCGGAAGTGGTAGTGGTGATAGTGGTAGTAGTCTTTGGGGTGGTGCTAGCAGGAGGAGTGGTGGTGACGCCAGAGCTGGTAGGGGGGCCGCTGTATGAGACAGTAGAGATGTACTGAATGGCGGTGGTGGATTGACCATAGTCAGGGCGGTAGAGCGAAACCGCGGTGGTGGTAGTAGTGCTGGATGCCGGAACAGCAGCAACAACAGGAGCTACGCTGCTCGAGGAAGCAGGAGGAGCGGCGGAAGTAGCGGCGACAGTCGTAGTCGTGCTGCTGCTAGCGGCTGGGGCAGCGGCTTGTTGAACAGCCATGACACCGGAAACCACATTCTTGCCGGAAAGATTAGGCTTGCCGAGCTCAGTCTTGAGCCAACAAGTACCAGACCCGACACCATTGTCACCACCGACGTAGGTGAACGCCTTGCAGCCATCAGTCCTAGCTTCGCAGGCATCCTCACACTCGGTGTAAGAGGCGGAGGCTCCAGCGTTGGAGTAGGCACCCTGTGAGGTATCCGCGGAGTAGTAGATAATCCACGGTTTGCCGGACTTGGCAGTCTCGGTGGCGATGGTGGCGCCAGCAACGGTGGGAGTGGCAGATCGGAGAGCAGCAGCTCTGGCAGTGTGCTCGTAACCGTTGGAGCCAGCGACAACGACGTAGAAGTCGGCTTGCATGTTTCCGTAGTTGTTGGCGTTATTGAGGGAGACGAGACCACCCCACCACACACACTTGATGCGGGTAAGCGAAGGAGGGTTGGGGCAGGATGTCTGGTCCGGAGACATGACAGGGTCACGCTCGAAGTAGATGTTGAAGGAGACACAGCCGGCAATCGAGGTACATTGGGCTGAACAAGCGCCAACATCGTACGAGTTAAGGAAGGTGAAACCCATGTAATCATCGGCACTGTTCGCGGCGACAATGTCTTGGAAGACCTGTGTGTAGCCGGAAGGCGTCCCCGCATTGACGGCAGCGTTGGAGTAGTACTTGTCTGCGGTGAACGAGTTCGGGTCGTCAGGGGAGGTGACATAGCCGATACCGGTAGGTTGAGCTACGCAGACCTCGTCACGCTTTGCGAGAGTGTCACGCTTGATCCTTGATGGTGCATCGGTAGCGGCGACTATGATAGTTTCAGCTGTGAGTGCAGGTTGTACGCTTGCCGTCTTATACACACCCATGGGAGGTCCGGTAGGGACGGTCGCATCTCGCTTGTTGATCTTGCCAATGACTGCAGTGACTTCGGCAACAACCTCGGTCAAGGTAGTGGCGGTGATGGCAGGAGCATTTTTGGCAGTCTTGTAGACTCCCATGGGCGGTCCAGCAGCAGGAGTGGTGTCCTGGGCCAGGGCGAGGCCAGCAAAGGCCGCGAGCGCAATGAATGAGCGCATTTTGGAACGAATGTACAGGGTAGGATAGTTGGGAAATCGGTAAGTGAGTGTGGTGTGGGAGCTACCCCTACGAGATGTACGAATGACCTGGGTGGATGACCATACCTAGCTGGGGATGGACTGATACATAAGTAGCTTCCAGCAGCCCTGTGGCAGAGACATGCCGGCAGACAAAACCGATAGATTCAACATCTCGGAGGAGAAACGGACAAATTCGTTGGATGGAAAGGTAAGAATACGGGAAGAGGAGAGACGTCAGTTGGAAAGGTGCCCCAAATGGCAGTCAGATGGATCCTGCTTTGGGATGCGTTCGGCTTTTTGGCAACGTCTTTAACGAAGACCGCCGTTGAATTGACTCAGGGCAGTCCGTACCTGATTGAGACGTCATTGGTGTGTCTTCAGCCATGTCTGTGAAAAACAGATCGGAGATATCGCCGGGACGGCATGGTGACCTATGTGGTATAGCCGTGCAATGTACACGGCTCGAGCTGGTGTTACAGATTAGACGCCACACGGGCTCTGGAGGCGACTGGCTCTGAGATGAAGCTGTTATCAGGGTCAGCCAGGACGGTATGAATATGAATCGTGAGCTTTGTGAAGAATCCAGTATATGCTCGACGACAGTGACATTAAGTGTGCAGCGTAATGCTCTTGTTCTCCCAATTGGGTGTAGAAGGGTTGGAAGCTGTTAGTCAGCGCCAAGACACGAGGCCGAATCTATCGATAGCGCCGGGTTGTCGAAGCTTGTTTCTTGTGACAGGGCTGGGGAACGACCTCTATCGATTCTTCCTCATGCATACCACACGCTCTCTAGGGATCTCAGATCTGCGGCGTTCCAAAGCGTGGGCATCGCTGCATCGTCTCTGACTTCTCTAACAACGTGATCATCTTTTCTTCCACACGGGCTGACACCTATCCAATCCGGTGCAATGCGAGTACAATGCCGTTGCGTCTGTTTCACGAAGAACGAAAACGGCTCACGTGGTGGTGACTCTCATCTTTCAACGTTCCGAACTTGGCAGCTGGGACATGTGGCCGAATATGACGGTGTCAGACGGATAGTAGGCGATTATTGAACCGGTTTCGTCTCCGATTGACAGCGAGATTGACCCTTGGTATACACGGCACAAGTTTCGTCATTCGAGGAAGCGTTTGTGGATCTTTGGGGTTCAGCTATACGAGAAGAATATGACAATGTCTTTCGGCTGTGAGATCTGTCAAGTACTTTGCAACCCTGGAACTCCGGAGTGACCACCGTTGCATCGAGCAAGCGAAAACGGGAATTCGACAAGAGGGCTGCGACTTCACGATCATTCCGATTGATCAGTGCTATTCAGTCGTTCACAGAAAATTTCTTCTGCACACTTGGTCAAAAATCCATTTAGGAAGCAGCACTTCAACACCACAGACAAAAAGCCAATGGTCCAGGCCCGACGGCCATCTCGCCGAGCCATACAATTTCCTTGGTACCGGAGCTTATGCAAATTCAAAGGCATATGCCGTGTTGGCCGTCTCAGTTGTCACCCAGAAGGTTACCTGATCACCACTGTACTGGTGTGAATAAACACCGAGATCCACAGGAGCACCGATCTTGCCAAATCGACCATTCCAGTCGAATCTGAAGGTTCTGATGTCGACTTTACCGGATGCTGGCAACCCCACACTCTTCGGGCCATTAATAGTGATGTCGTACGTCCGGGTGTTCCCCATGTTGCCGGCCAGGACTTTGACAGATTTCGCCACATCTCCCTTGGTAGCAAAGACATCGAATCCACCATCAGCAGATCCCGAAGTCGCCACACGAGTACCTGTCATACCTCCGTAGTACTTGTACAGCTGCCACTCTCCATTTGGGAAGTACTCGGTCCCGTTCTTCCCAACCACATTGGCCAAAAAGTCGTGCAGATCGCCAAAGCCAGCCCAATTTGCTCTCAGACCTCGAAGATTCAAACGCTCAAATCGAGAGATATACCACGCTGAGGTGGATGGAATTTGCTCTTCTGGTGCAGCATATTCGTTGATGTCAATGGGTCGCACAGGCAGGTTGTTCTGAGTGCGAAGCGACTCAAAGGCTTGCAGATTGCTAGCAGGGTCTTGCGACGTCACAAGTTGGTGCCAGGAGTAGATGTCGGGAATCAGGTCATTCGCTGCAACGTAGGATGTCCATTGCTGCCAGGTTGTGGCTGAGGTCGACGCTGGCTGAGACAGGGACGGTCCGCTAATCTTAAGGGCGGAGAATTCGGCCCTGGTCCTCGTCAGCGTTGCATGGTCTCTCCACAGAGCGTATATACCTCAATCTCCGATGAGCTCGACCATAGTAATCCAGATACTGCGGGGATGAGCGAGCCCAGAAGCTCCCAATATCTGGTTCGTTCCAAATATCCACAACAACGCCATCGATCATATTGTTCGCCCTCAGATCCGAGAAAAGCCGGTCATAGAAACGCCCGAAACTCGACCAATCGCCACTGTCTCCCGGGTAGGCGATAGTGTTCGCTTCCAAGGAGTCCGCCCCCCAAAGATCATGGACTAGTAGGATAAAGTCCCCACCGAGCTTCCTGGTAGTCAAGTAATTGGACAAGGTTGAGGCAAATCGTCCAACATATTCGTTCTCGCCGAAGGCCCAGCCGCGGTTAGGCGCCACCAGCTGAGCACCGCCAGCTCGGCATGCATTGAAGCCAATTCCGGTGTAGAATAAATCCGGAATGGCAGTCGAGACAGAGGCTCTGGCTGTCACGTTGTCGACAATGCCGTAGATGAAGTTCGAGGCCAGCTGCTGAGGCACACCTGATGGTTCCGCAAGTCGGACTGTAGCGGTACCTTGAGCTTGCCGCCTCTGGAACACTGCTCCTTCAGCGAAGCCCAACAAGGCTAGAGTTTTCATGAGCTCGGTGATCTTCATAGTTGTTATGCTGGGGATCCAACCACGACTTACTGGACAGTGGTCTTATATCATCGTTCAGTGTACCGTCTGACTACAATGCTCTCCCCCAGCGGACGTGGATGTCAGAGCAATTGTGGCATGTCTCCTGATTACCCGCCATAAGTCTTCGATCTCAAGATTGATTGAAGTATAACCAAACGAGAATCTTGACTGGCACGATTGCGAGTACATGGAAGAGAAGCGAGGTGTGTGGAAACCCCTTGGGAAGGTTACAAGCAAAGCAACCAAATTTTGGTAGCACAAGGTAATGGCAATCGTGCGGGGTTTCCAAAACCCAAACATCCTTCTGGTTGCAGTATGTCAGTCCCGGTGGGGCAACGGGATTGTTCTTGGAGGATGTCGAACACGAAAGACTGCTGGGCGCCCCGGACCATCCCACTTCAAACTGGAGCCGTGCCCGGGGTCTCCCACTTTCCCATCACTCTGGCCGATCAGCACCCTCGCTTGAGCCCTGGCGTCTCGAATTAAGTCCCTAGCTTCCCTTGGATACATCGTATCTGGTCATGGCAATTTAGCAGTTGAGCAGCGAAGTTACGGAATTGTTCACAGGATCACCTGATTAACTCCGGGATCAACAGTATGGGCCGTGAGAGTCTAAACATGTTCAATACCGGGAGATTCCTTTCGCAATTACTATGGAGACCTGGTTCGGCCTACCCTAATGTGTGAACCACTCTGTCAGCATAGCTAGCCTTGAATCACATCGTCGACTTCATCTTCATAGGCATCAACATGGTAGCCCTTGAATTGTCTTGCTGGCACCTTCCTGGCGAACAGTATGTCCAATTCTTCAAAAGTCCTGTCTTTCGTCTCCGGCAAGCGGAAGAAGGCCCAAGCGAAGCAGATCAAGCCGGTTGCTCCCCATACGAAGCCAGCTTTACCCTTGAGATTCCCCTCAGTGGGGTTGATCATGTACGGCTGAACAACATAGCCGATGATCTGTGCAATATAGTACGATATCCTGGCCACGCAGACAGACTTTGATCGAAGTTGTACTGATGAAGTCTCCGAGATGATGGCGTAGCAGATGGGTCCGACTGTGAGATAATATACGAGCAGCCACACGAGGACCATGCTACCCATGGCCCAGGACCCGCCTTCAGATGATGTGCCGACTTGAATGAACCCGATAGTAAACATGATGGCTGCCAGAGCCCCGAGCCCAATCACGTAGATCGTGCGACGGCCCAGAACAGATAACAAGAACCAAGAGACAATCGTGCCGATACACGCCAGACCAAGACCACCGACACTGAATTGGAAGGACGTGGACGAAGGCAGGCCAGCTTGCGTGAAGAAGTAAGTCGGTGCTCCACCGAGATTACTTCCAGAGAAGACTTGAGCGGCGAAGACGACGCAGACAACCTCTGTTCGGCGCAGCTCGTCACCACGGAAGAGATCAAGGTAAGAAGTTCCCGACGAAAGTGACTCTTCCAGTCTGGTAGTATGAACCATCTGCGCGACACTTTTAGTAGCGTCTTGAATCGACAAGCCAGTCGTAAGTCGCATGATGACCTTCTTTGCATCCTCAATACGACCGGCACGCACAAGCCACCATGGCGACTCTGGCGCGGATACGAGCACAGCTAGGAGAAAAGGCGGCCAGACCCACTGTACCGCGAAAGGGATGCGATATGCCCACTGGCTCCCTAGTCCTTCTGTTCCAGCGAGGACACCTGCGGCGAGAAGCTGTCCGAATGCCCAGCAGATGTTGACATAGACAGTAAGATATCCTCGCAGGGCTAGTGGGCAGACCTCAGAAGCATATGCTGGAGCCAGAGTAGCGAAGACTCCCCAGGGTACACCACAAAGTATCTGCCCAACGAGCAGCATCGTGATTGAATTCGCAAAGAAGGTGAGGAAGATGAAACCCGTCATCGATACCAGCGATACAAGTAAGACCTTCCTATATCCATATTTGTGTGTGAGCCAGCCATTCCCAAAAGCACCAACGATGGTTCCAACAGTAGCACCACAACTAAGACCAGCCTGCCAGGGACCAGAGATCTGGTAGCCAATGTCGTCGCCGTAGAATTGTCCATATCGTCGTTGAAAGTCGGGTTGGGCGAAGAGTGAGCCGACCAGAACGATATCGTAGCCTTCCATGATGATGGCCGTGGACACCATGATGGACCAGAAGACTGCTTTTGGGTATTTCTTGAGGGCTTGCTTGATCGTCATGGAGTGCTCTTCGAGAGCTGCCTCTCGGGCGCCGACGGTGAGGGTGTCATTCTGCTTGATGGGGTCGTCGGTGTCTTCGACATGACTTGTTTCGGTCTTTTCTTCGAGTGTCGCCATGTTCGGAGTGGCCTGGTATGAGAGCGTGGTGAGGATCTATGCTTTTGTCTAACATCATGGCTGAGGGGTACACTTATACCACGGGAGCATGAGACGCACATACCCATGCACGGTGCCGATCACGACAGATCTGTGTTTCCCCATGGGTCATGCATTGACTTTGCGGGGAGCGAATAGGGCATGGACGAGGACCTCACTGCGTGAAGTGGGCACTCCGGAAGGCAAAGATGATGATGGTCCAGAAGGTTATATGAGCCACATGGATCCTTTCTAAGTAGTAAGCTCGGCGATACGTCCTGGTCGCGTGACACAGATCCTCTGATGGCACACTAGCTCCCAGCTCGGAGTGGGATGCCCCGACGACCACCTCTCTCTTCCGTTCAACCCCTCATGCTCCGCAGCTCTAGTGCATCAAGCTAACAATCTTGCTACGTCAGTGTCCATATTGGCATATTATTTCAATGCCTCATTCACAGTAGGTACCTCTCCTTCCCACCTCCCATAGCCCACCACAATGTTTATCCCCTCCCCCTCCGCCCTCATCTTCCGCTACGACGCCGAAGAGCTCCGCATCGAGCCATGGGGCACCAACGCCCTGAGGGTCCGCTCCTCCAAAATCCGTCCCATGCCACAAGAAGACTGGGCGCTCCTCCCTCCCGCCACCAGCACCCCGAAAATCACCCTCGGCAGCGACACCTCCTCCATCACCAACGGCAAAATCACCGCCACCATCACCAAACTCGGCAAAATCACCGTCACCAACCAACACAACACGCTCCTCCTGGAAGAATACGCCCGCACCCGCGTCGACGTCCTCGACCCCAAAACCAGCGCCCTCGAGATACAGGCCCGCGAATTCAAGCCCCTGCTCGGCGGAGACTACCACCTCACCATGCGCCTGGAATCCGTCTCGCGGGACGAGAAACTCTACGGCATGGGACAGTACCAACAACCATACCTCAACCTCAAGGGCCTCGACCTCGAGCTCGCGCACCGCAACTCGCAAGCCAGCGTCCCGTTCCTGCTCTCCTCCCTGGGCTACGGCCTGCTCTGGAACAACCCGGCCGTAGGCCGCGCCGTGCTGGGCGCCAACGTCATGACTTTTGAGGCGTACTCGACTGAAGTGCTGGATTACTGGGTCGTGGCGGGGGATGAGCCTAGGGAGATATTGGCGGCGTATGGGCGGACGACGGGGACGGTGCCGATGATGCCTGAGTATGGGTTGGGGTTTTGGCAGTGTAAGTTGCGGTATCAGACGCAGGAGGAGTTGTTGGGGGTCGCGAGGGAGTACAGGCGGAGGGAGCTGCCGTTGGATTTGATCGTGGTGGATTTTTTCCATTGGCCGAAGCAGGGGGAGTGGAGGTTTGATGAGACGTATTGGCCTGATCCGGGTAGGTATGCGCAAGGTTGGGAGGGGGGGGATGTGGCTGATGTGCTGCAGATGCGATGATTAAGGAGCTCAAGTCTATGAGTGTTGAGCTGATGGTGTCTATCTGGCCTACTGTCGACAAGCTTTCGGAGAATTACGAGGAGATGCTAGAGCGCGGCCTGCTCATCCAGACTGAGCGCGGGATCCGCACTGCGATGGACTTTCAGGGCGATACTGTCCACTTTGACGCCACGAACCCGGAGGCTCGGAAGTATGTCTGGGACAAGGCGAAGCAGAATTACTTCGACAAGGGTATTCGTGTCTTCTGGCTGGACGAGGCAGAGCCCGAGTATACCGCTTATGACTTTGACAATTACAGGTACTACAAGGGGCCGAATCAGGCGATCGGGAATATCTATCCTGTTGAGTATGCCAGGGCATTCTATGAAGGACAGGAAGCGGCTGGCCAGAAGGACATTGTCAACCTGATCCGATGTGCCTGGGCTGGGAGTCAGAAACTTGGTGCGTTGGTGTGGAGTGGTGATATTGGTAGCTCCTGGTCGAGTTTGAGAAACCAGCTAGCTGCTGGGCTGAACATGGGTGTCGCTGGTATCCCATGGTGGACCACGGATATCGGCGGCTTTCACGGAGGTGATCCCAACGATACAGCCTTTCGGGAACTGTTCACTCGGTGGTTCCAATGGGGTACATTCTGCCCGGTCATGCGACTACATGGTGATCGAGAGCCGAGGCAGCCACAGGTGGGTGAGACAGGGGGTGCTACATGCCGTTCTGGAGCGGCTAATGAGGTGTGGTCGTATGGTGAAGAGATATATGGCATCTGCAAGAAGTACATGGAGATTCGAGAGAAGCTGCGAGAGTACACACGGCAGCTGATGAAGGAGGCGCACGAGACAAATTCACCTGTCATGAGGCCTTGTTTCTATGAATTTCCAAAGGACAAGAGGAGCTGGGACGTGGAAGACCAGTACTTGTATGGTAGCAAATATCTGGTTGCTCCGGTTTTGTATCCTGGTCAGAAGACAAGGAAATTGTACTTGCCTCCAGGGAAGTGGCAATCAGCTTTCGCAGCGGAGAAGCAGTACGAGGGTGGCCAAGACATAGAGGTAGACGCTCCGATAGACATCATACCAGTCTTCGAGAGGTTGTGAGGGGCTCTGCAGCTTACTTGCCAATAGAGATCAGAATGTCTCGTTCATCCTGTCCATGAAATGCTGTATGTAACTGTATTGGTCATTGATTCATGCACCCATATGAGCTAAAGAGGTTGTCTTTCCACATTCATGAGTAGTAATTGGATATGACAGCAGATAACCTCTCCAGAACCTGTATCTGGTAGGTAGCTCCCTGCCAGGTCTGCGCATATCCGGCAAGCAATTTCTGTCCGAGTGCAAGGATACGGAGCGGAGCTTGCCTCGCATTGATATCACCGACACCAGATATCAAAGCAGTCATCTTACCCGGCTGACCCGTTCGTACCCAGATCTGAGCCATCTCGTCATCGACCGGTCGATCAAGCCGCACGAACGACAGCTCTTCGTCCTCGGTCACTTGTACTACCAGAGATTGGGATGGCGAAGCGGCAAGATTGTGGATATTCGTTCTCGAGAAGCCATCTGTTGAGATATCTGGGAGCTGTGTTTGGTCACCAAGGGCCCCAGATGTATGACCGCTGGACGCTCCAGCTGTGTACGTGCTGTAGGCCCAGAGTGCCAGGATAGAGAGGTAGACGCTTTTGGCTTCGTAGAATGCGTTGTCGCTGAAACGTCGGACATACCACAGAAGAGCACCGACGTGCAGCATTGACAATCGTGCTTTGTGCTCGTCCCGTCTAACCCAGTATAATATATCTTGCTCATAGTTACGTCGATCTTGTGGCCGAGTATTGATATGAGGCAAGAGTGCAGATACGGAGTTGCCGAAGGTAAATACGAGACACTCTATCTCCCGGAGTGGAACCAGTAGTGCGATCCTTGCGAAATGAAGATGAAAGACTGTATCGTGCTCTTTGCCAAAGTTTGCCGCGATTACGCTGTTAGCATGCCAGTGGAGGATATCCATACAGTCACAGGCAGCATTCCGCCACTTCGCAAATGCTGGGTCGCTTGGGAGCCAGTCTCTATGCTGGGAGTTCCGACCGTCGTCGGCTCGATTGCTTTGATGTGAGATACAGGGGATATTTTGCGACGGTGTCCACGATGACAGAGACCTTTTGTGGAAGCGCTCGACCGCCATGACCTCGGAACGAATGCCGTGTAACATAAGGAGCTGCCCGAAACGTCCAGTATTCCTGTCAAATTGTCGATGTGTGAATAGTCGTGATACCGATCGATGAAGAGTTGGCGATCTTGATGTCGAATCATTCTGTTTCTCCGTTGGCAGAGGAGCTTGCGCATCTTCCACAGTCAGCAAACTAGGTTGGTGAAAGTGTGTTTCAATCATGCTGTCAAGAAGCTAGAATGCATTTAGCAACAGACATCCTAACATGAGCGTTACGAAAGCATACCCATATCATATAACCTAACCGAGCTTCATTTTCGCTGCGGGAAGTCTGCTGTGTGGTGTCATAAGATATTGTGTCTTCGAACAAGTGCAGCTTCCTCCCGAGTCTTATTAGAGTTGCATGCCGATCAAGAGCACATGCAATAAAGTCCAGACTGCTACCGTACAGTAGACCGATCTGAAGTAGAACGAATGCCTGCAAGAACTCGAGAGGCGGCATGCAAATGGCGTATTTTTCCACGCCAATACTTGTAGCCCTTCGACATAGTTCGAGCATTGGTCTGGCACAAGCGGCCAGATGGAGACTTTCGGCTTGCATGGCACCCAACCCTGCTATAGCCATGACGAGCTCCGGACAATCATTAAGCCTGACCGTTGTGGTTGACTGTAGCGGAATCTGCTCAGCGAGCTTCTCACTGTAGAGCGCTAGTAGACACTCGAGATGTCGCTTTGTCGGAAATTCTGCAGTCTCGAAGACCTCATATTCATCCAGAGGTGTGAAGCACAGCTTCGTGAAAATCTGCTTGATGTCCGTATACACTGTGTCACTGATTCTCGTTTCTGTGGTGTCCTTTGAGTGCCCGATCGCTTCGTCGAGCTCTGTCATGAACGGAAATGAGTATGAGTGCTTGCCTGGTTCTGATTCACTACTATTCAAGGTAAGAGGTCTTCGGGATCTGGCCCGTGATATGTTCGGGCTGGCTGGCATTCCAAAGGGTGCTCTGGCGCCGTCATTGCTCGTGGCGTAGAGTGCACCGCTCGAGTCTGAAATATGAGTCTGGTCAATTACCAGCATTTCGGGCTCTTGAACTTGGCCTACGGTGGTAGAGCCAGTGTTCGTCAGCGCCTCGGGAGTGCACGTCGAATGCTGCGAGATCGTTGTGGGTACAGGCTGATCAAAGAAGGACGGAGATTGCATGTCGAAGAAGTCGAATGTCAAATCTGCGTCTAAATTCGCCGGAAGCCAGTTCATTTCGGTTGTCAAGAGGTCGCCAAAGTTTTGATCGTTCCAGTCGCCGCTGGGTGGCGGATTGGGCACGGGTAGCATGCCTTGCGGTAATGATTGTGATCCAGCCTGACATGTGTCTTCGAGATGAGTTGGGACGAACTGTGTAGCGACATGGTGATCTTGGTAGCCATTACTTGAAGCTGAGCGGATGTCCCCGTTGGAAGCCATCGGTGCCATGTCGTCTGCCATAGGGCCCATACTGCCGGCGTGTTCTGTGTGAGAGGCATCAGCCATGGCATTCTCGTTCAACGACGCCGAAGATGCGAGAGGGTATTCGCACTCCAGTCCTCGATCGGCGCATCGTAAGCATATGCTTTCCTTGGTGCATCGTACTCGAGCAGAGGCACATTGTCTGCAAGCTCGCGGCAATCGGTCCAGATCACCGCTCGTCACTGGCAGTGCGTTGTGGACAGCCGCACGGTGTCGGTTGAGGACATCGCTGCGATGAAATCTCTTGCCACATATCGAACAAGCATGGCGCTTGTTTCGATGTTGCTGTTGATGCCTCCTCAGATGCTCCGGGCGAGCGAATGTGCGGGGACAGTCTGGACAGCTGAACGCTGGACGTGGCGAAGACATGTCTGGTCCGATCTGATATGCATCTTTGCCTGTTGTTTATCGGCTAACAGAATGCCAGAGGTATGTGCGAAGATGGAAGGCGTTCGCCTCAACCACTCACGCAGTGTGAAGTATAAGTACGAACAACCAACCCATAAGAAAGCCTCAGTTAACCTCGGTTACATGCTGGGCGACAATTCCAAACTATCGATGCCATAGCAGTGAGAGCAAATATTCCGCTTCTACGTTCATGGAGTCGCTGAGACGGTGCATATCTTCATCTAGAGTATAAACTAGCTGACGCCACAATGATCACGTGACCCTGACCAGTTCCCACACGGCTCTATCACTGCCCATCCACCTCCCTCCTCAACAACACCTCCCCACCACTAACACTACTCCTCCCCGCCACCGTCGCCCTCAGCACCCCGGCCTTGACCAAATCCTCCACCAACCCAAAAATCATCCCATCACACCCCCTAGCCGCCAATATATCCACCGTCACCGGCAAAACCTCCGTCACCCCCGTGACATCACTCCTATACCCCGCCTCACCCACCGGCACAACCACATCGGGCCCACCAGCGAAAACACTGATCCGCCCCGTACTGAACCCAAACGGCACCGTGGGCGGTCCCCCGTACCGGTTCCTGTAGCTCCCACTCGCAGAACTACCAGGGTAGAGGAGGAGTTTGTCCGAGCACGTCACGGGATCGGCGCGGAGGATGTTCGCGTCCCACCAGTTTGCGGAAACGGTCTTGTTGGCGTTGGCTTCGGCCAGGGCGGAGTCGGGGACTGTGTCGCCGTAACCCCAGCGGACGAGAGGCGCGGGGTTGACGAACGGGCGTCGGCCGCCGTTGGCTGCGGCGTAGGCGGCGTAGAAGGGGTCGCGGACGAGACGGGTTTGTTGTTTCGCGATGATGATGGGGTAGGTGAGGTTGAGGAAGGTGGCGAGGGAGGGGTCGGCGCCGGCGGGGGTGGAGTTGGTCCAGGCGGTGGCGGTGGAGAAGGTGGAGACGGAGGCGTTGAGGAAGGTGGTGAGGTTGCGGAGGAAGGCGAGTTGGAGTTGGGAGGAGGGGGAGGTGGCGTTGGCGAGGGGGAAGCCGGTCGTGAGGATTTGCGTGGGGTAGCGTCGGGTGATGGTGATGTTGGAGCCGTAGAGGACTTGGGAGGCGGTGGACCAGAGGATGGGATCGCGGGTGAGGAAGCCGGGGGTGTCGAGTTCAGGGGCTAGGGGCATGACACCGTCAAGGGTAACGAGGTCGTGGGATGGTCGGTTGCCGTAGAGGCCTTGGACTTGGGATGGACCGCGGACAGAGCCTCCAGTGTCTGAGCCGATGGAGATGTCGAGCCATGGGTAGGTGCCAGATCCTGCACCAGCACCGGATGAGGAGGAAGATGGGATTTGATATCCATCGCCACGAGGGTTGAATGGTGCAAGATAGTCAACCCAGTCGGCAGTGGGAGATTCACCGTTTGCGAACTGTGACGTTTTCTGCTTGCCAACTATGATAGCACCGGCATCTACCAATCGCTGGATAGAGGGAGCAGTGGCCGTTGCAGCAGGGTAGAAGCTGTACCACGCTCGGTTGCCATTTGACTTCTTGAGGCCAGCGACATCGTAGATATCCTTGACTCCGAGACGTACACCTGCGAGAGGTTTGGCAGGAGTCTTGGTGTAATACAACCTTGATGGTACTGCAACAGCCAGTGATTGACCAGGTATGTTTGCAGGAAGTACGGTGAAGCCACCACCAGACGCAGGAATAATAGTCTCGGTGAAGGATCCGGCAAAGTCGCTGAAGAGTCGCCACGCTTGATAGATCTTCCCGTCATTGTCCACAAAGTAGGGACCTTGAGGAACAGCTCGATCGTTACTGACAAAGGCAGAGGTGACTGCAGCACCCGTGCCTAGTCGCTCCGAAGATGCATCTCCGGAGTTTCCACGAGATCCAAAGCCAGTGTACTGTACATAGATGCCTGCTTATGATCAGTACTGCAGCTGTCAGTGCTTCCGATCATAATTTACCTGCTAGGAATCCTCGTGTAAAGACATCATCCTCTTGAAGGAACTTGCTTGTCGTGGCGCTGAAGTCGCGGCCAGCGAAGCCTTGGAAAGTAGTCGAGATCACAGTCAAAGGCAATAGACCACCAGCCCTTTCCACATTCCTGCGGATTCTCAGGAAGGCAAAGCCTGGAATCTCGGCTACACTGCTTGCCGGGATGTAGTAATAGTTGCCATCGAGTTGCACCGTCTGACCAGTCTTCTGCAAGCCCTGTGCGTAGACAAGACTTATCGATAGCGACACCAAAGACACAAGCAGCCTGGAGAAGTATACCATCTTGACGATTGTACGAGTACTACTTGTCCAGGTAGCTGGGAAAGCTTGACAAGTAGTAATATAATAAATCACCTACCTCGAATCCATTGTCATCTTCAGGCGATCTTCCGCTCGATGCCATGGAGACCAGTACCACAGCTTCGGGTATACCTGACCCATTTACAGTGAAGATCGCTTGCCGAAAGCCACATGGCAATGGATCTGGTAAAAGAGCCAAGATGAATGACAGGTTGAGGCTTATGACATGCCAGATGCGGACAAGGAGTGGTAAGCAACCCGGGATATCAACTGATAAGACGTGTGCCTTGACAAGTAGCGCAGCGCTTGGTATGCATGATAGAGATGTCGTTGAGGGCAGAAGCGGGGGAGATAGGAAGCGGGAGGAGGGGACATGGTCGCTTGGCGATCTGCAAACCGAAAGAAATGCATGCGGCTCCGCTATCGGACTTGAGGTTTTTGACTCGTGGATTCTTATCGTTATCTACATTTCCAACCTGATGACAAGCACAAAGGCGCCATTTCTTACATGAACGGCAGTGCATGTCCATCTCCACGTGGATCACTACCCGCGCTCCACACTCCCCGGCCTTCCGCCTCGTCAACATGCCAACGAATGACTTGACCTCTGCCAAACAACCCTCTGCCCATACCTTCTACGAACTCAACCTTGTGGCCAAGCTTGGTCAACTGATCGGCCACTTCCTTTGAGATGCCTTCCTCGAGGTAGACTGCTCGATCAAAAACGTCTCCTGCGTCTGGCATACCTGCACCAATGCAGACGCGAGGAGCATCAAGGGCTGTTTGAGGCGTATGTTGGAAGACCAGCATGTTCAGCAACACTTGGAGATGCCCTTGTGGCTGCATGAAGCCGCCCATGACACCATACACCGAATGCAGGCTCTGATCTGATACATTCGTGATGAGAGCCGGGATGATGGTGTGGTATGGTCGCTTGTTCGGCTCGAGGATGTTCGGGTGATCGGTAGGTCCTAGAACAAAGTTGGATCCTCTGTTCTGCAATGTGAAGCCGCAGCCTTTTGGCACGATACCAGTACCGAAGCCAGCATAGTTGGAATTGATGAAGGAGATGCCATTGCCTTCGCTGTCCGTCGCGGCAAAGTAGACGGTGTCGGAGTGATTGTGTGCAGGAGAGCCATGATCGAGGGGAGGTGTGGCCTTTTTGGGGTCGAACAGCTTTGCTCGCTCGGTGAGGTATGGTTTCGAGATGAGTTCCTTGATTGGCACTTTTGCAACGTTCGGGTCCGCGACCCACCAGTTGGCATCTGCGAAGGCGATTCTCAGTACCTCGACGACTGCATGCAGGTGCTCGGCGGTGTTGTGATCCTCTGGTGTGAATTTCTTGACCTTGCCCTGCTCTTCGAGAATCTCGAGCATGCCGAGAGCCATCAGTGCGACAATACCCTGTCCATTTGGTGGATGCTCCCAGAGCTCAACGCCTTCCGAGCTCTTGTCGTGCATTTGCTGGCCATGGCTATCCTTGACACCTTGACCTCTGAACTTTAGACTGATGGCTTCAGTGTCTTCAGAACCAAGACTCATGTGGTTCTTCAGGTCATCCAGGGTGAGAAGACCACCTTTGTCCTGAACAACCTTGACCAGCTCTTCAGCGATCTCGCCCGTGTAGAATCCTGCTTTTCCACCTTTTACTACTCTGCGAAAGGTGTTGGCCAACGTCGGATTTCGCATAATGTCGCCTGGCTTTGGTGCCCTGACACCATCTTTGGCATTGGGATCCTTCTTCAGCACTTCTCTGAAGTTCGGCGAGGCGTTGCGCAACAATTGCTCGCTCTTGCCCCACTGCAAAGTGTCAGCTAGTCATTTGATATGGCTCCAGAATTCGTACGTAGAACCCCATCAGTTCTGAGACTGGGAAGCCTTGCTCGCCCAGCTCGATAGCAGGGGTCAGGATCTGCTCCATACTGAGCTTCCCACTGCCAAATCTTTCAATCACATCAACCCATCCAGCAGCTGCTCCGGGTACAGTGACGGAATGTGCGCTCGTCAAGGGAATCTTTCCAGGCTCCCCATCCTTGATTCCCAGATCCTTGCGAACTTTGTCCACCGTAACTTGTGCACCAGCTCTTCCTGACCCATTGAGGGAGTGGACCTTCTTCGTCTTTGCATTGTAGAATAGGCAAAACATGTCTCCTCCGATACCAGTGCTGCCGGGCTCAGTCATGTTGAGCCCAGCAGCAGTCGCGACAGCAGCATCCTAGGCATTTATTAGTCGTATTCAATGCTTCCTGATAAGTAGAACATACAGCGCAATTACCTCCTTGCTGGAGGATCCTCAGACCGCAATTCGAGGCCAATGGCTGTGTACTGGAGACGATTCCTTTGGTAGAATGAACGACACTTCTGCGAGATGCAAAGTGTACAAACTTTGGGTCTTCAGCCGGGTAAACGGACTTTGTGTTGAGCGGCATCTTGGAAAGTTATTGTGGTGGTGCTTGCAGATGTGGGAGAGAAGAAACGGAGAAGATGTCATATACCAACCTGCGATCACCAGCAGCTCCTTCAAAAGATGTACGGCGCGAATGTGCCGGTCGATACACCATTTTACGTGATGGACGTCAACAAGCAAAGGATCGGTCAATCCCACCATTACACTGTGGCCCGGGCAAATTGGCCTGCTGCATCTGTGATAGCTCTCCCAGGCCCGCCTTTTAGTCTGGTCGGCGTCATCGTGTAGCGGGGCAATCCCCTCGGCATTCGATCAGGAAACGAGGGGCAGACCGGCTGAAAGTCTGAAGGATGGGCAAAATTCCAAGAGGTCACGTGGAACACCAGAGCCGAAAGCGGACCTCTTCCGTTGTTTCTCGTCCGACATTTGATTGGTCAGCTGCTTGATCGCAGGCTTCCTTCCCACCTCATCTTTCGACCTCATCGCTCGAGACTGAAGACTGTTCATCAACGACCAACAAGTGACTAATGCACAGATCGAATGAGTGGTAGGAAGGTCTTGGGTAAAGACAAATAGTCCCAGATCAGAGCCTCTCCTAAACCCCAGAAGCATGCACGCCAAGCTCATTTCGCCTGTGACTCAAATCCTTCAGCCACAACTGTTCAGCTACTCGTAAGCTCGTGCCTCACTTTGTGCCCCGAGGTACCAGCAGGGTTGCATGCCGGTAAGTTGGCGGCCTGATTGGTGCCTGTAATTGTTTGGGCAGCTTTCCCCAGATTCAAGAGAAATGCTTATAGAGAGCTTCTAAGATAACTTAAGTAGAGTCATCAGGCAAGACTCAGTCAATAGGCAGCAGTAGAGGTCTTTACCTATAAAGCTCCTCTCACTTGACTCAAAGTTGCTCGCACCTTACTCAGCACACAATCAACACACCACAGCCGATCATCATGGTATCTTGCAATTGTGGACTCTTCTTTATCATTCCAGACCAGTACGGCCGTCAGCGACGGACGTATCTACCTCAACTCACTGCCAAATCGCATACGACCATACAGGCGACATCATACACGACATTATTACGCCAAACTTTCTCGAATCCTTCAGATCAGAACCACAAGCAAACCTCTTACGAGTTTCCCTTGTACGATGGCATTGCGGTGACCTCATTCATTTGCACCATCGGTGATCGCAAGATCTTTGGTAAAGTCGAGGAGAAGGAAAAGGCTCGCACGACGTTCAAGCAAGCCGTCGACCGCGGCGAGTCGGCAGGCCTTTTGTCCACCGCGCCTGCCGGGATCTTCACAATCAGTGTTGGAAACATTCCAGCCAGGAGCAACGTTGTTGTCGACATTGAGTATGGCGGAGAGCTCAAGCATGATGCTCAGATTGATGGGATTCGATTTACCCTTCCCACCGCAATAGCACCACGATATGGCTCTTACCCTGGAGATGTGCTTGATTTGGGCACCACCGCACAACAGCGTGGTATTCAGATCGATGTCGATCTGGATCTCGCTCCCATAAAGGTCACCTCCCTTCGTACCACCAGCACTACCTTCGAGTCACTCCTGACACCGACCTTCGCCACCGAGAAGGATGGACGAGTCCTCGCCGCCAGTGCTTCAATACTCCTCATTGGATCCGATATGACAGAGGACTTTGTCTTGCTCGCTGAAGTCGATGGTATTGGAAAACCTCAAGCTCTTCTCGACACAAGCCATGACTGCAACACGGTCATGGCTACCTTCGTGCCCAAGTTCAAGCTCCCGAACATCAAGCCCGAGATTGTCTTTGTCGCCGATCAATCTGGTAGTATGGCAGGGGGGAAGACGAAGTCACTTGTGGATGCATTGACGGTTTTTCTGAAAAGCTTGCCCGCGGGTGCAGTCTTCAATATCTGCGCATTCGGTTCAAGATATGACTTTGTCTTCAAGACCAGCCAGCCCTACAACCAAGAGACTGCTACCCAAGCATTGAACTACGTAAAGACCTTCCGGGCTCAATACGGTGGGACTGAACTTCAACGACCAATCGAGGATGTCTTCAAGAAGTATTCTGGTAATCACCCTCTGGAAATTATCCTGCTCACTGACGGGGAGATCTGGGGTGAAGAGCCACTTTTTGACCTCATCAACGACCAGATCATCATCAAAAAGGTTGATGCTCGTCTGTTTTGCTTAGGCTTCGGACGCGACGTCTCCCACACTCTGGTGGAAGGAGTGGCTCGAGCCGGTCGTGGACTGTCCCAATTCGTCACCGACAAAGAGAATCTTGACCAGAAGGTTGTACGAATGCTCAAAGCTTCGCTTTCACCGCACTTCAAGGATGTTGCAATCAAGCTCAACCATGACGAGGAGGAGTTTGAAGTGGTGGAATCTGCTGGTAATCACTCCGCCGATGAGACGAGCACTCTCCCACTTGGACAGTCAAAAGAGCATGTGTCGACGTCTCTCTTCGACCAGGCAGCGGATCTGGACACACCGATTCCTGGAAGTGACGACGAAGTTCTGAAGAACACGAATACAACGATCGATCCGTTCAACTTTACGGCACCCCATGACATATCGTTGTTCCCATTCAGTCGCACGACCGTCTTTGGCATGACCAGCCGAACCAGCACTCCGCCTGTATCTTTGACGTTAACTGCCAAGTCATCGTCCGGCCCCCTGGAACTGACCATCCCAATCGAAGCGAGCCACGGCAGTGCATCCATTATCAGGAAACTCGCCGCTCGGACTTTTGTCCACGATCTCGAGCAAGGTCGCCTTCCACCAATCTTCGAAGCCAAGTTCAACTCTCCGACTACCAGGACTGAGCTACTCCAGAAAGCCATCACGAACATCGGCGAGATCCACCAGATCCCAACAAAGTACACCTCATATGTAGCTGTCGAGGATAAGATCTCACAAGGTCTTGCTCCCGAAGAGGAGGCCCCACCGTCATACGGAGGAGCCTTAACTCCAGCGTCCTTCGGAGGAGCCCAACCAAGGATGATGAGAATGAGCGCCATCCCACCTCCACCACCTGCACCTGCACCTGCGTCATCCTTCCAAGGTTTTGGCACACCAAGTGTAACGACTTCCGGTGGACTTTTCGGCTCTCGTCAGTCGGCAGTTGGTAAAGCATTCGGTAGTGCGCCGGTCCCAGCCCCAGCCCCAGCCCCAGGGGGCGGTGGTACAGGAATTTTCGGCGGTCTGTTTGGCGGTTCCAGGGCAGCTTCAAAGCCTCAAGCCGCGGCATACGGCGCACCTTCCGCGTCGTCTGCTGGGGCTTTCGGGGTCATGTCGCGCATGCATAGCGATGAAAGGAGTCGCGATCGCGGCCGTACTGCTCCGTCACCACCTGGAATGTCGGCTCAGCTTGCGCAATCTTCGATACAACGCAGGGCTGTGACCGATGACGATGACGATAGCGATGGTGAAGATACGGGTGCCCTGAGGTTCCTGTGCGATCGTGATTCTGACGGTAGCGACGAGGAAGATGAGACCAATGCCAACAGGTTTCTAAGCTCCGGCGGCAGCCATCAGAGCGCTGATCGGAAGAAGAAATCGCGGGCTCGAGCTGGAGGACGAGACGAAGATGTATCCACTCTCAGCATCGAGGAGAGGCTAAGGATCATCATCTCGGAGCAGAGCTTCGATGGCTTCTGGGCACCAAGTGTAAGGTTACTGCAGGCATTACAGCTGGATGTTGATACTGCAGGAATGAATCCGGAGCTCATCACGGCCCTGGTCCTGATCGTACTTGAAGAGAAGTTTGACACGCTGGAGGAGGTGTGGGAGCTTTGTGGTGACAAGGCAGAGGCGTGGCTGGGGAGCAAGATGGATGGTAAGGGAATTGAGAAGATGAAGGAGACTGCTCGACGTTTGTTGTAGGGCTCAAGCTGGAGATGATATCACAAGCAATGAGCATACCCTGTGCGCCAAACAGGAAGTTGGAAATGTAATCCCTTACAACTTTATACATACACCTCGAGTTGGTGACATGTCATCCAGAACGCCTCGCTAAACCAACAGTCGTGACCCGTACAATATCTACACACCCACTATCCTTCCTCCAATTCTCATCCGCCAACCAAATCCCCCTCGTAACCTCGACGCCAGATCCGTCGTCCCAGCCTCCAGATCGGTTCCCGTCGCAGCCGCTTCCCTCTGTTCAGCCAGCTGCTGCCTCACGATCCTCGCAAACGACAAATCCGCCACCACGACCTGCCCCGAATTGAACGCATCCACAATCTGCGTATCCCCCCTCCTCGGCTCAACCCTCAACAACCTCCTCCTCTCCCCTTCCCCCTCATCCTCCTCCTCCCTCTCTCTCGTCCCCCGATTCAGCTCCCTCAACTCCACATCCCCCTCCTGATTCTCCCTCGCCAACTCCCCCCTCTCCTCAAACTCCACCGTCTGCGCCGTCCCTCCCCCCTCCGTCCCCTCCTTGACCTTCTTCTTCGCCACCACCGCGCCCAGACACACCACCTGCAACACCAAAACCACCAAATCCATCCCCGCCAGCCTGACCCTACTCGTCCCCCCCTTCTGCCCAATAAAATCCATCGCAAGTCCCCCATGGAGGTACCCCCTCGTGGCCTCCCCCCCCTCCGGCGCCGCAAACCAGGCATGCCAGAAAGCGCAGAGGATATTCGCGAGCAAAACGAGGATGACGGGGCGGTTCGGAGGGGAGGAGGGCGGGTCGGGCACGATGGAGGGTTTGGGTGTGAGGAAGGTGAATTGGATCATGCAACGCAGGAGGAGTCGGAGGAAGGAGGTGTCCATGTAGTAGATTGCCGAGAGGTGGGCGTAGATGAGGATGTCGAGGGAGCGGATCAGGTCGGTCAGCAGGAGGAGGCGGCGGAGTTGGAAGAGGGTGCGTTTGTCGCGGGGTGGGGGGCGGGTGGGCGCGTTGGAGGTGGGTGGAGGGTCGTTTGGTTGGGGGGTTGGGGGAGGCGGAGGTGCGGGAGGGTCATTGTTCATGGTCTGGGGGCATGAGAGGGTGTGAGTTGTGAGCGAAGCATGTGTGCTTGTTGGACGTGTGGTTGGAGGTTGGAGTGTTTGTGCTGTATGCGGGCAAGATTGCTCATCTTTCGAGGTGAAGTCTGCGGAAGCTCGAGATACCTGCGTTGCTCGAGATGTGGTGCGCCGTAGATGCCTAATTGAATCACGTCGCGTCACCCCACGCGAAGCTCTGGAGCATTTTCTTGAGCTTGACCATCACCTTCTCTTCACCCGCCAAAACTACACATTCGCTCATTTTGCTCTCTCACAATGGCCAACTTCTTCGACATCCGAGCTCGACAGGCTGCAGCCGCTGCCAATGCGGCGTCTGCGAAAGCCACAGCGTCCTCGAACACAAAGGAGGACACCACACGCCTACAGCCATGGGTTGAGAAATAGTACCCCTCCCCCGACTCCTATCTGATCTCTCCCTAACAATCCCCTCAGCCGACCGAAAACCCTCTCCGAAGTCTCCTCCCAATCCCACACAACCGTCACCCTCGCTCGCGCCCTCCAATCCACCAACCTCCCCCATATGCTCTTCTACGGCCCCCCGGGCACCGGCAAAACCAGCACTATCCTCGCGCTCTGCCGGCAGCTCTTCGGGCCTCTCCTCCTCCCTTCACGGGTCCTCGAACTCAACGCCTCCGACGAGCGCGGCATCTCCATCGTGCGAGATAAGATCAAGAACTTCGCTCGCATGCAACTAAGCAACGTCCCGGCCGGTCCACAGGGCAAGGAGTATCTCGAGAAATACCCATGTCCGCCATTCAAGATCATCGTGCTGGACGAGGCGGACAGCATGACGCAGGACGCGCAGAGTGCGTTGCGCCGAACGATGGAGACGTATGCGCGGGTCACGAGGTTTTGTTTGATTTGCAATTATGTGACGAGGATTATTGATCCGTTGGCGAGTAGGTGTAGTAAGTTCCGATTCAAAATGCTGGCGGGAGGGGACGCGGAGGAGAGGGTCAGGGATGTGGCGAGGTTGGAAGGGGTGAGGGTGCAGGAGGGAGTGGTGGAGAGGATCGTGGAATGTGCGGAGGGAGATTTGAGAAAGGCGATTACGTTTTTGCAGTCGGCAGCGAGATTGGTCGGGGCGCAGAGTAGAGATGGGGATATGGAGGTTGATGGTGAGGGGGAGGTGACGCTGGAGGCTGTGGAGGAGATTGCGGGTGTGGTGCCGCCGGGGTTGATTGATAGGTTGGTGAAGGCCATGCAGGGAGGCGGGAGGGGAGGTTTGTACGAGAAGGTGGCGGATGTGGTTGAGGAATTGGTGGCGGAGGGTTGGAGCGCGACGCAGCTGGTGGGACAGCTTTATGACAAGGTAGTCATGAGCGAGGGAGTGGCGGATAAGCATAAGAATCGGATTGTTATGGCGTTCTCGGAGACGGACAAGAGGTTGGTGGATGGATCAGATGAGCACCTGACTATGCTCGACCTGGCATTACAGATTGCCGAAATTCTACGATCATAGCATGGCGACGAGGTCAGCACAGAGGACATGAAGCATTTCCAGCGCGGCGTCAAGGGCAGGGCACATTCACAGCATGAATACATAAGCATGACTCTCCATCAAAAGCATTTCTCATTTTTCTAATGCTATCATCCCCTTCACGAGATTGTACACTTGATCGGCAACCCACAAGGCCCCTCCTTCTCCTTCTTCTCCTCCGCCGCCGCCGGTGCCGTCGCCCTCGACGCCCCAGCACCACCCGCCCCATTCTTCTGCCCCTCAGGCTTGACCTGATGCTCACCGTCCTTCTTCACCTCCTCCTTCGCAGCAGCAGCCCCCGGCTTACCGCCATCTAGTCACGCGAAACTAACCTTGTTAACAGCCTCAAAGAACGCCTTGCCCTGGGCTTCCGCAACCTGGATCTCCTTCTCACTAGGCTGCCTGCTCCCATCCGCACCAGCAAACGTGCCAGCACCCCAAGCACTCCCACCCCTCACCTCGCTCAAATCCGCCAGCAGGGAGAACGTCGTCTTATACCCCAACGGCACGTAGATAATCCCATGATGCGCCAACGTGCTCATGGCCGCGACGGCGGTGCTCTCCTGCCCTCCGCCCTGCGAGGCCGTGCTGACGAACAGTCCGGCGTACTTGCCCCAGTACGCGCCTTGCTGCCACTGCTGGCCCGTCTTGTCCCAGAACGTCTTCCACTGGGCGGGGAAGTTGCCGTAGCGGGTGGGGATGCCGAAGAGGAAGGCGTCGTATTGTTCGAGGGTGGCGGGGTCGTCGAGGGTGGGGATGTCGGTGGGTTTCGGGGGCGCGTGCATCATTTCGAGGACGTTTTGGGGGAGGGTTTCGGGGATTCTGGAGGGGGGGGAAAGGTCAGTGAGGCCCGGGAGGGAGGGGGTCGAGGGGGGGAACGTACTGGTAGATGTCGGCTGTGCCGCCGGCGGCTTCGATGCCTTTCTTCTCGGCCTCGGCGAGGGTCTTGATGTGTCCGTAGAGGGAGTAGTAGACGATGGCGATCTTGGGGGCCATTTTGGATGTGTGGTAAGGGGGTTGTTGGATGAGAAGTGGTGTGGGTTGTGGAGGGAGGTGTTCAGAAAGTGGATGATGAGGAGGATAGTCAAGGAGCTCCCCTGGCTATTTGTACGAATGACAGCATAGCTCCCCAGTCCCGGCAATGAAGCATTTCGCAGCTCCGGCAACAGACAGTCCAAACTCAATCAGGCAAGGGTAGCGCTACCTGGCATGCAGCTGGCCAATTGGATGCGTTGATGCATTTCTAATCGCTTACGAGCAGCTGAGAATCGCAAAATCCCAGAGATGGAGCTTTTCCGCGAACGCCGCAAAAATGGTAAGCTCCCCCCACACGATCAAGATGTCATATTACCAAGACCGGACTAATGCAAGGCACGAGAACCAGACGTGGTCAGTCGCCGCAAATCATCGGTGCGATTTTGTTTGGGCCTGGTTGGCGCTGCGCTCTTCATTAGGTGGTTTTAGCAGCTGCACAGTCTCTGCAGCAGAGGATCAGCGGGCGTTTTTAGCGGCCGCCTCGAACATACTTTAGCCTCACCAAAATAGCTAGCGGCCGACGTACCTTCTGGGCGGCCTTGGCCAAAATTTGATATTGCTACCGTTGTGATAGCTGGTCGTTGGTATAGAGCCTCAATTCGTCTAAAAAGGTGTTAGTGCTACTGTTATAGATAAAGATAAAGATAAAGAATTTAACGAATTGCTCCTCCTCTAGCTATATCTCCGTCGCCGCCGCCGCCGCTAATAGCAGCAGCAGCCTCGGCGCCGAGGTGACAAGAAGAAGAGGCCGATTAGATATCGATACTATAAGCCTTATCTATACTACTAATTCGACTAGAGCTTAGAGACGTAGTTTAAAGCTACCTTCTATAATAATATAAGGTTTAAGAGAGACTAGATTCCTTGCCTTATTAAGCTCCTCTAGATAGACAATATTATATTTAGTAACTGTAATTAGCTATTACTAGAGCTAGTAATAACCCTTACCTTATATCGACTTACCTTTCTAAACTAATAGACTAATATCTATAACACCTTTAGTTAATGCTAAGGCTATTTATCGAGCGTCTTTACTAATGTTATTTGCTATATAGATAAGCTCTTTCGTAATAGAATAGTATAGCACCTACGGCTTAATAATTAAGGCTTAATTAAGGAATTTGCTAAAGCTATTAAAGACGCTAGTAGCTACTCTTAGGTATAGAGATTTATTAATAGCACCTTCCGAGGCTTCTAGCAACTAATACTAAACTAGTAGAAGGTATATAGTAGCTATTACAGCGGCTACAGCCTTAAGTTCTAAGGGGTAGTAACACCTAATAGATTAGTTAGTTCGCTAGTTAGTCCTTTTATTAGTAAGGAGAACAACTAGACTATATAGAATTACTCGGTTATAAAGGAAAAGCTATACTATATTAATGCTAGATATCTTCCTAGAGGTGAACGCTTATACCTCTATAGTAACGCTATCTATTACCTCGGCGCCTTAGTTATATTCCCTTATAGTTATTAGTACAGCTAGTAATTTCTTAGCGAGGACGAGCTAGATTTTAACTATGTAATATTATTGCTCCGTGTAGCTATCAAGAACGACTTTAGTAAAGTTTAATAGAACTAGATATATATAGCTTTTAATAAAGGCCTCTATAAAGGTAAGTAACTAGTTAGTTCGATATATTGAGTCGCTATGCTACTTACTAATATATATACCTATATAAAGGGATATAACTTAATATCGCTACGATTTAACTACGATCTACCGTCGGTAGAGAAATATTTATAGGTTAAAGAATTTATAGAGGTTAAGGTTAAGGAATAATTTTGCTAAGGTTAGTACTAAGCCTAAGGTTTTTATAACTAGGTTATATAAGACTAAGGAGGTAGCGGCCGTAGATAACTTTACCTTCTATATATATATTTATATATCAATTTCTATATTAATCGATTTAGCTTTATTACTTCTATTGTTTAATATATATATTATACTAGTAATCTCCGCGTAAGGTAGGTATATTAGCCCTTAAAATATGGCCTCTATTAGCTTCACCCGCTACGAACTAGATCACGAGATAGATCTATATAATAGCCGAATTAAGCGCAGGTATAAGCGAGGCTATTTAACTACTAAAATAGCTTAAATTCTCTATCTATTAAAACTACCTTCTCTAAAAACCTTACCTCTTTCTTTATGCTCTATAAACGCACGTAAAAGAGTAGTCTATAATTTATACTAGCGCTTAACTTACTCCGCTAGCTGTTTAATAACACTACGTAAGCTAGATAGCTCTCTATCTTGCCCCCTAGCCGTAGCTAAAGTAGCACGCTTCTCGGCGATATACGCTATAAGTTTATAGTTAGTATCTAACTCTATCTTACGCTAACTACTATACTAACGAACGCCTCGAGATCTACTCCTACCTCTAGTAGTACTCGCTAAGCTATCGCAACTAACACTACTATACTCTATCTCTAGCGGAGTTAGTACTATAGTAGCAGCGATAGTAGTAGCGTTAGTACTAGCCTTAGCCTTCTTAACCTTCTTCTTCTCTCTCTTCTCCTTCTTATCTAACTAATTATTCTTGCTCTAGTGTAGGCCTTAGCAAGTAGAAAGAGATATTAACTAGCGATCGAGGCGAGTCGCCTTAGCCTCGGTATCTTTCTTATTTATACTCTTTAGCCTTTGCTTATAAAGCTCCTATACCTCCTTAATAAAGAAGTCCGTCTATAGCTTTAAATCTGTTATATTCTTTAATCTACTCGGATTATTACAATAGTACTATATCCGCTCCTTACGCTAAGCCTTAATCTAGCCTTTAAATATGCAAGTTAGGTAGGCGTAATTCTTACTAGTCTTCTACTTCTAGTTCGACCTTAGCTTCTTAAACTAAGCTATAAAAGGCTTACCCTTTATAAGCGCTAGTCTAATCTCTTAAGCTATTACTAAGATTATTCTCTTATATAAATCTAACTAGTAAGTACTCGGCTTAGTAATACCCTTAGCTATAGCTATTGTCTTCTACTTCTTCTTTAGTAGCTTCTCCTTTACTAGCTACTTCTACTTCTTCGAGACAACTATAACCTCCTTCTCTTCCTTGTTAGCCTTAGTATTCTCCTTCTCCTCTAGCTCTTTCTCTTCTGTTAACTCTACTAAGTCTACTACCTTAGCTAAATCCTAGCGCGCTACTAGCGGAGCATATAAACTCGAGGCTATAACTAGTAGCGTAGTAGGTTAAGTAGTTAGCGTAGCTAGTAATAGTATTAGCTACGGAGGAGGCTATATTAAAGAAGGCACTAGCGAGGCTAGTACTATCTAGTTAATTAACTACGAGGCTTAAGGTTAAGGCCGGAGAGGTAGTAGCTACGACGATTGTATACTATATCTGCTATAATAAGGAGATAGTAGAGGCTATAATAACAGCTGCAAATATAGCGTCTATAGTTACTAGTATCTAGCTAGATATTAGTACTACTACGAGTGCTCTATTTTATATCTATTAGAAAAGGTGTAATAGCAAATATTCAATGACGCTAGCCTCTAGATAAAAGGTCGTCTAGATAGTCTTCTACTATCTCTAGCCTCTAGCCTCTTTAGCACGCGCTATACCCCTTCCGACAGCTATAGAGTTAGTGTAGCTAGCTGCACCAACTCTGTAGCTAGATTTACAGTTCGACGGTGCTATTTATCGTCTCAACGCCGTCATTAACGGTCTATCGACGGCCAATCGACGGTGAAGGCTGGATTCACGCTATCTCGCCAGAAGGAGGAGTGATCGACTCTGGCTGCACAGACTGTGCAGCTGCTAAAACCACCTAATTTCACCTCGAGATCGGGAATTGGCTGCCATCCACTCTTTGCGTGTAGATTGCTCGACTTGGTCACTGACTAGCAATAATGATGCAGTGACGTCGTTGGCCGGGTAATCCCTGTCTCGTATATTGCATGATCGGTGGGGCTGAAGAGGGGGAGCTTGTTAGAGGAGCAGAAAGTGTCAATAAGTTAGACTACGTCCATTTGAGCACTAATCGTCGTCTCCCCTTGACGCCTACGCTGTCTCACTCCCAAATCAACTTGACATACTCCCACTTGTGCTTGTACTTTGGCCGCGGCGTCTCTTCGGCGATAATATCCTCCAAGCCCGTCACCAGATCAACCTCTTCTGGCGGATGCGCCCACGGGTCTTTTGCATCAAAGTACGACCAGATTCTATGACCAAAGTAAAATGCAAAGAACAATGGGAGACCAACGTAAGCAGTGAAGAATCTGCTTACGCTCCACCTCGACGGGAAGAACGTGTCAAACCCATTGATCAGTGCAAGGACAGCGAAACCGGCGATCGAGACGTATGAACCCCATGGCTGCATCCAGCTATGGTACGGCTTATCGGCGTCCTTGATACCTTGTGCTTCGCACGCTTTGCGGAAACGGAGGTAGGTGATGGCGCAGCAAATCCAAGAGATGAAGGCGGATTGATTGGTGAGATTGACGAACCAATTGAAGACCACTGCAGCTCCGGAAGACACGTTCAGGTAAGAGAGCGGGACGTACAGGGCTGTGAGGCCGATGGCGGCATAGGGGACGCCGTTCTTGCCGCAATACTTGAACACGCTGGGTGCGTTGCCGGAGAGAGCCAGGGCGTACAAGCTACGAGAAGACAGGTACATGAAGGAATTGCCAGACGACCAAGCCGAGACGATGATGCCGGCATTGATGATGCTGTCCAGGACGGGGATGCCGGCATTGGCGATACCGACGACAAAGGGAGATGAACCCGCCCCTGCACCGCCAGAGGTGAGACGTGCGTCGTCTGATGGGCAGATGACGGAGATGCAAAGCACACCGGTAACGTAGAAGAAGACGAGACGGAAGAAGTAGCGTCGGCCAGCGATAGGTAGGTTGCGACGAGGTGAGTCGACTTCTCCACCAGTAGCGACTAGCAGTTCGGGTGCAAAGGCAAAGGGGAAGGCGGATAGAACCTACCATAATCAGTATACACGGTTGAGACTCCTTTCAAGCTTTACTCACCCAGGTCCTGAGCAATGCCAGAAACCGTCCCGTATCCTCATTACTCGTGACCAGAAACACATTGGCAGCCCTCGGACGCTGCCAATACCGAAACCCAAGCCTATCGTTCGTTGGTCCTCCACCAAAGAACAGGATGATAGAGACAAAGATCAGCCCAATCATCATGATAATCTTCGTCCCAGCAAACCAAAACTCCGTCTCGCCATAAAACTTGACCGGCAGCAAATTCAGCCCGACAATGACCACAATCATGACCGTGATCCACACCGCGATATTGACAGGCGGCTCCCAGTACTCAATCACCAACGCCGCGGCCGTAATCTCGTACGGCACGAGGATCCCCAAAGAGTACCAGTACAGCCAACCCATGGCGAAGCCGAGGGAGCGGGAGACGTATCGGTACCCGAACAGGTTCATGGAGCAGCCTTTGGTGGGACACCAGGAGGAGACCTCCGTAATGCCTGTCACTACGCACCAGACCAGGAATGTCATCCAGCAGAAGGCGCCGAAGAGGAACGCAGGGCCTCCGATGGCGAGTGTTTGTCCTGTGCCGACGAAGAGACCGGTGCCGATGGTTCCGCCCCTACCAGCGTGTCAAGTCTACAATTGTGTCCTGTCTAGCGGTCCACTTACAGTGCTATCATCTGGCAATGCCTGCTCTTGAGCCCGCGTTGGGTGCTGTTATAGCGATCATCGTACAGGTCACCGGTGAGGACATCTGGGTTGACCAGCGAGCCTTTCCGCTCCGCAGTATTCGCACCCGCGCCCTTCTTCTCTGCGCATATTTCTGCAGCCCGGTGGTCGTACGCAGGGAGATCTGGTCTGACCGTGATCATGATTGGGACAGGTCACGCGACCTGGTAGGAGGTATTCAAGAACAAATTGCTGTAGTAACACCAGGCACAAGTGGACAGACGCGGTAGGAGATAAGCAGGAATACGCACATAGATATACCTACCTGTTCTGTATCTGCAGGGCACAGAGTCCAACGCAGACCAAGTCTCTTGCCAAAGACACTGTCAGCTTGGGATCCGCTTGATTCCCTTGTCCCGTGATAGAATTTGGGGGTGAGCTCACGTCGATCGTCCAACAAGATGTCTGCATGTCGGCTTGAAGCGGGCAAGCGTTCCTTGGTAGGGTCCTGGCCGAGAGATAAGTGCAGTGTCGGCGCCGTCTCAGCGTTCTCGGTTTTGGGGCGGGGATAGAGTGGGCTTGCGTTGAGGGACGAGTACTACCACTGATGACGGGTGACGAGGCGTGGTGGATTGTCTACCTGTACGTCGGACCCGGAACACGTCTATCAAGATGCAGGAGTTTGGCCGGAGTTGATACGGCGGAGCTGTCGATAGGAAGGAAGCTTTCTGTTATGGAGACAAGACGGGAGAGTTACCTCAGCCCTTGGTCAGACCGTCAGGACAAGAGGACATGGCCCATCTTCGAGCTTTGACCACTGCGGGGCAGCTGAGAAAAAAATTGCTGCAGTTGACCTCGAAACTGCCTGCCTTCGGCCCTTGACGGATGAGTTGGATGAAACTTCAACTCATTCTGGCATATGGACAACATTATTGTGATCCTCTTTGCGTTGTTGAGCTGAACATGGTTGTCGACGAGAGAAGAAGACGCGGCGAGGTCTCCGAAGCAATTGATGTTTTCGTGCAGCAGAGAGCGCTTGTCAGGTAGGTCTGTGGTCGTGATTTCCATGGATATCGTACCATTTGCAACCTTGCCATCATTTGTATTCTCAACCAGAAGAGCGATCCTTATGGCGAATGTCGCCGACAGAAAGCTGCATTGCAAAGAACTCGTGGTAGTATGCTGTCATGCATTCTACAATTGCAATACTTCACTGTGAGTCTTTCGAGGCGTTGCTTGCCTGTTGCCATCGAGCAATAAAACGCACATCACTCGATCAGAAGTCTGGTTAAGACAGCACATTGGCCCACTACTGACCTTTTAAGGGACCCTCTGAGTGAAGAGGCATGGCATTTGAAGTCCTTTCAGAAATCCAACCGGTCAACGGGAAAGACAGGAGAACACGACACCTTTGTCAACCACATCATCACAGCAGCACATCAACTAGCCAGACCAGATACACTCGTCATCTTCTCTGGCGGTCGAACGGACCCCGAGATAGCTTACAGCGAGAGCGAGAGCTACGCTGCAGCATTCCAGCAGCTCATGGAATCTTCGATCCGCATCGCACCAGACGTTGCCATGAACGCTTTGGAAAGTGGAAGATGGGCTACAGAGCAGCATGCCACAGACTCGTATCAGAACCTGCTCTTCTCGATACTCGAGTTCCGTCGAGTCGTGGGTGCATACCCTGAACGCGTGACGGTGGTTACGCACAAGTTCAAGATAACCCGCTTCATTGAACTGCATGCACCTGCCATTCGGTGGCCCGCTGAGCGTATCAGAGTGATAGGCATCGATCCTGAATGGTGTGATGAGGAGGAAAGGTTCAGCACGATCAAGCTTGAGATGACTATGGCTGTCGAGCCGTTCAGAGCAGATCCCCATGGAATCAAGGATCCGCTCGCCGCCAAAAGATTGCAAAGGCAGTGGGATCCTGCTACTCTAGAGATGCTCGCGGTTGGCTTGGAGCCGCAGGTCGCTTACCTGTTATCTTGGTCGGAATGTCGCATGTATGAGGGAGCATTGCCATGGGTGTAGCCACAATCGCCATCACCACGCCTGGCATGCCCGTCGCTGCGCTCGTCCAATGGTGGCTTTGTTTAAGACCATGACAAGCTGAGCCCTATTCTTCGGGCCAAAGTGGCCCGCTTTGCCCCGCCATTTCCAGATCTGGTAGTTTTTGACAAGCACGCCTTGCCAGCTTCAACAACACTTTGCTTGTCGCGGCTGTCAAGTCTACACTCTCCCTGGCAAAGAAGAATCCTAGGATACATCGTGGACAAATCATCCCTCAAAATGGCCGACCTCTCAACCTGCCCGCCTCTCACTCGCGCCTCCGTACAGGAGGCCCACAAGCTTATAACCCCGCACATCCACCGCACCCCAGTCCTTACCTGCGCAACCCTCACACGTCTCGCCAGCACACCTCAAGATCCCTCGTCACCGCTCTTTGCGCCTTGCTCACCAGGCGCCGCTCCTGCGTCCCCCAAGATCAACCTCCTCTTCAAATGCGAAAACACTCAACGCATCGGCGCCTTCAAAGCCCGAGGAGCCTTCCACGCGCTGTCACGACTGCGCATATCCTCTCCCGAACTCCTTGAGAAGGGCGTAATCACTCATTCATCCGGCAATCATGCACAAGCCCTCGCCCTCGCGGCGCGGGAATTCGGCGTCAAAGCCACCATCGTCATGCCGGAGATCAGCACGACCAGCAAGATCGAGGGGACCAAGAGCCAGGGAGCAGAAGTCGTCTTCAGCGGGTCGACGAGCGTGGAAAGGGAAGCAGTAGTGAACAAGATCATCGAGGAGCGAGGCCTCACACTGGTCCCGCCTTACGACCACCCGGACATCATACTGGGACAAGGCACACTGGCATTAGAGCTGGAGGAGCAAGCAAAAGAGATCCTGAACCACTACAGAGGACCAGGCAAATCCCGAGGAGGCTGCAGTTTCGCAGCAGAACGGCAGGGCACCTCCAATGGTGTCACCAATGGCACCAATGGACACCCACCCACCAAAGGACTCGACGCCGTCATCGCCCCCTGCGGCGGCGGCGGCATGCTCTCCGGCGTCGCCACCGCTCTCTCCGGCACCGGCATCCGGGTGTTCGCCGCCGAGCCCTCCTTCCAAGGCGGCGATGACGCTAAGCGAGGAGTCGCTGCAGGCAAACGGGTGGACAGCGTGAAGACGCTTACTATCGCCGACGGGCTACGGACTCCGCTGGGCGATCATACGTGGAAAATCATCAGTGACAAGGAGAAGGTGCAGGGATTGTACAGCGTGACGGAGGAGCAGATCAAGGCTGCGATGAAGTTGATGTTGGAGCGGGCGAAGATTTTCATCGAGCCGTCCTCGGCGGTGGGCGTGGCGGTGGCGTTGTATAATGAAGAGTTTAGGGCGATGGTGGAGAGGGAGGCGGGGGAGGAGGGGTGGGATATTGGGGTGGTGTTGACGGGCGGTAATACGACCGTCGAGGCTATTGCTAAGTTGTTCGGTTGAGGGGAGGGTGAGTTTGGATGGGCATGAGGATGGAGGGACTTCATGTGAGCGATGTTGCCTTGTCTACGCAAGACTTCTCCCATTATGGGCGAATCACGACGTCGGTGGTACCGCGACCTGCATCAATACTGGGCAGTGTGAGGTGCAAGATATCATTTGGACAGGAGAAGGTACAGACAAATCTTTTTCGACGTATGGCAGCCTTGTAGGTACTGTCCCGAAGAGACCTTTACACTATGAACTTCTCGTGGTGAGCACCAAATTCTCCCCCCTTGACCGGTAGGTAATACCAATTCGTCATCTTTACTGACAAGAATGAAGCCACTGCATCAGACACCGACTACTAGCACAGACGTACTCCCACAGCGAACACATTGGGACTGCCCTGTGCCTTTCATGTGCAGATAGATCCTAGCCGATAAGCATATCCAGAACAATGACCACCAAAAGCTGCAGCTCAGTGCATGGATCCCATAGTGCATTCACAGATGAAGAGGAACGACCAGAACATGTGAAGATCAAGCCCTTCATTCTCGACCAATGGCAGCCTGGTAGGATCTACCCGAGAGGCACGTCAACACATGACAATCAAGGACGAGTTCAGTTTCATCATTTTCATTTCCCAATCACTATCGTAACAAAAACCTCACTTCTCGGCAGCGCCACCTTTACTCCAGCCAACGAGCCGGCCGAGACCCATCAGTCCCAAGAGTGTGAAAGACACAGCCAAGCCCTTCAACGACATCACCACGACGTATCTGGCTAGAGCACGCTCGAGGCTCTACTCACGTCGGAGAAGATGGCCTCCAGAAGCGTGCGGTCCTGCTTCTCGATGGTGTTGTCCTTCGCCTTCGCTGGCTCGAGCAATCTCGGCCAGTCCCAACGTTCCACCCGTCGCCACCATACCATAGCGCCACTTCCCGTTGAAAGCGACGAGGCCGTCTGCGCGAGAGAGTACACCGTGACCGGTACGGGACGCAATCTGGCTACCCTCAAGTACCGGACGGTGAGCACCTCCCATGTCTCGACACCCAGTATTCCCGAGCTTTGTGGTCTGCTGCTCCGGCAGTCCCTTAGGTCCTTCAGGTTGTACCGCCTTGCGCCCATCATAGCATTCGTAGCTTTCCTCGTCCGTTGCCCTGCCCGTCCAGCTACCATGCGGAGGAAATCTGTTCTTTGCTCTCGCCAGGTACCTTGCCGACCGAGGTAGCTGTCCAAGAACTCGATGCTTTCCTCACGTGTGAGACCTGCGCCTTGGCTTGGACGTATGGATGCTGGTAGTTTCTGGTCTTCGGTAATGATTCGGAAGTGAATCTCTCCAGAAACCAATTGGTGTTTCCATGCGCCATGGCGAAGGCGAGCTGTATACGCATCATCTTCGTCGTGGTTCTGCAGAGCAGTGATGTTGGGTCTTCGTCTGTGTAATGCGACGGTAAGAGGCCTTGATGAGGGTCGTATGACTTGAGCCCAAGGCGAGAGATCCCTGACGCCCTTGCCCCTCTGCGCGATATTGCTTGAGCAAGCCATCGATCTCGACCGGGTGCGGAGTTGCTCTTGATATGGTTGTCGAGGTCGTTGAGCAGTGAAGCGTCCTCCTGGCTGGCGATGAAGGTTGGAGGGATGAAGCCAGCGTTACCGTACTTAATCGGCGGGTCCAGAGCGCGTCTGTGTTCCAGCGGCATCGTCCAACTCTTCAGAGCTACCAGCATGGCAACTCCCTTGGTGATGTGGTAGTTATCCTCATTGATACGGGCGTCGGGGTCGAAAGGGATGGTGTCGCCTGCCAGATATGTGGTTAGGCCAGAATGTCGCAAACTCAAATAATAGGCGAAAAGACCGGATAATGGCGGTGTCTTGTTGTTGTTCCAATCACAGTACGAGGTTTCTGTGTTGTGGTAGGACCTGGTGTGAGGTACTACCACATCTAATCCAAACATCACCAGGTCAGTATCCAGCCCGCTCCACTCCCTCCACTCTGGCCCTTCTTGATCTCAGATGGACCATCTTGCGGGGGCCCCCCGTCCGTCTGAAACATGGCCATGGACTGCTCCTCGAGGGCGTTCTTAAGTTTGGCCCAGGTGGAAATGCTGACGGCAACGTGGGACGGACTGGTGTCGTACTCATCTAAGGTCTCGCGGATGATGTACTGCTCGACCGTCTGCTTGTGATCAGCTCCTACAGATGGCCCGGCTCGAGGTCGATTGCTTACCTCGTTGGTCAATCCCTCCGCTACCTTGGCCTTGGCCACAAGGTCGGCTACTCTGTATGACCTCTCACGTCGAAAGATGAGGTTATCGCCGTCGAGGGTGACGTAGATAGTGTCCCACTTGACCGTGGCCGTGCTCTCCATCAAAGCTCTTCGCCTTGTCCAATATCACCTTTCGGACGAAGGACTACACCTGTAGCAGAGCAACAGCGGCGGCGATAACTGGCATAGTTAGTAGTGTATGTCGAGCATACTACCAGATGAGGTGGTCTCAAAGTGGCCAGTCCCACGGTCGTCAGCAGGATCCTCGCTGCGGTAGATGGGCACTACCAGCCCAGCCAGAGCACCCTCCATGTCGAAGTTGTTGAATAAGAATGCTGAATCCAGAGTTGCGAGAGGTGCGGACAGACGTACTCATATACCCTCCTGCGGTGGGCTGGCAATGATTGCTAATGTAGTCCTAGTGGGGCGAACAAACGAGCTCCGTTTGTGACTTGGCGACAAGGGGCTGCAACATGACAAACAGCAGAAGCTGATGGACGTTTCGCAAATGGCGGCCGCTCTGCATGTCACAGGTTGCTTTGTTCAATGTTGACGTCAAGTCCCTAACAAACGCGTCTGGTAGTTATCTGCAGGGCAGCATGCCGTCATGTCGCCAGTCCAGATCGTGCCAGCCGGCTCAGGAAGGCAGGGTCTTCCAGCTCGGTCTTGGATATTCCAAAAACATCCTGGTACACAGGGAGCATGTCGTGAGGACCGCATGGCCGTGCGTCGCCGCTTGCTCTTCGCTTCTCAAAGAAAGAGGCAAGTCGTGATTGTATGACTTGTTCCACAGTGAGAGGCATCCCTGTTGCATCGCATGTTTGCCTTGAACCGAGCACTGTTTCACCATCGCTCGAACTAGCAGGTGAGTCGGCGGGGCTCTTTTCGTCCATCAGAGCATGCTTGAGCAGATCTGCCTCCGAAGTCGAAAAGTATGGCTGACTGATGTAGAGCGGGTCGGTGGTGGACATGGTCCGCTTCTCGGCCTGGCGGTCATTCGAGATATTCCGCAGGTCGCAAATAGAACCATGAGCTTGTAGCGGATGCCAGGTCGCGCATGCAGGAGATCTGGTATCTTTCCGAGCTTGCTTGTGGACGGTGACGAAGTTTCGGGGATGGCGGATTGTGAGTCGTTGGTGCCGGCGGCTTTCGCTGTCTTGGACTTGATACGATTCTTGCTCTTGCCCATGGCTGATTTCGGAGCTTTGCCATACACTGTTGTCTGCGCGATACGAGCCGGATGTCCAGCTTGGAAGGACTACAGAATTGGAAGAAATGAAAGAAGACCTCACATAAGTCGAGTAAGTTCAGAGTCACAAAGGTAGTTTCTTTTGTGAACCACGAACCTTGTTTGCAACTCGGAGGCATTTTGTGTAGTGTGAGTCCCGGCCTAACGATCGCATCGAGCCCGACATCTGATAGAAAGTGCCAGGTGCTCTGCTTCGCGGCCTGGTAGGATGTCGGGCATACCATACATTGCATCTAAGCAGCTAGGATGATTCCATGCAAGCTCGCTAGCACAGTCACGGGGCACTCTCTTGTCACAGAAAAAGAGGACCATCCTACCATCCACTTCAATTCACCATCTGCACCTCCTCGGGCAATTGGCAGCCGGCAGCCACTCATGGACTCAAGCGGTAGGGTTGCACCATACTGTCGCTGTGATGCTCTTTCGTTTCATTTGGACATATGCGACGTTGGTCTCTCCATAGCGAACAAGACGCCCTCATTGCCTGCATGACACAGGCCAGTAGTTGATGGGTTCAACCGTTGAAAATAGATCGGCGTTACCGTGGTGGTTGCGCAGAGCACAACGAAGCAATGAGTGGCTGTGCATGGCTGTCAGAAATTTCCTTCCCAGCAAAGAGGAACGACCAGCCAGCTCCGACGAACGGGCAACGACTCGGCCCTGAACATGGGTTCGGGACGAAAGCCTCGAGCGGATCCTGTCAAAAAGGATGCAAGGCGATCTATAATTGGTTGGGCAGTTGACGAGGACCTGTCGTGTCTCGATCAAATGCTACGCTGAGAAGACCGAGTGACGTTATGCTCGTGGGAAAAGTAGGCTCGGGAGGGCTGATCCCCTCGTATACATATTGAGCTTGTTTCTGAATGACATGGTCGATTGACATACAGGGCAAGAAGCAGGAAGCGAGGTACTTGTAGATGACCGGACCTGCAAACCTGCTTTGAGAATTCTGCATCATATACCGACTCCTGCAATCCTTGACATTTCCTCTCTGCTATAAGTTACACTCGTTTCTCTTGGACAAACAGATCGCAATTCGCGACGGTCGATCAGGGGAGCACGAGCCGCGATTTTACTGGCTGGCAGCCCGACGCGTCACAGCTTCGCCGTTTCAGAAAAGCTCCCTCTCTCTGCGGTGCACGCTTGACGCTTCACAGCCCACGGTCCCAGGCGCCGCTCCACGCATTTGTACGCATTTTCTGGGGTCAAGGCTTTGACACTGCTCGACCCTTGAATCCTTGATCTCATCTTTTGCCATTTGCACATTCTCCATCAACCTCTTCACGACTCTGCTCCTACGACCCTACACTCGTTTCCACCAGCTCCATCCTCGACGTTTATGCCAATCCTTTGTTGAAGCCCGGCGCTCCAAAAATGGCTTACCACGGTGGTCACGGGGGAGGCTACGACAACTCCATGGGTGACATGGGCAGGCAAGGCGTGAGTTTAGATCAATCATGATTATTTGATGCCTCGACTGACATGGACAGCGCCCGTATCAGACCCCACGACCTCACGATTCAGACGAAGAAGATGTTGATCGCTCGTTGTTGCACCAAAACCCCACAGGTCCATTCCAGGGCCCCTTTGACGACCACAACAGCCGCGTCCACACCCCAGGAGCTGACAGCGGCTACAACATGAATCAAGATTACATGAACGGCAACGGACACGCTCCGCCATACAACGGCAATGGTGGCTACACAGAATACAAGGGGACGACACTCTCAGATCCTGGCTACGGCCCTCCTCCGCGGGTCAACTCTCCATATGCACCCAGCGAGACTGGCTCCACAGAAGCATGGGCGCGCCGTCAGCAACCCGGTGGCGGGAACAGCGCCCTGAAGCGTGCAGCTACCAGGAAGGTCAAGCTTGTCCAAGGTGCAGTCCTCAGCGCCGATTACCCAGTCCCCTCAGCCATCCAGAATGCCATCCAGGCCAAATACCGCAATGACCTGGAGAGCGGCAGCGAGGAGTTCACCCACGTGCGATGTAAGTCAGATCATGCCGAGGTCAAGAGACAACCCCTAACAGTTCTTAGACACTGCTGCAACCTGCGATCCCAACGAGTTCACCCTCAAGAACGGCTACAATCTCCGTCCAGCCATGTACAACCGTCACACCGAGCTCCTCATCGCCATTACCTACTACAACGAAGACAAGGTCCTGACGGCAAGAACTCTTCACGGTGTTATGCAAAACATTCGTGAGATTGTCAACCTCAAGAGATCAGAGTTCTGGAACAAAGGTGGCCCCGCTTGGCAGAAAATTGTCGTGTGCTTGGTCTTCGACGGTATCGACCCTTGCGACAAGGGCACTCTCGATCTCCTGGCCACCATTGGTATCTACCAGGATGGTATCATGAAGAAGGATATTGATGGAAAGGAGACCACTGCACACATCTTCGAGTACACCACGCAATTGTCCGTCACGCCCAACCAGCAGCTCATTCGTCCTCTCGATGATGGTCCTACCACTCTTCCACCAGTCCAGATGATGTTCTGCTTGAAGCAGAAGAACAGTAAAAAGATCAACTCGCATCGATGGCTGTTCACCGCTTTCGGCCGCATTCTCAACCCCGAGATTTGCATCCTGCTCGATGCGGGTACCAAGCCTGGCCACAAGTCTCTTCTCGCACTCTGGGAGGCATTCTACAACGACAAAGACCTCGGAGGCTCTTGTGGCGAGATTCATGCAATGCTGGGAAGGGGTTGGAAGAACTTGCTCAACCCGCTGGTGGCCGCGCAGAATTTCGAGTACAAGATCAGTAATATCCTGGACAAGCCTCTGGAGAGCTCTTTCGGGTACGTCTCTGTCTTGCCCGGTGCTTTCTCCGCCTACCGTTTCCGCGCCATCATGGGACGACCCCTCGAGCAGTACTTCCACGGTGATCACACCCTTTCCAAGCAACTCGGTAAGAAGGGTATTGAGGGCATGAACATTTTCAAGAAGAACATGTTCTTGGCCGAGGATCGTATTCTGTGTTTCGAATTGGTTGCCAAAGCCGGCTCAAAGTGGCACTTGACCTATGTCAAATCCTCAAAGGGTGAAACTGATGTGCCAGAAGGAGCTCCAGAATTCATCGGACAGCGCCGTAGATGGCTGAACGGTTCATTTGCCGCCACCATCTACTCGCTCATGCACTTCGGACGTCTCTACAAGTCTGGTCACAACATTATCCGCATGTTCTTTTTCCACGTGCAGATGATCTACAACATCGCAACGGTCATTCTCACCTGGTTCGCTCTGGCTTCTTACTGGCTCACGACGAGTGTCATGATGGATCTTGTTGGCCGCCCGAACGAGAACAATGGCAGGCAGGCTTTCCCCTTTGGCAACACGGTCACACCTATCATCAACACGGTGCTCAAATACCTCTATCTCGGTTTCATCCTCTTGCAATTCATTCTGGCTCTCGGTAACAGACCAAAGGGTTCAAGAGCTTCGTACATTGTCTCGTTCCTGGTCTTTGGTGTCATCCAAGCTTACATCATTGTCCTGGCTATCAGCTTGGTCGTCAAGGCTTTCCAACCAGGAGCGAATGGACAGGGTGCTTTCAGCGATGTGGATACGGACAATCTGGCTGCTTTCCTCAACTCTACCAGTGTCGTCATTATCATTGCTCTGGCTGCAACCTACGGTCTCTACTTCTTCGCTTCATTCCTCTACCTCGACCCATGGCACATGTTCACCTCTTTCGTCCAGTACCTCCTTTGCCAGAGCTCGTACATCAACATTCTCAACGTCTATGCCTTCAGCAATTGGCACGATGTGTCCTGGGGTACCAAGGGATCCGACAAGGCTGAAGCACTGCCATCCGTCCAGACCAAGAAGGATGAGCATGGCAAAGCCACTGTGATTGAAGAAGTGGATTTATCGCAGGCCGATATCGATTCCCAGTTCGAGCAGACCGTCAAGCGTGCTCTCACACCGTACGTTGCGCCAAAGGAAGTCACCACCAAGACACTCGAAGATTCGTACAAATCTTTCCGTACTCGTCTGGTGACGCTGTGGATTTTTAGCAATGCTCTCTTGGCTGTCGGTATCACGAGTGAGCAGGTGAGCGAATTTGGCTTCACTGTGAGTATACTTTCTTGTAATTATTGAGAAGCAGTACTAACAAGTATCTAGCAAGGTGCAACACAGCGTACGGCTAGCTTCTTCAACGCTTTGTTGTGGGCAGTCGCCGCTCTTTCTCTCGTCCGCTTCCTCGGATGTCTCTGGTTCTTGGGCAAGACTGGTCTTTTGTGCTGTTTCAACAGGCGCTAAGCGGCATTACGAATGCATGATGGACTTGAGGACGAGAATGTCAACATCAGGTCTGGCGTTTCAATTACGAGCCATGTCACTCTACCTCGGGGGATTTCAATGGCTGAGGTCATGTACCACTGGATGATTATGGTCATGCCGAGTGTTTTTTGTGCGATATTTGCGAGAGTTTCTTCGGTTAAAATAACGAGATTGCAAAGGACGAGTGGTTCATTGCGCGGGCTTGGGATCAGATTGATTGATAGGGTTAATCTGTATTCAATGATTCTCCTTGTGATCATGCGTATCTTGTGATCATGCTTATCAGCACCAACCATGGCGTTGACGGAAGTGGTTGCGTGGGCGGTGAGGCTGACTTTGTCCGCCAGCAAACCCCCACATCCAAACCTTCTCTTTTTCATCGGCGATCGGCGCCTTGCTTCCGCCTGACGTCGTGACCGCATTTTCTCCAGGCCTGCCATTTGCTTCACTTTTGCATCCCTCAAAACCTGCTGTACGACCACGACCCAGACGCGGCCTTTCCTTCTTCTGCTTTTCCGCTCTGTCCAGATCTGCAGCGTTCTGTTCACGCCTCTCCATCCCACCTCGACAATCGCCCTGCAAGCGAGGCAACTTCCCAAACCACCTAGCAAATCCTCAGTAAACAACCCAGCAAGCCTGCAACCATGCCTCGCAAAATCGTCTACGCCGTCTCCTTCCTCACCTTCCTCCTCGGTACCTCTCCCCTTTCCCTCCTCTCCCCTCCTTCCCCCTCCTTCCCCCTCCTTCCCCCTCCCTCCCCCCTTCTGCTCCCTACTAACTACCCCCTCCAGGCGTCGCCTTAACCCTAACCTCCATGTCCCTCCCCCAATGGATCTCCTACACCTCCCCCTCGTCCTCCCCACCCTCCTCTCCACCAGTGCGCGTCACCTACGGCCTGCACAGCAAATGCAGCTCTCTCACGGGTACATGCGAGCCGTTCCCGCAGACGGAAGACTGCAAGGGGGACGAAAGAGCGTTTTGTAGTCTGTGGAGGACGGTGGGGTTTTTGATGAATTTTTCTGTCGTGTTGGAGTTGGCGTGTGCGGTTGGGTTTGCGGTGATTATGCTGGGGGGCAGGGGGAAGAGGGAGCAGGGGTGGAAGATGGTGGGGGGGTTGATGGGGGTGGTCGCCGCGATGGAGGCGGTGGGGATGGGTGTTGTGGTGAGTTGTACTTTCCCTTACATCTGGATGTAGTAAGGGAGGGCGGAGCTGACTAGGGATAGGCTTTCTTGAACGATCATGATGTGAGGTTCCAGATTGGGTGGAGCTTAGATACGAGCACGATATTGTGCACGCTGAGTTGGATTGTGCTGGGTTCGACATCGGTTGGCCTTGCGGTGGCGGCGTATTACCTTCCGCCGGAGGATGATTATGAGCAGATTGACTAGGCGAGCGATGTAATGGGAGGGCGGGATATTTGTCGGTGTTGATATATATAGCGATAGCGGCATGTGTTGTCACGTGGAGAGGAGCTATGACCCAGGGTATACCCGGCGACTTGGGTCAAACGCGGCTACAAACGAGGCAACAACGGATGAGTAGAAATTTCTGTACCTCATTCTGTGAAGAATCTTTCTTCTCATCACACACACATTCTACCAGACTTTCAATCACAGACCATGAAGCCAATCTATCCAGCAATTCGTTTTGATACGGCGCTTGATAGCGTATTTGCCGTCTTGCCTGATGGTATTTATGGTAGTACCCATGAGGCCAAACACTACCAGCGCCATGTGTACAACACCGTATATTCGAAGCTATATGGCCTCGTCTCGATTGAGCGTACCCTTTCGGCAGCCAACAACCCCATGCCATTCAAGGCTGTGGTCATAGGTACTCCCTTTCCTGACCGCTCAGATACCACCAGAAAGCATCATCTAACCACCCTAATTAGCCCCAACCCGCGATGCGATCACCGGATTCTTGCTACCCTCATCGTCTTCCCTCAGTCCCCCAGACACAAGCTCCTATGCCAAGCTTTATCGCTGGTACCAGGCAAACCGCAACAAAACTGCTTTTGTCCCCTACAAGACGCTGTACGCAGATGCGACCCCCGGAGCTCCAAAACGCGACCCGCCAGAGAATCCAAGTGTGCATCCACTACCAGACGACAACGACCTAAGCACCGTCCAGGAAATCAACATCATGATGCAGACCTGCATGCGTGGCTTGGCTTCTTTCATACCCCTCGGTCCACCTGGTAGGGTTATCGAGATAGAGAAGAGACTCGCCAACCTGAGGGGCACGTTGTCCAAAAAGACATTCCTACCAGGCCGTCCAGCAGCCGTCTCTCCAAAGGAGCTCCGTGCTTGGATCGGCCAGGACACGATCGACTTAGCCGACACCAAAAATCTCGTCCCCGTCTGGCCCATGATCGAGCGCATCTGGACCGCCATGGACCTCATGGAGAAGGCACCAGGCGGGAGTGGCGTCGCATTCGAGCTTAACCCCATGTCGCCTCCTCTGCAGCTTCTACATCATGCTCAAGGATGCCGGCGCCAGGACCAAGCGTGGGAAGAAATCAGTCTCGGACACGGCCCTGAGGATCGCCCATCAGGGTGGTCTGATCTGTATGCCCGGCGAGAGTCCGTACAGGGAGGAGAAGGTCTGGCATTTCCTGGTCGTGCAACCCGATGGGATCGATGGTGATATCTGGGTCATGAGTAGAGCTAAGGTCGATACTGACTGGGCTTCTGAGCTGAATGTGGGCATGACTGAGCAGATGAGGGCGGCTTTCGAGATCTGCAAGGGGCCGGATGCGGTCAGGGAGATGGTGGATTATATCAAGGCCAATGCGGAGAGTGCTCAGAGGGTTGCTGAGGAGGCGGTGTGGGCTTTGGTCGAAAAGGGGAAGAAGGAGGAGATTGAGCTGAAGGGGTTGTTGTGTCAGCATACGTTGCCTGTCTGATCGAGGGTGATGGTTGGTGCCACGGCCAAACAGTCTTGGTCGAGCTTTTCCAAAGCAGAGATCGATGGCGGGAATGCGCGCACGGATGGTTCTGCAAAGCGTAGACTCATGCTCAACAGCCAGATAGTCCAAGAGTCACGATCAATTGCACGAGAGTGACGGAGAAACCGAACATGAAGTGATCTCCTAAGTGTCTCTGTTCTACGCCCGTCCACGCCTTCCCCTACACCCTCGCCGTCGCCACCAATGCCATCCCCGGCATCTCTCCCCCAGGGAACCTCTCCCTCACCCTCTCCACCATCTTCCTCTTCAACCCCTCCACCTCTCCCTCATCCAACCCCTCAATCATCCCCTTGATATAAGGCAAGTTCCGCCACAACATGCCCACCACGCCCTCGGGGCTGTCAAACCCCATCTTCATCTCCTCCTCATGCACCTCCACTTCCTTGAACCCCTGGCCTTCAAGGTAAGACTTCATCAACCGCTTATCCCGCCAGTGAGGCGGCATGACCGGCAATCGGCGCGAAGGGTAAATCTCCTCGATCAGCCCGACGACGTCGGAGTTCCACGTGGCAGACGCGACGGTAGTCATGCCGAAGACGGAGGCCGGGGAGGTGGCAGGGGAGGGGGAGGAGGAGGAGGAAGGAGGAGGGGATTTGCGCATCACGCGCCTGACTTCAGCCAGGGCGAGCGCCGAGTCCGGGATCAGGAAGATGCCCATCTGGCTGAGGACGTGGGATTGGCTCCCGTCCGGGACGGTGGGGAGGGATGTTGCGTCGGCTTCAAAGGCGTGTACGCGGGCCCAGGTGGTGGCGGTGTCGGCGGAGGGTTGGGACTGGCGGGCGTGGATTTGCGCGATCATGCCTGGGGAGATGTCGGTGGCGAGCAGGGAGGCGGTGGGGGCCAGGGGGATGGGGGAGGTGAAGAGGGTGGAGAAGACGGTGCCGGGTCCGCAGGCGATGTCGAGGATGGAGGTGGCGGTGGAGAAGGGGAGGAGGGTGTTGGTGTGGGAGAGGAGGGCGTGGGAGATGGCCATGGGGGAGGAGCGGGTGGGTGGGGAGATGGATTGCGGGCTGTAGGAGTGGGACCTCCAAAGGTCGCGAGAGACTGTGGAGGGGGTTAGGGCGGGAGGGGGGAGGGGGAGGGAAGGGGACGAACTGGTGTCTTGAAGGCTTTTGGGGGCTGCCATGGTAGGAGGTTCGAGAGGTGTGATTGATTTGGTCAGATGCTGGAGGAGTTGCTTGAGTCTTGTTGTCATGTAGATGTGATGTTGTGATCATGGAAGAGGGAAGGGAGAAGCATATATACTACTACCAGGGGACAATTTTGCAACTGAAGGAAAGTATCCGTCGATACACAGTCATACCTTGATACCTACCGCAACGTTTCCATGTCATGCCTCGACTTTGCGAAAGGGTAAGAGCAAGTTGGTAGTGAGGCGTTGAAGTGCGGCCCAAAAGTGTCCGAGACGTTGCGGTAAAAGTGTCCGAGTTGGTGGCGTTCAGCTTGTCTCCGACCGGCGACTTCTCAGTGATTCATGAACAATGTTCAGGATGTAAAGTCTCCCATCATAAGCTATGGGCTGCCGGAACTCCCACATGGCGACCAAATAATGTGAAGGACTTTAGAAAGCACATGTGTCTCACCGATAGACACACATGACGTCGCGGAGACTTAGCATGATACCCTACGGAGGCGCTCCGCGCACGAGGTCAACGGACGATGCAGAATCTTCTATATTCATGACAACTTCACTCATCGTGATTTTCCAATGAGACACCCTCACACCTACGGGCACACACATTTCAAGGTATCACTGGCGGCGCTGCACATTACACCTCGGAGGACACCAAAGAAGGTCGCTTGAGGGGAAAGGGAAAAGGAAGGTAGGTATGCAGGTAGGCGTCCACGATCGACACGAATACGGCCGAGCATGTGATCAGCAAAGGTGTACGAAGAGCCAAAGCCAAGAAGAATACTATTGTCACAAGAAGAAAGATATCCACACCATCCATCTACCCTACGCCAAACCCTCCTACCGTCTACATTCCCCACTCCCCTCTCCCCTCGTCTTTCTCCCTCACGTCCTCAGAAAGGCATATCTCAGCCCATCTAACCTATGCGCTGTTCAACAGAATCTTAATCCAAGCAAGGAGATCCTCAAGCGTGACACCCTCAGGGATAGGCTTGGTGCTGCCACCAGACCCAGTACCAGTAGGAGTCGCGGCCGGGGCCGACGAGACGACAGCAGAAGTAGTCGGCTCAGCGACCTTGGTGATCGTCACGAACGTCGAGCTGGATGGTGCAGGAGCGGCCGAGCTAGGCGCAGGAGCGGCAGAGCTGGGGGCTGGCGCGGGAGCAGACCCACCGCTGCCTCCACCGACGGTGAAATCGATGCACGACTCATACGTCTGGTCAATGTTCCTTGCGTCCCAGAAGTGCTGGAGCACGCAGGCGCCGGCGGTGCTGCACTTTGACCCCAGGTCGGAGGGGATAGTGACGGAGAAGCTCTTCTGGTCATCAGGGATGGTGTGGGAGTTGGAGGCGAAGTCGGTCCAGCTCTTCAGGGGAGAGCCGATGATGGTGTTGGTGGCGGTGTCGACGATGGAGAAGTTGGCCACGCCGGTGTGAGGGGCTGCGACGTTGAAGACGATGGGGACAACTTGGCCCGCGGTGTAGGTCTGGACGTTGGCCGTGTTGTCCTCGTACTTCCAGCCTTTGCAGAGCCAGAGGTTGCAGGTCGCGGCGTTGTAGTCGGATTGTTGGCGGGCGACTTGGAGCACGCCTTGGATGTTGCCGTTCTTGTCTTGGTAGTTGGCTTGGGCGCCGCAGGAGGCGCGGTGGGCGGCGCCGGGCTGGCGGGGGGCGGGGGAGACGAGGAGGCCGTGGGCGGAGACGCTGGCGATGAAGCCGGAGACGGCGAGGATGGTGGACTTCATTGTGGATTGGTTGGTGGGGTTGGGCTGCGTTGGTTGGATGAATGGATTGAAGCTCTAGGCTTGGAACAAGAAGGGTAACGACCGGCGTTGATCAGAAGGATAGGTAAAGAACGTGGTATTCAACGAATGAATGTACGGACAGGGCAGGACAGTGTGAGAGAAGGGAAAGGCGGCTGACCAGGAGGTGTTATATGAGAATGCCAATCTCCTACATGACTTTTTACATCAGTGGCACAGGGCAAATTGCTAACCAGATACAGTGGAGCAGCGCTTGTGGCACGCTTCAGGCGTTCGAGATTGGTTTCCTGTGCTATGCAGGCGGTGGGAGCAACATGCATGCGAGGCAGGTTGGTGATGTTCGAAATGAAAGGAGGACTGAAAACGGTCGCTTGTGGCGTCAATCTGAGACGCGAGACAAGATCGCTTGGCGCTTGAAACACGTCAAGATGGAGCCAAATGGACCCAGAATGGAGCCTCGAGGCCCCTGTCAGTGATTTCCCACCACTCAGAGAATTCTCGTAATCTGCTGCCGCCCGACCTGTAGTGTTTCCGACTGTGCATTGCTGGGCCAAGCTTTGTGGTAAGCAAATGATCCTATCAATCATGAAGGCTTGACCTGTTCTTGTAAGCAAAAATTCCAGATGATTTTTTGTTCTTTAGGTGGAACCCTTCTGTGGGATTCGCCTGTCATTCTGTTCTTAGCTCTGCGGCTGGTACGGCCCCGTTCGGCAGCCCACCGGACATCAAAGAGCAATTACCGGCTATGCCTTGGCTAATGTTCGGCATCCTCATTCATCTTCTTCGAGTCGGATACAAGAACCGTGCAGTGTGCCATGACACAATCGATCGCTCTCGGCCTTTCAAGGCTCGAGTAGGTGACAAGGACGATTGTATCCTCCATCAGTGAAGAGCTGATCACGACTTCCAGCAGCATAAATTATACTGTCTTCGTTCATATCATCTATAGGAGCCATCAAGCTATGCATTCTCTTCCAAAGTAGCGAGTAGTCCACTCGGCTTCTCATGTCGTGCACACATCACTCTCATCGACCTCAATCCCTCTGTGCCAGGTTCACAATCAAGCTACTTGCAACGTCCATGAACGGGAAAGGCGAGCTGATGTCCTTCTCTCCCACAACCCTGCCTGCGCCTTCATAGCCCTCGTCAAAGTCCTCTGCCTCGTCTTTTGTCTTCTCGACTTGCTCGTCACCCGGGTCAGCACCGTCCTTATTGAGTGGGTCAGGGGGGCTGTCTCCCATGCCGCTCCTGACGCGGCGAGCGATCTTGCGTACTAGCCTCTCGTAGCCAGCGCACTTGAAGTCGACCATGTAGCTATCTTTCTCGATGCAATAGAGCTGGATGGTGACATAGACCCAGCAGCTGTCGTCGCCGCGGTTTGTGTGGCGGAGTAGAGCAGAAGGTGCAAGCCCCGAAGCGGCGATGTTCTCGGCGGATCCGTGGGCGGAAGAGGTTTGAGAAATCAGGGGTGGAGTGCTTGTGGCAGGAACACTGGTACCAGAGCCAGTAGTCGACGAGCGGCGGCGGACATCCTGTTCGTTGAGGTCTGCGCGTGACGAATGCGTAGAGGATGGATGAGCTACGCCTGGTGGATACATGCCATCTTTACGGAAGCGTGCATTGATGATCCATGGATCTTCTGGGAGCTTGTATCCCCAGTCATTCCAAGGACCATAGCGATCTCGGCCACGATGGCGGCGGCGATGACGGTTGCTAGTGGAACGGTCAAGAGAATCGTCGGAACTTCCAGTGCCGTGGTGAAATGATGACTTCTCACGGCGAGCACGGCGACGGTCGCGTTCTTCTTTGGTGGCGTATTCTGGATCGGTACCAGCGTCTGGGTCGCTGTCAGAGTATTCGGGTGACTGCGATCCCTCGTGCTGGCGTGGTCTCTGCTCTTGACGAGAAGGTGAAGATGTCCCGCCAGGACGACGAACGCGTGGTGCTTCCCACACTGCTCCCATGGACTTGAGAGCACGGTAGATTGCTAGCATTGCTTCGCTGGGAGAGTTGCGGGATCTTATTCCGAACTGCCACTTAGTGGTACGTTTCTTGGTTGAAGAAGTGCTGCCGCTCTTGTCGCTAGCTCCGCTGATGGGTGTCATGGCTTCTGGTTTCTCAAGTTTTTGGAGATTGATCTGACTGCCTTTCGCATGCGGGTTGAGCTGACGCTTGGCCAAGGTCTTGGGATCCTCTGCACTCATCTCTGCCGAGTGTTCGTGGGAGACCTTGGACTGTCCCTTCATATACATGACGTGGAAGCTCGGCAGCGAGGAGGGTAGGATTCCAATCGTGGAGACTGGTGAACGAGCTTCACCAATGTTGCTTGATGCGGTCGATCCATGGCGGGGATGGTCAAAGTTCGACGACTGAGTAATCGCAGGGGACTGTGTCGACTGACGAAGAGGAGTCGAACCGATTGAAGCTCCTCTGATGCTACCGTAAGCTGGTGGAGACTGGGCCAGGAAGGTGGTTAGGTCTTTATTGTCTTTCATAGCAGCTATAGTAGTGTTAGCATTGGCAGCATGATGTTGAAAGGGAACACGCTTACGATCGTTCTTCATGATAGTGTTCTCCCGAACGATGAGATAAGCATCCTTGACAGCGCTCGGTTCATCCTTGGAAAGAGCCTCTTGCACATCATTTTCACCATATCCCATGGTCTTGCCAAGTTTGCCAACAACGACATCATGGAGTTTTTCCTGAACCATGATCGGTACTCCAGGGTTGAACTTGAGCGGGTCGATGGACTTGTTAGGATCCACTCCAGTCTCAACAAACTCTTCGACGGGCGGTTTGAGATACTCAGGAAGGTCTTTCGTGAACCAAGGATCTTGCCTGATCTCCTGAACAGTGATGCGCAGGACAGGATTGACCTGCAACATGCGCTTGATGAGTCGAGCGGCTTCCTTGGAGATGTATCCCGGTACATTGTAGGTTCCTTGTTGGATTTTCTTGAATAGCGCAGGGATGTATTCGTCGTCGAATGGTAGTCTGCCTGTGAGCAAGACGTAGAGGATGACACCGCAACTCCACACATCAACTTCCGGTCCAGCATACAGCTTCCCGCTAATGACTTCCGGCGCCGCGTAGTTTGGACTACCACAGCTGGTCTTGAGAAAGTTGCCGTCCGTCATAATATTGCTGAGACCGAAATCGGCAATCTTCACATTGTGTTGATCGTCTAGCAGCAAGTTCTCCGGTTTCAGATCTCGATGGACGATCTTATGTCGATGACAATACTCGACCGCGCAGACGATTTGCTGGAAGAATTTCCGAGCTCGATCTTCGGGCAATCTGCCGTGTGTGACAATATAGTCGAACAGTTCTCCTCCAGCATACTCGAGAACCATGACGATTTCTTTGGGAGTGGTCACAACAGTGTAGAGCTTGATGATGTGTGGATGACGCAGCAACTGGAGATACTGAATCTCTCGCTCAATGCGACCAGCCATGTCTCGAGTGAGCATCTTGGACCTGGTAATGACCTTGAGTGCCACCTTTTGACCCGTCATCTTGTGCGTGGCAAGCTTGACTTTACCAAATGAGCCTTCACCAAGTGTCCGATGTACGATATATTGGTTCAATCTCTGATCTCTTGCAGCGGATGAACTGGATTTGCCTGATCTGCCGGTACCAGTCGCGGATGCAGTCGAACGCGGCGGCCTATGCTGCTTCGAGGCCGGGGCCGAAGGAGGCGGCATATCATCTCTGCGGTCATCTTTCGAGCTGCGACGTGGGTTTGAAGGGGTGATTGACAAGGACAGATCCTCGTCGTCAAAAGCCGAGGCCATCCTGGGGGATTCGTCTGCTTTGCTCGTTCCGATGTTGAGAGTGACCGGCTATAGCAATGTGCACGCCCGACGAAATGACGGACACTTTCTCTTGTTGTTGTGTTCGCCAGCCATCCAGGCGCCGACTACCGGCTCATACAGTGCAGACAATAGGCTTCCGGTGGTGATGTGAGGTTGATGTGAAGTTTGTCCGAGGTCGACGTGTGTCAGGAATGTGCTTGATTTGTACTGCGGGTCTTATTGTAACTATTCGATAGCTTTGGTTCGTCCAATATCGTGTGGGGTCGGCTTCCTCCGAGCAGATTGAAGGTGATGTCAATGGTCAGGCGGAGTGGATTGTCAGTCGAGTCGCGTGGTGGTATTAGTCATTCGTGGGCAATATCCCTCCCTGAACCTAGAGAAGTTGCGCTATCGCGGTCCGAAGTCTACTTGTCGTGGTACGAGGTGAGAGGAGAGACGAGGGGCGCGGGGATGGTAAAGGTGTCGTCGCAGGGAGATCCACAGTTCTCGTCGAGATTGGTGTGGTGGGGGACGACCGTGCTCCAATTCGAGGTCTTGGCAGTGATGGATCCGCATCGAGGTCAAGGCCGGCACTTTGCTTCTTCCCAGAATTTCTCCATTTTGAACACGATAAGTTTTTCATTCTCGCCTGGGAATCGCGATCCAAGCATATGCTAGTTTGTGTTTCTAATCCTAAAGAGCCACGTATGCTTGTCCCACCATGCTCTGACCTTTGCGAGAATTGATTTGACAGTATTCGCTGGAGCGAAGGATGAATGCAGATGCGGAGAGGCATTTGGCTACTTGCAGTGACAATCCTTCGGCAATTTCCAATGCAAGGCAGATGAACCTCAGCCGCTCGTCATGCAGGTAGCCGAAGCTGGACTCGTCATGACGGGTCACAAAAGTGGCGAGACTCAGACTGGTGTTGCCCCTCTAGGGACGAGCTCGACGCCGTCGGAACAGCTACTTTGCTCAGCGTCGCTGGGTACACTATGCGGTGGCAGCTGCTGTCGATGTCTTGCTGCAAAGTGTGGAGGAAGGCATCAATTACTCTCCAACTGCTTAAGATGTTCCACCAGTCGTTCTCGTAGATAATCACTGAGCTGTAGGCTAATCCGGTGTCAACTTGTGTAATCAAAGGCCAGTAGTTTCAATACTCACATGCCCTCCCTGGTGACCATACGATACGTTCCACTTTCTTGGTATCGTCCATCGTCCACGAATTGTCCTTTCCCATCGACCTCCAGGCTTCCAAAGATGTCTTCAGGCCACGCGACTCGACCAAAGTCTGGAGGATTCCGCTGGTCGCTAACATGGATCCACCCACCTCTGCCTGCGCCACCCATGCCTCCTTGCGAGCTTGCGCCTCCCGCTCCATCTCCACCGGCGCCTCCGCCACCTCCATACTGTCGCTTGATCCGCTTTGGACGCTGCTGCGATGGATGATTCGATGGAAAGAAGACACCTCCAGACCCTAACGATGCTCCGGCATTGGAGGCAAAAGTCTGTGCTTGTGCAATGACTGCCGGGTCTTTCGTGGCGTACTTCTTGATCACCGATTGCAAGATTTGCATGAAATTCGGGTTCTCAACGAGCGAATCGGGTGTCGGGGGTACGTCCTTTGTGCTGCCGATGACTAGTGAAGTAGTCGGCGGCGAAGTTGGAAGGAATGACAGAAGGTTCGACTTGTCAGGTTGTGGATGTACATACTGTCCGATCAGTTAGCAATTCCGATATCTCGCTTGCCTTCAACTGTTCTCTTACAATGTACGGATTGGTTGACAACGTCGCAACTGTACGACGTGCTGCTACATTGCTTAGCCCTCGCCAGCAGGGTATTTGGCGACCGAGAAGCATTAGTATGCTAGGTAAGATGGATCAAGGTAAGATCACTTAATGTACATTCGCAATTTCGGGGTGAAGATCTAGCAAGTACGTGGATCTAACCAATGCTTGACGTCAACGCAGATGAAAATTAAGCGCGATTAGCGCTAGCGCAGATCCCCTTGAGAGCCGCTGCATACACCATCACTTCGCGTTTGTCTATATTTTACCATGACATTGCTCTTGGACTATAGATGAACACACGGACAGCGTAATTGGGCGGCCCGCAAACTCAATGCATCAGACAAATCCACGTCCTGGCTGTGCAAGTAATAGACAAATCGCTCCTGCCTTCAACTGAGATTCCATGATAGATCCCCTCCAGATACTCTTGACTCATCTTATCCTTCTTCAAGAGTGCCTTGTTGTATCCTTCATCTTCGACGCTCATCCCATCGGTATTTCCACTCACCATTCTTTGGCATTGCTCTCCTCCAAGCAGATTCCATCATGTCTACACCCAAGATCGAAGCTGGCTTCTACCACAAATAGCTCCTGTGTCCAATTTTACTTGGCCAGCTCGCGATCATCACTGTCAACCTGGTATACTGCCTGACAGCCATTGGTATGGCAATCTATCGAGCCCGACATGGTCACCCGCACTTTGATTGGGAAGCTTTCTATCCCCTGAGAACGTAAGCTTGCACGCTGAGACTGGGAGGCCCCTCGCTGAAGGACAATAGTATCCTCCTCGGGCAGCTTGCCCTCAGCCTCCTATGTGCACAATGCATTACTCTTACCGAGTGCGTCAAGCTTATCCGGCACTCTCTTCGCCCAGGAAAGCTTCTGCGTCTGGAGCTCGCGAAGATCCCGATCTGGCTGATTTGGGCTACTGTCATCGGGCTCAGTTTCATCAACCTCGTGGAGAAGGACGAAGCGAGCATGACGTTTGGTATTGTGCTAATTGCGGTCCACACCCTTGGCTTGTGAGTATAACACATTGCAGACTGGGCGATGGACGCATTCTGACTTGTTGAAAGTTTTGTCTTATGTCTGCCGATTCCCTACGCCGCTCTCATGTACTTTCGAGACAGGCGCGGCTACTACGGGGAACGGAAGTCAAGCGGATGGGGATATGAGAACGGACTTTTTGTCGAGCCGGAAGATCCAACAGACGAAGAAGGTGATGAAGACACTCCGGAGGAGACCGATCAAGATGATGCCGACGACGAAGATGCGGACGACGAAAGCGACGAGGAAGAGATGGATGGAACGGCACAGCCTGAGAAAGCGAAGGAGAAACAACCCACCACAGACGTATCTAGCAAGCCGAAGACCACCTAAGATGACCTGAATGAACGTTTGGACTGAGGACTGGTTGTTTTTTGTGTGTGGTGACTATTAATGGCACGCCACTGTATCGAAGCCCCTGGAAGATCTGCTCACCGCCGGCTGAAAAAGGAATGGCCGGCCGCAGCCCGACAGTGACGCATGTCCTCTACATTCTGGCCCTGAATATCACCATCTTCCTCAAGCATTTCTCTTTCACAACCCAAGCGCTATTCCAACTCGCAAATCTTCCAGCTCAATCTCAGTCGACGATTCACCAGACAATTACTCTCTCATCAAATCACATCGATTTCCATCACCATGTCTGAATGGGATACCGTCACCAAGATCGGCAGCAAGGCCCGTGGGCCAGGTGCCACTCAGCGCGAGACTGTCATCAAGGGCAAGAGCGCACTGAACGCTGCACAACGTAGTGGAGCTGTCGTTGCCACAGAGAAGAAGTTCTCGACATCGAACGTATGTTCACCTCACCATGTGCCCTTTCTTCTCCACCACTCTGCCACCGGATCATCTGATTGCAGTACTGACTTTCTCTCAGGCCGCCAACAAAGGTCAAGAGGGCCAGCATCTCACCAAAGTCGACCGTAGCGAAGACATCGTAGCGACGAAAAAGGTGCCGGATGAGGTGGCCAAGGCTCTTCAACAAGCGCGACAGGGCCTGAAGAATCAGAAGGGAACAACGATGACACAGAAGGACTTGGCGAGCAAGGCAAGCGTGGATGTTGCGTTTGTGGCAGCACTCGAACGACCCGGTGCGGACTGGCCGGCTATGGACTTTGTGCAGAAGATTCAAAAGGCTGCCAACGTCAGGCTCACTGGAGCAAAGATCGGTGAGCCTATGTTTGGCAAGAAGAAGTAGACGGTCACCAAAAGTGACAAAACAGATGGTCACTGAAGAGAGGATGTAGCGATGACAGTGTATGATACGGACTGCTACAAGTGCAGGAAAGGGAGGATAGCACGATTGAGTTTAGCCTGCATTGAGCCCTGCTTTATGCGTGGGATGAGCTGAAGGTACAGAAATACGTCTAGAATCATTCAACCAACCTTCACGACATGCCTGAATATTATTCGCACCACGAGTGTACATGCTCCGGTTTCACATCCGCAAGCCCAGCATCTCCCGCCAAATCTCGCCGATACCCCGCCACGACCCCTGATTGGCCGATCGGTCTTCGGGTCCTCCTCCGAGGGCAAAGAAACGAGCAGTCATCCGACATGTTTGTGTTCCCCTTCATGCTCCTCCACGCCCAAGCAAATACCTCCTCCGACCTCCTAGTCCCTCGAACTCTGATCGTGGCATCGCTCGTGTCACGGTCACTCATCCCCACGATCCGATGATACGGCAGTCATGGTCAAACTGCTGAACCTGGATGACGAAGGCGACCCCACGTCTTTTGCCCCTCCATACGCGGGAATCCACGAGTTGAAGATTGGCGATGGGTTGATACCCACGGCACAAGGGGAGAACAAGGGGGTGTTTAAGGTCACTGCTTATTATCCGTAGGTATACATCATTCACTCTTGTACCTTACTTCAGGGATTTTCCATGCTGTAATCGCAAATCATGATCGCCGAATTCGGACTGACCTTGCCCCAGCGTGGTGTCCGAGATTGCCACACTGCTGGATCTGACGTCGCTGGATCAGCTGAGCCAGACGTGTAAGCAGATTCGCGCGAATTTGTTGCAGCATAAAGCGACTTTGATCACGAGGACGTTGCGGTGTAGGAATGATGGGCAGGTTCGCATACCTTGCGCGAGGGATCTGGTGAATCCGTGTCAGAGGTGTGGGGTTATCGTTTGTCGGGTAAGTTGTGTGGTGGAGTATATGGATAGGGCCTGATCAGACGTCTGCAGAATTGTATACAGAAGCCCATGGCAAATGCGCTGCAAGGGCGACATCGGAGGTTGTGTAAGACGTGCTTGAAGGCGCCTCTGGAGAGGCATCTGATATCAGTGGAGGCTGTTACGGATGAGATCAAGTAAGGCCGCTTCCATTCCTGATATGCAGAAGAACTAATGATATAAGAACACCTGACGAAGAAAGAACCCCGGTCACTTTCTATCACGGTCCATGCACTTGCGTCCATCAGATGTGGTTCTGCGATACTTGTTCGCGTCACCAGAGATCTGAGGATACCAAGTACATTCGCGGCTGGAACTGGAGAAGACGGTACTCACATACAGGAGTCGGCATAGGAGAAGGCGAGCAAGGTGTGCCATGTGGCAGAGAGTCTCGCTGTCTCGCCGTCCGCGAAGTTGAGGTCGAGATCGATGCTGACCAGTTCCAAACACCATTCGACTTCCCCAGTAGTGAGAAACGAAGTTGGAGCAACACTAGCTACCAAACACAGGAGATAGAAGGTATCGGCGGTGTGGTCAAGAAAAAGGTCAAGAAGAGAGTCAACATCGGTCACGTGGTGAAGGAATACGAGGATGAAAGAGAGGGTGGAGAATACCTACTCCGCGAAAAGACATACCAGAACAGATCATGGTGTGCGCATTGCGACAGGGTGATACCAAGCAGAAAGGACCAAGCCCTCGAGTCTCACGAGTCTCTTGACCGGGTGGTTTCATCGAGCGGGTCATCAGCTCTGAGTATAGGATGAAGAAATGATGGGCGGTACTTATGACATGCACATTGAATTGGCATTGTTTTAGGAGTGTGGGGTAGACCTGTGAAGTGCATATCAGGCAGACAATTAAAACACTTAACTTAGCCCTGTACGAATGGCAGCCGTGCAATTGAATTTCATCCTTGGTATGCAGCAAAAAGTACTGGTTGCGCTGCGTAATAATAATGTAAAATGCTGATCTGCAAGCAATGATCAGCAAGATCAGGTACGCGCTCGAGGCTCGGCAACCAAGGTTGGAGGCGAGGCTGTCAAATGGAAAAGAGGGTGTGGAGCGTGGTCATGCGATAGGTGACCTTGGTGAGGTATTGCATGGCGGGTAAACGGTCGGACGGGCGACATGTGGGTATCGCGCAGCAGCAATGCGAACAGATCAAGAAACATGGTGCGTGGTGAGGTCCAAAAGAGCGTGATGGACAACGTCAGAGGTGTCGAGGCCCGGGTGCCTGTCCGGGAGCTGCGCAAGAAGCTGGTGCTTTTCTGGTCCGTCGTCATCGCAGCCATTTGATTTGCGTTCAGGTTCTCTGCGGTGTCATGTGCCTTCTGCCCACTTCAGCTAACTCGAGACATTTTGCTCGTACTTGTCCAAGCCAGCCTTCTTTCTCTTCCTCGTCATCCTAGAATTGTAATTGCAGAATCCCTTGCCTGCAACAGGTTTCTACACAGCCTTCGGATCTGACTGTGTTGTCCGCGTGCTGCTTGGTGGCCGAAGTACTACAAAGTCTACCTTATCGACCCGCGACAGAGTCGCCTGCTGTACTATTGAGCTGAGAATGCAATGAGCGCGGTAGAGACGACCCCGACTGCTTCCTCTCATACTCTTCCTTCCTCAAAATCACTGGATCAGAACTCTGGAGATATTACGCCGACTGCGGGAGAAAAGTCGCAAACGGCTGACGGTAAACCGTCGACCAAGAAGAAGTTACTGGATCTACTGAAGAAGAAGGGCAGCAGCAAGGACGGTGAGGTCAAGACCAATTCGACAGAAGAAGCTGAGAAATCATCAACGACCATGCTGGATACTCATAGAAGGGCGAGCCCACCTGCCAACACTGGCATGACCTCCTCGCAAATATCGGATGCACCAAGGCCTCGATCAGCCTCTCCACCCCAACTTTCAGCGGCTTCTTCGTTAATCTTCGAGCGGAACGTGCAGGAGTCGACGCTCTCCCCAGATGTGGCTCCTGGTATTCCAGCGCATATCAAGACAGAAGACCAGATCCCGCCCGCCCTCGAGGCATCGTCTCTAGCGATTACAGACAATCACTTGGGCCCGGAAGAGGTGGAGATTGTTACGCATACAGCACATCAACCTGCTGCCGCCATAATTGCAGAGAGCATTCCGTCGGCGCATCAATCTGTGGATCATTTGGCACTGTCACCGCAGGACTCACAGCACGAGTCGATTGCTTCGCCAACACATCATGAGGGAGAAGATGTAGCTCAGAATTATGGCACTCTGGACCCCAATGATGTTCGAAGACTGAGCTTTATCTCGTTTGCCGACGTGGTGCACGGCGAGCACGCCGAGACTGGATCCATCCACTCCCTTCACCACTTGCCTCTGTCGTCGGCAACAGACATTGGCCAACACCAATCGCCCAACCCTAATCGACCTATATCGCCAACGCGTTCCCCTCTGTCATCCTTCTCACAGCCCTTGTCCCCAGACGTCACAACACCACCGACAACTGCCAGCGGACCAGGGTCAGCGAAGGGTGTCGAGCTCAGCCCAGCTCGCAGTCTGAATGCAAGCCCAGTCGGATCACCTCATCAGCACGGCGGGTTGGCGATTGAGACCCTCGGCCAAGCGCTCAGGAAGACAGCGAGTCGAGATTTGAGTGGCTTCAATCGATCACCCCCTGCCAGCGCTGTTTGAGATGGGACGCGAGAGATGAGCAAAGGACTTTAAGGTTCCATGTTTCCCTAGATTATGCGATGCCGGCCGAAATGCATTTTTCGCGCGACGGAGTTCTAAACACGGCCGTTTTGGAGAATTAGTTGCTGTGGCACATCTTTACTTTCAGGCGCTTGGACTGGGTTCATCTATTTCGGGTACGATCAGGAATGAGTCCTTGCGTTCGGCATCACGTTAAGACCCGAAGTTCCCCTGGCTTCCAAGGTTTCTTCGGGAAGCGAGAATTTAGATTCCCTCTGAATATGAAATGTTACGAGTATCTGCACCTTGGCCCCGCGTACTTGATGCAGAGCTACGTCGGGCATCAATATGGAGCAATTTCACGTGCAGGAACCCATGTCCAAGTCAAGTTATTAGGGTGCATTCATTTCAGAGCTTGATTCAACCGACCAGTCTAGTTCCGGTAGGTGAGCGACTGACAAGAGATACATACAGCATGCCAACCATCCTTGACGACTCTGCCCTTGCCATCCGTGAATTACCATATCGATACTCTATGAAGACCATGGACAAACGGAGACCCACTCCGGAGTTGATGGCAATTTCCAATTCGCCTGCTTTGCCAAAGGCGAAAAGCGAAAGGCGCAACAGACCGAGACAAGAGTCCCTTGAAAGGTGGGCCTGGCATTGGTCAACCAGACCCTGAGGTGGGCCGGCATCACTGAAGATCACCCACTGCTGTCAGGAACATACACACATTCCACGTTTCAAGACGTTGATATTCGCATACTTGCGTACCGCCGTGCAAGAACTAGGGCAATATCATTGGCGTCGTCTATTCTTGGATCCCAATCCGCATCTACCTTTCCGCCGCACGCACGTTGCATCAATCCGTCCTCCGCTTCACCTCTGGCAATACTAAACCAACAACCATGTCGCACTGATCGACCTTTGCCACTCGACCGTGGTTGAAGCCTCTCCCCACCCAATGCTCTACCTCGCGCCGCTGCAGACCCATCCCGCCTCATTCACTCGTTTGAGCGCGGCACGCATGCTGCACGCACCCGGTGCACACTGAATAGCACGAGCTCACCCTGCAGGCCAGATTGTGTCGAGCAGCATATGCGGGCCAAGTGACCAGGATAATCAACCCTGTCCCTGCACTTGCTTGGCCCCAATTCGGCATCACCGACAATCACCATGGACCGCGACCGGCACAGATGGACCGATACCCGCCGGCGGAAACAGCCCAGTCTGTACGACGAATACCTCAACGAAGAACGGCCAGCGAACCAAAGTAGCTCTCACATCGCTACTCCCTCGAGCGGCAGGCATGCGCCCACCATTCGCTCCGTGACGCCAGATTCCGGCACCGATGAGGCGATCGTGAAACCCCCCACCACGCAGACATTTGAGCGGGAATTCCTCGCACTGTCTTCGTCCCCCACCACGTCCCCGAGGATGCTGTCGAAAGAGCACGGAAGCCCGAAGATCTCGAGTCGCGCACCCATGGGCCGGCGAGAGTCGACGGACAATACCGGGCGGGGAACACCAGGAAGCCCCAAGGCGGGCGGACCACGGCGACGGACCATGACGCTGCAAGAGTCGATATCGGATCAGAGGACGCCAGCGCCGATGAAGGGACGAGTGCGCATGAGTTCGGAACAGCATGTCGGGTCAGTGAGCATGTCCAACGGACACGGACTGCCTTCGTCGGTCTCACAGCCTGCGATGGGGACGTCGCACGCGAATCAGTATGTGCTGCGACCCAAGTCCTCGGCTTCGAACTCGATATCGAGCATGAATGGGCCGCTGCCGACGCCGAATGCGAGGAGGATATTACATTTGATGAAAACGCTGTGCGGGCGTACGTCGGGCAATGCGCTGATACGTAAGGGACCGAGGAGCGCTTGGATGACCGCATATTGTTTCATAAGAGACACCGAGGGGAGTCTGATGTACGAGACCGAGTATGGAGATGGGTCGCACAAGACGCTCATACCGGATTTAAGAGGCTGTCAGGTGCGGTGCGTGGTTGATGAGGAGACGCAGACGCCGCATATTGAAGTCACGGTCTCGAGAGCTTCGATTGAGGTGCATCTCCGAGTGGCTACACAAAGTGATCTGGACAGCTGGTTCGCCGCGATCTTGTGCTGGTCACCGATGCAGCCAAAGGGTATACATAATCGGCTGGCCAAACCGCAGGCTGCGCATCTATCTGCACGACCGACAATGACAGAATCGAGGAACAATTCAGAGATCTCGCTGCTGAAAGATGCGGCGGTCATCAAAGTTGGAAACATGGTCTACTGGGACACGGACGTCACGTTTGCACCCCATGCACCACCACGAGGGAACTCGAGAGGATCCACGCAACGAAATCCAAGTTTCAGCATATCCACAAGCTACGGTTTGCGGTGGTGGAAGCGCGTCTCCTGCACCTTACGAGAGAATGGCGAGCTGAAATTCCGCACCGACTCAGAAGGCCAGCATCTCTCAACAGTCCAGCTTTCCGAACTTTCACGATCTGCCATTCAACGACTGGACCCATCGGTCCTGGAAATCGAACACTGCATCGCCATCTACCCCCAATACACCTCCGGCCAGACCTTCTCCGACACTGCTCGCCCTATCTTCCTCTCCCTTGAAAGTTCCGTTCTCTTCGAAGTCTGGTTTGTATTACTACGCGCCTTCACGATACCCCAACTCTACGGTCCCAGACCGGCGGAGAGCGACTTCAGATATGCCTCCAACAAGGCTGACTCGCTGGATAAGCTTGCTCTGCAGGCGCACGCAGATATGTTCCGGATGGAACGGGGATTGTCGTTGTGTATACTGGAAGCGAAGCTGAACCAGCCGCAGCGGACGAAGAACTCCCCGGACCCGTCGGGTTATGGTTCGCGGCATACGAGCACGACGAGGTCGGGACGGGAAGGTGGCTTTTATGTCGAGGTGCACCTGGATGGTGAGACAAGGGGCAAGACTCTGGTCAAGCAGTCCGAGACGAACCCGTTCTGGAGCCAGGAATTCGAGTACGTGGATCTGCCGGCTGTGTTGTCTTCTGCTTCGGTGTATCTCAAGCATCGCGCTGGGGAGCTGTCGGGGCAGAAGGGGATTGGGGTTTACCCTGAAGCGTATGGGCTGGCTCAAGATCCGACGAATTCTTCTGCTTCCTCGGGTTATACTGGCATTACGCAGGATACGACTGTTGGCAAGGTGGAGATTATTCTGGAGGAACTGGATACTCAGAAACGGAATGAGTCGTGGTGGCCGATCATGAATTCCAATGACCAGGAGGTTGGCAGTATGCTGATACGAGCACGTGCGGAGGAGACGGTGATTCTCATGCGCCAGGAGTACGAAGGCATGCATGAGATTCTGCATGCTTTTGAGAACGGTCTCACGATACAAATCTCACAAGTCATGGCGAGTGATCTCAAGCGGTTATCAGACTCACTGGTCAACATCTTCCAAGTCTCGAATAGATCGACAGATTGGCTCATGGCTTTGGTTGAGGACGAGATTGACGGTCTTGGAAAGGATACACCGCTGTCGAAAGCCAGGTACAATCAACGGCTGGGTAGTGTCGAGAGCGATAACGCGACTAGTGCGCGAGGCAACGACCGCGAACTCGTCGTGCGAGATATGAACAAGAACGCTGCGCTAGAAGCCAACCTGCTCTTTCGTGGCAATACTCTCCTTACCAAAGCACTCGACAACCACATGCGGCGAGTCGGCGCAGACTATCTCTCCGCAGCTCTTGGTCGGATCATCAGGAGCATCAACGAGCGAGATCCAGATTGCGAGGTCGACCCGAATAAGGTCGCCAATGCTCATGATATGAACAGAAACTGGTCGAGGCTCATGTCGACAACTGGCGATGTCTGGAACTCCATACGAACGAGTGCGCAGAAGTGTCCTGTTGAACTGAGATTTATATTCAGGCATATCAAAGCTTGCGCGGAGGATAGGTACGGCGACTTTCTGAGGACGGTCAGCTACAGCAGTGTCTCTGGCTTCTTGTTTTTGAGGTTCTTTTGTCCAGCGGTTTTGAGTCCGAAGCTCTTTGGACTGCTGAAAGGTGAGGATGTGCATTTCATGTATGTAGAAGCAATTACTGACAACGAGCAGAGGACCCCAAGCCACGTGCAAAGCGGACATTTGTCCTCATCGCCAAGTCACTGCAGACCATGGCCAACATGGCGACATTCGGAAGCAAAGAGCCGTGGATGGAGCCGATGAATTCGTTCCTGAACTCTAACCGTGAAGACTTCAAGAAGTTCATCGAGGAGGTCTGCTATGTACCTCACCCGCCCGCTGCACTGGTCGATACGGTACCTGCGTACTCGACGCCGAACCAGATCCGCAATCGTCTTCCACCGACGAGTAAAGAAGGGTTCCCTTCGCTGCCATTTCTGCTTGACGAGGGCCGGGAGTATGCTAACCTGGTTGATCTCTGGCTGCATTCCTCGTACGCTTCAGGTTTTGACCCTGACAAGTATCATCCTCAGTCAGCGATCGTTCTGTTCGATGCGATATGCAAGACGGTTCATAGCAGAACAAAAGACTGTCTGGCCCGAGCGGAAAGGGCTGAGCGACCAACATCAGAGCTCTCGCTTCGATGGGAAGAAATCATCGATTCCATGCAGTCTAGTTCAGGTCTAGACACAGTCCTCCCGACTCCTCACTCCCACCCACCCACTCCCAAACTCGACACAGACGTTGCCACTCTCACGTCCCTCACCACCACAATCACCCCCACTTCCACAGCCAGCACCCTCGCCGAGCCTTTTCGTGGCCGCACCAGCACCGACACCGACCCGGAGAGAGGCGGCATCACCCCCATTGCCCCCTCCCGCCTACATCTCATCGATCCAGACCCGTCCTCCCCTCTGTCCCCGCACCGCCGCGCTCAACGCGACTGGGAATCCGCGCCCGACGGCGGCGCCGCATCCGCAGCCGCCTCCCTCCTTTCACAAGACCGCAACCCGCGCGCAGGCTTCATCCTCCCCTCCACCTCCTCCGGCACGATCCACCCTCCTTCCTCAACCAACACCACCCGCCCCAACCTCCTCGGCCACTCCTTCGCGCGCCAATCCCACGACGACCTCCGCAACGCCGGCACCACCACAGGCACCACCACAGGCAGAGAAGGCGGCTCAATCTCCGCCTCCGCCCCTGTAGCAGCAGGGTGGACCATCCCCCACCCGCAAACATCCCCGCACACCACCCAACAAGGATGGACATCCACCCTTCCCCCTTTACCTCCCGTCCCTTTCTCCCCCTCCATAGGCGCAGACAGCGACCCCTCCCTCTCCCGCCCCACTTCCGCGCTGAGCGGCACCTCGAACCGAAGCGGGTGGGGCACCGGCACGTCTACGAACGGGCACAGCGCCTGGCCGCGCGGGAGCAGCATCGGCACGGGCTCCGGCACCGCTACCGGCATCGGGGATGGGGAGCAAGTGGTGGGCAGTTTCGACGATCAAGAAGGAGGGGAGGGGACGGCGTTGCCGGCTTATAGCAAAGACAAAGCGAGGCGGTTGGAGAAGGAGAGGAAGAGGATGGGGAGTCGCGGGGAGGAAGGGAGGGAGAGGGGGGAGAAGGAGAGGGAGAAGGGGAAGGTGAGGGAGCTTTTTGGGGGGGTGGGGGGGAGGAGGAAGAAGTAGGGGTTTGCTGAGAGGGGCTTGAGGGGGGGGCTTGAGGGGGAGGTGGTGGTGTGGTGGGTGATCTGCGCTTGAGGCACGATGAGATATTGATTGCGCAGTGGTTGCAAATGGGACTACAACGGAGGAACCTTGTTAAGCATAGTGGGGTCGTGGGAAGGGTGAATGTGTACAGGCAAAGCAGGGGAGGCTTTCGATAGCGTCGCCCCGGCGGACGAGAGGAGATGATACCTCGACCGTCTTTCGAAGATGGGGACAAAAGTTCGTGTTGGGCAGAGCTTGAAGGCCACCTACCGGCTGAGAACAGAAAGGAGGAGGACGACGATACTTTGCTTTTTGCGTGTCAAAAGACTGCGTGTCAAAAGACGTGTACGATGAATGAATAGAAGACGTAAAGACTTTTCTCCACAACCGGTCAAAGCATTGAGGACATGATGTGATTTGGCAATTCATTCATTGCAGTTATGGAAAGAAGCAAAGATTGATTCCCTTCCGAAAGGGGAGTGGCAGTCCTGTGCCTTGTATATCATGTCAACATAACCAATGCTTATGAACCGAAACTCCGAGAGCCTTGACCTATTCCTGCATGCCTGTGCCGTGCTGTGCCCCTCCTGCATGCTGCCTGCGCCTTGCTATTGTGTGTCGTCAATATTCGTAAAGTCGGGAAGTGGTTGTGTCGTATCATGCTGAAAAGACAGAAAGTGAGGAAATAGAGGCAAGTCCAGTGCTGAGGGATCAGATCTAGAAGCCTGCAAGCCTTTCGGCCATGGGTGACGCCAGGAAGCCAATGGTGGCAATAGATCCGGCGGCAAAGTAAGCAGAGCCTTTCAGCGCAGTACCGAGCATGGACCTGAACGTCTTGGTGGGACTGGTGTATGTTTCAGGATGGCGTGAGACGCGGTTTTCGTTGGCCTTGTCTGCCTGCTTCTTGTTCATCAACTTTCTCTTCTTCTTGTTGCGCTGGTGATCGGAGCGGCGAGGACGGATAGGCTCGGACTCTTCGCCAATATCGTGCAAGTGAGAAATTCCATATGGCCCCGCCACTTGCAAATTTGGCTCTGGTGCATCGCTCAATGGTGCATCGACGACCTTGTCAGTGGCTTGGGTGTCGGTGAATTTGATGGCGGTCGATTCATTCGTTGCTTCCATCTCAAGATCAGTCTCGTGGCTCGGAATCTCGTGGCTTTGTCCGTTCGGCTCGATGCGCTCTTCCGACTCCACCGGGTGGGCCGACAACACTGCCGGAGCAGGTCCAGAATGGATGAGATTGTCGATGGATATACGCTTACTGAGCGGCGACTTTGGTGAATCGTTCTGTGTCACCGAATCAACAAGTTTACGGATCCTCCGGGACTCCTGGCGGAAGTCTTGTAGCGCTGCCGCTGCGTCCTCGCGTTCTCCCGCCAGAGAATTCGCCATGTTAGACACCGCGGAAGGGATCTCAATAAGATTCTCAAGGGGTGTGAAAACTTTAGCCATGTCGACACAACCCATGACACGTTCAAGCTGATGTTCCAAGGCGACTCTGGACGATGCATGCTGTTCCAGCATATCTTGACTGTCGATGGAGTTTGCAACCTTTGCTGGTGTCGGCAGACCGCTGAACGGCTTCGTCTTGATGGGCCAAGACTGTGGCTGAGTGCTTGTGGGAGCCTTTGAATGTTCTTGGCTTGGTGGCATGTCCCAACGAGTCTTGCGAGCCATCTTAGGTGGAGGTGGAAAGCTCAGCTGCGACATTTCTGGTTCCGAGCCCTCAAGCCAACCATCATCCGACTCGTTCTCGGCGAAGTCATCGTACTCGTCCACCAGATCATCGGTCTCTTGTGTTGGGTATGAGTTGATATGATTGCCTTGAGCGAAGATGGGGGAATGGACATCAGCGTGGGTTGGCGATCGCAGATCTCCAGCTTGGGTGTCCTCCACAATGGCACCCATGTCGAAGGGTGGGGTCTCGCTGACGGCATTCACGTATCCCTTCTCGACTGCATCAGGAGGAGATGATGAGTCTGCTGCCTCCATTTCCTCCTCGTTCACAGACCCATAGTCCTCGCTATACGCGGATTCGCTATCGAACTCGGCCGAGAAGTGGTTGTTACCAAATACTCGTGGTGTGAGGATTGGGGACTCTGGGATATCGGTATCGGCGTAGTCGATGATACACTCGAGTGGACGATGGTTGATTTCGGAGGATGAAGTGCTGACGGCGTCTCCGAACTTGATGCGGTCGCCTGGCTTGAGGAGGCTCGTGATTGCCTTGCCGATGCGGACGTTGTTGACGAAAGTGCCGTACTTGGATGTATCCGTAATCATCAAAGGGCCCTGTAGAGTTAGATTGAATTGCAGACAGAAGAGGTCATACTCACGGGAAGTCCGGTCGGTGCTTCGAGGAACGCATGGTCCCTGGACATGACCTTGCAGCCGAAGATGGCATTGTCTTTTGCAGGTGTGAGGTTCTTGGCCGGATTGAGCGAGGAGCGACCGATGTGTACGCGATCACCACCCTCAAGAACGAAAGACCTTTCCGGCGCTTCACCCATGAGGGCGGGATCTGGGGAGGTGATCTTGAGCTTGACTACCACTCCTGTTAGCAGAGTTCTGACACCGAAGTCGTCGTCTTGTAACAGCCTGGACGCACCAGGAGGCTTCGACGAGGACAGCTTCCATCGCGCGAGGTCGGACATGCTGTGAATTGTGCAGGTGGTGCAAAGGAGTGAGGGATAGGGCAGAAGGTGCGGGGTGATAAGCAGCGGACGACTCACCTTGCATTTTTTAATTCAGGCCAAGTGCCTTTTCTTGAGTTTGAGGATGATTGGTAGCTCAGGAAAAGGACAACAGAGTCCCACTCCTTGAGGTGAAGTGTAATTTCCAAAATATGTGAGTTCGAAAGAGGAGTGGTGAATGATCAGGTGAAGTGGATGGAGGACCGACCGGAAGGATCCTTGGATGGTGGGGCACAAGCAATCAGGCAACACGCCGGTCCGAGCTCCAATCGTTCCCGCTCTCGCAGATCTGCAACCTCCGACATTCCGACATGTGAAGTGAGGACTCATTTTCCAACACTACAAAATCAGTCACCGCATATACCCCTCATCCCACCACCCGAGCACTCGATAACATAACAACACTCTTCAAATTCCACTCGCTTCCACGACTTCAAATTACATTGATTCGCAAAAGGCGATCTATCGAGCTTCCCTGTGGGAGACGCAAATTCTGCGACTGCAGGCCCTCACTGCGAAGCGGCAAATCTTCACCTCGCCATCTACAATTCACTGGTCCCTGCTTCAACGACCACGAACCCACCATCATCGAGCATGTGTGATCACCGGTGACAACCCTGAACAAATCCGCTGGCATCATGTCTGCCACGGAGTACCTCATCAAGGAGCAGGTGCAAGACACCGTCCCGAAACGCATCAAGGAGCTTCAATTTGGCGTCCTCTCACATCAGGATATCGTTCGGCAGTCAGTGGTCGAAGTCTCAGATCGAAATGTCTACGACCTTCCAACAAACCAGCAGTCTGCCAGGCAGGTCACCAAACATGGAGTCCTGGATCCTCATATGGGAACGTCTGATAAGAAAGGTACCTGCGTACAATGCCAGATGAGTCTGATTGAGTGCAATGGTCATTTTGGTCACGTCAAGCTTGCTCTACCTGCGTTCCACATTGGCTACTTCAAGAAGATGATCGAAGTTTTGCAAATCACGTGCAAGGATTGTTCAAGGTTATTACTGGATGAAAACGCCAAGCGGAAGCATCTGAAAGCTGTGAGAAACCCTGCACTCGACAGCCTTCGCAAGGAAGCAGTCTGCAGAAAGATCTCCGACGAGGCGAAGAAGACTAAAGTCTGCCCCTACTGCGGCTCCATCAACGGAGCTGTGCGCAAAGTCCCCAATCATCCGATCAAAGTCATCCACATCAAGTACCATGCATACAACACATCAAGCGCTAAGAGTAAGGTCAAGCCTGATTCCATGGTTGCATGGGAAAAATCTTTCGAGGAGGCCAAGACGGCTTCGCCTGACCTGGAAAAACATGTCAAACGTGCGGTGGAAGACATGTCTCCTTTACGAGCATTGAATATCTTCCAACGAATGCCTTCGACTGATGTGGAACTCCTTGGTATGGACCCCCACAACGGCCGACCGGAGACTTTCATCTGGCAATACGTACCTGCGCCACCAGTAGCTATTCGACCCTCAGTCACACAGGAAGCTACGAGCACCGAAGACGACATTACGAACAAGCTCGGCGATATTGTCCACACCAACCAGCTTCTTGGTGCGTCGATTAAAGGAGGACAGCCAGTCCATAAGATCGCCGATCTCTGGGAATTCTTGCAGGTCCAGATTGCCATGTACATCGACGGCAATTTACCTGGGCTTGGTCGAGATTCCAGCTTCGGCAAGCCACTGCGAGGCTTCAATCAACGTCTGAAGGGTAAACAAGGTCGATTCCGAGGCAACCTGTCTGGCAAACGTGTCGACTTTTCCGGACGTACTGTCATCTCACCAGATCCCAATCTGAGCGTGGAAGAAGTGGCAGTACCTCAACGAGTGGCAGTGAACATGACTTATCCTGAAAAGGTCACCAGATACAATATCGAGAAGCTCAGAGGTCGTATACGAAACGGAAAGAAGCATCCAGGAGCAAAGGCTGTCAAAAAGAAGTATGGCAACATCATTCGATGTGATTTTTCAAATGCGAAGCTCAACAACAGGACTGCTGATCTGCTCGAGATCGGCGATGTGGTCGACCGGCATCTGGAAGATGGAGACATTGTTCTCTTCAATCGGCAGCCTTCATTGCACAAGCTGAGTATTCTCAGTCACAAGGTCAAAGTTCGACCATGGAGGACCTTCAGATTGAACGAGTGTGTTTGCAATCCGTACAACGCCGATTTCGATGGTGACGAGATGAATCTCCACGTCCCTCAGACTGAAGAAGCGAGGACCGAAGCCATTCAGCTGATGGGTGTCAAGCACAATCTTGCAACGCCCAAGAATGGTACTCCCATCATCGCCGCCATCCAGGACTTTATCAGTTGCGCATTCCTCTCGTCAAGCAAGGACAACTTTTTTGACCGAAAAACTTTCAGCACCATTTGCAGCTGGATGTTTGACGGAGAGGCTGTAAAGGACCCTTCTACCGGAGAGCGCATGTCTGTGGAACTTCCACCTCCTACCATCTGGAAGCCGAGGATGCTTTGGACTGGCAAGCAACTATGGAACGTCTTGATACAGCCCAATCCGAAGATGAACGTGCTGATCAATCTCGATGCCAAGTGCAAATTCTACTCGGCGCCAGATCCCAAGTATGCTCCGGACATGAACGATGATGATGCCTACTTAGTCATCCGAAACTCAATTGTCATGTGCGGTTACATGGACAAGGCTACTGTGGGTGACGGCAAGAAGGACTCGGTCTTCTACATTCTCATGCGAGACTACGGTCCAGACTACGCTGTCGCTGCCATGAACAGGCTGTCAAAGCTGTCGTCAAGATGGCTCACCAACCAAGGCTTCTCTATTGGCATTGGTGACGTTCATCCAAGTCGGACACTGACAGAAAAGAAACTCGAACTCGTCAGAGTTGCGGAAGACCGGACGACACAGCTTATAGAGAAATTCGACAAAGGTCTACTTGAACGAGATGCTGGGTGCGACCTCGAGATGACGCTAGAAAATCAAATCTCTGGTATACTGAGCGATGTCAGACAGGCTGCTGGTAAGGAATGTTTTGCCGAGCTCAGCAAGAAGAACGCACCTCTGATCATGGCAAAATGTGGTTCCAAAGGTTCCAACTTGAATGTGTCTCAAATGATTGCGGTCGTCGGACAACAGATTATTGGAGGAAAACGTGTACTCAACGGATTCCAGGATCGGACACTGCCGCATTTCATGAAGAATAGCAAAGAGGCATCAGCAAAAGGTTTCATCGGCAATAGTTTCTTTACCGGCTTGTTGCCCAGCGAGTTCATCTTCCACGCCATGTCTGGTCGTGAAGGTCTGGTTGATACTGCTGTTAAGACGGCCGAGACTGGATACATGTCTAGACGTCTGATGAAGTCACTCGAAGATCTATCAGCGCAGTACGACTTCACCGTCCGAAATTCGTCTTCACAGATCGTCCAGTTCCAGTACGGAGACGACAAGCTTGATCCAGTAGACATGGAGGGCAGTGCCAAGCCAGTCAACTTTGATCGTTCATTCACGCACGCTGTGTCGACAACTTGGAGCAATGAAGAACCTGGTTTGAGACCGGAAGAGATCAGGAAAGTCGTCGCAGACTTCATGCTACCACAAAGAGCGAAACTGGTGCGACTCTCCTTGCTCGATGAGAAGCTGGAGTACGATGACAAGACTGACCACGGTGTGGATCAGCTGGAAAGTGCTCGGGACTTCTTGACTGAGGTTGAAGACTTCATGTCTAAAAAGGCCGACAAGCTTGCCGGAATACGAGCAAGCAAGGACATGAGCAGAGGTGATCATGGGGTTTCCAATAAAAAGGCCAAGCAGGAAGAAGGTGCTCGTCAGAAGGGTCTGGTCGACGGCATGCTCAAAGTTTCTGCGAAGGCTCTGGACGAGTTCCTGCGTCTCTGCGTCACGAAATATCAACGCTCTCAGGTTGAGCCTGGTCATGCTGTCGGAGCCGTTGGTGCTCACTCCATCGGTGAACCAGGAACACAGATGACTCTGAAGACTTTCCATTTTGCTGGTGTCGCTGGTATGAGTATCACACAGGGTGTGCCGCGTATCAAGGAGATCATCAATGCTTCGAAATCGATCAGTACGCCCGTCATTTCCTGCACCCTTGATTCCCAGTATGAGGTTGTGGCTGGGCGCATGGCCAAGGCAATGATCGAAAAGACGTACCTTCGAGACATCATCGACTTTGTGGCCGACAGATGGCAGGCGGCCGATGCTTGTATCGTCCTGCGAATCAATTGGGAGACGGTCAATAAGCTAGGCCTTCGTGTCACTATCAGAGACATCGGGACAGCAATCCAGAAGAGCAAGCTTATGAAAGGCTTCAATATTCATGTCTCGCCGAGAGGAAACCGCCATCTCAAAGTCAACGTCAGCCCGCCAGATGAGAAGAAGGCTGCCCGTGCAAGGACCGCGAAAAAGGCTCGAGATCCGGAGGACATCTTTGGCATCATGCAGGACTTGCGCCGCACCATCCCCAACGTCGTCATCAAAGGATACCCTGAAGCTCAACGTGCCGTTGTCAAGAAGGATGACAAGCAAGATGCATTGGGGAGGGAGCTCGTGACTGTCCTTGTGGAGGGCTATGGGCTGAAGGCTTGCATGACCACCGAGGGTGTTAACGGACACAAAACGCGGACCAACAGTGTGATGGAGTGCAAAGAGGTGCTGGGGATCGAAGCGGCCAGGAAAACCATCATTGATGAGATTAGCAGTGTCATGGGTGGTATGGACATCGATCCTCGACACATGCAGCTACTGGCCGATGTCATGACCTACAAGGGTGATGTCTTGGGTATCACCCGATTTGGTCTGGCGAAGATGAGGGATTCGGTGTTGCAGTTGGCCTCTTTCGAGAAGACACCGGACCATCTGTTTGCAGCGGCGGTAGGAATGAAGAAGGACAAGATCGAGGGCGTCAGTGAATGCATCATCATGGGGCAAAGCATGGGTATCGGAACTGGAGCGATGAGAGTGGTGAGGAGTTTGGGCATTGAGGATCATGAGGTGCCGGACAAGAAGAGTTCTTTCGAGGATGCATGGGCGAAGCTGAAGGGAAGGAGGGACAAGAAGGGTAAGATGAACGGCACCAAGTAGGCGAGGAAAAATTGTCATGAGGAATGACACCTGAATGCATCCAAATGCTCAAGCGCGTCATTTGCGTGCATCGGATTTATCGGCGTTTGCAGACCTCTCCGCGTCGCGAAATTGAACGCGTCTTCCCGCTCCTCCCACTTCTTGATCTTGAACCTCGTCTCTGCAGTGCAAGCCACGACTTCAGGATTATTACTGCCTCTGCTCACAGGCGGTCAACTCGTTTGTCTACCGCTCTGAATCACAACATGGAATCACAACCTTGAAGGTCTAATTAGCACGCGTTCCTGCTAACCCGCAAAATTGCTCACCTCTCCACGGTCACGACCACGCTCGAAATCTTGAGAAATCTTGAGAGTGCGACGCACCAACAAGCAGCTCTGGAGTCTCGCAAATGCCGTCGCTAGACTCTGACATGGACGACCAGTCGCCCGTGCGGCCCATCGGACGCATAGCTTCTAGGATGGTGGGAAGTCCGACGCGTTCAGAAGATTCGGAGCCGGAGTTCCGACATAGCCCAGTACGAATTGGCAAGAGGATTTTTCAAGAGAGCGACGAAGAAGAGGAGCAGGAAGCGGACGATGCTGCGGACATCTACGCTGCCATGAAGGCGAAGTTGATGGGACAGAAACCAGTTGTGGAGGAAAAGGCTCAGAAGCAGGTCACCACACTACGCTCGCCAAAGAGCAGTGCTGCCGAGTCGTCAAGTAGACCCTCATCCCCAGCACCAAAGTCGAGCGCTCCACAGTCGCTCAGTCCTACCACATCGGACAATGGTTCGCACGCATCTGGATCCGATTCTGACGCGCCCGTGGTCAGCAAGAAGAGGTCGCGAAACGCTGTCTTCCTAAGCGACAGCGAATCAGAGAAGGATGGTCCTACAGCGAGTGACTCGAATGCACCTGCTCCTCCGGCTGGAAACAGGTTCAAGCAGCTCTTAGCACAGAAGCGCGCAGAAAGAGAGAAGCTAGAAGAGCAAGAGAGGATTGAGGCAGAACAGAGGGCTCAGCAAGAGAAGGAGAAGACGGCACAGTTCAACTTGAGCGATCTCTTCGACGATGACGAGGTGACACGGGATCAAGACGCCGCTGAAGAAGACTCAACCATAGACGACAAACTCACTCAACAAGCCCGACCCACGCGCAAAGCGAGCAGGAAGGCCATTGAAGATATGAACAAGGAGACACAAAGGATGAGTCGGAACATGCAACTCACGCATCAGGCAAAGGTCAAGAAGAAGTTCTCGATTGCTGATTTCGCCGCCAAGTTCAAGAAGCAATCTATACCGCCTCCGGCATGCGCACAGTCCTCCGCCGCCCCTTCTTCTGACGTGGAGAAGGATAAGGATGTTGAAACTCCCCCTTCGAGCCCGCCTAGTGAGGGCGTAGCTCCAGATCTGGGTAAGACCATCTTTGCAGTCAGATCTGCCACTGCATTGGATGGAGGGGGTGAGGATGAGCCTGACTTGCCGAGACTCGAGGAGATCCTATCGCAGTCTCTCCTGGGAAAGGGCAAGGGCAAAGCCTCAGCCTCTAATCCAATCGAGCCATCAAATCCGCCAGCGGCGGAAGCACCCACAAAGCCACCCAAGAAGCGACTTTCACCCAAGAAATACCGCATCCACAACCTCGCTCCTCGCTCCTCTTCCCCGATTGGAGGCGACTCTGATGACGACCTCGAAATTATCAAAGACCGACTTGCTGTCTTCTCCAAGATCGTCCCCAAGAAAGCAAATGAGTCTGCAGCCGTCCATCACCTCCGTGTCCTTGCGGGGTTGAACGGTCAAGAATCAGCTCCCTCTCGGAAAGGCAAGAAGAACATCCGGCCTTCCATGACCAGTGGACAGCTGGATGTGCAGCTTCGCAGGAGAGCGGCGTTACAAGTCAAGCAGGAGAGGGAAGAGAAGATTGCTGAGCTGCGTGCTAAGGGTATTATCGTCCAGACGGCAGAGGAGAGGGAGAGGGATATGATGGAGATCGAGGACCTGTTGGAAAAGGCGAGGAGAGAGGCGGAGGAGTTGAAGAAGAAAGAGAAAGAGGAGCGGAAGGAGGAAGGCGGAGAGGTAAGTGATGATGAGAGTGATGAGGAATGGATGGAGGGCAAGGAGGAAGAGGAAGCTGCCAGTGGCGAAGAGGACAATGACGAGGAGGAGGACTTGGAGGCCAGTGGTAGTGAAGAAGAGGATGAAGATGAGGATGAGGAGGAAGTTGAAGAGGTGCAGAAGAATGCCCTAGTCGATGACGTGGCAGACGAAGCCGACGATGAGAGTGAAGAAGACGCAGGTGAGAGGCGCAAAGACTACGACGACGCAGAGATGGACGACTCTCTTTCAGGAGCAGACTTCGACCGTGCGCCAAAGCCGAGAGCCGCTCGCAAGAAATTCATCGTTGACGACGACGAAGACGACGAGGTGACTGAGGCAGTAGTCGCATCTTCACAGCCTCCCCAAGATGAGAGCCCAGCACAGAGCGATGATCTCGCAGCTGCTTTTGGCTTTGTAGCAGCACCTAGAGCGCTTATGAGCCCCTCTCAGATGTTCGCTGGAACTATGGCGGCGTCTCAATCTCAGCTCGATCGGCCTTTCAACAATCAGTCTCAGGAACAGGACTCGATGGACATTTTCAACGCCATGGTACCTTCGATGCCGACACCAGAAATGCCCCGAGATGACACTCAAGCCACTGTCTACGACGAGAGGATGATTCATGATTCTCTACCTGATACGCAAACACCCAGGGTACAACTGGACCTCACCCAGGGCAACACTCAGTCGCCCGCGATATCTCGTCTTTCGCAAATGTCTGCTTGGCCAAGTCCTTCTCAGGATGTTGGTTTCGGCTACAGAGAGTCGCCCCTCGCCCATGCAGCTCGACCTCCTCAGTCGACCATCGACACAGTCCTGCTTTCTGTGCCCGAGTCGCCTGTTCAACCCCGCCGCGGCCGTCTACAGCGTCGGGCTATTGCTGATGAGGAGTCTGTCAACGGCGAAGATGACAGTCCCGCTCCAGCGACAATGCCAGCCCCAGAAGCCAAGAAGACCACCGCTTTCGATGTCATGAAGCGCGCCGCCACCAAGCCTGTTATTGATTTCGACAAGAAGAAGAGCGGCGCCAAAGAAATGATTGACGAACAAGCTTCGGAATCAGACGACGAGTACGCGGGTCTAGGAGGTGCCTCGGACGATGACGCCGATGGCTCTGGCGATGAAGCAGACAAGGCCATGATTGACACTTCTGACATCAAGGTTGATGAGCGGAAATTGGCAGCCTACTACGCGGAGAAGAGCCGAGCAGAGAACGAAGCTCAGACAAGCAGGCTGTACAAGGACCTGATGTCTGGCGCGCTACGCAGAAGAGGCGATGCATTCGACCTTGACAGCGATGAAGATGAGCAAATCGCTGAAAGGCGAAGGCGGAAACAGAGAGAGGAGGCGAGGAAGCGAAGACTGCTGCTTGGTGACGAAAAGCTGGGCAAGCTAGGTGAGAGTGGCAAGAAGGAAGCTTTCCTCCGAGCCATCGAAGACAGAGACGAAGAAGACGGCGACGTGGACATGCTCGATGGCAGAGACCCCGACGCCTCCTTTTCTGGCGAAGCAGACACCGCCAGCCAGGATCCGTCCACCCAGCCTCCCTCACAGGATACCCTGCAACCCGTCTCCGGCAACGCACTCAAGCGCAAAGCCGACGACCAGATCCGCGAAGTCTTCAAGCGCCCTGCCTTCTCCGCCCGCCGAACCACCAACGCCGCCTTCACCAAACCCAGCAACCTCGCCGAAGTGCGCGAGACCGTCTCCTTCCTCGTCGACGAGCCACACGGCGAAGAACGACCCGTCGATCTCTCCGACGACGAAGAAGGCCCTGCTCCTGACACCAACGACGACGTCACGCCGGCAGGACCCCATCCTCGCGCCCCTTTCTCTGCCCGCCGCACCCCCGCCAAACCAGCCGTCGTCAACCGCCTTCTCTCCCGCCAGTCCTCCTCCTCTTCCTCCTCCGCCTCCACTGCAACAGACCAAGCCGGGGTCGGGATGGCCTTCCTTCGCACGTCCACCTCCTCTTTCAGCGGGTTCAAAGTCCCATCTTTGCTTCGTCGGGCAACGACATCTACTTCCACGACCGCGGGAGGGAGAGGGAGCATGGGTCCGCCGGCGTTGAAGAAGGATGCTAGTACAGGGAGTGCGGGGGCGGGGAGGAAGCAGGGGAGCGGGAAGAGTAGTATCAATTATGCCGCGCGGGAGGCGGAGAGGAGGGCGGTGGTCGAAGGGGTGGAGAGGAGGAGGAGGGAGGATGTGAGGCGGATTGCGGGGATGAGGAAGGTGGGAGGGACAGGGGGGAGGGGGTTTGGAGGGGGATTCGAGTAAGGGTCTAGGTAGCGGAGCATAGCGAAATGGAATTTGGATTTGGACTGGCTTGAATGGGTTGGATTGAGAGTGCTTAGTAGGTTTCCAATGCATTGCTGGAGGGGGTGTAGGTGTCGCTCGGTCCCATCTCGTTTGTGGTGAGATAGCCGCCTGTTCCTGGCGGGTTGGTCGTTTGCTGCTCTTGCGAGGACTCGCTGTAGTAGTCCTGCTCCGTCTGCTGCCCTCCTGACTCCGTATGCATCTGCATGGTCTCTTGCCGCTGCGGCGGTGGCAGCTGCTGTTCCTCAGCGCCTGTTGTCGGCGGCGACTGGTCTGCCCCCTGCTTCGACTGCTCTGTTGGTGCCGTCCTTCCACCTGTCTCTGGCTGCGGCTTCGCGTTGCTCCCTACAGGCTGACTCTGAGTGGGAGCGGCAGCACCGGGGCTCTTGGCTAGTTGATCGCCCTCTTTGAGATCTAACGTCTTGTCTGTAGCAGTAGTGGTGTCAGCCGCTGTCGGTTGAGGATGGCTTGGGTCGTTGTCGTTAGCTGGCGTAACGTCCTTGGGAGGCGGTTCCTCAGGCGGAAGGTCCTTGCACTTGTCTTCTGAGACGACACATCCTGCGCTGTGACTCGTTAGCTTCGACTGATACACTTCTTGTTGTGGTGATGCTCACCCTTCAGCAATCTTGCTCGAAGCCACGCTCAACGGATCAAACCACTTATCCCCCTGCGCCAGCACAGCAGCCACCTCCGGATCATTATCCGGGTTACACATATCCCCAAACCAACTCGTCATGCCCACCACCGAATCACCGTTCTGCACAAACGTCTTGGCCGCCTTGACTACGGTCGCCACGCCCTTGACCGCAACACCACCAGGCAGCACTACAGACGCCAGATCAGCGACCATACTCAGCGCCTGCGTCGCCACTTGACAAAGGATATTGTCCAACATCGGCAATGCCTTGAGGACTTCCTCGGCGATGATCTTCGCAATAGCAGGGGCACTGCACTCGCATTTCCCCATCTTGAACATACTCCCGTCGGGCGCTTTCGAGAGGGCAGCGTTGCCAGTGGTGTCGCCCATACAGGACACGCCTGCCGCGCCGAGCTTACCTACTGGCTTGTCGTCTTGTCGTTTGCGTCGTCGGCGGAGGTTGCAGGCGCGACCGCAGTCGGTGATGGCTCGTTCGGCTTCGGGTTTTTTGCAGTAGACGTTGCAGGTTTCGAGGCTGCGGCCGAGCCAGGATTTGGTTTGGAAGTCTCGGCAGAGACCGACTTTTTCGAATTGGGTGGTTTCTTGGTCGTAAGTGGTTTGGTCTTGGGCTTTGTTCTTGTCGTCAGCGCGTTTTTGGAAGAGTTGGTTGGGGTGCGGGTTGGCGAGGGTGGTGGTGAGGAGTAGTAAGCCAATTGCTAGGGTGAGGGTGAATCGCTTCATGTTGAGCTTCTCATACGGAGTGAATCACATTGGTCAAGCAGGCATGGTATTGGCAAAAGATGGAGAGTACAGAGCTGTGCTTTGTAGCTCTTTCAGTAGCCAAGAAAAGATGCAAATTGACACGCAGCATTGATACATATGCATAAAGGCATGCCCCAGGATCGAGCTGAAGTAAGGCGGCGAGGAGGTCTTCAAGTATTTTCGATAAGGGCGAGACAGAACACCACATGAGTGAGTCCAGGCATTCATGAGTGTTCACATAAGAGTCCAGGTGGTCTTTGATCTCCACTTGGGATGTAGCGCATTTCTTGATAGCAGCAGGGCCTTTTTGCAGGTGTTTCGTTAGGGACCGAGCGAGGTGGCAAGGCTGGCCCGTCAAGAGCTGGTGGAGGAGCCCACGGTCGGGCGAACAGGTGTTCCGTGGGCCTGAATCTTGTCGCGATGCATACAATAGGTCCCGTGGAGAATTGCAATGGCCTTGATCCAGATATAGCGATCTCTGCATGTTCGGCGTGCTGCGTTTTCGGTATGCAAAACCAGGCCGCAGCTCCGCTAATTATTCGTGCTGTTTCGTCCAAAAACTCCTGTGGTAAGAAGGTAGGTCTTCACCCCCTACGTTAATCGGTACAATTATGCCAATATGCTAGTGTGACGGTACGAGAGTATCATTGTACAGTCGTCGTGAGGGTGGCGACGACAAAGAGCAAGCGAAAGTTGATGAAGCACGTCGATATCGGGCCGACATCGCTTCTTGGATGGCGGCTCTGTCACACCACGTCTCCCAATTTCATGTCATAACGTCTGTCCCCCCCCTTTGAGACCCCCCCAGCCTTTGAGACCCCTCCTCGATTAAGAAAGCGGTCAAACGATGCCAAGGCATAGCTACTTAGCCAAAAATTGGTAAGTAACAATAGCTTAGCATCTTCTTTGTGTAAACTTAGTAATTAACTACTTATTAATCTATATTAATAGTATAGATATAAAATCTCTATAGTATAGAGTTAGTGTTTTTAGGCACTTGTAGAGACTTCTAGAAGCAAGAGATAACTAAAATTTAGCCTTGAAATTGCCTTAACAAGTCTTTAGCTCTATAAGATAGTATTATAACTACTTTAGCTATCTCTAACTTCTTTAATAAGAGGCACTAAAGGAGGATTAAGAGGTAGCTAAACTAGAGGCTCCTCTAAGGAGAAGTTAAAGCTAGCTTTAGCCTTAAAAATAGTAGCTTAATTAACCTCTAATTAAGTGTTAATCTAAGTAGCTATAATAGCCTTATTAATCTCTAAGCTATTAGCCTTAAGTATTAGCTTTATAGCCTTGTCTTTTATCTTATCTCTCCTTCTTTTCTCTTTATTAAAGCTATGCTTAAGCTAGTTATATTGCTTAATAGATTAGCAGTAATTAGCCTCTAGCTAAGATAGCTAGAGTTACTTCTCTAGTAGCTTCTTCTCCTTAACTTTCTTTATAAGCTTACTTAGTTTATTCTTCTTCTTAAAGGTAGCACCTCTTAATTTATTAGCTAAGGCTACTTACTAATTAGCCTCTACCTACTCTACTACTCTATCTTAATTAATAAGTGCTCTACTAGAGAGGTGTCTATTACTACTATTTCTCTTTCTCTTAGTCTCTTTTTTAGAGTGTACTATTATAGCCTTAGCTCTCTTTTAGAAGAGCTTAGCCTCCTCCTTTACTACCTTAGTATCCTCCTTTACTACTTTAAAGGCCTTTACTAGAGATTAGATTAACTACTACTAATAGCTAATAATACTCTACTAAGTGTTAATATAGTAGCGAAGTACCTTATTAAGCCTACGCTTAAAGTGCTTAGTTGATTTAATAGGTATAGACTTGGAGGAGAAGGCTTATATATAGTATAAGGGGGTAGAGAGAGCGTTAGTAGTAGTAATTAAAGAGGAGAAGGAGGTAGAGGAGAAGGTAGAGAAGAAGGTAGTAGAGAAGGCAGTAGAGAAGACCTATAAGATAGTAATTAAGTAATAACTTATTTAATCGAGTACTAGCTTTATATTAGTTAGAAGGAGGCTAGTAGCTATAAAGGTGTTAAATTAATAGTTAGTACTAAAAACTTAACTACGTATAGTAGTATAAGCCTTAATAAAGTAATGCTTACTAATCTATATAACTCCTTCGTATATAATCTTATAAATTTAAGCCTTGTACTTACGCTTTAAATTAGTAAATATTAAGATGTTAAGAGGCTAAAGAAAGTAACTTATGTATACTAGAAGTTAAAGAAGTACTATATAATTGTTATAAGCTAAATTAATAAAGTTAGTAGTAAAGTATAAGTAGTAGCTATTAAGGATAAGTAGCCTCTAGTAGTCGTTTAGATTCTCCTTTTTAACCTTACTACTATCGAGATATTAAGGCTAAGAGTAAGAGATAAAGTGCTCTTATAACTACTTAATAGTAACCTTGTTATTTAACTAGCTAGTTAGAGTTGCTTTAATTATAGCACTAGCGTAGCTATAATTATCTAGAAGTAATAGGAGCTCTTTAAACTAGCCTTCTTAAACGTTATTACTACTTATAATAAACACTAGAGGTATTACTTAACCTCTAGCACTAAGAGTCTTAATAGCTATTACCTATTTACAATTACTAGATTAACTATAATAGCTAGTTTACTAATCCTCTCGATTAATTTAGATCTACTTACTTAATAATTGGCTAATTATATAGCTAACCTTATCTATATTATAGATGTTCTAATACTTTATATTATACTTGCCTAGGGTATAAGCTACTAGTCTAAACTATAATACTATCTTTTTAAGGTCTTATAGTTTATCTAAACGGACTATATCTATCGCTAGATAACGCTTAAGATTAAGAGAAGAGTAGTAGGCCTTAAATTCTTTATACTAGTAGTAGCTAAGAGGTATAGTAGATGTCTAGGTTAATAGCTTATTAAGCATTAAATAGGCATAGTTAAGGAGTTACTAGTTGCTTAAACTAAAGCTATAGGTTGCTAAGTATTTATAATATCTTACTAGTGCTATCTCTTTTATAGAGCTTAAGCGTTAGTAAGAGATATAAGCCTTAAGTAGTAATAAAGAAGTGCTCTTTAATCTATAACTAAGAGTGTTAAGCTTAATAAGGGGGAATTCTCTACACAGCTGTAAGAGCAATTTCTGGCCTTTTAATGCTTAGTATTAATGAATAGCAGCTTAGATTTAATTCTTACGTTTAATTAATTGCTTTAATAGCATTATAAAGTAGTAGATAGAGTAGTAAACTATCTGGTGGTAATAGTGTAAAGTAGCTTAAGAAGCAAAAGAAGGAGGACTTCCGTATTAGGAAACGCGGCCCGGCAATTTTGGCACCTGTGATTGGCCACCTTCTCGCTTAGCCAGGGGGTCTCAAAGGCTGGGGGGGTCTCAAAGGGGGGGGACAGACGTTATCATGCTTTCTATCATCACAGCATGGCATTCTGGGCAGACGCCATGCCTACTGCAAGGAAGCATCACACGACAGTTCGAAGCGTGTTTCATATCGCTCTGAGCCCTGTCTAGCCGCCGTCACTGCAGGATCCAAGATCGACGAAATATGTCTTGGTGCGAAGCAATGCGAGGGGACAGCGAGGGAACGAACCAGTGGCGTCTCTGCCCGCACCTCTTTTTGGCTCCTTTTGGGTAGGTCTGAAGCTTCTTGTCGCGCTTCGATACGCTTGATTTCACCACGACCGCGTGGCCTTCCTCTCCAGGCTAGAGATCTGTGAAGACAGAGGTGATCCGACCTGATCGACGGCTGGCGCCCGTATCTTCCCCAGAAACCTGGCGCCTGCAAAAGTTTGGTCGCAAGGACATGCTATAACTGGGCTACCACTCCATGGAAACCGGCTACACTATCGAAGCGCTCTGACTACAGCCTCGTATTTCACCACTCGAAATTTGAGCTTCAGCGATCGGACGCATCTAGCTGTCTAACAGCTCCCTTGCCCTTTCACCTGTCATCCGTCACTTGTCACAGCCGTTTCACCTCCGCATCCATACAACATGTTCCGCAACGGAGTCCTGGCAGCTTCACTGCTGTCGATATCAAGCGCTTCGCTTTTGGAAGTAAGCCGAATATCTCAATCTTCCCGTGTCTCATCACTGACAATTGCAAAGAGACAGACAGACATTTCACAGCAAGGATGCAACGGCATCATCGGCGACTACTACGGAACACTCTACTGCTGTCCTGGTGTAGCCTACAACGATACAGATGAATACCCATCAGGCTCTGGTTTCTGCTGTGTCGGTGCAGTCTTTCCCATCCCTGGCGCCGGCCGCTTCTCCGACTGCTTCCCGAACTGCGGACAGACCTCATCCTTGAGCGAGGTCAACATTCTGCCCATCACCGAGTCACAGAGCTGTCGCACTACGATCATGTTCACGGACAGCGAGTACACGAGCAAGGCAAATGCATATGGGGCGGCTATCACAACGCCGTTGACCATCAATACCGAGAGCGCGGTCTTCACCCGGCCGGTCCAGCCCACCACTGCGGAAGACCCTACTTCATCTATGACCCAGTCTGGAGGGTCCTCGACACCGTCGAGCACCTCCGCTGGCAGCAGCGGTGCCTCCTCCGGCGCCTCTTCTTCAGCTTCCTCCGCAACAACGGGCTTCTCTGGGGCTGCCATTACCGGGTCGACGTCGAATACCGCAGCCGGTGCATCAACCTCGACGAGCCCCAGCTCTGCTCTCGGTGCTAGGATCACGAGTGGACCCATGGCCGGTGCACTCATGGTAGCGGGAGGAATCTTGGCCGCAGCATTGTGATCAGCAAATGCCAGAAGAGAATGATAAGAAGGACATGCATCACGCCGTCACGAAATCCAAATTGAGATAGTTCATCTAATGTACATTATTCTGATATACACCCACACCCGACCCCTGACCTCACTCTCCCTTCTCACGTCCCCTTCACCCCCTCCTCCGCCTCCGCCGCAACAGCCACCACCTCCATCTCACTCAACCACCCCCTCACACTCTCCATGACCCTCTCCAACCCCTCCCCACCCGCAACCACATCATCCAAATCATGCACACTAACCCCACTCCTATGATCCGTCACCCTCTGCTGACCCCAATTATACGTCCTCACCTTGTGCTCCCTCCCCAACCTCCCCACCGCCACCGTGCCCCTGCGCAGACTCAACATCTCCTTCTCCTTCTCCTCGCGCCTCATCTGCGCCACCTTGGCCCTGAGCAACCGCCACGCCTTTTCTTTATTCTTGTGCTGGCTGCGCTGGTCCTGGATCGCGACCACCGTGTTGGTGGGCACGTGCGTGAGGCGGACGGCGGAGTTGGTCGTGTTGACGTGCTGGCCCCCTGCGCCCCGCGATTTCATAATGTCCACGCGGACGTCTTTTTCCTCCACGGCGGCGTCTTCGAGGTCGGATAGGTCGGGGGAGTCGGGGAAGGAGGGGAGGACCATGACGGCGGCCGAGGAGGTGTGCGTGCGTCCTTTGCTTTCTGTGGCCGGGACGCGTTGGACGCGGTGCACCCCGCTTTCGCACCGCAGGAGGCCGTAGGATGAGGGGGAGAGCACTTCGATGATGCATTCTTGGAGAGGTGCGGAGGAGCCGTTGGGGTCCGAGGGCCCGAGGGCGTCTTCGTATTTGAGGATGGAGTGGGGGAGGGAGCGCGAGGTGAGGTAAGAGGTGTACATGCGGACGAGGTCGGCGGCGAAGAGGGCGGCTTCGGAGCCGCCGGCGCCAGGGCGGATTTCGATCAGGCAGGGGAGGTGGGCGAAGGGGTGTGGCGGGACGAGGGAGTGGCGGAGGGATTGGGCGGCGGTTTGCAGGGTGGTGGTGGCGGACGGGAGCTCTTCTTCGGCGAGGGTGCGGAGGTCGGGGTCGGTGGTGGGGTCGGAGAGGAGTGATCGGAGCTCGCTCAGGGAAGTGTGGGCGGTCTCATAGGAAGTGAGGGCCGTGGTGGTGCGACTTAGCTGACCGAGCTTTCGCGCATTGGCTTGCGAGAAGCTGTCGGCGAGGGAGGCCGAGAGGGTGGCATGTTCCTGTGCTATGGCGCGAGCTCGGGACAGGAGCAACGGGCTGACTTCATCGCTGGATATAGTGGACTGGAAGCGGACCTGTCGCCAGACCGGCTGACGAGCTCGGAGGATGTAATGGCGGGCGTGCCATGTCGTCCTTCTCATGCTAGATTGAACTTGGACTTGGAAGTATTTTGATGCAACAGTAGAAATGCAAGCAAAGCTCCACAGCCCTATATGGCTTGGCAAACAGATGGCTTTCGAGCGGATCTGTTTCTTTGCGCAGTTCCCATTCCTACCCTCTGAGCTCTTTCTCCAGAACCTTTCGGTCGTTTAGAATGAATCTATGAAATGTGACATGCAGTCTATGAAGATCCGTCTTACTAGCATGTACCTACCACATGTGGGTGCACATCTCGAATAGATAATCAGGCTCGACGACGATGCTGGCATTCTCCTGCGATATATGCCATGCTCGGCGCTTATGGAGATGGACTCGGCCTGATCTTTCTATGATATGATGGGATGCGATGTCCTGGACCTCAGATCACACTTTGGTCACGAGCAGCCTGAAGAGGATATGAAGTTGCTCGGGCGGATCGAGAATAAGATCTTGCAGACTGAACAGTATATGGCCGACGCTTCTATAGTACTTCGACGATAATTTAGCTTCATCTTCGTATGATCTTATTCTCTCAATCGAAATACCCATGTACACTGTATTGGTCATCCTGTATTCAACATTGCCGTGCACATTGACCCGCACTTGGCAGGTCATCCGCCAGAGCAATAGCGGCTAGAACACCTTTGTACCATAGAGTATACCTGATCGTATGGTCATTGCCACTGAGCTTGCAAGTTGTCGTTGTGGTTGGCCGTAGATTGGACAAAGAGGAAAGGCACCCGGGAGGGAAACCCACGACATGTCTTGGCAGGGGGCGAGCAAATCCCCTGACCTGAGCAAAGACGACAATATATCTCTACTTTGAACATTCGTGCGTTGTTTTTGGATCCTATCTGTTGCTCATCTCATTGTCACATCACGTGATACTACTAGCGCTCTCATCAATGTTGTTGATGATTATATACACCAAAATTTGCCACACTAGTCCAAATTACCATCGGATCGCATGGTTTTTCAAGCAGGCAGCGTGGCCGAGTGGTCTAAGGTATTGCTACTCCGTCCCTGATCATCACTCCATCGCTAACTCTTCAATGGGCGAAGGACTTGAATTTGCTATAAAAGTGGTATCATGAAGGTATCCTTTCTCTCCGGAGGCGCAGGTTCAAACCCTGCCGCTGTCGTCCTCTTTTTGCACTCGTTTCGCATGTCTCAAAGTTACAAAAGGTTGTGGAGAGCTCCCTACAGGAATGGCGAGAGGGCGGTGAACGGCACAGGCAGAATGAGCCGAAAGAGCATGGAAACTTTACCCTAGAATGCGGGGGTTTTGTGAGGGATTAAAACCATTCACTTTTAAGCAAGAAAGAGACAAAGGGGAACTCAACACGCGCCGTCGACGAGGTATGGACTCATTTCGTGTCATGGGCTGAATGATATGTTAATATGCTAGAATTTGATCTCCCTTGATCTATGTAGTACGCCTCCGGCATACTCCTATGACACCGAAGGGTTTCCTCGAGCGGGACGACTCCTCCCCGCCCCACTCGCCATTCCCCCCCCCTTTCTTCACCCCCTACGGCATCGCCTGGTAAAGCCAGAACACCCTTCCTGTCGGCGGTTTTACCAGATCGTTCACATCACATATATCCAAGATCTGCCAATGTCACTGCGCACCTTTCGTGGCCCTACAGCGTTTCAGGTCACATTGACACTCAGTGGGTGTGGTTGACACCGGAATTTTGAGATTGCACTCAGCGGTACGCTCCGACTAATCACCAGAACTTGACACAGTCATCTCTCTTGCCGTATTGCTAGAAAGACTTTCAAAGCTGGTAGTATGGTAGATGTAGCTACCAGCTATGTAGTGATCAAGCCAGATGCACAGATCCTGGGGAAACTGTTCCTGGTAGTATGTTGCACTTCTACTGTCGGCTTTTTAAGGTGTACCTTTGTCGTAAGCGCTGTGCTCAGTCACACCTCACATGGCAGCCTTCAAAGGTGCTGGTCCTGGTAGGGTCTCTAGTATGCATGTCACCAAGACTAGCAACCTCAAAGTCTCAGCACGGTGGTCTCGGATCTGTCACTCATGCTCACTTGCTAGATGCTGGTAGTATTCCAACCAGAGGTCCTGCCAGGGAGTCATTCATTATCACTTGTCGGCTGCTAGTGCTGAGTATACTAGTAGTATTCAAATCTTATGTCCTACCAGGAAGTCATTCATTATCAGTTGTCAACTACTAGTGCTAAGTATGCTGGTAGTCTTCGATTGGAAGTCCTACTAGGGAGTCATGAACTATCACTTGTCGACTGCTCGCGATAAGCATGCTGGTAGTGTTCTGGTGTATCTAATGCCACTACTCCCAGGTTATCCCGCTCAGTATCACCCCTGCATGCCACCTTACATATCCTTAGAACGTTCGAACTCAATAGTGCACGTGTAAGCCTTTGAGGCCTTCATAGCCTTCTGGAACTGGCTAGCGTCTTGCTTGTCTTCGATACACTTCATGCCTCGCCAACAATCGCGCTTGATCGGCTTCCGCTTCTGACGCAGATCAATGAGCTCCTCGGGTGAACGGCGCATAGGGTTGTTCGTGTTGATGCTACTGAGGTCGAGGACGGTATTGGTAGCGAGATCGAAAAGCTCCGTGCTGGGCGGAGCGATCGAGGGCGGTGGAAACGTGGTGCGAGGCACATGGATATATTCCTTGGCCATGTTGTCGTCGTCCCTCTGGTCATCGCTTTCACTACGGATGTACACTGTTGCAGCAACCGTATTCGCAGGGACACAGGTGAACTTGTTGTCGATGCGACCTTTAAGAAAGTGATGATCGTACTTGAGTAGATCAACCGGCCTGACGATAACTGGATCGCCGGCGTTGGGAGTGGTCTTGGCCGAAGTCCGGTTGTCGACTTTGAAGACAGCGACGAAGCCATGCGTCCAGAGATCAGGGTGCTTGAATATGTAGGTAGGAACAGCTGTCAAGGGTCCTGCCTGTGACGTCTCCTCATCTTCGACAACAGCTTGATCCATGTTGGCGAAAAGGGGAGATGCGGGTGCAGAATCGACGGGGTATTGTTCAAAATTACCCAAGCCATCACCGACGAGCTGACGCTCAATGCCATACTCGCGGAAGTATTCGACCAGCAACTTGTTGAGCCCTTGACCCTGCACATGCTGACGCGCGAGATTTGCATTCGCGTCTTCCACAAGGTCCACATGTAAAGCGCCGAAGACCAGGGCGCGGACTTTGCAAGGGTTGGTCATGAAGCATCTGAGCTTGTGTAGCGTACCGGTGCAGTAAGTGCCATCGAGAATCTTGCCGAGGATGTTGCATCCAAGGAATGGGCCGCCGTTGTACTCAAACTCAATCTCGTAGCCTGGGATCTCCTCAGAAGCCTGATCCATAAAACCCGCAGGCGCATCGGGGTAGCTCTGGGCAGTCTGCTCATCCTGCGAGCGATCAAGTTTGCGGATACCGATGGCGCCGTTGATGTTGGTATGATCGAACTGGGAGATAGTGATAAGCTGGCGAGGGCTGTCGCTGCCGGTGTCGATGTTTGACCCCACTGGAAAGTCACAGTGATAGCCATAGACGATTAAAGCTGCCATGTGGTTCTCGCGGACGAAATACTGGATCTTGGCGGTGCTTTCGGTCGGATCAATCTTGAAAGGCGGCTTCCGCGGCACATCCGGATTGTATGCCGCTGGGGCGTTAATTCTGGCACCCAGCGACATCGCTTTGAGATCCTTGGGGGACACATAGACCTTGTCCTCAACTTGGGGGGCGCTGAGTCCGTGAGAACGATCGTGGGACTCGAGCCGGGTGGCTTCAGTGCGTTGAGGACGACCTCCAGCTTCGGCCGGCCCGTGAAACTTGGTTGACGACTTGCCTGGCTTCTCCGGAAACATTGGATCTGCAACTCGAATGCTGTCGTCGTGGGTAGGAACAATGTCGGAAGTGAATTCAAACCCAATCACGGCAGGGTAGGTGTGGATTCTGGCTTTGTTTCGACCGAATCCTTTCATCGTAGCCATGTATGGCTCTACAACTTCGCGGCGGATGCCATTGGAGTCGTATGGGCTGGCCATGATTGCGAGACCTATCGAGGAATACTGTCAGTGATGTGAAAAGGGGTCCTTGCGTTGGATGGAATTACCAGCTTGTTGATGCGTTATGATGCGAATAAGCTTGATGGCGAAGAGTCCTGGTTCAGAAGAGAGAATTTGTGAAGTATATGAAGCGTGTGACTGTAATAGGCTTGGCGTGGGAGGAACACGAGCTTATGAGCCAATGAGAAGGAAGATCAATGGAGTGGCGGGTCGTTGACAGGGCGGCGACGATCTTCGATTGCTTGCACCTGATAGAAGTCAGTCACCGTGAAGCGCTAGAAGCTTCCATCACTCACTTTGAAGTCGTGATATTGGGAGGGTGGCAAAATTCTGCGCAACACAGTATAGGCGATCGCGAAATTGCTGTGTGAGAGCCCTTGTGGTTCGATATATCGGTATGGTAGACACGGATGAAACCGAGCTTGATAAAAGATATGAACAAAAAAAGAGGTGCTGAGACAAGACCACGGGCCTTGTTGAAGAAAAAAGAGAAGAGGGGGGTGAAGGCAGGACTTGTTTTGTAGCAGCGAGAGCCGCCAGCACAATCACATGCAAACCTGTTTTGTCTCCACTTCACAATTGCCTGCCCGCCCTCTAGCTAGCCAATAACGTCGATGACCGTCACCCATGCCGCAGCCAATGGCCAATCGATCAAGTGTAAGATCTACCGAGGCTATGACAACGAACTGTAGATCAAAGCCAGTAAATGACAACAACAAACCTCACTACTCGTTTGAAATGGTCCATGGTCTTCAAGGCTGATCACGATCAATCCGTGGCCACTAATGTGCGTCCTTCGCATATGACGCTTGCTTGTCTTAGTTGCGAGACTGTACAAGGGCATGTATGCTCATCATCTGAGGCGAAATGGTCGACTCGAATTGCACTCGCATCGCTGCTGAAGTGCCTTTGTCGCCCGACCACAGCGGACGCGAGGCCGCCCTAATGAGGTTCACTTCCAAGCATTCGGCCGCGCCAAACTTGCTGCATATCACGCCATCCCACGCATCATCTGCTGCCACCGGGGTGAGATCCCGTCGACCAGTGGATATGTTTTTGCTTGCGGACTAAACCGGTCGACGAATAGTGGCCTGCAAAAGTTTAAGAGCAAATTTGACCAAATATGCTTGTTATTGAATTGCCGTTGTACATGTAGAAGGTGACTCCATTTCACAAATTCGCAGATTGCATTGTTTGTCTCATCATCCGAATTGTCAAGGTTGGACACTGTTGGAATCTTTGACATGTGATGTTCGTTGCTGCGGGACCACCCGTGTTCTTGGCAGGGTAGACTGTGGCAGGGGCATGTTTCGGCCTTCGACGCCAACATCGAAGCGCAGGAGGAGGTAGGTACACGCAGTACTGATCTTCAGAGTGTCCGGCCCATCGAATCATTCGTTACCCGTTGCCAACTGCTGATGCTAGATTTGCTGGTCTATCTGATACTACACACCACCCTCCCTGTCCGCCACCACTCCAGACCATTCATGCATGCCACCTACTCCTCCTTCTTCCCAGCCAGAAACATCTCCCTGAAATCACTGTTACTCTTCCCCTTCTCTCCCTCCTGCTCCTTCCCCTCCACCCCAGCGCCACCTCTCTTGAAACCCAACCCACCCCTCCTCCCTCCCCTTCCCCTGTTCTGCCCAGGACGACTCACGCTCGCCGGCCTCATCCCCAGCCCATCCTTCCTCTCAGTTGCGCCAGCGTTCTTCTTCCCTCCAGTCAGCAGAGTCGCGACTTCCCCGACCTTGCATTCTGGTCCGAGACTGCTCGCGTCCACGTTCATGCTCACTTTGCCGGCGTCGGCGACGTTGACGAATTCGACAAGTGCGCCGCCCTTGTCCCGCCGGACAGTGAGTTTCCTGATCGGGCCGAAGGCGGCGAAGAAGTCGTGCACGCGCACATCATTCACAGTGTCGGGTAGGTTGAGCAAGGCGACCGTCCTTTCACGCTTGGTCTTGGCCGTGTCATTGCTTTCGCCTTCTGCTGGAGGTGAGCTGGCGTCGGCAGCGCCTTCAGGAGCAGGAGAGGCTGTTTTGGCGGCCTCGAAGACTTTGGTGGTTCCGTGTTTCTTGTTGGCGGCGTCACGGGAGGACTTGTCTGTCGCGAGAGAGACGCGGAGAATGCGAGACTGCAGAGGCCTGTTGTTAAAGTTGAGAGCGGCTTGCGCTTCGTCCTGGGAGAGTCAGTACCAGGACCGTCAGCTATGGATGAACATGTACTTACGGATTTGCTAAAGATGATGAAGGCTGTGCCGGTGAACTTGCCATTGGCGGCGTGCAGCATTCTCACGGTCTCAATCGTGCCCGCCTCGGCGAAGAACTCTCGAAGATCGTCTTCCGTAGCGGCGTGCTCAATGTTGCCGATGTGGATCTCGCGCCCTTCCGAGATCGCACCCTGTCTATGTTTCTTTGCGTCTGGATCGCTGATGAGCACGACGAGGCGACTAGACCCATCGATAGCCTTGTCATGGAGCTGAGTGGCCGCTTGCGCTTCTTGCGAGGTCGAAAATTGAACATAACAGAAGCGGCGACGTTGGTTGAATTTGAGGGACGGGAAACGGATTGACACGATGGTGCCGTAGGACGAGAAGAGGTCTCGGACCTCGTTTTCCGCGAAAGACGCAGGGTAGTTGGTAACGTAGAGGGTCGACTGTGTGCCAGATTTGACTTGAATCTCCGCACCGTCGAGAGTCTTGCCGTCGCGAGTGCGAGCAGTCACAACGTCCTCGGGTGCCTCAAACTCGATGGTAGCTGTCGCTGAAGCTGTCTGATCGTCCTGTGCGATGTTGACCGAGAAGATCGTGCCGCAGTCGCCGAAGAACTGTCTCAGTCGTTTCTCGGTAATGTCTGTGGGCAAGCGTAGAACAGTGATTGAATTGTTCTCTCGGTCACGCTTGATCTGGGCGGACGCAGAGGCTGATGGCTCTGTTCGAACATCATCCGGGGCTATGTCCTCAGTCTTATTGCGCTTCGCAGAGTCGCCATTAGTGTCTGGCTCGTCGTCTCGTTTGCGCTTGGCTGTGAAGACGGACTCTTCAGATAGCGGCTGTGCGGTAGGCGCGGCAGCTTGAGCCTCTGCAGCAGCAGCTTCAGCCTCGCGATCTCTCCTCGCTTTCAGCGCCTTCTGCGACCTGCGCAGCGCGACCTGAGCTTTTTGAATCTCCTCCGGCGATTCATGAGTCTGGAAATGATGGGCATAGAGTTGATGAATCTTCTCTGGCCAATCCAGATTCTTCTGCTTCATGGCCTCCCGCAACACTTCAGACGCTAGCCGAGGCTGAGTGCCCGGGGCTTCCACTCTCAGGTTGAAGACAGTCCTTTCAGCACCCCAAACAAAGATCTCCCACTCGTAGTATTGAGCCCAGAAGTCATAGCTATGACCTTGCAGAGGAACAAGTCTAGCCCACTGACCTCTTGCCTCCTGCATACGTCGAGCCTGGGTCAAAAACTTGATGAAGATCTTCTCGATTCGCCATAGTGGATCGCCCTTGAAATCATCACCATATGCTTTCTTCCCATCATTCTCGACATCATTCAGGCACTCTGCAATCGCCATCTCGGCCATATCAACATCATCGTCAGTCGCCAACGAAGTGAAAGCACGGCGACGTAGATAGCTGCACCAGGTAGAGTAAACGAGCAGGATCTCCTCCATGCCGCCAGTCGGTAGCAGTCCACTGTTGGTCGCCTTGTGCTTGACGCCCTCCACTTCGTCGTACATTTGAGTGTCTAGCTCCACACGAAGTAGACGTCGGGCCCAGAGCTCGCCTGACCAGGGACAGTGCCTTGTAGCTCTTTCCAAAAGAGGTAAGATGCCGGTGCTGGCTGTGTCTAGTGTCGTCAGGTAGTCGACATAATCCAACCACCATTCCACCAAAGTCGGAAAGCGCAGCAGTGCACGTTCATACAAGGCGCATCTTAGCTCGTGGTCAAAAGGTCCGCGTTTCTTCTTGAATTTGCTTTCCCAGTGCAGGTAAGCAGAGAAAGCATTGTACAGAGCAGCACTGTCGTTACTTCGGAAAGCCTTGGTCAGCTCCAGCTCGTGCATCTCTCGCTTGTTGTGTTCATCTTTGGCAGCTGCTGCAATCTCGTTGGTCGCAGACATAGTTTCCTCCCAGCTGTCTGCCTTGTGCTTGGAGATGAAAGGCCAGAATGATTGCGAAGTGCCTTCCCAATGTGCGTGAGGGATCTGTAGCCTGTTCATGTACAACAATTGTACTTCCTCAATGGTTTGCGAAGTGGGCTGTTCTGGAAGATCCTGCATGACGAGCTCAGCGTAGCGATTCCAGACGACCTGGCTTTCGTCCATTCGCCACTTGGTTGCTTCCACGGCTTGACTCCAAACCGAGAGGACCATCTTGCGAGAGAAGACTTCCTTGCAGATCAGCTTGTCCTCTTCGCTCCAGGTGTCCTCGTCGCCCTCCATGTAGCCATTTGCGACGGCGTATGTCGACCAAACCCATTCGCCATAAAGAGACCAGAGCACAACGCTTGCTGGTTCTTCCTGTACAGCCCTCATGCACAACTCCATTACAGCACTTCGCTCTTCGCTAGAGTGTGCGAGTGCACTCTCGTCGTTGATCCAGTCCCTCCAAATGTCCTCGCCCACTGCATATCGCGAGTCCATTGCTCCGCGGGCCATGCGCAATTCTGTCAGCCACGGGTAGTCTGCAGGATTTGAAGGCTGTCCACTCTCGTTCAGTGGAGTGTCAGTGTGTGCTTGAAAACCTCGATGAAGCAGGTTGATTAGTTGAGCATGCGAATTGTAGTCATAAGAATTATCGGCCAGATATGTCGTCAGCTCCTGGATCGTTTTCGCATCGGCCTCTGAAAGTGAAGTAGCAGAGAAGCTCCGTGGTGGCGGTGTTTGCGCTGGCGCCTCAGCCATGACCAGGTCTGATGCCGAGTGAGTCCTCATATTTGGCGGCGCCTGTCTCACATACGACAGAGACGGTGATCTAGCCAAATCTGGTCTCGATGATAGACTGTGAGGTGTACCTGGCTGAGCTTTGGTCGATATGTCCGACATGGTGTCGATGTTACTCATCGATGAGTTGCGATGGGCGCTAAGCAGCGAGGGTCTTTGTTGGGGCTGCGGCGTTGGGGTGCTGAAAGGACTTCCTATTTCCGTCCCAGGAGTGACAGCTGCAGAGACCGACATACGATTGTCCATAATGTAGTGCTGAGGGGCAGATGCCATTCCTGGTAGGCTCTGAGCAGGTGGCTGTTGATACTGTGGAACTCCATGTTGGCCATTCTGGGCACCGGCCCTGGGTGGTTCTGGCGATGGGGTGATAAGGACTTCTTGACTTAAGAGGGATGTGGTCCTTGCACCTGCAGCAGGTCTTGGTCTCTTCCTGGTGCTGTTCTGGTTGGCAGTTTGGTTTGGGGCTTGATTCTGCTGTTGTGGTGCCTCATTGTCGGAAAGTAGTGAAGCAATGTCCATCTTGACAGGGTCCAAGCCGTTTTTATGTGTTGCACTGTGGCGAACTAGATGCTCACGTGGTGATGTCAATCTTCATCACAAGTGACTGGGAAGCATGAACGAGCTAGTCGCTGGAGCTTGAAAGCGAAGCGCAATGGCGTCCGTCGTACTGAGAAGTGCGGCTCGTATTGGGGAGCTGCCACCTCTGCCTTGGTGGCAAGCTGTTCAAGAAACCTTTGCGGCTCTGCGGGCAGATATTACAGGCAGAAATTATGGAAATGGTCCAGAAATCTCGCCGGACAATGTTTTCAGATCGATCGAAGCGAGCGTTCGGTCTGTTCCCTGACCACTATGCCGCCAATTGTGGAGTCGAAGGCCAAATGTCAATGATTTGTTCTCCCTAAAAATTAGCTGAGGATGTGCTGTCAAACGGCGAGCCATTCGGAATGGTCAAAGCTTCCGCTTCCCATACTCGCCTGCCAAGGCCTGCACTTTTTCAACTTCACCTCGCTGTCGACATCACAAGCACCTTGTCATTCCGAGGTGCGCAAATAGCATGAATGGACCGTTACGGCAGCGGAAGCTGCTAACAGACTGTAAGATTGACAATAGCGTCGACACCCACGTCCCATACTAATACCACCTCTAGCCCTCCAATGCCTCAACCACCAACCCACCCTCCTCGCCTCTCCATCCCCCATCCAGCGCCGCACCTTCCTCGGCGGACTCTTCGGCCGCAAGAAAGGCAAGAAAAAATCCACCGAATCCCGCGCCTCCTCCCCCTTCCTCAACGAACTCCTCGAACGCAAAAAGCCCACCAAACAAAAAGCCCCGGAAAAGGGCGACCTCTCCGCCAGCTCCCTCTTCAACACCGATGCCGACACCCCTGCCGCCCCTGAAAGTACCGGTGACCGCCCCATCACGGAGGGCAACGAGACCTACATCGCCGGCCAACGACGAAACATCGCCGAGATGCAAATGGTGCTTGACCCCAACCCACGCGCACGAGAGCTGTGGCAGCGACGGAAAGTCATCCAGTTAGCGCGCAAGAAGGAACGCCTCACCCACGACCAGTTCATCAAGCAGACGGAGCGTGAAGTCACGGTCAGAAGCGAGAACTTCAAGACCAGCACGAAGAAGCTCGGTATGCTGGCGCGGCAAATCCAGGGCAAGACGGTGGATGAGGCGATCGTGCAGATGCGTTTCAGCAAGAAAAAGGTGGCGCAGGAGGTGAAGAAGCATTTGGAGTATGCACGAGATATGGCGACTGTGAGTCGCGGAATGGGACTGCAGGGACGGATTGAAGGGGAGGTGGAGACGCCGAAGCAGGATGGGCCAGTGGACATTGAGCGTAAAGATGGGAAGAGGTACACGGTCGATGACCGGAGTAAGATCTATGTTGACCAGGCGTGGGTGGGACGGGGCCCGTATGGACAGGAGCCGGATTATAGGGCGAGAGGAAGGGTTAATATCATGAGGCCGCCATGGACGCATTTGAGCTTGAAGTTGAAGGAGGAGGGAACGTTGGTGAGGGAGTGGCAGGAGAGGGAGGATAAGAGGCGGAAGCAACGTGAGAGCAAGGTCTGGGTGCCGTTGCCGGATAGACCGATTCAGGGTCAAAATCAGTACTATACATGGTGAAGCTGTAAGATATGCGAATTTTCTCCGACCCAAATTTGTGCCTCTCCCCACCGGTGATGATCGGTCTATGTTCCGTTCTTTTAAGACTGCATCACAGATCCTGAAACTTTGCCTCATTGTACAAATGCTTGTCCGTCATCGAGTTGACCTCAAACTTGCTGCCAACCTTGATCGGTCCCTCCTTTGTCGGCAAGCATAGCATACCAAAACACGGCTTGTACTTGGCGGCACCACCCTGATCGACCCTCCTGAACTTCATCAACGTATCCCATGGTTCATGCTTGTGCTTCTCCGCTGTATCCGGATTGACGTTAGGCACCTGGCATCGCGCACACCTGCACATGACGTCCAGATTGACTCGCCACAACAGCTGATTCTCGTGGTCGGCGGTGGAGATCTGGACGGTCTTCCAGCTATCCTCCTCCCATGGCTCGTTGCCGCGGATGACAATGTTGGGGCGGAATCGTTCGATCGTGAGCTTTTGTCCGTCGTAGTCGTTCTCTTTCAGGCGGCGGTTGAGGTCGCGCAGACTCGAGTCACTGGCAATCTGGACCGACATGAGGTCAGCGAACATGTGTGGCACTTCACGGCCAGAGAGGTCCTTTTTGGCGTTACCGCGTGCAGGTCGTGGGGTTGGGCCTTTGTAGATGAGCTTGACTGGCTTTTTGAAATAGCGGCTGAACATGTCGTTAATCTTGTTCGAGTATGTCCACCCATCAGTCTTCTCGCCCCAGATCTCGACCTTCTCGAGAGTGTTATTTGATGAGAGCCAGTCTTGTTTGGGATGAGCAGGTATTGTGACGCTATCTTCTGTGCCATGGATCGAGATGGTGAGTGTATCGTCCTTGTCATTCACAGCAGTATCGATCAGTGTCATGGTCGGGTCCGATCGAATCGTCAAGAAAGTCATGGTCTCCGCATCGACGAACATCCAGTTACGGTCCAGGTCGAGTCCAGACATTTTGAGTCGAGTCTCCTTGACCTCGATTCCGCGACATGACTTGATGGGATAGATTCGGAGTGAGATGACTTCTGAGGCAGGCGGCAAGTTCGCGTCTCTGGGTGGGCGAACGTAGTCTGGATCAACATGGAAGATGTTGATATACATGATACCGGCGAAAAGCACCGCCAGAACAGTGATGAGCATGGTCCCGGAGATGCCATAGGCGGCAAGACCGCGTTGGAGGTCGCCGAAGCCCATGATGGGCTGCTGTCGACCGGATGAGCTTGAGTATTCCTTTTGGCAGCCAAGATCAACGTATGAGGAACAGTTGTTGTTGTTTCGTCGCGTTGGTTTGGAATTGAAAGTTGATCTTGGAGAAGTGGTTCGCAGTTGGCAGGAGGGGCAAAACTTTGCGGAGTTCACGAGCTCCGATTGCCGATCACCTCAGCATCAATGCATGTGAAAGGCGAAGACAAGCATATATCTGACATATGAGCGAATTTTTACATGTGGACAATCAGCGTTGCTGATTATTAGATTACGCGCTAAATGCACACCTAGACTAGCCCTGTCTCGCCGGCCACTTTTCGCCACAGTATTGTTTGTACATGCTTCATCACTGGATGCATCGACGTCGTCGTCGTTGCACCATGAATGTTTGATCTCATGCGTCGCAGCCTGACCTCCTATGCGCAGGTAAGCGCCGTGCTACTGTATACAGAGCAGCTGTACGGCTCTCCATCGTTGTAGCTAGTGGTTTGCGGCTCGAAGCTGCCTTGCCATCTGTACCTCATGGGTCGCGTATCGGAAGTGTCATTGCATTCCCCTCGTCGAGTCGGAGGCAAGATATCGTGCCCTTAGCTTTGGCTTATAGCACACACTCCCCCCATTCAGCTGGTCTTAGAATGGACGCAAAGACCAATACCTCCCAAGACCAGACCCATGCCCAAGAACGTATCTGTCCGAGCATTAATTCCTGTAGAAAACTAGAGCGGGCAGTCGTACCTCGTGATATAGCTTTGCCTTCTGCCAGGTACTCTCCCAACACCGTGAACATGAAAGCCAGAGAATTTGTGATTGGGACCATCAAGCTTATTTCTGACATCCGATCAGCTTTTTTTCATGACCACACAATTATCAGATCTTACCAGCATGTCCGATGAGAAGGAAGAACCATATGCTGCCCGTCAGATTGATCACCAATGGGATAGCATAGGCAGGGCGGCGCAGTAAGTCAATGACCGCGTATACGAGCGTCCAGAACTTCTTCTTGATTATGCCGGTCCTCGGATTGTCCAGAAATTCGCGTCCAGGATGTACTCGCTGCTCCTCATCTTTCTTGACAGCTGCCTTTCTCATGAATGGTGTTGTCATGCCCCAAGCAGCGCCAACAAGCAAGAAGCCAATGACCCATCTGATGATCGACGGCTGACCTTCCGAGGTCACTGGTGAGTCCTTCTCCATGTCGAGCTCAATTGACCATGAGAATGGAGTAAGCCACACCAGATGAAGCTGCAGGTGACATCCCGATCTGCAGAGCCGCATATTACCAAACCCGGCGCGAGCCGAAGCCTCACAATCTATAAACTCAAGCTCGCAGGCGGGGCCAACCAGTCGGCCTACCCCGATATCGACAAAGACTGTTTAATCGCTCACTCCATCCTTTCCCTTTCTTCAACCTCACAGATGCACCTTCACTTCCACCTCCCCTTCATCTAACCCACAACCACCCCCAGCCCCCCACCATGGCACCAACCCGCATCTCCCCCCCACCCTCCACCGACCCCACCACAGGCCTCACCCCCTCCCAACTCTCCTTCTTCCACACCAACGGCTACCTCGCGATCCCCAATGCCCTCCCCGCCGAGACCGTCAGCTCCCTCCTCTCCGAAGCCTCCCACCTCCTCACCACCTTCGACCTCACCACCCACCCCATGACCAAATTCAGCACGGGCGAAACCTCCTCCCACGTCGGCGACAGCTACTTCCTCAACAGCGGCAACAAACTGCGTTTCTTCTTCGAAGAAGACGCCTTCTCCACGACAGGCGAACTCACCAAACCCAAAGAAAAAGCCATCAACAAGATAGGGCACTACCTCCACTGGCTCAACCCCGCCTACCGCGCCATCTCCCTCTCGAAATCCAACGCCGCCATCGCCAAGAGCCTGGGCTTCAAAGACCCGAGAGTGCTGCAGAGCATGATCATCTGCAAGCAGCCCGAGATTGGGGGCCGGGTGCCCCCGCATCAGGATAGTACGTTTCTCTACACGGACCCGCCGAGCGCCGTGGGCTTTTGGTATGCCTTGGAGGATTGCACGGTCGAGAACGGGTGTTTGAGTTTCGCGGCGGGGTCGCATCGACGGGCGCCGGTGCGGAGTCGGTTCGTGAGGATTACGCCGAAAGGGGCGACGAACGGGAATGGGCACGCCGAGGGGGAAGGGGAGGGGGAGGGGGAGGCGACGGGGACGACGTTTATTGAGAATGAAGGCGCGCAGTGGCCCCGTGGGTTGGAGGAGGATAAGGAGGTGAGGAAGGAGGTGTATGACCTTGTCGAGGTGGAGGCGGGGACGTTGGTGGTGATTCATGGGAATGTGTTGCACAAGAGCGAGAAGAATACGAGTTTGAAGGGGAGGATGATTTATACGTTTCATGTGATTGAGGGTGGGGAGAGGTATGATGAGAGGAATTGGTTGCAGCCGCCTGAGGAGGGATTCACAAAGTTGTATCAGGAGGCGAAGTAAGAGAGGGATGTGGGAGGTAAGGTGCTTGGGAAAAGAAGTGATTAGATCTACAAGTCGCGCTTGGATGCAGGGAATGGGTATCTGAAATACATGACGCATCTGGGAGCTCTATTTCTCCTTTCCGGGTTGCTTCTTCCCCGTCAGTGCTTCATGCACCGACGTGTAGAATTGGGTCGATTTGTTCTTGGCCTTGATGAGATCCGCAGAACCAGCCGACCGCTTCTCCAATAACGGAAGCTGCGGACACATGTCAACGACGCCGGCTAGAGTGCTAGGAAACCCTTTTCTCTTCATCTCCAAATCTCGGTTGTAGGCTTCCTCCAGCATGACTTCCAACGGTACATCAGTACGATAATTGCCACCCGTCTCCATGTCTTGCTTCATGACCGCGAGTCGTTGTTGCTTGTTCATGTAAACTGGACTTTTACCGCGTGACTCCATCGAGTTCTTGCCTTCTACTACCCCCATCTGTAGACCAATTGAGACGACAGCTGCGATTTTGTTGAATACACCTTGTCGAGAGATATTGGATGGTACAAGAGTGGTGGGATCTTGGGGTACGTATGTCCCGGGGTGTGGTGTTGGAGCAGCAATAGCGTCATCAGTCTTGTTCACAAGATCCAACAGATTGATAGAAGCATGTGGTGAGCTAAGAATCGATCCCCTCATGATGCTCGACGTAGTATACGAGATGTGTCCCGCGAGACATCCGTAACGCCACAAGATGTTGACCAAGCAGAGATACTTTCTTTCCCAGGCGAGCCAGAAAAGGTAATTGTAGGTGGTTGCATTCAGATGTCCAGAGGTGCGTGGTATAATAAGCTTGCAAAGTTTGACGGCGGCCTCGACGTTTCCATGACGTTTTGCATTTTTGATGCACAGGTCCAGTACTTTTACAGACACTGGCTTGCCGCTCAAGTCAGAAATGAATTTGTTGAGAAGGACTTCAACCTCAGCAAATTGTGCGCGATGCAGATGATACATGAGCAATTCCCAAATGATGTCAAGTCCAAGAATTTTGTTGGAAATATCCCAACTGGTAGCAAAGTGTTCAAGGAATGCTTCAGGTGTACCGCCACTCTCGAACCACTTCTGATACTCGACTGATGCGATGACATGCATGGCACGCACCCTGGTAACCGTTGCACCGAACATGTGTCGTGATCGCATCTCCTTGATTACATGTTGACATATTGACATGTCGTATTTCTTCAACATGCGGAGGAAGAGAATCCAGGTCTGTGGTGAAGGCCTGCCGCCTTTTCGAATCATTACTTCCAATCCATACTGGAAATTTTTCAGATCTTGAGCGGTCGATGGACCTTCTAGAAAGAAATCGTAGATCTCCAGGCGGTCTGCTCCTGCGAATTGGTCGAGTTCGTGCAGGATCATTTTCGCCTGGGGAAACAATCTATGCTTGCCGAGATATTGAAGAGCCATTTCGGACGCCTTCAGTGACCAGCAAGACCGCAACTTCTCCGTCTTAAACAGTGCAACGAGGATCTGGCTCACACGTTGTTGGTGTTGATGATGAATGTGACTGGTATCGGTCCCACCGAGGCTCTTCGACTCTGTTCTCAATTTCAGTCTTGGTGGTTTTGTGAGAAGGATGTCCTGAACATAGTTTGCAAACTCGTTAACGGTCATGACCTCTGGTGCAGGAATCTCACTCAGCGTTCTGTTTCGCAATGTATCCTCAGATCGAATAGACCAATTCACCGTGGACCTAGCGCGAGTGGGGTGGGTATCAAGTAGACTGCGGCATTGATCTTCAGGGATCGATTCTATGGAGGTGTACGTTTCTGCCAACTGGGCAATGGTGACCTCAATCTGGTGAAGAAAGCCATTCAAGGCAAGATACTGAGTGCCGATAGGAGCATCTGGTAATGCCCACACCTGTGCACCGGTCTGGAGCTGAAGTGTGAGCAGAGACTGACTCATGTCGCCGAACAGAGGAGCACTGCCTTTTGGAGTGTTTATTTTGATGATCCTGAGATGCTTCTTGAATGCTTCCGGATTTGTGGGGGTGTGGTCCAGTAAAAGCTGATAGGCGACGTTCCAATCCTTCATGTCGACATGTTTCGATGTTAAGGATCTCTGAGTCTCATTCGCCTTGAACTTGATGACTTCATATCGTCTCAGCTTGGATTCTGCGCGGCGAACAGCAGGTGCTCTGGTCTCCAGCTTGACAAGTCGGAAGCCAGGGTTATCATTTTGGCTTTGTTGGTCTCCGGAGAGTCGGTCGTTGTTTGGATTGATGAAAGCTGGAGAGGAGAAGTCTTCCGAGGCTTTTGTACTAGTCACCGACCGCGGGGAGGCGGTATGTGGATGACGTGGCAATCCTGCATTGCGGCGAGTGAGGCCGAATGCCGCACGTCTGCCAGGTATGGCTGCAACTGTTACGGCACCGCTTGTTCGTGCAGCGACATGGAGCATGAGGCCTCAAGTGATACTTCCGGATGCTGTAGGATGTATCCGGAACATGAACTCGAAGCTTTGTTGCAGTCAGACACACTTGAATATCGTAAAAATGATGGTAATTTTGATACTGAATGACTTGCGCGGATAGAGTTTTGGGTCTCCGTAGTTTAATGAACGACCTCGAGGTCAACCGTAGATCTCTCCACAGCAGACACAGGCCTTAACCTCTTCCTCCGCTGGGTCTACATATTGTCATCATAGGATGATTTGGCTTGCATCATCATGGAAGGAAACGCCATCGAGAAGCACCTCCAGCGAATCCTCCGATCCCGACAGCCACCAAAGACATTCTGCCCCTCCGAAGTGGCACGAGCACTATCATCATCGGAGCTACAGGAACTCGGCCTCACAGACTGGCGAGAAGCCATGGCCCCAATCCGCGAACTAGCCTGGACCCTCCGCGACAACGGTCAACTCGAAGTCCTCCAAAAAGGCACGGTCCTCGACCCCGACACACAGTTATCAGACATCAAAGGACCAATCAGATTGAGAAGAAAGTCATAGACTTTTTTACATTCCAAGGCTATATCGGGTAATCATGTTCAGGAATTATACGCTTCCACCTCTATCTCCATTTTCGGACACCAGGTCAAGTCAACTCTTCCTCCTCGCATCTAGAAGGAAGCTCCGGATGGAATGTTCAAGCACCTTGTGCTCTTCTTGCCACCGGTAACAGCCACACCCTTCCAGCTCCAGTCACTGCAGCTGCCCTTTCCACACAGGATGTGGACGGTTGTAGCGCTGCTTGCAACAGAACCAGTGACGCCGTTGAGAGTCAGACCGGTGATGGGGACACCAGTGGTAGGGGTACCGGTGGGGTTACCGTTCTCGTAATCCTGCTCGAGGACGATACCGTATTTTGTGATGTTGGACAGCGTGATGCCGGAGTAGGTGACGTTGCTGACGGATCCCGTGGCGTCGTAGACGGTCTTGATGCGGACACCGTTCTGCGAGTTGGAGATCTTGCTGTTGGAGATGACAATGTTCTTGACTGTGTTGTCCCCGCGACCGCCGACGGAGCCGATGGAGAGACCGTGGCCGCCGGAGCAGGTGCCGCCGGTGAAGGAGATGTCGGTGCCGCTGTTGATGGCGAGGCAGTCGTCTTGGTTCTTGATGTTGGCGCCGGAGATGTGGACGCCGGTGGATGAGCCGACGTCGAAGGCGTCAGTGTTGTGGCCTCCTGCGGTGTCACCGGCGGAGTTGTCCATGACGACGTTCTTGACGTTGAGGTTCTGGGCTCCGTTGATGCTCATGAATTGGATGGGAGTGTTCTTGACGTTCAAGTTCTGGATGGTGGAGCTGATCAACTTGTGGGCGTAAAAGGACTTGGGCTTGGTCTTGCCGCCGTTGGAGCCCTTACCGTCCCAGTACTTGGAGCCACCAAAGTCGATGACATGGCCCGAGGCACCCTGGATGGTCACACCAGTTCCGGAGAAGGAGACAAGGGGTCCAGCCCACTCCTTGTAGCCGAAGGTGGTAGTCCCCTGGAAGGTCACCTGGAAAAGTCAGCTGCTGGTATTTTGATAAGGTGGGTGTATCATACGGTGGTGCCCGACTTGAGTCCAGTCATGTCAAGAGTCGTACCAGCTGGGACAACAATACCATTGAGGACAATGGCAGTGCAAGAACCCTTCCGAGCAATGGCGGTCTTCGCATCGGTGAAGGTGCAAGAAGCACGAGCGACATTGTTTGCCGGTGCGGCAACGGCGACACCTGCCGCCAGGGCAGTAAGAAGGATAGGGCTGTGCATGTCTGCGGTTTGTTGTTTTCAAAGTTGTCTCTGGTAATCGAAGGAGTGACTTGGTGAGGCAAAACCAGAAAGGGCCGACTAGGGCAAGAATATATAGAGAATGCTCGAAGAAGACGGAGAAATCGATAATGGACACGGAGGATACATCGCACGGAGCATGTCGTCTTCTTGTAGGTGATCAGTATAGCAGACTGGCCGAGATGCCGCTAAAATATCGCGCCATCACGCCAGGCACGGTGTTTACTAGTGTAGTGGGACTGTGGAGATGGAAGAGATTAACCTGCAGATCCGAGCTGGGGAGTCTGACTCCGGTACCTGTATTCAGGTCGCCACAGGAAACATTGCGGGGAAGCGCATAATTGGGGATGATTCGACGGAGCATTTCACAGCGTTTGAGGTCAGTTTACACCACATGACTGTGATTCCGACGGAGGCTGGACTTCTGCAGCGCGTGTGCTGGACATGGGACTATACACAGACTATCGACTTTCTGGAAATGCTCGAGACACTCCGTTCCACCAGTGGGGCGTCGATCTAGGGCTCGCAGAGTCCGGTCAGGAGATGAAATGAAGGGGGGCGGGGATGGTCGTTTCGACCAAGCCTTCGCTAAGCAGAGTTCAAGCTTTGCTTGAAAGCTTGATTTTAATTTCTCCGCGACACGGGGCTTGAGAGTTGACGGGAATGATTGCTAACGTATGAGATGGGGGTTTGCACACGGGAAAATCTATTCACCCCCCCGATTTTTGCTAGATACCCCCCCTCAGGCCGCTACAGCGCGGGAGTATCCCGTAAGTCTGAACCTTAATTCCGCCTACATACGATACACGTAGTATCTACTGTTCTATAAGGCTTAAGTCTAGATAAATGATTGTATGCTCTTACTCACTACGCTCGTACGAGCCAGACACATCTTTAGCTAGGTTGCTCGCCGCTAGGCAGGTGTTATGTATATACCGTAAGCAGGGGCACGCAAAACAAGCTTAGCCTCCCGCGTGCTAGTGCCTTAGGGGGGGGTATCTAGCAAAAATCGGGGGGGTGAATAGATTTTCCCTTTGCACACCGCCCCCCTTTACACACTTCAGGGTCCTTCACCAATCACATTTTCGCGATCGACGCCGACAATTCACCGGAACGTCTACAAGTCACGTTGCGTGCAAAGGGGGGCCGTGTGTAAACCCCCATCTCACACGTTATTCGGTGGCCTTAAAAAAATTATCCGGTGGCCTTGCTAGGCAAAGTTTAGCGCTAAGGACGGCAGCGTCCGCATACCAAAACTCTAAATGCTCAACTTCTACAACTTTACTAATTCTTCTTCGTTCTTAATGCTTTGAAAAGGTATTAGGTATATATATTATTCAGTACATGCTTTTTTCCACTAGAGTCAGACGTGGGCTTATAGTCTGATGGCTGTAGCTAACAAGTTACAGATCTTTCGCCATGTCTATGTATCCCGTACCTCGACAAATGGAACAATCGCTTCGATAAGCTTTCTACCCGCTTTCAGCTAAACCTTACGCAGAGCAAGGCCACCGGATAAGAAAAATCGGGCCACCGAATAGCAATTCCCAGAGTTGACGTGTATTTGTGCGAAACCCGAGTCAGAACGAGTTTGGCATGCTCGGGTAAGACCTGGAAATGATTTTTGTCGCCATGTTGTGCGCAGAACGGGATTTTCGCGATGTTTCAGGTCACGGAGACTCTCCGGAGAGTCGTCAGCTTGGTCAATGCATTTATGGAGTGCATGTGTCGGCCGAAGTTTCTTTGCGCTGAGTTTTATCAGAACCATCAAACATGGCAAGGGCGGGAAGTATCACATCTTGCGGAACGTGGCCCGCAACGGAAGCAAATTTGCTGAGGGGTATCAAAACCTCAACATCACGGGTCTTATCGATGTATCACAACACCAAGCACAGCAGACATGAATCACGGTAAGTAATGCTTCATTCACGATGATTTACTCCTTGCCGCATCCAATCTTGTTTTGAGATCGAGAGGTCGTCCCATCTTTGTCACCACGACTCCGTACAATCCCCCTGTCTTGACCGTCTGCACGAACCGTGGGCAGATCTCTTGTGCCATGACTTCGATCACACTCTCGGCCTCTTCTCTCCCGATAGGGCTCCGCATTGAGTTCTGCAAGTGTTGAACTACTGCTTGCATGGAGAAACTTGCCCTTGGTCTTCCCCCAGCCAGGAAATCGAGTATCCTTGTCACGTCTTCAACTTTGTCCAGAGCGGCAGTACGATCGAGTTGCTCCTTGGTTGGACCACCAGGTCCTGCAGCGATAGCAGCCTGTTTGGCAAGAATGCGGTCGAGTAGACTGGCGCCACGAGATGAAACACCTGCAGATGTCTTTGCCTCGTCCTTTACCGTCTCGACCTTCTTTGCGGAGGCTGCGGTCGCCTCTGCAGGTCTGGCTTTGAGTTGTGCAAGATGATAGGCGCCCTTGCTCTGCTTGTTTGGATCTTTGGCCACCTCACTCTTCACGATCGGCGCCAGAGGAAGAGACGTGAGAAAAGCGTCGATCGAATTGTCTGCAGTCGCACTCCACCGTAGCCAGCGTCTTTGCAGTCTTCGACTGAACTCATCTATGAGTTGCTTGTTCTGTAACGACGTTCCTTCGCGCCCTTCCTTGACTTCGAGATAGATCATACCCTCGCCATTGTCGATAAGCAGGAATGGAGATGCTTCGGCTAGAATGGCCACCAGTCGTCGGATATCGTCGATTGATACGGCTCGTTTCTTCCAAGTTTGTGTAACGCGAGAAGCCAGCTCCGGTAAGGCACATGGAGAACCAGCACCGTAATGGGCGACAAAGAGCGCATGCGCACTAAGAAGTGCTGTGAACTGCTGCTTGAGATCCTCGGCTTTGATAGGTAGTGTGTCTGTGACTCCCTTCAGCGCGTGCGAGTGTGGAGTCTCCGGCGGACTCTGATAGGCTTGTAGATTCTTGGATGTTGAAGTGATTGCCGCCGTGTTGAACAGATTGAGCCGATCGAACAGTCTTGATGCTCCTCTTGTAGGTGTCTCTTCAGGTGTAGGTGGAGCAGCATCTTCGACGCGCTTGTGTCGTGGTGTCTCGGCTGGTTCTGGTGATCTTTGGCGCTTGTTGACCGTCTTCAAAGGTGCTAGAGAAGGCTCGGTCTGCTGCTCTTTTCCTTGGTCCTGGGCCAGCTTTGCAACACGTCTTGATGCGTTTTGGAGTTCATTCTTTGGCTTTGTCTGCTCCGCCTCTGCTGTCCTCCTCGACTTGGCTGTACGGCCTTTCACGCCATCCCGTAGCTCCGACACGTCTTCCACGGCCTTTCTCTTGCGCGACATGGTTCCTGCTGCCATAGTGAATATTATTGATACGAAGAGATATGCTATCCGATAGCCATTGGCGTATTGAATATTATGTGAGAAATGTGCATGAGAGATAAATGGGTGGGGTGGTGGAATTTGAGAAGAAGACCGCGTCGCGCGTCAAGTCGCGTACACGGATCTCTCGATTGGTTAAATTGATTTCGTTGCTACGGCGGAACCAAGCCGCGATCATCGATCGCCCCATGGCCGAGGTCTTCACATGCGCTGCTTCAGATCACCTTGTACGTAACAAATGTTCTCGGTAAAAAATAGCAGACTCGTCGCAATGATAATCCGATTCGTTCTACACCTTCGCTGTATCGCTAGGAGAAGACGCCGATCCCTGACCCATCCCTGACCAATTTCGTGCCATTCCATGATTGCCATATCTTTACTTGCCGCCGAACCAGCTTGAGAGACCAGACTTTGCCTTTGAGCCCTCTTGCTGGATCTTGGACGCAGCGTCTCCTACAGTCTTGTCAAATTTGTCGACGGCCTGGTTGAGTTCCTTGCCGGCCTCTTTGCGTGCCGCTTCAAATCTTTTCTCGGCGTCCGACGCGTAGCTATTGAGGTTCTTCTCAAGCTCAGCAGACTTTGATCTTGCTTCATTGATCTGGATGGGTCAACACGCTGTATATGAGAGCCAGAGGGTGTTCTTACAGTGGAATCGATTTGCGATCCGACCTTCTGTCCGATGACTTTTGCTTCTGTCTTGGCCTCCTTTCCCTTGCCAGGCAGCTCGTTTCTCACCGCGGATGACAGACGGGCAGCATCGTCTGTATAAATCAGCATCGATCGGGTATGTGATCGTGTCTTGCTTACGCTCAGCTTGCTTCTCGGCGAGCTTCGGGTCTCCGCCAGCTTTGAAAAGGTAGTATCCCACACCACCTACTGCGGTCAAACCAACGACAGTGACGCCGCGACGAGACATAGTGGAGCTGCTTGATGAAGCTAGAATTTGTAGTTCGGGTTAGATTACTTGAAGACTGAGAATGATGATGGAGCAGATTCCGAGTCTTTAATGGGTAGCTGTCTCTTCTCAATTGAAACAAGCTCCTCCCCGTTGCTGGCCGCATTCCTGCCGCCGACGTCACAGTGCGCTCAGAGGGGACAATTTGGGGAAGCGCGTCCAGACCACCACGCTAGTCATTTGAGCCGCCTACTTCGAGTCCAACCTAAAGTTGCCTGACAAGTCATTCATATCTTTGACGACAGGAGGGCTGGAGAATTACGACGACTATGCATACACGGTGACAATGTCGACTGCAGGTACTTCTTCAAGGCCTGGATCAACAACCAACAGTCCACCTCCTGAGACGACGGGGATCACCTTGGTAGACCACACCAAAACAGAACCGGCACCACAACAGGAAGGGAGTCGGGAACAGCCTTCGCGGACAGAAAGTAGACATGACTTGTCGAATCAGCCATCCATAGAGCGGACTATTAGTAGGAAATGGACCCGCACATCTTTGCACCATGCCAGGACACAGCGCAAATACAGACGATACCAAGAGGATCGAATAGTCCACAAGACCGATGAATCAGAAAATGCGCAAGCTACAGTCAAAGGACGCCGGGAGAGGGGTAAGACTATAGTCAAGGATTTCTGGCGCGGCAAGAAGATCAAGCAGACACAAGAAGAGGACGCAATCATCGAGGTATTATACGAGAATCAGCGAGGCTTCTTCACAATCGGCGTGCCGCATTTCTCATCAAAGTCACTGCTCAATTTCGACCCGAAAGCATGGACGAATGCCCGAATGCGAGGCAGCCCGGTCAACATCACCAATGCACAAGTGCCGGACCCGAATTGGGAATGGGCATGGAAGAGCTGGTATGTAGACATGTCTCGAGATGTGGATGAGGATGGTTGGGAATATTCTTTCGCCTTCTACGGCACACCCTGGCATGGTAGTCATCATTGGTTTCACTCATTCGTACGCCGACGACGCTGGCTGCGCAAACGAGTCCGTAAACACACCCACCACGCTCATGGTCGAACGCCGGGTCAGAAGCACTTGTCGGAAGCCCATATGCTCACTCCAGAGTACTTTACAATCCACCCGAGCAAGACACGTAGTATCGATGAGACTCGGGCAGGAAGCATAGCAACATCCAATTCCGGCCTGAGGAGAAGCTTCACCTCCGACGACGATCAAAAGGATGCCTCGGAAGTCCGTGACATCGCCACGCTTCTCACGCTTCTCAAACGCGCTACCATCGATCGCGAGAAGATCGTTCTTATCCGCAGCTTCCTCCACAACGCCGAGGACGAGCTGTTTTACCTGGAAGAAGAAATGCCACATATCATGTCACTATTGATGTTTCAGAACTCTCGCCGAGACCTCCTCAAAATGCTCATGGACGACCTATCCGCCGCCTCTGAACACCGAGAAGAACACAAATCCGATGACAAGGAAGAAGGCGAGCGGGAAGGCAAACGCATCACATACCTACTCAAGGCCACCGAAGCAGCAGACAAACAGGTCAAGAAATTAGAGTATTGGAGCGACATCCGAACCATGGTGCGAGAAGGCAAGACAGCAACAGCAGTGGACGGCTCAAGCTGGGATCGAGAGAAGTGGTCAGGCGCAGACGCCAGCGGGCCGCTGAACAACGACTACTCTGACGCAAAGGAGCCGGGGAAGACGAGTGATGAGGTCAAGAGGGAGATGGAGATTCTGGAGAGGAGTAGCACCAGAGGTACGGAAGACGAAGATACGAGAAAGGCGAAGGTGGCGAACGAGAAGGTCGAGGAGAGAGATGAAGAGACACGGGAAGAGGAGAGCGTCCCGGCTATTGCTAGCAGTGAGGGCGAGTACAAGACGGCAGAAGAGGTTCCGATCAGCTTGGACAAGGGAAAGGGAAAGGCATAGCGTAATGATCCGTTGCATTATTCATGATTGTACATTAGCATGGCGAAGGCACTGTCGACGGTGGTAAATACATCTTTACATCATTCCCTTTCCATCCTCGATGTGGGCCGTAAAGGCAACTGCATCAGCACACGGACTTTTGCATACCCTTCTGTACGCCACCTCTCGCGAAATTCGCCTTCCGTCCGCCTCGCTCAAGCTACAAGGCCGTGCCCGAGTCGCGGCCTCTGGGTGCGTGGAACTTCCCCGCAGCTTGCATTAAGAGCTTCCCGAACGTAGAGGTTTGAAGATCAGTCCTCCATGAAGACTCCAAGATCACAGACTCTGCAAGCGAAGGATCGGCGCCGTACGTGAGTAAGACTCTCGCAGCATCGGCCTGGAGATCTCCTGGATCAATCCGGCACCCGTCCGGGGTACCGGCGACCTGTTTTCGCGAGTTGATGCAACGGGGTATCTGCCTTGGTGCCTTGCGTGTCGACTTTGACGCCATATTCGAGCAAGATTTGCGAGAAGTAAGCCTTGTCGAGGTGATTGGCGTCAACGACGCAGTGGGACAACATCTCCAAGTTGAATGTCATGCCTGTCGGAAGGTATACCTCCACCTATGCCAACCATGAGGCCGACTTTCAAGCCGGGAAACGAATTCATCATATCCTTGGCCACGTCGCAGGCCGATACAGTTCCATAGGCACCAAGTATGGCCACGGCCAAGAGCATGCCTGGTATTCCAGGCCATCGAATTGCTGCTCATCGAATAATAGCATGACAGCCTCCAGCTCGATCGGCAAAGCACAGATGACCGCAATGGTGGTCTGATCCTTGGTGATAGACGCCATGATGATAGATTACAGTATGCATTTTCAAGCTGCAGTTGGCAATGTTATTCACTTCTGATTTCAAAAAGCAAAGGTTCCTACACTGCGAGGCACAATGCTCATTGCATTCCATGGTTGAGAAGTATAGGCGCTCAGCTGCGGCCGACGTGCAGACTTGCCTTGGGTTATTGTCCCAACCGTGTGCTGGCAGGATCAAAGATTGCCGGCACGCCGGTCACGTGAGAGTCTCCGGCCGAAGCTGCAGAAAGAGGTCGGGTAAAATTGCCCTACAGAAAACTCCATGATCAAAAAAGTTCACCCACCCATGTCCTTGCTCTACGAGTAGCACTTCACTCTTCTCGCTCTTTCTCTCCCAACGACAAGATGGCAGCCGAGGTCGCTCCTCTCCCTCTGCTCGCTTCAGCTCCAGGCCCCTCAACAACCACACCGGACCAATCCTACTGGCGCAGCTTCAAATCCCAACTCCTGCTCCCCTCCCCTCAGTCCGCACCCATAACGCACATCTCAACGCCGCTGTCCTTCTCCTCCAATGCGACCTCCGCCACCACTCCGGATACATTCGCCCTCACCTCCGGCTCCCGCATCACTCTCCTCTCGACCCGCACCCGCCGCGTGACAAAGACAATCACCCGCATCTCCTTCTCCGACACGGCACACTCTGGCGAGATCCGGCGGGATGGTCGTATCGTCCTCGCGGCAGGTGAGACTGGCGCGATCCAGGCATTCGACGCGAATAGCCGCGCTGTACTCCGGACATGGAAAGAGCACAAGCAGGCGGCGTGGAGTGTACGGTGGAACCCGGCGACATTGACGGAGAGCATGAGTTGTAGTGACGACACAACAGTCAGAATATGGGATTTGCCGACGGAGGACAGTGTAGGGAAGTTCTACGGGCATGGGGATTACGTGAGGTCGGGGACGTACTTGGAGGGCGCAGGTGGAAAGGTACTGGTCAGTGGGAGTTATGATCGGACAGTGAGAGTATGGGATTCGAGGTCGGGGAAGAGTGTCATGTGTTTTGCGTTTTCGGATCCAGTGGAGACGGTGTTAGGGTTGGGAGACGGCGGCACGGTGGTTGCAGGAGCTGGCGAGAAGATTGGCGTCCTGGATTTGACAGCTGGGCGGCCAAGGGAGGTGCTGCAGAACCATCAAAAGACGGTGACGAGTCTGGCCGTGGCGAGCAAGGGTACGAGAGTGGTCAGTGGTGGGCTGGATGGGCATGTCAAGGTCTTTGACACGAGCAATTGGAAGGTGGTGGCAGGCTTCAAGTATCCAAGCCCGGTTATGAGTGTAGGGGTCATTGCATCTGGAGCAGAAAAGGAGGATCGACATTTGTGCGTGGGTATGCAGAGCGGGCTTCTATCAATACGAACGAGACTGAGCGGACAGCAAAAGGTTGCAGCCAAGGAGAGAGAAAAGGAGATGAAGGCACTGGTCGAGGGCAAGATTGATGAATTCGACAAGAAGCGGAAGAAGCTCCGGCAAGGCGACAAGAAGCGCCTACGAGGCAAGGACTTTACCGGCGAGGGTGCAGATATCGTGATTGAAGGCAACGTGAGGGGCAAGATCAAGAATCAGTCGAAGTGGGAGACTGCTCTACGGAAAGGACAATGGCAGCACTCGATTGACATTTTACTATCGCAACAGAACATACCCAAGGATGCCATGATGACTCTGCTTACGGCTCTTCATCATCGATCAGCTCTTCGAGCAGCTCTGACGGGCAAGGACGAAGCGACTCTGGCTCCACTGCTCAAGTGGATCACCAAAAACATCAACGATCCGAGGTATGTTCGACTGCTGTCGGACGTTGCACTACATCTGCTGGACATCTATGCGCCGCAAATGGGTGGTGATGATCGAGGTGAACAGAGTCTGGACTCGATGGTAGCACAGCTTCATCGAAGGGTCAGGCACGCTGTGGAGATGGCAAAGACAGCTGGGTCGACGGGCGGTATGCTGGACTTTGTTGGTGTTGAGGCAGGGTGAAGCCGTGCTTGATTCTGGTATATCACATCTGGATCTAGCAATTTCACGGTCACAGCGGCCGAAGCGGGCAGGTGTTGCACCGAAGCGGTTCATCTCAAGAATCTTGCTGTCATATCAGACCTGCAGTCAACACAATGGTACGACAGACACCTTGTTGCCATCCAGCACACGTCGATCAACCGAAGGCTCATGTCCGGCAAGCATGCCGACTACCCCACCCCTGCATAGGCCATGGCAAGCTACAGAGGCTTGAGTCTCGACATGCTAGAACGACGCTTAAGCAGGAGAATGTATGGGTGTAAAAGCTGATGCTATACTCGTCCATACGAGATGGAAACGCCTAAGGAGAGGCAAAAGATACTCGCACAGATACAGATATCCAACGATCCGCCTTTTTCCAGAATCGCAACTCCCAGTTTGTGGTATCCCAACGAATGACCTCCCAATGCACCATCGCTGTGTCCCAATATGCCTACAAGTCTCAAACAGTGTCCAAAAACAAATCATAAATCATGACCCCTGTCCCTCCTCTTCCCCCTCATCCCTCCTCTCCATTCCCCAACCAGCTCCAATCCACCCTACAAATTCCCCACCGCCCAATCCCTCCACTCTCCCCCACCCACCCTCTCCCCCTTCCCCTTCCTCACCGCCCCCCTGACCCCCTCAACCAACCTCCCCTCCCCGGCCTCCTCAACCTCTCTCAACCTCCCCCTCAACCCCGCATCCCTCTTCACCCACCCCAACGCATCCCCCATCTTGATCGCCTCTCTGTACAAGAACACATTCCCCGCCTCCACCTCCCTGTACGGACTCTGGCCCCCGAGGAGAAGCGTGAGCAGCGTCATGCCCAGACCGTACACGTCCGACGCGTACGAAGGCTCGTTGAGCGCGGGGTTGGACTGGAGTTGTTCGGGCGCCATGAAGGCCCATGTCCCGCCCCCCGCAGCGAGGGAGGATGACCCGCCTGCTTTACGCTGGGAGTTGTTCCGCGACGGCGGGACGGAGGGGGCGGGGGAGAGGGGGAGATGTGGATCCTGGGTTTGGGAGTGGGGCTGGGTGGGGGCGTCGTAGGGTAGAGTGGAGAGGAAGGAGGCGGAGAAGTCTGCGAAGCGGGCGAGGGGCGGGAGGCCCGGGCGGGGGTCGAGGAGGATGTTGGCTGGTTTGATGTCGGCGTGGATGAGGGAGAGGGTGTGCAGGTGGTGGAGGCCGGTGATGAGGTTGAGGAAGATGGAGGGCCCGGTGGTGAGGAGGGCGGGGAGGGGGGTGTTGAGGGCGTAGGTCTGCAGGTCGAGGGAGGCGCAGTCGAAGATTAGTGCGGACGAGGCGTTGGCGAGGCCGTGGAAGGGGATGAGGAATTGGGGACTTGCGGGGTGGGTGGAGAGGTATGTGAGGAGGCGTGCTTCTTCGGCGAAGACTTCGTTGGCGTCGGGGCGGGAGGCGGTTTTGACGGCGTAGACGCTGGTGGTGGGGGTGGGTTTTTGAGGGGTCGTGGGTGGTGTGAGGAGGTCGGTGGGGAACAGAGGTGGGTGGATGGAGGGAGCGGTGACTTTGTACACGTTCGACCAGAGGCCGGTGCCTAGCAATTCACCGCCGGATATGTCGATGCTGATGTCGTCTGGTATAGCTTTGAGTACTGGTGTCCTCGGTTCATGCTGGGAGATGGAATTGCTTGGACTGCGGTTGGGTGGAGTCGACGGCGGGCTTATCACGCCGTTGTGCCCGAGATGTGGAGTCGACCTGACAGGTATCGTCACCGCTCGTTGTATGTGTCCTGGTACAGCTAAGGTGGAGTGTTGTGGTACTTCCGGCTGCTGTGACGACCGGGATGTGGCAATGTGCTTGTCGTTGCCATTCTGGGGCACGTCCTGCAGTAATACCGACCCGCATGCAACTTGCAGGTCAATGGCCACAGAATCGCTAATGACCCTGATCGGGTACGGTCTTTGTTGTCGTCCAGCCATGGTGTCAATACGCGTTTCTCCTTAGTTGCAGCTACACGTACACGCGCTGTGTTGATATATGTCCAGTCGCGGTCTTGAGTACATTTTTAAAGAACAAAATAGAGTGAGCCGCAGATGACCTCCAGTTTCAGACGGGTCTATTGCGTCTAGGGCCGTTTGTACTGGTCGCGCAACGTCGTCTGGACTGCTACTCTCAGGGTAGCGAGAAGCGGCCAAGGGCAAAAAAGACCACGAGGAGAAACAAAGCCGTTTGACTGATGCACAACGGGCTATCGCAAAAGGGAATATTGAGGTCTGAAATAGTTGGAAAGTAACCAAAAGCGTCTTGAGCCCAGAAAAATCAATTGAGGACGAGGAGGGAAAAGAAAGTCATACTGTAATAGGGCACATGAAAGGATCATGATCAAAGGTTGAGGCTACAACGGATGAGCAAAGCAAAATGCATACTCCTCCATCCTTCAGTCAGAAACCCACCGATAAGATCCGCGCCGGGTGATGCCCGATCAGCGCTTGGGACTATACCTATTCCTGGGGCCTTATTGATATCGTTTATGCGTATCAGAGACACGTCCACATTTGGCCGCAGTCTCCGGTGACACAAGAATGCAGGACATTTTCAGCGGGTTGACGACAACGATGCGCAATACACTGCACATCCATTCCAGAACCTGGCCATGATGGAGAAGGGGGGATAGGGTAGGGCTGCACCGCCGGTACAGGATCCTGAGAAAGCTGTCGAAGCAGACACGTGGGTGGAGCTGAGGGACAGAGGGAAACCGCTTGATCTCCACAGAGAAGGATGCAGTCATCACATTGATTCGTGACCCATTTTCAAGGTCTTCACCCCGCCCTCCATCGACGAGACAGGGCTCGGAGCGGCCCAGTGACCCTTATCGCTGCTTGAACCACTCATCGGGTCCTTATTCCCAGAGGCTTTCTTCGAACTGTGGTTGATGATAAGAGGACTTAACTTCGATAGTCCACAATGATGGATTACAGTCATGGTAAGTTTGATATGACATTGTGGGCAAGATGGGTATCTCTGTATCAAATACTGTCGCGATAAACCTTTATCGTCCCTTTGATGCGACTCCAGATATGTACAAGATGACTCCCGACGAGACTTCCGCCACAAGCGATGAGAAGATTTGACTTGTCACGCGCAAGCCACACGTCACTTCCCGCCAGCGCCGTGACGGTGGCTTCGCAAGATGTGACGGCGGCAAGAGTGGAAAGGTAGGCTGCCACTATCAACGCGACACGTAAGATGTAGTCTGCCAGGGTTATTAGTGGTGTTATGCCCAGAGCATAACGTTGCGCAAGGAACGTCTTGGTGACCAGAGTCCGGTACTCTGCAGCCTCGTCTGCTGTGATTCTTTGCATGACAAAGTGGTCCAGCTGTGATAGTCGGGGTGGCCGGATGTCTTCTACAGACATGCCTGGCGTTGGTTTTCTTGGTGGTTCCTCCTCGTAACTGACAGGTGGTGGTGAACACCTTGAGTTCTTCAGGACATCCCACTGCCATTTCTCTACTCTGTTGTATCTTTTGATACCAGGCCGCTTGGAGTCTTCCGCCAGTAGCATATCGAGGATATCTGGCTTGGACAGAGACACTGTGCGATTCTTCTCGTCTGTGCAGAAACCTTCGCGGTTGAACGCCTCCGTGAGATGAGGATAATGAATCAATCGACTGTAGAATGCTGGCCCCGTCACATCGATCTCTAGACTCTGAATTCCTTCTTCCGTCTTCTCTGCTGCTGGTGATCTCCATCTCTGCGACTCACCAATGTCCCCCGGCGGATGGTAGACAATCTCGATTGGGAGCTGACTTCTTTCCACCAAGAACTTCAAGTACTTGCTGAAGCAACCCTCGATGAGGCGCTCTTCCGCTGTCGTCCTCCTTCCCAGACTCGTTGCAAGTACCTCCGGCCGATACCAAACGTGCAGCTTCCTCGCGAAGTAAAGCTTAAAGGCCTCATAGATGATGCGAGGGAAGGTCATGAAGCCAACCCAAAACCAGCCTGTGATGAGCCGGCATAGCTGCCAATTGGTGATTGTCGACGGATCGATAGCGGGTCCTTCCGAGAAGACTCGAGCCACGAGCTTGGTATGATTCTTCGACGACTTGAGGGTGATGAGATTGTCGAAGCTCGTTTCCAGGCTTTTGCCAGCATGGTAAGGATCCTTCGCTTGCAATGAGTAGGAACCTTTTCTCGAGTTGAAGGGAGAAACGTGAAAGTCTTTCGTCCATGATTTTTTGAATTTGCCGTTAACCTCGTCGTCTGCCTTGAGCAGATACATCCTTCGTTCGTCAAAGGTGTTGTTGACTTCTAGTAGCATCATTTTAAGCTCTGACTGCGCACCGTAAATGTACCAGAATGACACCGGGTTGAATGAGTAGCCAAGGAAGCGAGGTGCTGTGCATAGGTAGGCAAAGGACCAGTCATCGTCCTTGACTCCTTCACTCCGGAGGTACGTCCTGAGCTTGGTCTCTAGAGTGACCGGCTTGGTGCTCCTATTCAAGTAGTCGGCACTGTTGACATCAAACCAGCCATACTTCCTCTGCTGCTTCGCAAGTCTGTCTACATCGGCAGACAAGGTCGTCCCCGATCGTCCTCTCCACCCAACAGGAATGCCGACGTAGAAGTAGGAGTAGGCAAACGAGTGCCTCTTTGGGAAGAATCGAGTATGTGTCGTCTTTGCTGGGAATAATAATGGTGGCATCAAGAACTTTTCCATCCGTGGCGATTGCTCCTCTACAGAATCTTCTGCCTCTGCATTCGCCAGCTCCTCAGCCTTATCCGGCTTCGCTGCACCTCCCAGATTGCCAATTACGCTGCATATTCCAAATCCGACGTATAGGAAACAAATCGTGGACAACATCTTCTGCCAGTGTTGCCAGTCTATCGCCAGATCTTCAGGCCGGAAAGCTACCGCCTTGAAGATGTAGTAGCCCGAGAAGTCCGGATCGAGGACGACTTGTTTGATGAAATAGATCGGGTACAGGAATATCCCATGTTTGAACAGCAGTATCATTGTCGGCATCCACCACATTGGATTCAGATATGGCAGGAGTGGCGTGAACCATTGTGGCCCTGAGCACAACTGGATCGCAAGAGAGACCTCGGGGATTTTCAAGGCGAATCGAATGAAGAGGTACACAAGCCATCCAATGCATATATCGCGGACATGAGCCGCTCGAGTTTTCATGTTCGTATCATGGCAGTCGTGTACTGCCGTCGTAGAACTATGTGGCGTGTGTATACAAAATGGATATCTTGACGTCAAACTTGGGCTCCGCAATGTCCCGCTTTCACCTCGATCACCGAGCATGGTGGCGTTTGTTTATGGATTAATTATAGGATTCATGGTAAGATAATTTGACTACGATCTATTTCTACAGCTGGCTCATACATCATCACTTTGCCAGGAAATTCTGGAATGCTTTTTGGTCAATCACCACGTTGCCAACAGCTCTCAGCTTCTTCCTACCCTCCTTCTGCTTCTCCAAGAGCTTCCTTCGTCTGCTGATATCACTAGCGTGCAGCTTGGCTAGTACATCTTTCCTGAATGGCTTGATCGTCTCCCTCGCCACCACCTTACGAGCAGCCACTGCTTGAATAACAATCTCAAACATCTGCCGGTCAACATGCTCCTTGAATTTTTTAACCCAGTCTTTTCCGATTCTGTCCACCTGACTGACGTGTACGATGCGAGATACAGCGTCTACCGGCTCCTTGTTGACGTGTAGCTGCAGCTTTTGGACGTTGCCTTTCCGCCAGCCAGCATCTTCGTAGTCGAGGGAGGCATATCCTTTGGTCGCGCCTTTGAGCTTTCCGAAGAAGTCGTCTACCAGTTGAGCAAGCGGCACGTAGTACTTGAGGATGACCTGTGTGGCAGTGAAGAAGGTGATCTCTTTTTGTTCTCCGCGGTTGCCTTCACAGAGCTCGATGACTTTGCCGAGGTACTCTTCAGGCATTGTCACAGTAGCGAGAACATACGGTTCTTGGACTTCGGTCACCTGTTGATGGATGGCGGCATTGTCAGGAAAGTCGTTTGGATTCGAGATGACACGCTCAGCTCCAGACGACTCGACGATCTTGTAAGGTACAGAAGGAGGAGTGATGATGATTGTGGCACCGTGTTCTTGTCGCAGGCGGTCCTCAAAGACGGAGCAGTGAAGGGTGCCCAGGAACCCAAGTCGCCATCCAGCTCCTAAAGCTTCTGACGATTCTTTCTGGACTGTCACACTTCGATCGTTCAGCATGACCTGGTTGATGCTGTCCTCAAGATGCTCATAGTCTCCCTGATCAGTTGGAAACGCGGCGACGAAGACCATTGATTTGGGCTCCTCAAAACCAGGTAGAGGTTCGACCATCTTTTCTTGCCCGACTCTGGTATATGTATCACCAACTTTGGCTTCTTGTGAGCGTTTCATACCAGGGTTGAAGTAGATGTAGCCGACTTGTCCAGCTCGGAGGATAGTCTGAGGTGTCTCCAGTGGGTACATGATGCCAACCTCGCCGACATAGTACTTGAGACCCGTGGCGAATGACACAATCTGATCTCCAGCTTTCACTTGTCCCTCAAAGATTCGTACCAACAAGATCACTCCTCGGTAGTTATCGTACCACGAGTCGACTAGAAGCAGCTTCAATGGTTGTGTCGAGTCGCCCACCGGTGCTGGAATCTGCTCGATAATAGATGGCAGCAGGGATTCGACATTCAATCCCGACTTTGCTGATACCAGGACTGCCTTCTCTGGGTCCAGCTCAAAAGTATCCCTCATTTGTTCCAATGCTCTTTCCGAGTCGGCTGAAGGGAGGTCGATCTTGTTGATGACCGGAACCAGGGTCAACCCTTGCGCGAATGCCAGGTAGAAGTTTGCGACCGTCTGAGCCTGTACACCTTGACTCGCATCCACAAGCAACAAAGCTCCACCACAGCTAGCATAACTTCTCGAGACCTCTGCACGGAAGTCTACATGACCGGGAGTGTCGACCAAATGCAGCAGGTAGTCCTCGCCTTTGTGATTCCAAACCATGCTGCATGTTTGCGCCTTGACAGTAATGCCTCGTTCGCGCTCAACATCCAGCTTGTCGAGGATCTGTTTGTTTTGGCCTTTCTTGATCGTACCTGTCAACTCCAGTAGGCGATCGCTGAGTGTGCTTTTGCCATGATCGACATGCGCGACGATGCAGAAATTACGAAAGCGCTCGATTGGTATCTTGTCTATGCGCTGTTCGAGTTCGGACTGAATTCGAGGAGCCGCAAGCCGAACCGCGGAAGACTGGAAAGGTCGTCCATGTTGGGAACGGGATGGCGACCAGAATGGTGTTGCGTGTATCCAAAGTCGCTTTGCTGCAGACAGCTGACCAGAAAGTCTACCGAGATGTCCGTAACATGATTGCATGGATCGACGAGTGCCGTGTTATCATCGCTCGAGAAGAGAAAGACCGAGGATCAAAATCTTGAAGCTATCCGAAATTGCCAAGACATGGAAGTGCGGCGAACCCTCGGAGGTAAACAGATCGTCCTACTTGTACTACACCTCACATTTCATTTTCTTCTATTCTACCTTCATTGGTCTATTCGACGAGTCGCTGGGTCAATATTGCCTTCTGTGTTTGTCATTGAGAGCTGTTCCTCACTCGCAAGCATGCCTTCGGAGAAGGACAAGGAGAAGGCAAGCACCCACAAACTTGCATTGAAAGGTGAGCATGGTATGATACATGCTGCTATTTTTGTACTGATGAGTCCTAGGGTCGTCGAAGCTGGTGACTGAATTTGTATGCATCTCTTCTACAGCAGAACATCATGATATGCTAACCGAGCTAGTTCGAGTACTGCATAAACACTATATTGTATGGACTTTTCTGGTTCAGAGGAATATATGATGCTCATTATAACAGGTTCCAGAGAGGCGTGTATCCACCGGAAGACTTTACAGCGTACGCCAAAGTAAATGGCATTTTGCAGAGAACGTACGCTTACAAGCATTAGAGTCAAGAAATATGGATTGAACATGCTCGGTGGGTAGCCATTGAGGCTCAATGGTACCAGAGCTGACCATGTGTCGTAGTCTCGCAAGATGACCAAGTCAAGGCATACATCAAGAAGATCATGTCACAGCTGAACAAGTGGATGTCAAGATCAAAGATATCAAAGCTTGTGATTGTCATTACCAGCAAAGAGACTGGGGAGCCCGTCGAACGATGGCAATTCGATGTCAGTCTTGTCCATTGCTCGTTCGACCATGACTGATTGTTCACAGGTCCAAATATTCGGCAAGGACTCGAAGAGCAAAAAGGCTTCTGGTCCCTCGGGCGACGAGAACAAAGCTGAGGCGTAAGTTGCACAGAGTTTGTCCTGCAGGAATCTTGTTGACTTTGAGACAGAGCATCAGAAGCACCGACAGAAAAAGCAGATCCAGAAATCCAGGCCGAGATTCAATCAGTCTTTCGACAGATTACAGCTTCGGTCACGTTCCTACCCATGTTGGACGGCAACTGCACCTTCAACGTTTTGGTGTATGCAGACGCGGACTCTGATGTTCCCCTAGAGTGGGGTGACAGTGATGCAAAAGAAATCCAGAACGGTGAAAAGGTACAGCTCCGAAGCTTCTCGACCAACAATCACCGGGTGGATACCTTGGTCAGCTACAGGTATTTGAGTAGCAATCACGGACTTGATGGCGACATGACTGAATTTGACAGATTGGGCGAATGAGCGAGTCAAGCTTCGTTGTGCGACAACAGCACTGCATACATAGCAGAGACATGGCTGCAGTGATCGAGTGCACGTCTGTGTGTACTGTAAAGACACCAGGGCTGAGACTGGACCTATCCAAATGATATCAACGGAAGGGCCGACAAGCAGTGATACCCAACAGATCAGGAATGGCGTCAGAAGGGAGTCAGGAGAATATCAGTCAAGGAGAAAGAGCGCCACAATCATGAGACATCGACCACGTTGATCACCGAAAAGGGAACATGCAGACATGCACGCTTTGTGGCTGATTCATTGTCAAGGTTGCAAGCTGGCATCGATAGGGGTGCGACTACAGGAAGAAGTTCATGCAGCAATATCAAACAAATCGATAGCTTGAATTCTGCCGGCATCTAGTGGTGCAAGTGCTGCTGTAGCTGCAGCCCAAAGCCAGAAGAGCCTCTTCGAATCGGGCGCCAGCAGGAATCCTGGGAATCTTGGGACGGCAAACGAGCCGCAGCCGAGTCGACAAACTCTCACACACGCCAGCACCACCTCGCGCATCATCATTTCCGTTGGCAGAATAATAGGTTTGGTGTCAAGCTCCTTGATCAAGCACGAGCTGACATGGAAGCCCCGTCGCGGTGGAGCTGGAACCGTTGTAGCCAAGGCTCGTTGCATGCAGGACACAGGGACTGACTTCAATGCCAGCCACCGGAGAAGACACCGGGGGCGATGGGATACGGACGTGTCATTGCTGTGCATGGGACACGAGGCCAGAATGTGCTGGCCAAGCACATTTTGGTACTTTGTGTAACATGTTCGCAGGTGACACGAGATAAACCTAGGGCCGGCAATAATTCTACCACATGGAGGATCGAGATATGAAGCCGTGCGAGCCGCGGGGCTTCAATACGACCATGGTTTGGATAGTCGTTTGGTAGTTCACCCAATCCCTTCTCAACGCTGGCCGTCATCCCGTGCAAGCCCACCCCTTGGTTGCGTTCAGGTCCAGGATCCTCCCAACGCACCTCTACGGGCGCGTCAGTCCCACTCCTGCACGTTTCATGCACGTCTATCTGAAGCCAAACCGGAAAGCGAAAAGCGTGGCTGCAGTCGGATGCACTCGCCTGCACTTGACAGGGCGCCACTTACACTTTGACACTTGAGCAAAAAGCCAATCCCGAAGAGCCGCGACCGGAATAGGCAAGCGCGGAGAACGACAAGCCGTGTTTTGTACCTTTTGGAAAGACGCTATCGATCAAGTTCATCTCGCAGATGTGGTCGAAAAATTAATTGCCCGACGTGGTGGTTGTCTACTATCTTGCTCGAGCGTGGGACTGCGAGGTGGTGGTGGTGGCTGCTCAAACGGTATTCTTGTCTCCTATACCGAGACACGACCGACGCGCTGAACTGGTCTTCCTCACCCGTTGGCAAGCGAGGCGAATGCACGAGCAGTACGGTCGTTCTTGCAGGTCGGGCAGGACCGAGGTCAGCCGCATACTGTTGTTCGTAGCATCCTCTATCTCAACCTTTCCCGAGTGTCCGGTACTAGACTAGCAGGAGTGACAATCTTGCTCTCGACTAGTACGCTAGCGTTTGAGAGGACATGGTCTATCACTGACACCAGATACCATGCTGATGATCAAGCTTTCCCAATCATTCCCGTAGACCTTTGCATAGCATGAGCAGTGACCACGGGGTGAATGCTCAAGCTTTGGACCCACGTGGTCAGTCATGGTGCCATTCCGCAACGACGGGACATACGAGAAGCTGTACCATCAGGTTGGCCAAAGCAAGCGAGAACGGAAGCAGGAGACGACAATCTTCTCCCTCATGGCGTCGTCAATGCTCGGGAATAGGAGACGGTGAACCTGTTCGGCGGTCAAGAATAGTCAGCCACGAGCAGATCAGTCTATAGTCCAAAAAGGTGAAGCTGAAGAACGCGTCGCGTTGTGCCTGTCCATTATTCATCCCGCGTGTCGTCAATTGATGCATTCGATTTCAGCCGACGGATGTTGTCGAAACCTCTGCCCGCACTGGTGATCGGGCAGGCGGTCGACCTGTCAGCCTGTCACTGAAAAATCATGGCAACGGTCTTTCCTGCAGGTCCCGTCCATCAAATCAGCACCGACCGAGACAACAGACGGGCGAAGAAGCGTTGAGCCGGGCTACAGTCCAGCTTGCCTTGGAAAACCTGACCCAGCGCAGCGCATCATCCCGCGGCTATTGTCTTCCTGGACCTTTTGATTTCTCTCTTGCAGCTATCTCATGCAGCTACTCCTGCTAGCGCCACCTCTCATCTCGAATCCGGTCGAGCAGGGATCACGCATTCGGGCAATAGGGTATCTTTCCTTGGACCGTTTTTGGAACACGCAAATCGCTCGCTGCGATCCAGCCGGTATGCTTGAACTGACACTCGCTCGACCGTGGCGCTCGCTGTCGTTTTTGGGGGGCCAGTCGAGAAAAACGGGCGGGATCTAGCTCACACAATTCCACTCGATAGACTGGTGTGTCTGTCCCATATAGACGGCGGCCGTTGCGTCTTGTCACGGTCAAGTTTTACACTCTCTATTCATTTCTGATCACTTTCCACTCGCTCTCACCTGTCTGTCTCTGTTCAGATACCTTTTGCAGACAAGGTCAAGAGGTCACAGTCCTCGATCCTTTCGTTATATCATAACAGCATTTGTTGGACAAAGACTGTCACCGAGCATAATTTACCCAGTATATCGATCAATTCCGTCCAGACCAGACCGCCAACGGTTCTGTTACCCACCACGACAGCGGGCTGCCAGAGGGCCGGCAACTCGATTTCAAGTCCTATACCTCTGCCCTCTCCAGAAACTCTGTCAAGCTCGACAATCACATCGCCATGAGTTTCATCAAGAACTACTTTGCTCCGGCAGAGAGCAAGAAGATTGTCCAGGACCGCAGATCGAGATTCATTCCTGCTGGAGACATACCGCCTATCCCCTCGACACCACCTTCAGACAGCGAGAATGAGAAGCAGCTCGATTCACCTCAGACCAGAGTACCTTCCGGCTTTAATACGCCTGGAGGTCCTTCGCCATGGGCTTCAAGACCGGCTTCCATGTACCCGGCTGGTGATTTCCGCAACAACGACAAGGATGAGTTGAGGGATATCAAGTGCGATGTCATGGTCAATTGGCTGTATCAGCAGCAGATGGAGATGTTGTGGACTGCTGGTGCGGCCGACGAGGGTGTGGTTCTCAAGAAGACGAGAGGCATGTACACTTGTTGTCCGGCAGATATCATGGAAGAGCCTTTTGGGTTCTTCAAGGCCATTGAGATGCTCAACGTCAGGGTGAGTAGAGTCATGATTTCTTGACTGATAGCTGCTAACAAAGCTCCCAGTCCGCCATGACTGTCAACACCCGTGTCATTAAGCTCTTCCTCCACAACAACGACAAGCCGTTCGTCCCGCTCAAAGGTGGTCTCCGCCTTCAAGTTCTTCCAGACATGACCTACCTCCCCAGATGTCAAAAGCATCAGTTCGCCGCTTTCATCGCCGACAGAGGTATCCTGGTAGTCTGGGACGATGAGCCTCGCCACTTGCTCAACCGCGCCGAGAACATCGAGAAGGCTCTCATGGAGATGATCTGGGGTGAGGGTGGTGAGTCTGACGACGACGACGAGAAGGGAGCTGGTGTCGATGTCGAAGAGGTCGACAGCGATGACGGTGATGGAGTTGAGCGTGCTGATCCTCGCCGCCCCCGCCGTCCCGTACTCATTATGCCTTTCATGACCGCCTGCACTCTTTGTCTCACCGTCACTGCTATCGGAGCTGGTTACCGCAACGTCGCTCTCGAAATCGCCGTCGACGGCAACTATCTCCGCCTGCTCTTCCTGCTCGTCATTCCCGCCCAGGTCTGGCTCGGTCTCTTCTTCTTCCAGGCTCTTGTCGGTAACATTGCACAACTCATCGGTCCCATCTCGCAAATGAACGCCAATACAAGGTACTACTCTGGTATTGCGCCCAAGCGACTCACTCACGACTACGGTGATCTCCCTCACGTCACGATTCAAATGCCCGTCTACAAGGAAGGTCTTACTGCTGTCATTGAGCCCACGATTCACTCCATCAAGGCTGCCATCTCTACCTACGAAATGCAGGGTGGTTCCGCCAACATTTTCATCAACGACGATGGTATGCAGCTGATCACCGAGGAAGAAGCCCGCGCCCGCCAGGATTTCTACGACGAGCACAACATCGGATGGGTCGCTCGTCCAGGTCACGATCCTCAAGGTAAGAAGGGTGAGCCGTTCGTCCGTGCCGGAAAGTTCAAGAAGGCTTCCAACATGAACTACGCCATGTGGGTGTCTACCCGTATCGAGGACAAGCTTGTCCAGCTCAACCGCCACCAGAACTGGACCCAAGAAGATGAAGCCGAATCCTACAAGAATGCTCTCATGGAATGTGTCGAGGAAGATCAAGGCCGCACCTGGGCAGATGGCAACATCCGTATGGGCGACTACATCCTCATTATCGACTCGGACACCCGTGTGCCCACCGACTGTCTCCTCGACGCTGTCTCCGAAATGGAAACCTCTCCCGAGGTCGCCATCCTCCAATACGCCTCCGGTGTTATGAACGTCACAGAATCCTTCTTCGAACGCGGCATCACCTTCTTCACCAACCTCGTCTACACCCAGATCAAATTCGCCGTCGCATCCGGTGACGTTGCCCCCTTCGTCGGCCACAACGCCGTCCTCCGTTGGCAAGCCGTTCAATCCATCGCCTACAATAGCAAAGAGGACGGCCGCGAGATGTGGTGGTCCGAAGCCACCGTCTCCGAAGACTTCGACATGGCCCTCCGTCTCCAATCCGCCGGCTACCTCGTGCGTCTCGGCGGCTACACCGGCGGCGGCTTCCAAGAAGGTGTATCCCTTACTGTCTACGACGAACTCGCGCGTTGGGAGAAGTACGCTTTCGGGTGCAACGAACTCATCTTCTTCCCCATCGGACAGTGGTTCAAACACGGCGTCTTCACCCAGCTCTTCATCGACTTTCTTAAATCCGGCATGCCCTTTCCCAGTAAATGCACCATCATGGCATACATCGGGACGTACTACGCCTTGGGCTCCGCCTGGCTGCTCACTTTCCTCAACTACTTCGTCACCGGCCTCCTCAACGGGTATCTGGACAAATACTACCTCGACTCGTTCAAGGTCTACTTCGCCATCATCATCGTCTTCACCGCGCTGGGCAACGTAGCCCTCGGCATCCTCCGCTACCGCATCGAGGAAATGTCCCTGCTCGAGTCCCTCTGGACAAACTTCAAATGGATCCCCCTCCTCACCGTCTTCCTGGGCGGTATCTCGCTGCACGTCTCCCAGGCTTTGTTGTCGCACATGTTCGGCATCGACATGAACTGGGGCGCGACGGCCAAGGAGGTGGTGAACACGACGTTCTTCGAGGAGGTGCCCAAGATTATGAGCAAGTTCAAGGGTACGTTCATCTTCTGCGTCGTGGCGAGCGCGGTGATGATCTGTGGACGGTTCGCGGTGCCGGACTTGTGGAAGATTGATCTGTTCATCGCGATTTACCCGTTGGTGACGATCGTGCTGGGCCATTTCCTGTTGCCGATTGTGTTGAATCCGAACTTGATGTTGTTTACTTTCTAAGGAGAGGAAGCAACATCGAATGGTGGTTGGGCAGTGGGTTGGCACGGGGAGAGGGGAGTTGGGAGGTAATGACTTTACGAAGGAGGGATGGTATGGACACGGGATATGGATGGAGATTCACGCTCTCTTTGGCAGCATTTACTTTCCTTGGGTTTTAACTCTCTTGTCTGTCCGATACCTTGAAGGGTTTTAGCGGCATATACCATTTGGGCAATGGAATAGACCTGTCTTCGTCCATCTCTTCCCTCTCAACTCGTACTCGCCCTCCATCTCCTCCCCATCTCCGCATCCTGCCTATCCTCCCAACCACACTCTCCAGTACCAGGCCTTGACCCTGCCCCCTCAATCCCCTGTGCCGACCCACTCGCCACTCCCACCCGGACCCCCCTCAATCTCCCCCCACCACACCCCTCCACACCCCTCCACCCCTCACCTCCCCGATCCATCAACCACCACCCCTCCCACCCATCTCCCTCCGTGGCAAAACCCCACCGGTCTAGACATCCGCTCACCACCCTGATCTCCATCGAGACGTGGTCGACCGTTACGGCCCTGCAAAGGCCGTTGGTGTCTGCGTGGGACACCGGTTGTGGACGCTCCAACGGTGTCAATAGAGTTGCGACAGGCTCCCGATTGGGAGGTCGCTGCGAGGTCTGGAGCTGGGTCCGCGGAGATTGGGTCTGCTTTGGGTCGGGGGGTGTGGGTGGTGTTTGGTTCGGTCGGATTGGAGGAGGGTGGATGGGTTGGTGGTTCACTTTGTGCTGAGAAGGGGGTGTTGTGCAGGGGTGGTGGACTGGAGGGTGTATGCAGATTGACGACTGGTAGAGATAATCGTCTGCAACCTGCCAGTGACGAAGGGAGAGCACAGTCAGATCGCGGGCTGGTGAGCTGAGCCTGGAGGTACATGCCAGGAAAGATATATATACAATGTGCTGTGCCTTTGCAGGCGGTGTATGCTAGTACGATAGTTGACCGGAACTCCTGACGATGCATTCCTTGAAATGCTGGTATGTCCGCGGCATCTATAAACCCACCAAAGCGCTTGTCAAGCAGAGCAATGCAAGACTCCACGAGATCACAATCTCTCCTCCTCTTCCCTCTTGTGCCCCCGCTTGACTCTCCCCTTGTCCCTCACCAGCAGGACCCGCCATCTCCCTCCCCTCTCCCCCGGGCGTGGCCTGCGCCTCCTTCTCCCTCTCCCTCTCCCTCTCCACCTCCTCCCACGCCCTCGCAGTCGCGGGAAACAGCGCCTCCGTCCTCCTCTCCCCCTTCTCTTCTACGGTCAAGGCGGAAAGATTCCTCGCCATTGCCACCGTCAGCACCGTAACACTCACCTCCGCCAGCTCTCCATCGACGATCTTACTCGGTGACAAGGAGGAGAATGTCGCTGTCGCGTTGAGACCTGCTGTGAGAGTGATGTTGGCGCCGAGGACGTAGCGGGGGATGTCGCCTGGTAGAGGCGTGAAGGTCTGACTCGCGAGAGTGAGGAGAGGAGGGAGGGGGGAGGCGGGGTGGATGCCTTGGTGGAGGGGCAGGGCAGAGGTGTAGGTCTGTCTTTGGTGGGTGAGGAGGAGGGTGTGATCCGGGAGGAGGGCGATGATTGATGGGCCGTGTGGTCCGGTGACGGTGACGGGAGATTTGGGAGCGAGATGTGTGGAGGAGATGTTGTATCCTCCTCCTATGCTGGGAGGAAGCGGAGTGTAAAAAGTGTTGTCAAGAGTGAGGTGGGGTGGCGCGAAGATGGATGTGCCAGGGAGGTAAGGGTAGGCCATCGAAGGGCGGGTAAGGGGGACGGAGACGTTATTGATGATAACACTAATGCAGTCGGGTTGAAGGGAGAGGTTGTAGGATGGTATTGAGGCTTTTCCACCTGGCGTAAGGAAATTGGTTCCTATCAAGTAGGAAGAGCCTGCGTTTGGAATATATACGGTACCGGCGAGAGAGATTTGAGGTGCGGGCGTGATGAACGAGGAAAGACTGAGTTGCACGCCATTGATCATTGCTGCAGTAGCCTTTGTAGCAAGACCCATCCTCGTCTTGCTTGCCAGGGTCCAAGTACCCGGAGTGAGCGTGATATCGTCCTGGATACGAATCCGGTATGCAGCATTGGCTGTATACACATCGGAGCCGAGAGGAAGTAGCATCGGTCCCGAAGACATGTGCTGGCCGGCGATCATCGTCGTCTTGTTGTTGCTAATCATGGCCATCCCTGAAGCACCGAGCGAGACGGTAGTTCCTTGTCCAACGTCTAATGGCCCAGCACCAGCTTGGAGCATGCTACCATTGACCGTGTACGCCGACGAAGGCTCAATCATGACCTCCAGACCTTCAATGGTGAGTCTTTCTGATAGCTTAGGTGTAGGCACTTCTACAAATCGACCGTCGATAAGAAGACCGCCACCTGAAGGGGATGCGCTGATAGTCCTGCCATGCGAAGTGATTGAAGGACCGCCAGAGACCAGTCTTTGACCTTCCACATAGTATATGGCGTCTCGTGTAGGTAGTAGTAGCGACTCGCCAAGAACCAGTGGCATGGAGCCCAGCATACCCACGCTGGTTTCGAATGAAATTGGTTCCAGCCCAGCTGATGGTGGTTCACCAACAGCGTCAGAAGACGATGGCGGGCCGGACTTATCTTGCGATCCTGGTATCACTGACGCCGGTATGGCTACCCAGGTGCCACCGATAGGGTCGAAGGCCTGGGCCAAAGCTGGTACTTGCGCAGAGTCTGACTGTACACCCGGAACTGCAGTCTGAGTAAGCCTGGGTGGATTCGGTCTATCGTTGCTTGGGTTGTTGGAGCCTGGAGTACCAGAATGTTCTTGGGGCAGAAAATCGGGTGCATCATCTCCTGGTTGACCAGACCCTTGATTTGACTGCCATGAACCACTTCCAATACCTGCGGCGATGAGGCCTCCTACGCCTACGTCGTTTGCATCGTCCGAGGGCCCCACTTCAGACATGTTTGGGTCTACTGGACCTGTGTCGGCCAGACTGGAGAAGACTGGTACGGCGAACGAAGAAGCTGTCACACCTTTCATCACTGCTGTGGCTGGCGGAGGCGGCCTGCGCGGCTGAGATGAAATCGGTCTGGGAACGAATACCTGGCCATCAATAACATTGACAAATGGTGGTGGGGTCATGACAGCGACAGGCTTGCTGAATGTGGTAGAAGATCCACCAATGACTGCCGTCATTTGAGGTCCTCCGTTGCCTGCATCTTCCGTTGGCATAGCGGGAACGTCGACTGGTAGGCGGGGGTTCTTGTCCGGTTCCCATGGTAGTTCAATCTCTTCCGAGCCCACTTCAATCCAAGGAGACGACTCATTGAACGCGACCAGAAGCTCATTGTATTTGGGCACAACGAGAGTCGGAACAGCCGTGAAGACAAATTGCTCAGCGTTCACGTATCGCAGACTTGTCACGATTGATAGTGGTAGCTCACTGACGACTTCACTGATGCTGTCAAGTTGCCCATGGTTCTCCCAGAGGAAAGTTGCTGGTGTCGCCAAGCTTATAGCTTCTGTGGTAGTGGTACACGTAGGCCGAGCATCTCTGTCCGTCGTGGTCGAGGCTCGAACGATTTCGTAATGTGTAAACCAAACTACATGAGAGCCTGTATAAATGAATCCCAAGCCGTCGAAGGGATCATCAAGGTATGGAGTCACTTCCGGTTGCTCCAGTAGAGGTGGGAATCCCGTGCCATGTTTGTCAGAAAATGGCTCTGCATCACGATATACTTTGGGGTTGAATTCGAGCATCGTAGTCAGTGGGAGGACGGGTACATTCGTTTTGGGTCGTCGGTATACCTCGGTTACCTGGCCGTTTTCGTCCAGCTCGGTGAGTGCACGATAATATGACATCTCCGTCTGCAGATTGAAAGACTCTGTATTTGGTATGACAGTCCATGTGCTGGCTTGCGAGTCGACTTGTACCATTGACGTTATCCATGGGAGGATTGTACTGTACCAAGTGACCAGGGTGGCATTTGGAACTTGGAGAGTGGCGCCTTTGCATTTTTCCGAGTAGCTTCCAGTGTCGTTTGGGTGAACTGTAGGTAGAGGGGAAAAGACGGTGACTGTGGTGATCTCACAGTACGAGTGGTTCTGTGGGAGCGTGGACATGGAGAGGTTGGCCACACCATGTTGATCTGCTGTACTGCTTGAGCTCGGATCATATGAGAATGCAGGTACATCTGCGGAAGCTGAAGTCGAGACCACTGGAGCTTCTGGTGTGAATGATACTGTATTAAAGGTAGAGTCTACCTCGGTTAGTTTCATGTTGAGGTCGTGACATTCTTGCTCACTAGAAGTGTAAGAAACACGGCGTTCCACGGCACGAACAAGGCTGGCGAGGCCAAGTCCGATCAATGCTTTTTTCAAGCCCATTTGGCAAAGGCTGTATCTCACCGGCGTGTGAGACTGTGTTGTCAAATGGTAGCGGAAAGCGACAAAGCGCTGGCCATTGACATGAAAGAAGGCGACAAGGAGACAAAAGAGCAGACCTACATACCAGCCTGGCAGCTTATAGCCTCGACCGAACATTCTCAGACATCATGGGACCAACATTATTCGAGTGGTGACGGGCAGTCCATATTGCGGCACAGTTCGAAGTGGATCTTGCTCAGCCGCAGAATTTTGCAACGGGGTATGGTCCGGTGTACAACAGATGTCTGCCAAGGACGAGCTGAGTGGTAGTCGGCCAATGGCATTAAATGGATAGACGCTGGCGCAGGGATGAATGGTCGATGCGAGATGAAGAAAGGCGCACGTGAGTCGAGGGCGATGCTCTATTTTGTGGTTGACCAAGGCGGACCGGGGAATGAACACCTGCTTGATATGGTTTGGGCAGACCAGCCACATGTCTGCATCCGCATCTTTACGGTGTCTGGGCATGTAGTCCAGATGGTAATCTACATGTTATTGATGCCGAAGGTTTGTACGAGGGGCATTTGCCTTTTTCCTGGTAGAGGTGACACGGAGAGAAAGTGTATCGTGGAAGAGGGATGATCTCATAGCTTCCTTCCCATCGCATGTCCGGATAGATACCAGGCATGAGTGAGGACGGGGGTTGATCGAGATTTGGTCTTTGGTATCGCGTGGACTATCAAATCGTACCTTGCAGATGATGTGCAAACTACTGAACATGGGACAGGGATTTTTTTAATTTTTAGAAGAGCGAGATGCGGACGGTGGGACCGTTTCGAGGCTAACGGCGATCCCCTAACTGTTCTAGAACTAGTGCCCTGTTGGGGGCGCCCTGTCAAATGCGAACGCCTTGTCTTTCCTCCTCTTCCCGTATCCATCTATCTTCAGCTGAACAAATCGAGGCCGCTGTCTGACACCCATACCAGGCTTCCTTGTCGACAAATGTCTGTCTCTTCTGGTTGTCTCTCGACGCGGTAGCAGTGGTACTCCTGAGCAAACAACCACTGCATGAGGTTGTCTCAACATGTCCGCGTCTCTCAGGACGATTCTGTTGATCTTCTGCCTCGGGCTGTATACGACCGCTCATAGCCTGAGTGCTCGTGCGACCGAGAACAAGACCATCTCACCGGTCACAGTCACTCCATCAGATGACTGGTAAGCATGTACAAGCAGCCGATCACAATCTCAATCACTCACATCTTTCAAGGGACGGTGTAGACGGCTCTTGGTCTTCTTTTAACATTCACGTCGGCACACCTCCACAATACTTTCGCGTCTTTGCGTCATGGCAGGGATATCAGACATGGGTCATCCATCCCGAAGGATGCGCGCCCAATGATGAGACCTGTATTGACAGGCGGGGAGGAGTCTTCAACATGAACAATAGCAAAACATGGGATGAAGTTGGTCTCTATTCTTTGGCAATGCAGCAGAATCTTGGTCTCGGAGGCAACGCTTACTTTGGATATGATGTCGTTGGACTTGGAGGTGCAGGGGAAGAAGGACCTCAATTGGAGAACTCTACGGTCGGGGACCTGGCCGTCTACGACTTTTACATGGGCATCCTTGGACTCAACCCAAAGCCAACGAACTGGACCAGCTTTTCGAATGGTGCGCCGTCCATGATGACTCAATTCAAGCAAAAGGGTATCATTCCAAGCGTGTCTTTTGGGTACACAGCTGGAGCGCCATACCGCTTCACCAGAGTACCCGCTTCCCTGACACTTGGTGGATATGACACTTCGCGATTCGAGCCAAATGATATTGAATTCACTCTCGGCACGGACAACTCGCGAGACACTCTTGTCGGAGTGCAAGCCATCACGACAACACAACAAGGAGGATCCAATACCGTACAACTCCTCCCCGATCCCATCTATGCACAGATTGATGCTACCGTCGCCGAACTATACCTTCCTATCGCTGCGTGTCGCGCATTTGAGGAAGAATTCGGGCTGGTCTACAATAATGACACTGAGCTATACTTGGTTAACTCGACTCTGCATCGCGATCTTATGGCAAGGAACCCTACTGTGAGCATCACGATAGGCGAAGGTACGAGTGGGAACCCATCTACCACCATTGACTTTCCCTACGCCGCTTTCGATCTCACAGCACGAGCACCATATTCGAATCTCAGCACGCAGAGTAATTATTTCCCTTTACGCCGTGCCGCAAACGATACGCAGTACACCTTAGGACGTACCTTCATGCAAGAGGCATACATTTCTGTTGACTACGAACGAGCAAAGTTCAACGTCTCCAAGGTTGTCTGGGAGCAGGACGCATCGGTCAATCTTGTCACCATTCCTCCAACATCAACAACAGGGTCACGATCTACCTCGAGTGGCACTAGCTCTGAAACGACCAAGAAGTCTGGAATCGGAACGGGAGTCATCATTGGTATTGTCGTTGCCGCTGTTGCACTTGTTCTGGCTGGTGTGGCCTTCTTCTTCTGGCGAAGACGTAAGCAACAAAAGGCAGCAGCGACACTCAAGCGCCATGATAGCTCCAAGTCTGAAGGGCTCTCATCTTCTGGAGAGACAGTCGTCACCGACGCTCGACCATACTTTGAGAAAGCAGAGCTGGAAGGCAACGACCCAAGCTTTGCGAAGCTCAAGCACAAGACGTCAACGATAGGCGGATCTACCATGTATAGTCCGAACAGTCCAACGTCAGCGAATAGCACTCTCATCAGTCCGATGACACCAGGTCACCATATTGGCACTTTTGCTGGAGAAAAGGACGGTGATGCCATATACGAAATGCCTGGTTGTATGCCCGACACCAATCTGGCAGACAGCAAGCAGATCACAGAGAAGGATATGATGCGGCATCGGGAGAAACAGTACAACGGGTACGACCCGGTGGAAGAACAGAAGCGAAAAGAGGAAGAAGCGGCCAAGGACGCCGAACGACAACGAAAGGCCAAAGTCGACGCCACTCAAATCAGACAAGCTACTGAAGAAGAAGGCGGGAACAGACGGTTTAGTTTCATAGAGGGACAGGACAGCCTGTCGCCTCTTACGCCAAAGTCGCCAAAGCCGTTTTGAGGAGACATGTTGTACTAATGATTTTGTGATACCAGGCTCAACGCCACCATATTGTACAGAATTATGAATGAATATCAATGCCACTACCGTAAAGATATCAGTCTGAAACAGGTTGGTGCTGTGAATAACTTACTTTACCTAGTCAGATGATCTATCTTTTTGGTGGAGTCTAAATATAGCACATTCATGACAGAGCCCAGGCGGATCAAGCCCGATCTCTTCCCAAGCAGGGAGCAGCCTTTTCCTGTTCCTGTCAGAATCCACAGGGTAGTTTCCACATGTTCGCATCGAGGATTCGAGGGACAGGACCCGGCCTTGAGTCCGGCCCAAGGTAGATCTATTTGAGGGGCCTTGCAGAGGCTGTTGTCTGTCAAGGTCGGACATGGTAGAGCTCTGGACGAGAAGCAGCGCTCCCTAGGCCACTGACGATAGTACAGCAGTCGCGTCTGACTGACCACTGCACTATGAACTAATTGTAGACACAAAGCGTCATTCACCATTCACCATTCACTAATGGTCAAGCCATTTCCTTGCAATTCCTCAAGCGCTGCACAGCCCTGTTGTACCCAAAACACGGACTGCGGAGAAACAGCTCAAGCTCAAGGGACACGATTCGGGCGGCTCTGTGGCTCTTTTTGTGGTGCCTGTCCATGTCCATGCACATGTTGTAAGGCTGGTGCACATACAGTACAGAACAGACTCTGGCGCTAAAGAACCTCGTCACTCTGCCGCAATTGTTCTCTGACCAGCTGCGGAAACCATATTATACTCGACCTCTGCCTTTTCATTCAGCTCATCTTGTCTCCTTGCTCTCATTCCCCACCAAGAAGAAATTGCTTGGATAATATAGCTTCGTACCTTTTACAAGCCGGCCACAATTCCGGCCGCTTCTGCTCTGCTCTGCCCCACCATTTCCTTGCTTGCTGCTGCTAAGCGACGGCCTTGTTCTCTCAGCTCGACTAAGAATCTGACACCTCGAGGCACACATCTGGACTCACCCAGTTGACAATCTCTCACTCGCTTACTCGACTAGTCATCCTTCACCCTCGTGGCCCAAAACTTGACCTCTTTCGAATCTGATACCCCACCACCACAATGACCGACATTCCAGGCCGCAAGACGTTCAAGGTGTTCGGACAAGAGTTTATCGTGGACGAGCGGTACACGGTGACAAAAGAGCTTGGGCAAGGTGCATACGGTATCGTCTGGTACGTTGGAAATATCCAGCAGAAGTAACGCTGCGGCGTGGTTGTATCATCCAGCTAATCGCCGAGCAGCGCTGCACAAAACAACCAGACCAAGGAAGGGGTTGCGATCAAGAAGGTCACAAATGTCTTTAGCAAGAAGATTCTGGCCAAGAGGGCCCTCAGAGAGATCAAGCTGCTGCAACACTTCAGAGGTGAGAATGCCCTTTGTAACAATCGGACGAGCTGAGCTGAGCTGACATGCAAACAGGACACAGAAACGTAGGATGCATGATTGCCTGTCTCTCCATGCCTCGCTGACATTCTACCAGATCACATGTCTCTATGACATGGATGTCCCCAGACCAGACAATTTCAACGAGACCTACCTCTACGAAGGCGAGTCCAGCTCACAGAGTAGGCCAAACAATTTGCTGACTTCTCACAGAACTCATGGAGTGTGACTTGGCTGCCATTATAAGATCTGGTCAGCCTCTCACAGATGCTCACTTCCAGTCCTTTATATACCAAATCCTCTGCGGTCTCAAGTACATCCACTCTGCAAACGTCCTCCACCGAGACTTGAAGCCAGGCAACTTGCTGGTCAATGCCGACTGCGAGCTCAAGATTTGCGATTTCGGCCTTGCACGAGGTTTCAGTCTTGATCCCGAGGAAAATGCCGGGTATATGACAGAGTATGTCGCTACCCGATGGTACAGAGCTCCCGAGATTATGCTTTCGTTCCAATCATACACAAAAGCTAGTAAGTTTATATTTGCTGTATATCACGTTTCTTCTCTAACACCATCAAAGTCGACGTCTGGTCAGTAGGCTGCATCCTCGCCGAACTCCTCGGTGGGAAACCATTCTTCAAGGGTCGTGACTACGTCGACCAGCTCAACCAGATTCTTCACTACCTAGGCACACCAAACGAGACCACCTTGTCCCGGATAGGCTCTCCTCGTGCCCAAGAATATGTCCGCAACCTCCCTTACATGTCCAAGATTCCATTCCAACAGCTCTTCCCCCGCGCAAACCCGGACGCTCTCGACCTCCTCGACAAGATGCTAGCTTTCGACCCCTCCCAGCGCATTTCAGTCGAAGAAGCCCTCGAACACCGCTACCTCTCCATCTGGCACGACGCCACGGACGAACCGGTATGCCCGACCAAGTTCGACTTCTCCTTCGAAGTCGTCGATGACGTGGGTGAGATGCGACACATGATCCTCAACGAAGTACGTCAGTTCAGAGGTCTGGTCCGGGCACCGCTGCAGGCTCAACACCGCCAGTACGCCGAGAGCCAGGGCTACCCTCAGCCGCAGAGCAGCCAGGTGCCCATCCCTGACCACTGGGACCCAAGGCAGAAGGAGGATCCAAGACCGGAGGAGATGAATGGTGTTCAGTCGGGGACGTTGGAGCAGGAGTTGGGCTACGGTCTTGATGGTGGGATGAGGGGTTGAGCAACAGTCAAAGGCTTGGACAATCATAAAGATCCGAGCTGGCGGAGTGACTGTGAAAATGAGCATTGCGTCGAGGCATGTGTGTCAGAGGGAGCGGAGGAGCATCTGGTGTCACAGAACGACTTTTCATGAGACTGAGGGTGATGCAGCTGGTAATGTCATGCTTGATAGATGGAGCTGGAGCTCCGATATGATATCTTATCTTTCCTCTACACTTTCTCGTGACACTTTGTTGGTGTCGTGTCTTGCGTGTACTGTTGCTGACGATCTGCCAACGTTGGGGCGCTGGTCATGCGTGCACTATAGCCTGTGTATCCAGCCGCAGTGGCAAACTTGGCTCTTCCCCGGTCGAACATAGCATGGTAGTCGACACGCCATTATACCTGAAAGCTTTCAGGCTTCGTCGGATGGATCATAACTCATGATCACCATGTCTCCCCTTTCAACCCGCCCCAGCAACAGCCATCTCCACCACCACCTTTCCCCTCTCACCTCCCAACCACCCACCCTCCCCTTCCTGCATCTCCACCTCCACAGAAGCCTCATACCCCCTCCTAATCACCTCCTCCTCAACCCTCACATCCCCCTCGACCAACGCCCTCACCACCCCCACGACCCTCGCAATCTCCCTCCTCAGTCCCGCAGAAATCTCATCATTCTGACAACTATACATGCCCCTCGCCGCCCCTCCCTCACCAATTTCCCCTCTATCCCCTACACCCCCGGTCCCGTCCCTCCCCTCCCGGCCCCCTCCCTTAACCCCCACATGCACAACCCCATTCACCCCGACCACAACCTGCACCTCGCCCTGCCCGGTCTGCAGATCAAAAACCTGCCTCCTCCCCCTCTTCACCCCCGTGCCCCTCGCCCCTCCCACCTCGACCACCACCCCATTGCGCAACTTCCCGTACCTCAGACTCCGCGTGTGCAACCCCGCCGACCCATCGCCGAACAAAGTCTGGACTTCAGCGACAAGGACGTCGCCTTCCTCGAAGAAATTGCGCATGTTGAGCTCGTCGACGGCGGTGCGTTTGCGGAGGATCCCGCCCGGCAGGTTGATGCTGGAGAGGGGAAGGTTGCCGAGCAGGGGCCCGCGGATGTCGACTTTGAAACGCCGGGATTGGACCTCGACGATGCGGCCGATGATCAGGTCGCCGATTTCGGGGACGTAGGGGGAGTGGAGGGGGAGGATGGAGAGGAGGCGGTTGGTGCGCAGCGGGGTGCCGAGGAGGGTGGAGAGGATGGAGAAGTCGGCTGTGGAATGGGGCTGGGCTTCGGTGGTGGTGGTGGTGGTGGTGGGGAGGTAGGTCCCGTGGCCGCGCATGAAGGTCGGGGAGGTGGTGAGGGTTTGGCCTGGGGTGAGGAGGGTGGTGGGGAGGGGGAGGTCGGTGTCGAGGTCCATTTCTGAGGTGGGGGAGGAGGGGCGGGCGGGGAGAGAGGAGGGAGCGGTGGGTGGGAGGATGGAGATTGGCATGATGTCGAGAGAGGAGTGCGCTTGGGGAGAGGGAGGGTTGGTGCGTGTAGATGGAGAGCAGAGTGTGGTATAAGGTAATGATGAGCTTGAGGAAGTTGTGGGCAGAATTTCGACAGAGTTCACCGCCTTGATCGCCTGCATGCAGACGTTGAAACCTGGTTGCTTGTCACAATAACAGTACAGCAATGGCTATTGAGATATGATGTACACTCAATGTACAGATGAGCTGCTTAACGTACGCCATGTAGCTTTATGCATCCCCTCCCCTTTGTGCAACACGTGACTTCCACAACTTCCGGTAAATTTTCGGTGTCGATCGCGAAAATATGATCGGTGAGGGACCCTGAAATGCACAAAGGGGGGGATGCACAAAGCCCCGTTAGGTTTGTGTGCCTTCAAGTCACTATCATCACAAAATTTGCCCTCGATGAGGGTTTTAACCCGCTCAACCACATCTTTCCTTCCTTTCCTTCCGCAATCACAATTTCCCGATAACGATTTCGACAATTTCCCTTCAACGACCTCCTCGCATGAGTTGGCCTCACTGCCGACTTGATCGTCCAAGCGTGCCCTACGCAGCGGCACGTCAGTGGCGAACACACGCGGACCCGCTCGCCTCAACGCTCCTATTACAGACATTTGATATGGCGGAGAGGCTTTCTCAAACAGGGTTTCCCTTTACCCTGCATTGTCGGAGGCAGTGCTGACGATGGTGAAGACCATCTGCCGGATGCAGCTTGACTACCGGTAACGTTCTCCACGGGGTTACGAGCCTATAAGTTACCTAGAGTCAAGCCTGTGGTCTGATTCCGCCAATCACGAGCTTGAGCTCTAGGGTTTGACGGTCTTTGACCCTCGTGATTGGCGAAATCAGATCACAGGCTCGTTTCTAGGTATAGGCTCGTAACCCCGTGGAGAATGTTACTTCCCATCGAGTCTCTATCCCTCGCTCGGACGGACCCGGCGGGCCGGCAAGATAGCCCTGTCTCTGTGTATAGAAATCATCTTCCCTGTAAGATATGATAGGCACATCACCCCCCACGTGAGGGCGTGACGTTACGAATCGGATACTCGTTGCTCGGCGATGGTTCAGAGTCCGCCCTCCGGCGCCCTGTGAATCCACATTTGCGAAGGTTTCTCGGATGGTAGGGCAAGGTATAAGTTTGGGTGCAGACCCCAATTTCTCTGTTCTCTCTCACCCTTGCGATCTCTTGCACTCGTCTTGCTCCGAGGTTGCCTTCTAGCTATGCACACGGCAGAACGCGTGGCGCTCTGCATTGACCACTTTCAGCTAGCACTCGCTTGACGATAAGCAGCACGAACTATGCCCTGCCGACAATTCACCCTTTTCAGCTTGATGAAACGGTATCTTTGCTCCCATCAAACAATGTTGCTGCCCTGAGTGGAGCAACTCACGACATGCCTCCATTGTTTGCCGAGAGAGGTATCCAAGGGAAGGGAGGGTGCTAACTCCCACGCCATTGATTCAAGAGGTACTCGTTGGTAAAGATCAGCATCAGCGGCGTATTGTGGCGAATCATCACCAATGAAGCTGTCATTCAGCCCAAAATGATGTTCGCCTGATCATGATATTGTCGACATCATGACTCGTGGAAAGGACGATGCCTTCGGCTGCAAGCAAAATGCACATATAAAAGCAGGGCCACCGTCGACCTCTCCATGGTACCATCGCAGTAAACAAATTCCTCCACAACAGCCCTACCAGTCAAAGCTACAGCAAGTCAAACCCTGAACCCCCCTTAGCCGACAACATGCAACTCACCAAAATCTTCCTCTTTACCACCCTCGGCGCCGGCGCCTTCGCCCAACAGGAGCAGCACGGGAAGTTCATCTGTTACGGAGCTCTTCAGAGCGACTCGGTGCCTTGCGCCCGTCGCGGTGCGTCCTACTACAACTGTCGCCCAAGGGCACAGGCGAACAAATGGAGTCGGGGTTGCAGTGCAATCACTCGCTGCCGCGGCCTTATGGCTTGCCCTGCTGGATCAAAGCTGGCGTTTGTTCTGGATAGTGGGAAAACGGAGATGCTCGAGTAGATACCTTTGGAAATCATGGGATTTTGGTGGAATTGCTCTCATGAATCAAGTGTTTGTCTCGGGAAGGGGGGCTGCAGGATCGGCCGCGACTTTCTGGTAGTAGAATCGATGGGATGGGGGAGGGAGAATATCAGACTTCATTTCTAGGGCAATTGTATAATCTTTATGGACATGAACCTTCCTCATTCGCATTTGCCATTTTGTATCAGGGCAGTCCTCGCTGTGATCAAGGGATGCTGTGTCGCCCTTGGTCTGAAGGGTGGCAGAATTTGACCAGGATTCACCGCCTTGAACTGCTCGTCTTGAAGCTGAAGAAGTTCAGGCAAAACGTGGCTTGTGACAACACATCAGGGCGGCTGGAATGGGCCCATCATTGGTCGCAATGGGGCTACATCTCTGCAATGCTGCATGCTGCCGTGAAGGCCAAGAGTGGTGTCGTTGCTCAGGTATGTATCGCACTATCATCTTTGGCAGCTACTTCCGTGTCCTCGTTCCCTAGCTACATAATCCGCTTTCCTTTCGTGTTTCTATCTACACTGATCGCCATTCATGTCGTCGATGTTGGCCGACCCAGCAGATCGGCTGTCATACACTATCGGCTGGATCTGTACCCAGGTATGCGAGCAGACAGCGGCGGTGGCGTTCCTGGATGAGCGCTTCGAACCGCTTGACTCCCAAAATGGCAGCGACAACAACAGCTACACCCTCGGCCGTGTAGGTAAGCACTATGTGGTTATTGCGATCTGCTCTGCCATGGGGCAGACGTCCGCAGCAACAGTAGCGCGAGACATGGCCCATTCATTCCCCAATGTTCGATACGGGCTTCTGGTTGGCTTAGGTGGAGGTATACCCTCAGCCAAGCACGACATTCGACTCGGCGATGTCGTTGTGAGCATTGGGGAGGGAGCAAATCCTGCTGTGCTTCAATTCGACATGGGAAAGCAGTTGTCGGACGGTACTTTCCAGCTGATTGGTCACCTCAATCAGCCTCCCACAAGGCTGCTCACCATGATCAACAGTATACGGAGCGACCATGAGCAAGAGTCTAATGGTATTCACAAGATGGTAGAAGAAGTGGTCAAATCGATGCGTAAGGCTACTACCCGACGGAAGTACCAGAGACCTCTCGAGCAAAGTGACATCCTGTTCAAAGCAGGCTTCGCACATACCCTAAATGACAGCCGGGGATGTCTTGAAACATGCGCAAAAGAACAATCTCAGATTGTTTCACGCAATATCAGACTACCTGAAGACGACGATCTCTCCGTTGTCCACTACGGTCCAGTCGCATCTGCCAACACGGTCATGTCAAATGCACTGGAAAGAGACAAGCTCCTAGCGGAGAGAGGCGTGCTATGCTGTGAGACGGCAGCGGCGGGTCTGATGAATCATTGGCCATGTCTCGTCATACGACGCATTAGCAGCTACGCGGACTCACATCGGTCTGATGCATGGGAAGGATATGCAGCCCTATCAGCGGCAGCGTACGCGAGTTCCCTGCTCCGACGCCTCGCCTTCAATCATGTCGCAGCGGAACCGACCCTGCATGCCGCACTCGAAACACGTGAGTACGCCCCAAAACTGCTGGCACATACTCCTCAAATGCCAACGTCAGCCAAGTTCAAGCGCAAGGCGACCATATCAAGCAAAGCTTGAAGGTTGCGAGAAGCGACAAGGAAGACAGGAGACTCCGCAAGTGGCTGAATCCGGCAGACCCATCAGTGAATTACAATGCGGCAGCTTCGAAACGAGATGGTACATCTGGCGACTGGTTGCTCCGTAGCCGGCAATTTGTCGAGTGGATGTCGTCACCGAGATCGTTTCTACGGCTACACGGTATTCCCGGTTGTGGCAAGACAGTTTTGAGCTCTACTATAATATCACATCTGCGTCAGCACGATACTGCCAGACATCATGTCTTGTACTTCTATTTCGATTTCGCGGATCGAAGCAAACAAACTCTGGAGGCCGCCGTGCGAAGCCTGCTAATACAAATGGTCGCCATGGATCCGAAGCGGGAAGAGGCGCTTCGATCCTTATGGAGATCCCACAAGAAAGGATTGAGACAACCTTCCCTTTCTCTTCTTTGCGAGATCTTCCGGGGGTTCGTCATTGATGCATGTGATTGCTGGTTGGTCATGGATGCCCTGGATGAATGCACGACTAGATCTGGAAATCATGTTCACGGACTACTCGAATGGCTGAGAGACTTGTACTCTGGGACGCACTCGATGCATGTCGTTGTGACAAGTCGACCAGAAAGCGACATCAAGCTCTCTTTGGGCCGATGGACTTCTGCAAGCGATACGATATCAGTAGCTGGCGCGAACGTCCAACGCGATATCGATGCCTTCATCGGCACAAATCTGGCAGAACACTCTGCTCTCTGGAGATGGCGAGAACGTCCGGAAGTGCAGAAGGAGATCATGGATGTCTTATCCCAGAAGGCGCAAGGAATGTAAGTTCACAACGTGTAGCCTGGCTCGTCATTGGCTAATCCCGAAGGTTTCGTTGGGTGGCTTGTCAGATTGAAGCCCTCGAGCCATGTATCAATCTGTCAAGCTTGATGAGAGCACTCAATACACTGCCAACCACACTCAACGCCACTTATGATCGTATGCTAGTTAGAGCAAGATCGGGTCCTCAGTGGAGCATGACAACGAGGTTGTTGAGAATGTTGGTCTATTCGCCTTGTACACTGAGTCTAAATGAGGCCATTCATGCTCTGGCCGTCGACATCGATAGAGATGGGGACAACGACCTGCAAGATGTCATGCCTGTGGCAGAAGAGATCACACTTTTATGTCCTGGCCTGATAATGGTAGACGGGTCTTACTGCCGACCACAACGCGTTCAGCTGGCTCATTCCTCCGTTATGGAGTACTTCCGCTCCGGTGCTATGGAGGAGTCTTTGCGTGCTGCGTTCGAGGAACAATCGTCCTACAACGAGCTCTTATGCGTCTGCGTAAGCTACCTCTTCCTCACGAATCGGCAATTTTCGACTTCGGGGCAATCTCAAGTGCTGTCGTGGTACAGCGAGGCTAATTGGTCTTTCTATGCCGCTCGAATCCGCACACCTCACAATCGAACTCAAAAGCTGGCCAAGGAGTTCATACTATCTACACAGCCGCGATGGCCCTCGTGGTGCCATGATGACTTCGATGTGATAATTATGGCCCAAGAGACCGATGCTCTCATTGCCGCTCTCCGCTACGCAACCTATTTCCAAATGCCATGGTTGGCAATCATCCTCGCCAGCGAGGGTGCAGATATCCTTGCTGGGGATCGCAGCCGCCTCTGTGCGCTTGAGATTGCTTACAGACTTGACGATCAACGACTAGCTTTCGAGCTCGTCCTACATGAGGCTTTGAGACCCTCCGCAGACCGGAACAGCAGAATTCTATACTTAGCTGCATGCTACGACCACTTCGACTTGGCGCGGCTATGTCTAAGACGCGGCGCTAACGCTAACGCGGTGACTGAGCATGGCGATAACGCACTACGTGCTTCTATCGTACGCGGCCATACTTCAGTTGTACGCTTGGTGATCGAGCATGGTGCTAATCATACGCTTATCGCGCGGTCAAGGTCGTTGAGTCAGCATGACCTTCGTTTGGCTGTTGCAATGGGTCATGTGGACACAATAAGTCTGCTTCTGGCACATGACGTTGAGGGGAATTTGTTCCATTGGTCCCGTCTTGACAGGATCTGCGCTGCCGCTAGGTTGGGATCGTGCGATATTCTAGATCGACTGCTTCGCAGCAACGTGGGCTCTGAATTGGCATCACAAGAGCTACAACTCGGATTGAGGATTGCCGCTTATAGCCACCAATTCGCAACTGTGACTTACCTGGCTGGCAAGGGTGCACTCGTCAATGAAGTCGGGAAAGAGTACGGATCACTTCTTTCTCATGTTGTAGCTCGAGAAGGCTTGTCGAAGATGGCAACGCTGTTGATCGAGCTCGGTGCCGATGTGAACGTATCAGCCCGACAGCAAAGACCTCTCCATCAGACTCAAGTGCTGGCCTATACGAACGATGGACATTTGCCTCGGCAACGGGACGTCGTCAGTGCTGTTGGAAGGCTCGGTGCTCAGCCATCGCTGCTGGAGTGCGCCGTCGACGTCCAGGTCCGCACCACAGCCATCTTGAATCCCTCATTCATAAATGGACTACTCTTGGAGGACAGCGCTTACGTCACGATACGCAATAGAGAACGCCGAGAGGCTTCACTCTATCTGAGTACCGCCGCTGCCTTTGGTCACACTATGCATCGACTGCTCCTTGCTGTTGACGATGGCATTCACACATCATCTCAAATGTCTCATGCTCCATCTCAGCAGCTCGTCATGCTGTTATCTTCGGATACTGCGGAGTTAATCATAGATGATGGCACAGGTAGCACTGTACAAAGCCTGAAATTCCCGAGATTCCTGCTCGAATGCAGCATCGGCGTGGACGTTCCTGACTCGAGTCATGATGTTGCCCTTCTTTATGCTGCGGCGACCGACTGCTCCTATACTGAAGTATCCCGACTTCTCGATCATGGCGCCGATGTGAACGCAAGAGGTGGTTGCTATCACACCGCTTTACAGGCTGCAGCTTCCATAGAACCATGCTTCTATTGTTGGTATCCAGGATCACATGATGATTGCAATGATAAGGCTCGAACGGTCCAATTGCTCCTTGAGCACGATGCTGATGTCAACGCAGAGGGTGGGCGCTATCACACTGCGTTACAGGCTGCTGCTGCGCGTGGTTATCTAACCATAGTGCAACTGCTGCTTGACCGAGGCGCCGATACCAATGTTCGGGGCGGTGAATATGGAAACGCCCTCCTAGCAGCCCTGGCGAGTGCGAGAGTAGAGATGGAACGTGTTCACTGTTTGGAATCACTGATACGTGGTCTTCGCGACAATTCGCTGACGCTGGCGAACATGCGGCAGCTCGTGTCGACCATTGGTACGAAGCTCAAGGTTCAGAGCGCCGAATACGCAGAAGCTCTTCGGTTCGTCATCACATCCGTCAGAGCGGAGCCGAGGTGGGTGTCGGTCGAACGTAGAGGACAGCTGAAGGGAGGTCACAAGCCTTGGTCAAGATCATCCGATTTCAGGCAGGAAGACCTGACATCCTCGGAACGTTATCGCGAAGCTTTGCAGTACGTTCTTGACCGTAGCATTGATCTGGAGGCTCAAGGGGATGGACACATCAATGCTTTCGAGAATGCCGTAGCGAATGCCAGGACAAACCATCACATGGTCGACCTTGTACGTCTCTTACTAGACCGAGGAGCGTCGATCAATCTGGAACTTGGTCGTCACAACACGGCCCTGCAGGCTGCATCGGCCATTGGCCATCCTGATATCGTGAAGCTGTTTCTCGATCGGGGTGCGCTTGATTTGCCCGGGGGTTACCACAACTGTGCTCTCCAAGCAGCTGCACGCAGCGGAAGCGCCACTACAGTGCGGCTACTACTAGAGTGGGGAGCGAGGGACGTTCTTGGGGGCCACCATGGCTGCGCGCTACAAGCTGCTGCAGCAATACCTAACAACGGGGAGGCATTGCGACTCCTGCTTGAGCATGGATTGGCAGACTCACCAGGTGGCTATTACGACGGCGCGCTGACAGCATCTGCATGTCATGACGATACATCGATGGTCCAAATGCTGCTCCAGTATGGTATAGGCGATGTCCCGGGTGGGTCTTATGGCTGTGCATTACAGGCAGCGGCCGAAAATGGGCGGTTCAAAACGGTGCAAGTCCTGCTCGACTCCGGCGCCGTCGACCTTCCAAGTAGACGTCATAAGTCTGCACTGGACGCTGCCGAATCGGGTGGACACTGGAGCGTTGCAAAACTGCTTCAAAAGCACAGACACGAAAAGGAGCGAGAACAGCAGAGTGATATCAGCGAAGACATGACCTCTGACATGCGGGACGCGGTGTGGCAATTCATGAGCGAAAGATGGAGTGGATTTGGCCAGTATCGCCACGGCTCTTGCGAGCCTCTGGACGCCTGCGAAGCAGAACACAATCACGCGAGCAGTGATGGCCATGAAAGTGAGTTCGGCAGCGAAGATGGTTCCGAACCCAGTCTGGGCAGATGCAGCGAGTCCCAAGATGACCGTATCCATAGTGATGACGAGGACAATTGCGACGTACAGCTTGCCGAAATCTACACTAGCAGCGACGATAACAGTGCCAACGCTGGATAGTAGGCACGACTTCGAAGAATATTGGAATTGACATCTCGGGTAGTGTCGCTGGGTATATCCATTCCGAAGATACACGCACCTCCTCCCAAGGACACTCGGCTGTTCGCCCGTCCAGCGGTGCCGCTAGGAAGCATGGCCAATCCTACAAATGTGGAGGTGGGCAAGCGCTCATGGTAATCGACTAGTCTCGTGGAGGGTTCGGCAACAACGATGGAGCGTACAAAGCACAACGTAAATGGCATAAGTAAAGCATCACAGGCACCATGGAATGGCAAGCGCGTGGAATCTGGATGACGTGATCCCTACCTGGCGACTCCACTGGAAGTCGACTGCTATGAGAAGAACTTGCTATATGCAGCCTTTTCCTTCTTCTGTCTCTCCACCTGCCTCTTCTTCGTCGCAGCAACCTCATTCGCGATCGCGGTATCGTTCGGAGCGAGCTTAGCAGCCTCCTCTAGATCCTTCAGCGCCTCCTCCTCATTCTTCAATGCATTCCTCGCAATAGCCCTCCTGAACAATGCCTTTGCCTTGTCTGCATCCTTGATCGTCTTGACAGCCAGCGCATTCGATCCGGACTTGTCCGCGCCGTCATAGTCCTTGAGCTTGTTCTGAAGCAGTGCGCTGTTGCAGTGGAGGTTGATCTTGAGGGCATCCAGCTGAGCACCAGTGTCCGGGCCGTCGCTGTCGAGAGGTTCTGGGTATTCGTGGAGGTAACGGAGACCCTTCTGGTACTTGGCCAGCCCAAGATCCAGGTCTCCAGCCTTGAACGCTTTTGTACCCATCTCTTTCAGATCCGTGGCGATTCTAATGATCTCCTCACCCTTCCACTCTCCATCCGGCTGCTGATCTTCTGGGAAATCCTCGTAAGGGTCGCCAGACTTGTCGGCCGCACGCTTGGTAGCATTCTCATAATCCTCGCCAGACAGCTCGCCACAATCGTCGATCGTGCAGTCGCGGACTGGCTTGTCGCTGGAACCAGTAGCAGTCTGCTCAAGGGTGCGGACGACGTTCTTGCCCTGCAGGACCTCGCCGAAGACGACGTGCTTGCCGTCCAGATGAGGCGTAGGGACTGTGGTTATGAAGAATTGAGATCCGTTGGTGCCAGGTCCTGCATTGGCCATGCTGAGGAGGAAGGGCTTCTCGTGCTTGAGCTGAAAGTTCTCATCGTCAAACTTCTCGCCATAGATGCTCTCGCCTCCGGTGCCATTGCCAGCTGTGAAGTCACCACCCTGAATCATGAACTGCTTGATGATGCGGTGGAATGAGGATCCCTTGTAGTGAAGGGGCTTGCCACTCTTTCCCTCTCCCTTTTGACCTGTGCATAGTGCTCGGAAGTTTTCGGCTGTCTTGGGGACGACTGTAGCTCGTTAGATCGAATGCTCATCACTGAAAGTCAGGTGACATACTGTCATTGTACTGTGCAAGTCAGCCTCCAGTTCTGGTTTGAATTGAGATCACAATGGGCTCACTTACCAGCTCGAATGTGACACGACCCTGCTTCGCCTTGCCAATGCTGACGTCAAAGAAGACGCGACTGCGTTTAGCTGCCATGGCTGCTGTGTGTGCTTGGTCTTCGTCAAGAATATGTGAGGATTGTGAAGCTGAATTGAGGTGGTAAAGTCAATTGCAAGCTGTGGTTGATGTTAGACACTGTTAGACACGGATGGAAACTTCGAGCTGACCGAAATTCAAAGTTCTGCCCCGCGATCTGTGGTCTGTGCGGATTGCGGCCTTGAGATGACCTCCGAGCATCAACGCAGATGCAGGATTGTTTGCTCACTCAAGCAGGGATGCGGGCAAGATGAATTGCTTCTCAATCTTGCCTTTGATCGTCGCGTCTTCCGGCAATTCCAAACCAGTCGGATTCTTCATTGGAGGTGGACTTGTGTCAATCTCAATCGTAACCTTGGCAAGTCAGCAACCGCGTCGCGAATCTCAAAAGTGAATGAAGCCGCATGAGAGAATTACCACGCCATCTTCGCAGCTATAATCGACACCTACCGGACCATCATTGATTAGAGCGACATCCATCATCGCCTGGAAAACACCATCCTTGACTCTGTCCTCTCTATACTGCTTCTGGACTGTCTGAAAGAAGCGGTCGTACAATTCCTTCGCGGGACCTGGTGGCGCAGACTTGTGAAAGTCTGGTTTGTTCTTTTTCGTGCCTGCCAGCAGAGTGAACTGAGATACTGAGATACATCAGTCCTGTCGTGCATGATCATCCCGTCCTGCATACCGCAAAGGATCTCGCCTTCGATTTCCTGCACATTCTTTTTCCACTTTCCGCCCTCGTCGTCGTCCCATAATTTGACCTTCAAGACTTTGTTCGCCATTGACTCCACTTCCTTCAGGGTATCGTCTTTTGCCACACCAGCAAATATCAATAAGCCTTTTTCGATAGATGATATAAGCTTGCCATCCACTGTGACGGAAGCAGACTTTACTCTTTGCAGTACAGCTAAAATGGTCAGCTGCACGCCATAGTGATCTGCAAGGGGACGCACTCTTCATTGTGTAGATTTGCCCGCCCACGTCTGTGTAACACTCCGCGGAAGTCTCTCTTCACCGCTTGATGATATCGTTAATGAAATGGGTAAAGCTGTCTGGATCAGCTGGACAAATGCATTAAACGCAAATAGAAACGCGTCTGAAATTACGAAAGAAACTTGTGTACATGTGACAGAACCAAAAATGAGTCTCATGATCGCATAGAGACTGAAGCTGGAAGATCCTCGGCTGTACCCGTCGTTGCGGCGCGACAACCTGTCGCATTGCCTGTATGCAAGACCACCCTTGTTGTATTCTGCAGGCATAAGCGCCGCAATCACAGCTGGGTTTTATCAATCTTTTGTCGTCCCCCATCGCGACGTATAACAATCACAATCACTCCACCGACCTGCGACTCTCTACTTCAAATATACTGGACCCTCTTTCGTTATGGCGGCTCGGAAGCTCCAACAGGAGATCGATAAGGTACAACCGCCAGCAAGTTCACATGAGGTGGGACTGACATTGGACAGACCTTCAAAAAGGTAGATGAAGGTGTGGCAGTGTTCGAAGGCATCTACGAAAAGCTCCAAGCATCGACGAACCCATCACAGAAAGAGAAGCTCGAAGATTCGCTGAAAAAGGAGATCAAGAAGCTGCAAAAGTCACGAGATCAAATCAAGCAATGGGCGACACAAAACGATGTGAAGGACAAGGCGCCTTTACAAGAAAAGCGGCGGTTGATCGAACAAGTATGAAGCTCTTGTGTGTATACGGCTCAAACTGACCAGGACAGCAAATGGAGAGATTCAAGGCAGTGGAAAAGGAGATGAAGACGAAAGCATATTCGAAAGAAGGCTTATCAGCGGCAGCCAAGTTGGATCCCAAAGAGCAAGAAAAGGCCAACATGTGCGACTTTCTCTCAGGACAAGTGGACGAGCTTGAACAGCAGATCGAACGACTGGAGACGGAAGCTTCGACGTTACAAAGCGGCATCAAGAAGGGCAAGAAGGACACCTCGAAAGCCGAGCGGATAGCGGAATTGGAGGGGAAGCAGGAACAACATCGATGGCACCAAAATAAGCTGGAACGATTACTACGGTCGGTGGAGAATGGAGGAATAGAGGTTGATCAGGTCAAAGAAATTGAGGACAGCATCAAGTACTATGTGGAAAACAACACGGAAGTGGACTTTGTGGATGACGACACGATATACGACGAGTTCAATCTGGATGAGGAGGATGGTCTTGTGGGCGACACGGACAGAGTGTCATCACAAGATGCACAATCGATTCAGGATGATGGACCAGAGTATGAAGAGCGGCCGAAACTGGCACCATCGATACCGAAAGCAAAGTCAACGGAAGCTCCGGCGGCACAAGCACGAAGACCATCAGTACAACTCAAATCACCTCTACCAGCGCTGGCGACGCTACATACAGCACCGGCGGCAACGACGAGTGGACCAGCGAAGGACACAGGGATGAAGCCGGCACCCTTACCGACGATACCGACGGGACAACCACTGAAGTATGCATCTGCAGCAGCGGCTGCGGCAGCCAGCGACAAGGCAGGTGTAGGTATCGCACCATTACCACCTCCACCACAGACAGCAAAGACGAGCAGCTCCAATTCTCCCTCGACAGCCCTATCACAACCTGCGACGATTGCTCCATCACCTCAACAAGTACCTCCCGCCAAGCCGGTCAAGCCAGCAGAGTCAGTGGCAGAGCCATCACCAGCACCAACACCAGCAAAGCCTGTAGAGAAACAGTCAACACCTGCACCAGAAGTATCGACGCCGGTCATCGAACCTCCGCCAGGACTGTCACACTCGAATGGTACCACTCCTATCACGAATGGTGATGCACGAGAGGAGGATGAGATTGAGTCGATATGGCACCTCCCGTCAAGTCTGCAAGATGTGCTTGGATCGTTCCAGGCAGCCAAGGCGAGAAATGCTGCAAACAATCTAGCAGACGAGCGCATGTTGGCGGCGTCACGAGCACAATGTCCATCACCGTTGGACGCGGAGAAGCCGAATCACTACAAACCACAAACGCCATTCGCTTACACGCCTGCACACTACCCACAAGAACCACTACAGATCTTTGACGATCCCCGACTATACAACAGGATCGACCCAGACACTCTCTTCTATGCCTTCTACTACCGACAAGGAACGTATCAGCAGTACCTCGCAGCAAAAGCGCTTAAGAGTCAAAGCTGGCGGTTTCATAAGCAGTACCAGACATGGTTCCAAAGACATGAGGAGCCCAAGAATATTACCGAGGAGTACGAGCAGGGGACCTATCGGTTCTTCGACTATGAATCGACTTGGTGAGTTGACACTATTACGTGGATATTGAACGTTGCTAACCAATGTCCAGGATGAACCGTAGAAAGGCCGACTTCAAGTTTGCTTACAAGTTCCTCGAGGATGATCTCTAGTGGAAGATGCTTTTCCCGGACGATGAATGATGGGTCACTCTGCTCTGGTAGTGTTTACGGGTCGCTTCAGGTTGATGTAGTCGGCGAGAAGCAAATGTGATGAGCTTGACGAGGACTGTCCAGATGTCCGAAATTTCCGGTCTCTATCGTACGTACGTGACGACGCATCTCCATCTCAGGCATCCACATCCCAGCCATGCTCACGTATGCCAACCTCTCCATGCTGAGTCCGCATATGAATAATGACGAGTTATCTCCATGACTCGGCTGTAACAATCCTTGCACCAGCCATGTGCTGACCTTGTCTCACGTTTTGCTGCGGTCAGATGGTCTGCGGAACCACACGGCCAGGCGACACTTTCAGCTCAACCTGAACAGCCTCAGGGAATCCGTTCAGGTCCTCGCATAATTTCAAGACTCTCTTTATCTCCTTTCCGCCATGTCCGTTCGTAACCTCACGTAACCCAAAATACCTCATCAAGATTACGAAAGGTCATTCTGCATCATTCCAGCAAGGGCCACAGGCAAAACTACCCGCAAACCAAAGCCCGCTGTTTCCGCGCGTCGGGGCCATCGGCGCCCGTCTTCTCCCTCTCACGCCCCGAACCAAACCCCCATCAATATCCAAGGGTCCGCTGTCCATCCGCCGTGATATAATCCACGCATTCCACCCGGGGGGCGCGTCCCACGTCAAACACGCAAACACCACCCATTGAAGCTCAAGAAATGGTCATGCAATTGCCATGGAACAGCTACAGATCCACAGTCGGGTGAGCACTCCCCTCCAGCTCTAAACTTTTGATCGGCGGGCAGACAGCTGACAGCTAATCGCAGAGCTACATCGTGAGATGGATCAACGTCAACGCCGGGGAGTCTATCTCCTGGAGCTTACAACCGCACAAGAAAGGTCTCAATTTTGGCATCTTCAAGCATCCCGGTGGTAAAGGGGCTGCGAATAATCTGCCCACGTCAGCGACGCTGGATGTACCACCTACGCCGTCCGAGCAGGGGTTCAAAGAGAGGAGGAACTCGACGGCGAAAGAGAATGATGTTTCCGCGGTGGTGGACAAGTTGCAGGGCGTAGGGCTCAAATGCGTGTCATGGAAGGGGAAGTGTGAGGCCGATCTGGTGTCCATGGGGAGGTACGAGGTGCAGGACGGAGAAGGGGGGATGTACGGGCTTGTGTTCGACAACACCTTCTCGAAAACAGTAGCGAAAACCGCGACGTTTGTCCTCATGACGCATCCGACTACTGCGCCGCCGAAGTCTGGTGCGCAGCTGAGGTACTCCAATGCGCAGGCTGCGACAAGCTCGACTAGTGTGGGGAGGAGTCCGAGTTTGCGACCCAGAACGGCGTCGAATGAGTCCTTGATTCAGGACGCGAGGTCGATACCGTCGATCAAGATACCGAGGAGGGAGAGTGCGACGTCGGTTGCCAGTGGGTTCTATACCGGGACTATGCACAAGAAGCGGAGGAAGAAGAATCAGGGATATGCGAGGCGATTCTTCTCGTTGGATTTTACATCTTCGACGCTGTCGTATTATCGCAATAGTCATGCGTCGGCGTTGAGAGGGTCGGTGCCGTTGTCGCTGGCTGCGATCGGGGTGGACGAGAAGAGGAAGGAGTTTAGCATTGATTCTGGAGCTGAGGTCTGGCATCTTCGGCTGAGGAACAAGAAGGACTTTGAGGCGTGGAGGAGGGCGCTGGAACGAGCGACTAGTTCTCCTGTTGGACTGCCGTCGCCTGTTGGTCCGAGGTCGTCGAAGAGTCTTGAAGAAGGACAGACGCCGGTCTTCAGCGACCCATTGGCTGATCGAGACTGGCTGCGTGTTGAGCAGCTCGTGGGTAGAGTGTCGGGAACTCGCGATGCAGTTAGGAGACTTGCACAAGACACGGATCCAAAGTACACTACCACCAACAGCCAGCAACCGAGCAGCTCACCTGGCGCGTCACCTGTGGAGGCCAATCCCTTTTTCCAGGACGTCCCGGACAAGGAGGGCCAGAAGCTACCTTTTTGGAAACGTAAGCCCAGCTCTGGCAATACAAGCACCGAAAGCAGAGCGAGTCTACTTCGGAGGAGCTTTTCGGCGCAGAGCACCGTGCCGGCACAGACAGTCCCAAACGGCCCAACATCACCAGCTCTGTCTATACCAAAGATCCGAGCGCCGTCGACGAATGGTGTCAGCGAAGATATCCACGAGAGGTGCATGGCTTTGCTACGTGATCTGGATGCTACGGTTTCTGAGTTCTCTTCTCTTCTCACAGAGTCCAAGGCGCGGAGACGACTCCCAATCAGCAAGACAGCCTCACGCATGTCTATGGAATCCTCAGCATCTGCAGATGACTTCTTTGACGCAGCCGAAGCGCCAGATGCTGCACCTCAGATGATCTCGATCAGGAACTCTGATGAGCTTGCATCGGAGAGAGACGACTTCTTCTCCGACACTGAATCTGTTGCCTCGAGCACGACAGAACCATCGGGATTCCTCGAACACTCTTCTACTCTACCAGGTACACTCTTTCCGTCTCTTCCAAAGACGCCTCTACCTTCGACGATACCAAAAGTTTCCCCTCGAATTGCAATTCCCCCACCTCGGCAACCTCCTCCATCTATCGTCTCATTCCTGCGCAAGAATGCTGGCAAGGATCTCTCGACTGTTGCTATGCCAGTGACAGCCAACGAGCCGCTCTCCCTCCTGCAACGTCTTGCTGAGCCTCTCGAGAATGTTTCTCTACTGTCTTTGGCAGCTTCCGCCTCTACTTCGACAGAAAGACTCCTCTATGTCACTGCCTTTGCAATCGGCACTCTTGCTGCGAATCGTGTCAAGGAACGTGCTGTTCGCAAACCCTTCAACCCCATGCTTGGCGAGACGTACGAGCTTGTTCGGCCTGTTCCGGGTACCAAAGGCACCTACCGCTTCGTAGCAGAGAAGATCCAGCACCATCCTGTTCGTATGGCGTGGCAGGCCGACGATGTTGCAGGGAAATGGAGTGTCGCGCAAACCCCAAGACCAGTGCAGAAATTCTGGGGTAAATCTGTTGAAGTCAACACCGAGGGCCGTATGAGGGTCGTCGTGTCTCCCGGCCAGGAAAAGGGCAAAGAGGAGAGGTACAGCTGGGCTCAACCCACTGCTTACCTGCGGAATGTCATTGCGGGAGAGAAATATGTCGAGCCAACGGGCAGCTTGACTGTGGTCAACGAGACGGAAGGTGGCAAGGCGATAGCCACATTCAAGGCATCCGGCATGTTCTCGGGAAGAAGCGAGGAGGTGACCGTCGTCGTCTACGGACCAGATGGAGAGCAGACCGGTGCGGGACTCGTGGGGACATGGACCAAGGAGCTGAAACGTACCGACACTGATGAAGTCATCTGGAAGGCTGCAGACGTGGTCAAAGACGCCGGCAAGAACTGGGGCTTCTCCATCTTCGCCGCCAGTCTGAACGAGATGACTGGCATTGAAGAACAAAAGGTCCCACCCACCGACAGCCGTCTCCGACCAGACCAACAAGCTCTAGAGAAAGGCGAGCTGGACGCTGCAGAAGGCTTGAAGGCTCGTCTTGAAGAACGTCAACGAGGCCGGCGAAAGGTCATGGAAGCACACGGTCGCGCTCACGAACCCGTTTGGTTCCAGAAAGTAGACGACGAAGGGGACGAGGAGGTTTGGCGCCTCAAGTCGGGCAAGGAAGGATATTGGGAAAGACGAGAGAAGGGCGATTGGAAAGGGTTGGTGGATGTATTCGAGATGTAGCATTAGCATTACCCTTAAACATGAAGATCCTGCCCGTACAATCCTGACTCGTCATCCCCTCCCCTCTCCTGCCCACCGCTCCATGCCCTACAGTCTCCCCGTCTCCCCACCTCCCTCGCCACCTTCCCCCTGCCCCTCCTCACGATCCTCCACCTGGTGCGCTCTCCTTCTCCAACCGTTCAAACAACCCCCTCCCCACCTCCTCCCCGTGCCAACACCGCGTCACAGCCCCAATCTCGATCCCCCCGTACACATGCGCGAACAGATCCCCCCCGCGCGACGGCTCCCACTTGACCTCATCCTTGACTTTGGCCAGATCCACCTCGGCGACGACGAGATCGGTCCGGCCCGAGAAGTATTTATCGTAGGTGCCGAGGGATTGGGAGGCGGTGGAGAGGTGGATGTAGCCGTCCGTGAGGTCGATGCCGGAGCCGGTGAAGTGGCCCGTGGATTTCCAGGTGGTGTAGAGGGGGGAGGGGAGGATTTTGAGGGCTTTGCTTGGGTGGTTGGTGCGGGACATGGTTGGGGTGAGGCGTTTGAGCATGTATATGTCGTCGGTGGTGGGTGGCGGAGGGGGGATGGAGGGGGGGATGGAGGAAGGGGCGTGGGCGGGAGGGTCCGGGGAATGGGAATTCTGGGTGGTGGGGGGCCGGTGACCTTGCTTCGTTCGTCTTTCAGTTCTTACTTCTGTTTACGTGATCACTGCTTGTGAGTCCGTAGTAAGTGCGTTTGGAGCATTAGTGGCTGTCGTTCACGAGTGCCTGACCTCACACTGGCTGCTGTAGTGTCTGGTGGACCGTGACACTCATGCTTCTTGTCCCCTCGATCTACAGCCACCAGATCCCGGCACGCCACTGACATGCATCGACAACGCCGCACGCACCTCAGCAAGATCTTGACGGGTGCTTGGGTAAAGCTTGATCTCGCATATTCAGATCCCTGGGACTCTCAAACTTCCAAACCATGAGCCCGTCGTGCATTGCGGCTACAGTAAAGCGGAAGAGTCTTCTCCTGAGTTTCCCCCCTCCTCGATCTGCCGGAGCAAGGTTTGGTTGTCACATCTTGCTTGATGGTAACACGGCTCACATCACACGGTGCACCTGTGACTGGACCCGTCTGGAGAATGTTTCGTAAAGGTAGGGCATCGGAGGAAAAGTGTGCTGGTGGACACGATGGAGCTTGCCACACTTCTTCACCCACCACGATCATTGACGAGGAAGGCTTCTTTTCGTAAGGCATGGCGGATCAACATCCCTGAACAACGAGGATATCATGCCGGACGATGCACCTAGAAATGCCCTTCGAACGCCACTTGCGAAATCACCATGTCCCGTCTCCCCACATGGCGTGTTTCGGGATCCTGGACAGTGTGGAATTCTGCACAGGGCCCAGCTCCACGTGCGATCATCTGTGTTCCTGACGGTGCCTCTAGTTTCAGAAAATTAAGCTTCGGCATGGTAGATCCGTACCTGACGTGTACCTGTCGATTTCAACCGGGGGTAAGACTAAGTGAAGAATGTGAATGGCCGTGGTTTAAGTATCTGCTCTCTTGCCTGTTGAGCTTGCTACCATACAAGACAGATCTTTCTCACCACGCATATCACCAACCTGTCAAAACACTTTCGATATATTTCATCCAAAATGTACACCCTCCTAACCCTCACCTCCCTCCTCTCCCTCACCACCGCCCAAACCCTCAAAGCCTCCTTCACCCAATACGGCGCAGGCGACACCTTCGGCTCCCCCAACTGCAACACCAACACCGCAGCCTGCGGCTTCTACACTTCGCCCGGCTACTCCGCCGCCGCCTCACAGAACCTCTTCGGCGTCGGCCCCGGTGCAGGCGCCGGTCCGGCCTGCGGAACCTGCTACCGCCTGACAGCCAACACAGACAGCTCGGGCAACCGTCTCTCCAACGCCGGGAACAGCATCGTGGTGCAGGTGAACAATCTCTGCCCGGCACAGGGAAACCCGTTGTGCTCGCAGAATGGATTGTCGGGGACGAACCAGTATGGAGCGAATGTGAATTTTGATTTGTGCACGGATTCGGGGGCGGCAAAGGCTTTGTTTGGGAATTCTGGGGTGGGGTTGGCGGTTGGGACAGCGGTGAAGGTTTCGTGTAGTGTGAGTATCTGTCCGCACAGGGGAGAAGGAAGTGCTGACACTGTGATAGCAATGGAGCGGAACGGTTGTGCACTAGGTTGTGGTGGGAAGTGGTTGACGAGGAGAGTTGGCAGGAAAGAAAAGAGATATGTGGATAAATTCCTTGTACACAGTAGAGAACAGAAGCAATGCTTAAGTAGCAAACTGCATGCAATACAGTACCTGATAATCTCATGCCACGTCAGCGTCAAACATCGGTCAAGTGCCTTAGGACTGTCGACGCTTTGTGGCAAACCACACTGGATGGGTCGAGTCTGAGCTCGTCAGACTCTCTCGCCACTGAAATTCGGTAACATAGAGCGCCGTCAGATTGGTTGATAAAGAGGATGCGCGATTAATTATCTTGGAGGACATGTTCAAATTGTGAGAGAATGAGCAATCGTGCCAATGTAACGCCAAAAGTTGAAGCCATACGGCTAACGGCCCGCATCCCCGACCTCACGTCCTGCTCATGAAATTTCCAAGCCCATCGCCAACTCCTTTGCGCCAACTCTCACAAACACCGACACGTTCCCCAACCATCCTCACACTTTTTTCCAACAACCGACCATGCCTCTGATCCAATCCTCCCAAGACCACCTCCCCCGTACGCCCCCTCTCCCCTCCTCGCTTCCCCCTCTAACACCCCCAGACATCGACGGCCCCCCCTCCCCCACCTCCCTCAACACCGCCAAATCGCTCATCGCATCCGAACTCTCCGACCTCACTCTCCCACACCCATCTCTCCGCCCTCTCCCCCCGCCCACCTTCACCCCCGCCATCACCTCCTCCCTCACCCTCCTCTCCACCTCCCAACCCCTCCCCAAACTCGACTTCTCCCGCTACGAAGCCCCCTCCGCCCCGGACGAGGGCGCGAGCAAAGAGGAATGGACCAACGCTTTACGGTCGGCGTATATCTCCACGGGCTACTTGTCGAGTCGGACGGAGAACCTCTCTCTTCTCGAGACGTTTGGGAGGAATGCGTGGTTGGTGGGGAATAGTCAACTGGAGGACGTGTTGCGGGATTTGGAGGTAGAGGTTAAGCAGGCGAAGGGGGAGGTGGAGAGGGTGCAGAGCGAGAGGGAGGGGATGCAAGGGAGTGTGCGAGGGGAGTTGGAGGAGTTGGAGCGGACGTGGAGGGGCCAGGTGGGGAGGTTGTTGGAGGTGCAGGTTGCGGCGGAGAGGGTGAGGGGGGAGGTGGAGAGGAGGAGAAGGGAGGGGAGGGGAGGTTGAGGGAGTAGAGCCGAGGGTGTATTGATACGCAGGTACGGAAATGGTCCGAGGAGGCCGCGGCATCTGAAACAGGTCCGAGACGCTGCTTGAAATCGAGGGGGTCGAGAAGGCTGTGTTGGTCACAGAGCCTGCAAGAAGCGTCAAGGAGGCGTCTCCCTTCAAACGGGTGTAGAGGGAGGAGCTGTCTGGCCGTGGATGACTTTGTCGCACCCTCAAAGCATCCGGGCAAGGAGGAAGAGGGCGCTGTTCGCTTTGTCGACAGGGGCATGTTAGCACCATGGAGAACATATGTTTATCAGATGTGGTCATCATAAGCTTGCAGACATGCACACAGCGTAACATTTGATCATGGTATCTTCTCCACATCAATCATAACCCATCCTCGACTCCTCGCTCCCCCTCCGCCCCTCTACTCAGGCGGCACAAACGGCTTGACCAACATCCCACTAAAACTCTCCAACTTCTCCTTCCCCCTGACCTCCTCGACCAAAAGCGGCATCTTGACCACATTAAACTCCTCATACAACTCCTCAATCTGATCCAAATACTTCTTCTGCATCTTCCTCCTCGCATTACACTGCTCACACGGATTATCCTTCTTGGGAAACAACAACTGATTCACGACAATCGCATGGGTATCGATCTCATAACTCGCCAGTTCCTGAATCATCCTCTCCGTCTCGTACAGCGATAGAAACTCGGGGATGCAAACGCACACAAACGTCGTCATGTCTGCATTCTTGAACTGGCCGTTGACTTCGGCGATGGTCTCCCGGAGGTCTTCCATCTTTTTGAGGACGTCGTCGAGGGACTGTCCATTGGGCAGCCCGCCTCGGGCGCCGAGGACGGAGTTGAGCATGGGTCCGAATTGGGAGGAGAGTTGGGAGAGTTTGGCGAGGGCTTTTTCCATGACGGTGGGGAATTGGAGGAAGCGCAGCGTGTGCCCTGTGGGAGCGGTGTCGAAGATGATGACTTCGTAGGAGAGGGATTTTACTTGTTTGAGGACTTCGGCGAAGGACATGGCTTCGTCTACGCCGGGGATCTGGGAAAGTCAATGTGGTGTCTGAGTTGCATAGGATGGGTCGTACGCTGAAGGCAAGGTCTTGCATCATGCCGCCCATGCCCCCTAGGCCTTCCATGGCTCGTTCTGCGTCTTCTCCGCCTGCTGCGAGGAGGTCTTGAATGCTGCCATTGGGATCGATCTCCATGGCGCTTAGATTGTCGAAGCCGTTTATCAATCTGGCGTCTTTTCCGAACTTTTGGTTGAAAGCATCTGACAGGTTATGCGCCGGATCTGTGGAAATCAGGAGGACTGATTTTCGGTGTTTCGCCATTTGGATCGCAAGACTGCATGATGTGGTCGTCTTTCCTACACCTCCCTTACCACCAACGAAGATCCAGCGGAGTGTCTTCTGGTCCAAGATTGATTGGAGTGTAGGTTCCATGACATCCTCGTCGGCGTTGACCACTGCTGCGGAGGACATGGTGGCGGGGCGTGCTGTTCCAAGCGATGGTTGATTTACTCTCGATTGAAGCGATCAAATCTTCGGTGTATCAAGTAAGGTGAAACCGTGCCGCTTCTCAATTTGAGCGTCTTCTTTGGTATAGGTGGCTCTACGTGGGCAGGAAGAAATCAAGGACAGCGGGGAGAGCTCCATAGACAAGGGTTAGGGTTTCAATGACGTCGAGGTCAACAACTGAGCATGTGAAAGTTGGATATAAACAACCACGTGCTCGATTCGAGGCCAAAGTATATTATGGTAGACTTACTTCAAGAATGCTGATATAACTCACCACCATCCTCCGGGATCCTTCGCAATCATCAGCATGGAGAGCCGCCTCCACCAACCTTTCCTCTCGACCCTCACTTCCACCACTACCGAATCCTCCCTCCGTCGGCCCAATTACTGGACATCCAATCCCTCTTCACTGATCAGCTCGTGTAATATCTCCTCCGTCCTTCTTGGTACCGGCGCCTCAATTTACCACTCCATTGCTCCGATTATTAACGCCACCGAACACGAACTCATCCTCGTCACGTGCTTCTGGGCTCGGTCTGCGTCACTGGATGTTTTGCGTGAATGTCTCCTGCATCTGTCTGACAAGGGGCTCATGGCAGGGAGCAGAATTCGCGTAAGGATCTGTCTGTCTTCAGTAGGATTGTTGCAGAAACTGTTTCACACGCAGAGTCTGCATGGGTATGTTTATCCTGCAGAGGCATGGGAGGGGAAGCTGGGACTGCCGAAACCTGGGGAACTGCAGGGTCTGGATCTACAAGTGAAGAGTATCTTCGTCAAGCCATTCAGTGTCATGCATCCGAAATTCATTGTGGTGGATCGGAAGAGGGTCTTGTTGCCGAGTTGCAATGTCAGTTGGGAGGATTGGTTTGAGGGGTGTATAGGGTTGACAGGGGTTGTGGTGGGTCAGTTTGTGGAGTTTTGGCAGCGGTTCTGGATTCATACGAAGGATGATCTGAGGCTTGAAGGCGTCTCGATAGATGGCGGGGACTTGCCATTCGATGTATCTACAGGTGGCAATCTTCCAGCTCAGATCAACGTGAACTCGACAGACACGCCATGCGTTTTTTTACCATCACCGCACAACATCGATCCCAAGTTTCGTTTGCCTTGGCAAGGAGCTGCACTGCCACCGAACACGCCTCTTAACGTATTCCTGCTTGCCGCTTTTAAAACCGCACATCGAAGTGTGTACATACAGACGCCGAATCTGACATCCCCGCCGGTACTGTCAGCACTCCTGGATATGATGAATCGAGGCGTGGACCTTCATATCGTCACCAGCGAACGGCTGATGATTCTGGAACAGCTAGTAACTGCGGGGACGACCACATCGAGGTGTGTGAAGAAGCTGATAAAGCGATGTGAAAAGAAGCAGCTGAAGAAAAGAGAGAACGTTGATGGAGCGGCTGAGGAAGGTAGAGCATTCATATCGGGGCGGCTCACAGTCGAGTACTACGAGCCATCCAAGGAGGACTCGGGCGGAGATCGCTTCGGAAAGGAACCGGTCCAGTCACATCTGAAGTTGACGATCGTTGACGAAGAGCTAGTCGTCCTCGGAAGTGGTAATTTGGACCGTGCAAGCTGGTACACCAGTCAGGAACTCGGAGTGGCTTTCTACTCGAAGGACTTGGCTTCTGGACTGCATGGGACCCTGGGAAAGATCTTGGAGACAAGAAAGAAATTGGTGTACGACAGTGGAGAAGCTACCTGAAAAGCTAGTCATCTTCGCTACCAGAACCGTCATGGATCATTCCATCCAAAGGATCCGTCTCTGCAGCCAGAAGTGGTGCTCTCTCACCCTCGGGCCGCTTGAAGTGGCTCGCGATGCTGAGGACCAGAACACTCAGGCCATGGACGAAAGTGCTGGACAATACTACAAAGCTAACGATAGGCCAGATCAGCTCGATCGCCAAGTGCTTCGGACTGTAGGGCTTGCTGTACTTGGGCGGATGCGGCAGAGGAGATGCTGTACCAGTCTCCAGCATAGCTCGAGCTTCGATAGCCAGGAAGAGAGCGCCCAATCCCATCGGACCGAACCAGCCACAGAATATGGCCTCGTTGAAGGTCCGGATGTCGGGGGTGAACTTGTAGACGGCCAACATGATTGGTATCCTCCTGAATAGTAATACCAGAACCGCAAACAAGGTCAACTTCCACGGTGTGAGCATGTATGTAATCTCTCCCTGCGTGAATGCATGCCATGGTATGATCGTGCCAAAGTAGACAAACATGGCACTGTTGAGCATTAGGTCCACCACTTCTGGTAAGTGAGCAGATTTGATCTTCTTCTGGAACCAGCCATCTCGAGCGAAACCATATCCGGCACCGAATGCGACCAGAAAGTCGTCAGATCCAAGTGTGCTCCCAACACCTACACTAAGCAGTGCGAGCAGCAGGTAGAAGACTGTGAGGCCAGCCTCGTCGACATACTGTCGTTTTTCACTGAAACGGAGGACTCTGTTGAAGAAGGTGCCTATAATCAAGCCTACAGCTGTCCCGAATGCACATTGCCACAGGATGGTGACCAGGAAGTACTCCCGAGCTGCCTCGCCAAAGTTGGTGCTGAGAAGAGCATAGAGACCGATGTAGAGGAAAGGAAAAGATATGCCGTCGTTGCAACCTGTTTCTGCTGAAATCAAGTTTTTGACCCTTTTCGGTACTCGCTCGCTGAATTGGCTGTTTGACAGAATGGAGGCAGCCAGTACAGGATCTGTAGGTGTCAAGCATGCGGCTATGGTGAGAGCGGTTGCAGCACCTGTCTGGAATAGGAGATGAATCAGAAGAGCACAGAAAAGCCAGCCGAATGCCATGACAGGTCCTACAAAGATTAATATAGTCTTACAGCATAGGATAGTCAAGTACATACCCAGCATCATTGCTACACTCTTCCAGTGGCGTGTCGCATAATGCTTTGGTAGCTCAATACCAACCGTAAAGACTTGAATACCAACGATGACCCTGGTGGTTTCTTGAATGATGTTGTCACCCCATCCCCAGCTTTCCTTGTTGCCCTGTCCGACTTCATCAATACAGCGTAGGCCATTGCATTCATTCGGATTGATCCATCCTAAACCTCGAGGTCCGAGGATGATACCGCCGAGTAGAGCGATGGGTGGTTCAGAGAGATGCAGTCTATTCCGGATGAATGTAGCAAATAGTGTATACGCAATCAAGAATGTCGACAATATCAAGTATGATCTGTGTGAAGGCGTTGCCTCAATCTGCTTCCACGCCATGCTGCGAGCGGTATCCCTGACTGCTGATGGCCAAGAAGCCGAGGGTGTAGATGAAACTAACTATCATGTGTGGCTGACGGATGAAAGTGGAGAGACAGACCGTACGAGTAAGTCGTGGCAAAAATTCAAGCTTGACTGTACCGTTGGAGGTCGAGGTTTGAAGCTCTGGGGGAGGAGCTTGAGGTCAGACATCTGGTTGATGACGTTTAACCCGAACGGGAGAGATCCACCCCAGGAAACCTTACGATTGACGCCTTTTGTCGATCCTTTTAACCAAGCTCTTGGGGTCTTTTCAACGGTCGGTGGGATGATCACTTTGATTGATCACTCATGGTCTTTTGAACGAGACATGCTCTCGACCATGCCTGCACATCAACGTCGTAGCAGATCATAAAAGCGCCGCAAGCAATAATTCTCCCAAGCATCAATCTATTCTTCAGCTGCCACGTAAGATGTGAATGAAGCCCTTCCCCGACGCCCGAGCACCAAGAATATCATCCAGTGGTACGATCGCATTGTGGTCTAGCGCTGACATCAAGATCCCCGTCTTTTCGACCGCAGCAAAACTTCGGACTCTACACATCCGACACGGCATTCTTTTTCACGAAATCTGGTCCAGCAGGTCAGCCATGTTCGAGGTGGAACCCCATTACTGTTACAGATGTGCCATATCTAACGGAGTTCCCGCGTGACAGGTCAGCTTCACCCGTGTGCGGGCAAGTATACTATTCATGCCCATCTTCCTTTCTTGTCAATCAGATACCATATCCGGAGCTCAAAAACGATTAGAGTCGCTAGATAAGGTCAAAACGTTTGCCGGCTTGTTCAAGTTCACACCGTTTGTCGTCGTTTTCACCTTATTCACAAGCAAATAGCCAACGGTTGCCTCCAACACAACCGGGAAAATGATTGTCAATAATATTTCTTCCTCCGCCGGGGTGAGACATACGGAAAGTCGTAGCTACAAAAGTGGCTCTAATCACCAGGCTGTCACGATTGATCAGACTACGACAACAGCCATGTCGAAAAGGACTCTTTATACGATTGTTACACCTCTACCGGCTACCATAACAAGAGAGACTGCTGTTAGGGCACTCCATGATCATGCAGAGGTGGGGGCACATGTCTGTGTGAATGAGCACCGCTGACAGAGATAGATGATCCAGCTGAACCCATTAGTGATCAAGCATTCAAAGTGTCGACCACATCCTCTATCAGCCCCCGACGAGTTCCACGCTACCTGGTATGAGTTGACCGACAAGATCAGCTACTTTCCCGGCATCAAAGGCAAAGTTTCATACAAAGCTTGCTTTCATGACTTGCCCACTGGTTTGCAGACACATGTATACGCTCCTGCTGGACTGGACATTAAAGAGAAGTGGACTATTGGAGGCAATGAGCCTGGAGAACCAAGACAAGTGTTGGAGCTTGGACTTGTCGGGGTCCCAAGAGATGGTCTATACCTACGAGAAGATGTTGACATGACATGCAACTTCTTCCTCACCGGTTTTGTCAAGAAGACACTCAAGAAGGCACATTCGGTCCTGGTCGATCGACTCGTAGTCAAGGCTGATCTTGAGGATGACAAGCATGCTCGCAAACAGTATGCTGCTCCAACACCAGAAATGCACCGACCATGGACTCCATCAATCAGGTCAGGGTCAACCACTCTCAGGAATGACTCTGCGCAGACCAGCAAGACGACATACGACCTGCTCGATCTACCTGCGCTTGATACCCATCGTCCATTGATCTCCGATTTCCGACAATGGGATGACCGCAGCCCAACAATGGCTTCGACACGCTCGACAAGTACGAGATCCAACTCAACCACGAGCCGAGCAAGGAAGCATATGCATCGAATGAGTCTTCAAGGCCCCATGATGAATATGTCATACCCCGTCTTGCGCAGTCCAGAATTCGAGGAAGAGGATCCTTATGATCTCTACACCAAGCCGGTCAACATCTACGAGATGCCTCACCAATCGAATAGTATGGTTGAGCTACAGGCAGTCGAGCTTCCTGCCGATGACGGAGCTCAACCAGACTATGTCCGACAACAGAGTATTCACGAAGATGCCATTCGGGAGTTTTTGGAGAAGCCGCACACTGCATGGCCACCACGCAGAGACAGCAGCATGTATTCGGAGAGGTTGAATCCATTGAGAAGTCAGCCCGTCAAAAGTCGACTTCGGAGTCAGAGATTTGAGCTGGAGGGTTAAGATGTAATATTTATTGGTTTCTTGGAGCGTTCTTGCGAGACTATACCCCATCATCTCCCATGTCTGTAAAAACATGTAATAATACTTTTCCTTTTCCTGTCATGTCAAGTGTCACACGTGTTTCAGAGTTTTCTCACCGGAATACGAAGGCCTTACGGCCCCCGCCGACCATACAAATTTGGAACGCCATCAAAGTAGTCGGCCTGAATGTAATCTCCCGTGCCACATTGAATTTCCGTCAATTACTGTGCCTTCTCCTCAGGAGCGAGGTATGTCAGTTGAGATGGAAATCACCTGCAATTGCCTCAATACTTGTGCAAAAGATGTACCGTGTACGAAGGATGCGCAAGCAAGGACCATGGTTCGTGAAGATCAATGCGGGATGGGCGAAGCAAATCTGTTTCAGGGCAGATCAGACGTTGCTGTGCCAAAAAATAGCTCGCCTCTGTCAAGAGACCCCACAACCGTTGCGCTGTACGAACAACCTAAAAAGTATGGTCAGAGCAAAGAACACTACTATTCGGAAATATCCTGCATATGCATCTCGTCTATCATCCAAATCTCCACCATTCATTATAAACATCAATAGTCCTTGTTACCACAATTGTCTTACGGAACCGTCACAGAATTGACCCTCTGTGTCACACTCCGATTGGTCCTCTGGCAAAGATCGCCCCGGGCGTGGCGGCACGTTTGGGGCAGTTCATGCACCTTCTGATCCAAGGCCGAGCCTGAATTACGAGGCACAATGAGAGAAGTCAGCACCGCTTCCCAGTACAACTCTGCCTGGAAACCTCCTCGCAAAGAATACGATCCTTTCTTTCCTTCATCACCTTTCAAATCGCATCCATCGCCGACAACCCCGCCATTTGTTTCGACCCAGACACATCTTCTGAACACTCCGACGCGAAACGGTCTTACTCTACCTCAGTCAACCATGTCAAACGGAAACGGGGACAGATGGGGACCTCCACAGGGTCATGATTATTATAATGTACCTCCACCACCTCAGCAGTCCTATCATATGAATCATCAAATGGACGACCGGTACCAGGATACTTCATATGGCGGGCACGACATGGGGTATGGGTATCAAGGGAGTGAACCCTCGTTGCGGGACAACCATTTCAACCGGAACAGTTATTACGAGAATGGCGCATACCCAGATATATCACCGTCGCCTGCAAGGCTTTCACGACCGGAATTTGACGCTATTGATCCACATTCGATTGCGGACGGACCGGACGAGAGGGACGACTTTCCGCCTACGAGAGATTCGCCTGGCAGGAAGAGGCTGTCCAAGATTCCGGTGATTGGAGCTGCTGCTGTGGGATCAGCTGGGTCATACTCTGCGGTAGGCCAAGGTGGGAGCTCACAAATGCTGGCGAACCCTGGGGGAGAGAAGGCAGCGTGGAGAGACATGGACAATGCTGAGAGAAAGAGCAGGAAGCGCAAGATCTGGATCGTTATTGGTATTGTCCTCCTTCTCGCCATCGCCGGTGGTGTCGCTGGCGGCATTCTGGGTACGCGCAACAATGGCTCATCTGGATCGAGTGGATCTTCGGCGGGTTCCAGCAGCAGGTCTGATGGGCTCAATGCTGATTCCAAGGAGATCAAGGCTCTTATGAACAACAAGGATCTTCACAAGGTCTTTCCAGCCATGGACTATACCGCATTCAAGACCCTCTATCCTGATTGTCTCGTCGACCCACCCAGTCAGGACAATGTGACCATGGATATTGCTGTCCTCTCCCAGCTCACTCCTGCTGTCCGTGTCTATGGTACAGACTGCAACCAGACCGAGATGATCTTCACAGCTATCGACAGGCTCAATCTTAACCAAACGATGAAATTGTGGCTTGGTGTCTGGATTGATGGCAATTCTACTACCAATGACAGGCAGCTTACCCACATGTATGACTTGTTGAAGAAGTACCCTCAGGATCACTTCCTTGGTGTCATTGTTGGTAACGAAGCCCTCTTTCGTAAAGAGATCACCGAGACTGCCTTGACTACGCTTCTCGGCGAAGTTAAGAGCAACCTCACTGGTATGGGCATCAACTTGTCTGTCTCTACTAGCGATCTCGGTTCAGCATGGACCCAAGGACTGGCTGCCGCATCAGATCACGTTATGGGCAACATTCATCCCTTCTTTGCTGGTGTACCTGCCCCCGATGCTGCAGGCTGGACATATGTCTTCTGGCAAGGCAACAATGTCGCCATAGCTCCAGAACCGACAAATGCAGCCGCAGGTGCTATCCCCAGGAACATCATCTCCGAAGTTGGCTGGCCAAGTGGAGGTGGTAATGACTGCGGTACGACTGCGCAGTGTACTGCTCCTGATCAAGGCAGTGTCGCAGGTGTCCCAGAGATGAATCAATTCATGGACAACTGGGTCTGTGGTGCCAACAATAACGGGACAATGTACTTTTGGTTCGAGGCCTTTGATGAGCCATGGAAGGTCAAATTTAACACTGCGCAAGAACAATGGGAGGGTAAGTTGACCATACCATCATATGCTAGATCGTGACTGACATGCCACAGACAAATGGGGTCTCATGACCATCGACCGCAAGCTAAAGCCTGGTATCAAGATTCCAGACTGTGGCGGCAAGACTGTATCGCTGCCTTCGGCGTAAGGAAAAATATTCATATCACGATCTAATACAGCGTCACCGCTAGTCGGGACGGCAGCACATGTATGGGGAAGGCGCAAAAGTTTTGAACACGATCTGGGCGGTGTCATTGGCATTTGAATGCGAAGATTGAAATGACTGTCTCTACGGAATGGGTAGGGTATGAGGATCTGTATATAGTGATGAGGGGAATGGATTTGGGGAGATCAAAACTAAATCTCGTGGCTGCGCGTCGACGTGTCTGCGTGTCTGTGATGGCAATTGCCAAACACTTACTGATGCACTGGCTGGCTGCGTGTCATTCTATTTAAAATATACTGCTGAACGATCCACTGATCTCAGCTGTCAAAACTAATCAAGCATGCTGTGCCTGAGGATCTCAAATCATGATCGACGCGACCGTTGAAGCTCTCTCCGAAAAAGTTGCGGCACTTGCGTCACTTTGGTTTTTTCGCTGGTTCCGTCGGCTTCAGATTCCTCCCCGCCTTTCTTTTTGGATTGCCTGTCAACCCACGAGCTGCCACACCTGCACAAGAGCTCCTCAGCGACCAGGAAAAAGCATTGATCATGCGTCCGACTGAGAATATGCTGCTTCCCACAGTGATGCCTCCGAAATCAGTACAGCAACGTCAACAGCATCGAGCTCTCACATTTCTCACCCACTCACCGCCTTTGACCGTTACCCAATCGGGAGCAATCTATGGGATTCTGCTGGGCGTGGTCAAGTCATTTGGGAAGTCGAAAGGATACAGAGGGTCCAAGCGCGTCCTGACCCTCCAGCACCCCCATGCAGCTCCTCACACGCTCATTTCTCATCTTATGAACCTTGCACATGGTCATGACTTGTTCTCAGTCTTCTTTCGTCACTACACTTCAACCTTCTCGCTGATTGACAGCTCACACACTTGCAACACTTGACATTCTCATCTCCCCCCTCCAGCCACTCCGCATCCGTCACTCCCTCAATCAACACCCCGACGACGACAGCATCACGACCCTACCCTCTTCAAGGGTGACCTCCAGCGATGCCGTCTCCTCCAAGGCGGTCAACACGCTCCGCCAACCCTCCCTCAACAAAGAATAGCAACTCCAGCTCCTCTTCCGTCTCCTCCTCCCGTCCCGAGCGCAATACCCGAGCGACCAAAAATACACCTCCCCTGAACGAAGAAGAGGCGGACAACAATGACGCATCAGACGTTGAAGAAGATGGAGGTGACGAAAAGACAAGATGTATATGCGGACAACAAGATTACCCCGGTCCTCCTTCTACCGACGAATACAAGTCGTTGTCAGAAGAGAGCGGGAGTCTGTTCATCCAATGTGACAGATGTAAAGTCTGGCAGCATGGAGGATGTGTCGGTATCATGAATGATGATCAGGCCCCAGACGAGTACTTTTGCGAGCAATGCGAAAAGAAAGATCACAGACTCCATACCGACCAGAAGGGGCAGAAGTATTCAATGTACCTGCCGGTGGTCAAGATACATCAGACATCTCGCAAGGAGTCGATGAACAGATCTCATGATTCTACACTCAAGAGGGATCGTGATGCTTTGGCTAGACTGGCTGCCGAGGATCTTCATGGTCCCAAGAGGAGGTCGACTATGAACAGCAGGCATACCTACGAGGAAGAGGAGCTTCTTAGGCAGGTCATTGAAGAGTCCAAGCAGGAGCAAGATACTGGATCTCGAAAGGGAAAGCGTACCCGCGATGAGAGTGAAGAGTATGTGGCTCCACCTCCTGGCTTTGCCCAAGCTGACCAATCCAGTGTCAAAATCGACATTAAACGTCAACGCACAGGGTCTGAATCGCTTGACACAACACTCAATGCAGCCTCACTCGACTTTGATTCGGAGGACGAGAATGGAATGCCGACAAAGTCTGCCATCAAGCGCGCAAGAGCAGCAGCTGCCGAAACAGCCCGACAGAAAGAGATGCGAGAACGGGATCGAGTGCGAGAGGCTGCTCGCGAAGAGGCTGCTGGACGGAGACAAGCTCGAGCAGGTCGCAGACGCGGAGATGAAGAGGACGATCTACCAAGACTCCCGACAGGTCAATCAACCAAAGACTCACCCGCCGCGTCACGACAAGCCTCCCCGCCCGAAATCGAAGTCACAGTGCCTAGCAGCTCCCACAAGAAGAGCAAGAAACCCAAACGGACAGGCAGGAACCAGTATACCAAAGACCGCGAACGAGAAGCCGCCCGACAGCAAGAGCGCGAGACGTCTCCTCGATCAGCCAAAGGAAATAGTGCGTCATCTTCCGGCGGCGAAGAAGGGAAGCTCGACACCGCACCCTCAGGCGGCAACGCCAGCACCGGCAGCGGTAACCACAGCCCCGCCTCCCTCTCCGCCGAAGGACAACATCCCATCAGCAATGGGGAAAGCAAGAGCCACAAGAAAGGCAAACACAACGGCAAAGGTAAGAAGGAAGAGCGAGACAAGGAGCGAGAGCGGAACAAGAACCCCCTCCCCGAAATGGAGCGGCAAACAAGCTGGATGCTCGAATTCATCGGCCGCTACCAAGCCGAACGCGCCTCCCGACCTGACCCGCCCTTCGGCTTCGGCCTCATGGCTCCCGGGCTCGTGCAAAGACTCAGCCAAGGACGAATGGTAGAGGGTCAAGGTCTAGTGAGGAAGGGCACACCAACAAGTCATCCGTTATCTGCTGGTGAGGAGGCGAAGGAGGGTAAGTCCGCGGAAGGGAAGAGCAAATCGGAGCTAGGGTTGATGCCGAAGGATGAGTTTGAGAAATTGGATCGAGAGGGGAAGGTCCAGGAGATGATGAGGGGGTTGAGTGAGTGGCGACGGGTCTTTGTCAAGGATGAGGGGGCTGGGGAGGGGTTGTTGACGCCTGGTGGGAGGGAGGGGGTGGGGCTGGGTGTGGAGGTCGGGGGACGGTAATGGTGTAGCGGTAGGGGAAATGAATATTACTCGCTTCAGGTCGTTTCAAGGCACACCTTTGAGGCTATTCACACTATCACTTGAATCTCCGCTGGTCGATTCTCCGTCAACGCGAGGGTGCATCTGTCGGATAGACGATACGGTAAGTTCTCTCCTCAATGCCGACGACATACCAGGACTTCAGGTGAGTACATCGCCCCTTTTGGATCTACACCACCCTCTCCTCTCCCTGCACCGGCAAAGCCAGCCCAACTCCACCCATCTCACCCCATCCCACCTCCGTCTAGATCACCTGTACCCGCCGCTCCCGGTGATCCTCGCTGCAAGACCGGCATGCCACGAGTACCTCCGCCCTTTCCGCCCGTTATCTCAATTGTGCCTGTACGCACACCATCGTACCAAGCGGGCACCGCGCCGACCCTTGACGTGAGACCGGGATCACGTGTGGGATCATTCCCGGCCTATATCTATGGGTATCAGACACTGCGCAGGCCGGGGCGGGGAGCAGGCATGGAGCAGGCATGGAGCAGGCAAGGAGCAGGCAAGGAGCAGGCAAGGAGCAGGCAAGGAGCAGGACCAATGCGGACATTGAGCCCGTGGAGGTTGCGCGGCGATGGACAGCTGTTGGTCACTGTGCTTGAGCTGGCGCGTTAATGATGGATGTGGTATGGGTGAGGGAGGGGGGTGGAGAGGTGGGACAACCGCATGTCACGCAGGTACACCCATAACATCGGCCGAGACACATTTTGACGGTCCATTGATAGCGACCCTACATCCTGAACACGCCGAATTCCGTCTTCTTCTCCTCTACACTCCCAGTCAAGGCAGCGTCCAATGCAGCGCCCAGCACTCTTCTAGTATGGCTAGGCGGTATAATACCGTCGTCCCATAGTCTCGCGGTCGAAAAGGTACTCTCGCTCTCCCTCTCAATACGCTCCTTCAGCTTCGGATCGACTTTCTTACCCACAGCCTCCATCACAGCACTCAACTGCTCCGGACCCATGACGCTCGTCTTCGCCGTCGGCCAAGCAAACATGAAACGAGGCGAATACGCTCTTCCACTGTCACAGGTCAGCATCAAACCCCCCCTCACTCAGCGAAGACGAAAAGCAAACTCACCACATCCCATAATTCCCCGCCCCAGCACTCGACCCAAACACGACCGTGAACTTGGGCACCTCCGCACACGCCACCGCCGTGACCAATTTCGCGCCGTTCTTTGCAATGCCCCCCTTCTCCGCGTCCTGACCCACCATGAAACCCGAGATATTCTGTAGAAACACAAGCGGGATATTCCGCTTCGCGCAGAGCTGGATGAAATGCGCCCCTTTGAGACTACTCTCGCTGAACAAGATGCCGTTATTCGCGATGATACCCACTGGATGACCATAGATGGTCGCGAAACCCGTGACCAACGTCGAGCCGTAGAGGGGTTTGAATTCGCTGAACTCGGAGCCGTCGACGATACGCGCGATGATCTCGTGGGCGTCGATTTGGGTTTTCAGGTTGGTGCCGAGGACGCCGCCCAGCTCGTCGGGGGAGTGGATCGGCTCGGACCAGGAGGTGATGCGGGACGGGTTGGGGCGCCGGGGGTAGTTGAGGTTGGAGACGGAGCGGCGGGCGAGGATGAGGGCGTGGGCGTCGTCGACGGCGAGGTAGTCTGTTACGCCGGAGATTTCGGAGTGGAGTTGCCCGCCGCCGAGGGATTCGGCTGAGACGACTTCTCCTGTCGCGGCTTTGACGAGGGGCGGGCCGGCGAGGAAGATGTGCCCTTGTTCGGCGACGATGATGGTTTCGTCGGACATGGAGGGGACGTAGGCGCCGCCCGCGGTGCAGGGGCCCATGACGACGGAGAGTTGAGGGATGCCTGCTGCGGACATGCGGGCTTGGTTGTAGAAGATGCGGCCGAAGTGGTCGCGGTCGGGGAAGACGTCGGCTTGATGAGGGAGGTTGGCGCCACCGCTGTCGACGAGGTAGATGCAGGGGAGGCGGTTTTGGTGGGCAATCTCTTGGGCTCGGAGATGCTTCTTTACGGTTAAAGGGTAGTAGGTACCTCCTTTGACGGTGCTGTCGTTTGCCACGATCATACAGAGGGTTCCTGATACGGTTCCTATGCCTGTGACTATGCCAGCACCTGGAGTGTCTTCACCTGGGTAGACAGAGTGTCCTGCTAGAGCAGAGAGTTCGAGAAAATTTGTACCAGGATCAATAAGGGCTGTGATACGGCTGGACATGTCAGGGATAAGATAGATTGCATGGGAACGATACTCACTCTCTCACCAGCATCTTTCCCTTTTGAATGTGCTTCTCCCTCGCCTTCTCCGGTCCTCCCATCGCCGCCTCCTGATGAAGAAACTCAAACTTGTGACATAAATCCTTCATGGCTTTGTCATTCTCCTGGAATTGACTCGAGTTCTTGTCCACAGCAGACTGTATTATCGACACCTGCTTTGCCTGAAAAGGGCTGGTATATGTCGCCTCCCCCCTTCGCTGCACCACTGTCCTTGGAGCAAGCCATCTGCTCGGACTGCCCCGACATACACTCCTCACGCACCTCATATGTGACCGTAAGCATATTGGAGCAGCCATGATGACATTCAAAGAAATTACATGGAAATTTTCACATCCAGACTGACCTGATCTAATACAGTGTTTACCTGCTCGGCTCAAGACGTCGCCAGGACCTTGCCGAGCTGTTCCCCATGGGTGACAAAGCCGATGAAAGCCGCTCCTGCCCTTTTGTGCATGAGGGTCAGTCTTGAGCCGAAACAACTCTCGGCTCTGGATATTTTCTAATCTGTTTCTGTTCCTTTCATTTGTTTATTGTTTGAGCAAAGATGAAGTCTATGCAAGCTGCTCGTTCTTTGCTCCGTGTTCAGCAGACAGCGCTGGGCGGTGGTGCGGCGAGAGCAATCCCCCGCCAATGGCACAGGTGTGCGTCTACCAAACATCCAAAGGGATTTGTACCGCCGACACAGGAAGATCTGGATGAGCTGAGAGAGCGGACGATCGAGTTTGCACGAAGAGAGATACCGGAAGAGGTAGCAGCCAAGACGGATCAAGGAAATGAGTTTCCCATGGAGATGTGGCAGAAGATGGGAGAGGCAGGGTAGGTAGATCCGCATGTCACGAGGGACCTGGCTGACGAGGATAGCTTCTTGGGAATCACAGCAAACGAAGACTATGGAGGACTCGGAATGGGCTATCAATCACACATCACAGTCATGGAAGAGCTGAGTCGAGCAAGTGGATCAATCGCATTATCATACGCAGCACACTCCCAACTTTGTGTCAACCAGATTTGCTTGAACGCAAATGAAGAACAAAAGTCAAAGTACTTGCCGAAGCTCATATCTGGAGAGATGGTTGGAGCGTTGGCCATGTCAGAAACAGGTGCAGGGAGTGATGTGGTCAGCATGAAGACGACCGCGAAGAAGGTGGATGGCGGGTACCTTTTGAATGGCACAAAGTACTGGATCACCAACGGACCGGATGCTGGACTCGTTGTTGTCTACGCAAAGACCGAGCCAGATGCTGCTAGCAAGGGAATCACGGCTTTCCTCGTCGAGACCCAGACCAAGGGCTTCTCGGTCGCAAAGAAGCTGGACAAGCTGGGTATGAGAGGCAGCAATACCGGCGAACTCGTATTTGAGGATGTGTTTGTGCCAGCAGAGAACGTCTTAGGAGCTGTGAACAAGGGTGTAAGAGTTCTGATGGAAGGACTGGACCTTGAGCGGTTAGTGCTCTCAGCTGGACCTCTCGGATTGATGAAGGCTGCACTGGATGTCGCCTTGCCCTTTACCCACGAGAGGAAGCAATTCGGCACACCTATCGCTCAATTCCAATTCATCCAGGGTAAACTGGCTGACATGTACACCAAGTACAGAGCAAGTTCGGCCTTTACCTACAGTGTGGCCAAACAGATTGATGAGAGTCATGAAGACCCTATCATTTTGACTCAAGACTGTGCAGGAGCTATCTTGTATGCTGCAGAGAGGGCGACAGAGTGCGGAATGGACGCCATCCAGTGTCTTGGAGGGACTGGCTATGTCAATGAAGTGGCCGCTGGACGGATAATGCGGGATGCAAAGTTGTACGAGATTGGTGCAGGTACAAGCGAGATCAGAAGGATGGTGATAGGAAGGGCATTCAACAAAGAGTATGCCTCACGGTAATGAAACATATTGTATGTCTGCCTGATGTGTCTACTCAAGGTGGAATCGACTTCCGCAAAATGTATCTCCGCACGATTGTGGCTTGGCGAACACCATGTCCAAAGCTTAGCTACGGACGTTACTCTGATTCGCTGACGTGTTGGTCTCCTGCCGATCTTCCCGATCTCGTGCTTACGGCCGACGCCATTCCGTCAGTTTCTTGCACCGCCCGAGTTTCTGCAGACAAGGCCGCAAGATAAACCCCCTTTTGGGATGGATTTCTGCGACGCTGTTGACGGTAGGTCCGACTGTGGACGGCCGTAACGATGTGATGAGGATTGAGGTAGGTGAGATGGAAAGGTATAAAGATGTCTATGGGGTCCACGAATGTGGCTGTATCCTCATCATCCGATTCCCAATTTCAACCACTGCTTAAGACTGTCAAACCTCCATCAAAAACAATCATCGACGAGCAGGACATCATCATAACCCATCACATACACCTACCATCATGTGCTGCCAAAACAAAGCCGTTCGCCAACAGCAGAGAGCTGCCCGCCGCGTAGCAAAGTTCAATGCTCGCGCTGCATACTATGGCTACCAACTTCAACCCAGCGATCATCCCAACAATCAAATCGTCCTTGCAGAGACGCCCATGAATGTTCACCATCACACACGACGCGGATGCTGCGGACGCGAACGACGAGGAGGGCCTATTACAGCACTCTTCAATGGTGTAGTCGCCATTGTCAATGCAGTTCAGGACAACCGCGAGAAGAAGAGGTCTGCTATTGAGCGGGATGTGCTTCCTTCAATGCGATCACAAATGGGTGGGCTTCAAGATGAGAAGGTCCGTGTAGCTGAGCTCGAGCGGAGTAGCGAGGATCTGACCAGGAACGAGACTGAAGATCTTGAGATCAGAGATGAGCAATTGCCAAAGTACGAGGAGGTGCAAAAATTGTAGAATGTTCTCGTTTTCTTGTATTATTAGAAGATATCCATCACGATCATGATCAATATTATAATCAGTTGCCGAGGCACATGCAAATCCCCCGCCCAGTTGAACTTCCCCGTCGGCGATTGAGCCAAAAACCTTGCCATCTCCAGCTTCATTCATCTCCGACTTCCGACCATCGCGTAGAATGATCCAATGACATGGCTACGCCTCCTCCAAAAGATGTCCTAGGGGCGAATACGGATGGCGGAGTATCGAAGAGTCAACAGAAGAGAACTTCCAGAGCTTGCTTGGTCTGTCGCGCAAGGAAAAGTAAATGCACACTGTAAGTTACATCATCCTCGAGTCGAAAACCGAACTGGAGCTTGGAGCTTGGAGCTTGGGAAGCCGATAACCGGCAATCAGTTGAGACTTGCGATAGTTTCAGCTCCACAACAGCTTCGTCTGGGGTTGATCAGGGCGGGATCATCGCTGACTTGTCGTAGAGATTCACAGGATGGTGCACCACAGCCGCCATGTCAGAGATGCAAGCGGGAAGGAAAGGAATGTGTTATTGGCAGCTCGAATCGTGGTGGGCGGCGGGTGAGAAAGAGTACTCTTGCTGCAAATGAGTGAGTGTTTCGAAATGATTGGAGACCTTTACTGATGAACTTGTGATAGACAAGATGAAAGGTCGCAGTCGCCAAAGCCAGGAGAGGAAAGCGTCAACTCGACAATATATTCCATCGAGACGGCGCCGACAGCTCCGATGAATGGTGTTCCATTACCGCCGATGCAAATTGATCCAGCGCTGAATGGATACGGACAGAGTCATAAGTTGCCTCCGCCGGATGCTCAACCAGGCTCGCGATCATCAAGCGACGATGTGCCTTTCAACGACCTGCAGAATCCATCGGATGCGTTGAGCATTCTTGCTCACATAGCCAACGGCAACCACGAAAGCCGGACTTCCTGGAATGATACATCTCGGGTAGTCCAACAAGACAGTAACTCATCGGCTTGGGGTATCGGCGAACCTACAAAGGCCGTACTTGTCGACTATGCCCCGCTCAGAGACGGCACGCTGAACTACCAAAAGATCGCTTCTCTGGTAGAGCGATATCACAGGAACTATCATCCATACTATCCTATCGTACAGAGGGAGACACTGGATACCACTCATCTCACAAGAACCATCCAGGAGGAACCACACTTGTTAACCGCAATTCTGGTCATTTCTTCCAAGGATCTGTTGGATGATCAACGCATCTACAATGTCTGCTCAGAGCACATGCAGGCCCGAGTCTCCGCTCTTGCCGCTGGTAGTGCTTGTGAGGTCGAAGCTGTTGAAGCGCTTCTTCTGCTAGCAGAATGGACGCCCTATGCTTCACGTCGACAGGCTGGGAGTGTCGGTAGAGGTGAGGAAGATCGAGAAGCGTGGATGCATGTCGGGATGGCGCTGCGCATGGGCTACTATCTCAGTCTCGACAAGACTGCATTCAGAATTGCCGACCCCAAGGACCCTCTAGGACTTCGAAAGCGACTAGTGTGGACTGCCTGCTTCGTCTCGGATCGGCAGATCTCAATTCGAACAGGAAGAGCTTTCTGGTCGAGAGGTCCGAGCCCTGGTACCGCGGTTCGCAAAGATGATTTCCCCAGTCTTTACCCTCAAGGACCTGGCGAGGATGATTATGCCACCATCTTTCAAGCGACGCTGGAACTGACCATGCTGTTCAGCAATGTTCATGATGTTCTCTACAGCAATCCAAGCGGTTTCCGGTCTCACATGTCTGGTGGCTACATCCGATACATTGACGACTTTCGAAGTGCCATCTATGGGTGGAATAGTGTCTATGGTACCCTCACGTGCTCACAGAATCTCAAGGCTACTCTCGTCATGAGCTACGACTATCTCCGGCTATATACTAACGCCTTCGCCTTTCACGCGACCATTCAGCGTGCACTACCAAAGACAAAGGACGGCAAGCCATCATTCAGCAGAGTATTCTACAACAACGTGGGTGCTGTCGGTGATGCCCGTTTCATATACGAAGGACTCGACGCTGCGAAGAGTCTGCTAACTACCATGAACAACTTTGTGGATCCTGAAAAGTGAGTTTGAGCTGTCAACTTCTTCTTCGCAACTTGGCTGACCCCGACTAGATCTCTCCGCTACATGCCACTCCGTTTCTACCTGTACACGGTCTATGCTGGCGTCTTCCTCTACCGTGCTCGTACCGTGGGCGTCATGTCTCCCGAGGAGGACTCGTCAGTGAAACGTCTTGTCAGGCAAACAGTGGCAAAGCTCGAAGCTGCCTCGGTCGGTGAAGGACATCCCGGTAACCGATACTCTCAGCTGCTTAAACTCCTCTGGGATCGAGTGGACCGCAAGCGTAGAGACGCCGGGTCTCTTGCTACCATTGTTGACCCTTACCGTCCAGGTGGAATCTCAAGCAACAGCGGACTGGGCAGCCAATCGACCGGCTTGAACCACGACACACCGAGTCGGTACAGTAACGACATGGAGAGTCCTGGTATGACAGAAAAGATGGGTGACTTTAGCTGGACTGACCTGGATGCTATTGGGAACTTTGCTGTCAATGGTAATGAAGGGATGAATCTGGACGGTAGTAATGACTGGTGGGCTTCGGGGTTCTTGCCGGCGGACAACAACCCTTTCGGTATGGGTATGGATCTTACCATGGGCGATGCCAATTGGGGACTTCAGCTTTGATCAAAGAAAGATATGCTTGTATGATAGATACCCGCGGTTGCCTGGCGCTGAGTGGTGCTGAACATGTTCGTCTCTTCTCTCATCTTGCTCGACAGCCAATTGTCGCCATTTCACCAGCGGTGAGAGCATCTCTCACGTCCATCGTCGTTCATCTCACCTCCTGCATCACTGCACGAGCCTTGTCTTTTAAGGCAGTCGGTAACCCAGCTACACCACCCCCACCATGATGACATGGCCACTGTTCAAGCAATCCTTCGAATGCTTAACTTTCATCATAATTATATCCGCTCAATATGCTAATACCATCTGCTCGATCTTTCTACAATCATCTCGCCCCTCTTCTCCGTCTCCCGGAAAACAATTCCGCCCCCTTCTTGACCCGCAAACGTCATCGGGATCTGCCCCCTCTCTGCCCACGATGCAAAGCCCGACATCACACAAAGTCCAATGTGGGGTGAACCGGGACCCGTTCTCAAAAAGGCAGCCGAGACCTCTCTGTTCCCGACGACATTGATCTGCCGAGGGGTAATTATTTTGTTTGATCTGTTTCTCATTGCTCCGTCTCTTACACATTGACATTTGGGATTGATTCTGAGAGCAAAGGACGACAGAAGTGAAAGTAGCAGACATAAAAGAAAGACCGGGAATCTCAAGAGCGGGGAATCCTGCACGAAAAGTCCAATGGCGTCTCAAAAGCCGGCTGCGTTGCTGGTTGGTGGCATTACGCATGCGAACAAAGAGTGGGAGGAGTTTGGCAAGGATGTAGAGCTGCTGGTAAGTTCAATCAGCCGTTCGTCGATTTCTTCCGTGGACTTGTGGCGGTCCGGCAGCAAAGGGTGGGCATGGAATGGCCTACACCAGATGGCCCACAAAGTCACAGCCTACGGAAAATCACGACGCGCAAGCAGACATACGATCAACCTAACATATCATCCAGGAATACCGACAAGGCAACCGCACCGAGTTCCTCGCGGACCTCAAGTCTGGCAAATACTCCAACGTCACCTACCTCTACCGCTCCAACGAATCCCTCTCCGTCACCGGCCCCTTCGACCAAGAACTCATTTCCCTCCTCCCTCCATCCCTCAAATACATAGTCCACTCCGGAGCAGGCTACAACGGCGTCGACGTCCCCGCCCTCACCGACCGGGGCATCGCCTTCTCCTCCACCCCCATCGCAGTCGACGACGCCACCGCCGACGTCGCCCTCCTCCTCATGCTGGGCGCCCTGCGCCGCGTCACCGTCCCCTTCACCGCAGTCCGCAAAGGGGAATGGCGCGGCAAAGACTTCAACCTGGGCCACGACCCCAAGAAGAAAACCCTCGGCATCCTCGGGATGGGAGGCATCGGACGGGCGGTGGCGAAACGGGCAAAAGCCTTTGGCATGACGATCCAGTACCACAACCGGTCGCGACTGAGCGAGGAACTCGAGGACGGGGCGAGCTATGTCTCTTTCGACGACCTACTGGCGACGTCGGATGTGATTTCGCTCAATCTGGCGCTGAACCCGAGCACGACGCATATCATCGGGGAGAAGGAGTTTGGGAAGATGAAGGACGGGGTGGTGATTGTGAACACGGCGAGAGGGCCGATTATCGATGAGGCGGCGCTGGTGGAGGCGTTGGATAGTGGCAAGGTTTTCAGTGCAGGGTTGGATGTTTTCGAGGAGGAGCCGAAGATTCATCCCGGGCTGCTCAAGAATGAACGGGCGGTGTTGTTGCCGCATATTGGGACCGCGACGTGGGAGACGCAGAAGGATATGGAGTTGTTGGTGTTGGAGAATTTGAGGAGCGCGATTGATGGCAAAGGGTTGGTGACGCAGATTCCGGAGCAGAAGGGAAAGTAGGTTGACCTGTTTCCTTTTGGGACAAGGATATCTGCTGATGAGAGGTAGATTGAAGAGTAGACTTTAGATAGCGGGGTTTCTTTACATGGTTTTTTTTTGGTGCTCACTTGGAAGGATTTCGCTGATGGTTGTCCCCTTGCGGCACGAGATGTACATGAGATGCCGCAGCATCAAAGGAGCAACATGTTTCCGAGATGGACGTGGTCGTGAGAGGTCCAGACAGTGCATTGACTGTATAGGCGATCTACACCAACGTCTTCACAGCGATATGAATCACGTATAGTCTCCTTAGGCCCGAGTGTCAAAGTCACCTCAAATGAGTGCATGTCCAATCTCCAAGGGTCCTTGAGCCGCATCCCAACCCGTGATGATCCCTCTGCCAGTGCCAGGCTCGGAAGGGCTCGTACTTTGAGACATGCAACACGATTGAGGCGGTGAGAACCACTGTCCTGGGAATATGCCACGCCGCCATCTGTTGGTCGACTGTGCCGTATGTTGTCATCTTAATATCAACCCGTGGCATCCGGAGTGGCTCGCTGTCGGGAGGATCTGCCAAGTAGTGCGGCGGTGGAGGTGTTGTCAATTCCACGCCGCATGGTTAGGTCAGGTCAGCTCGCTGATGCCTGCCTTGATCCTGTCTCGTGTCATTTCCTGTCGTTCCATTGATGACTTGACTGCCAGCCATGGTTGGTAATAAAGAACCCTGCATCAGGTGCTTGAATCGTGATTGAAGAAAAATCCAAGCTGCTTGGAGCTGACATCCAGCGCATCTCCCGGCTCGGATACCGGGGCATATCAGAGCCGCAGATTGCCTGACCCTCCACGGGAATACCTCGCAAGGCAATTGGAGATTGGAACCTGACCCATGGGGAAATTAGGCCAGCGAAGAGAGACACAATGAGATCCGTGAACGACATGGCATTGGGTTTCTTGAACTACGCGACTCGACAAACAAACCCTCGTTTGACATGATTCGTGTTGGCGAAAAGCGGCGCGAGATTCGGAGATCAATTGCCATTTCAGATGGACAATTCGCCAAATTGGCGAAGCCGCAATCGACAGAAGCTACGAGGGGGAAAGGTGAAACTGGCACGACTGGAAAGCCAAAAGGTGGTGGATGAAGTTTGGGACATCGGATGCCGTCCACGCTAGTGTATATCAAGCTAGGCTGATCTATTCTTGGATCGACGCAGTTGGCTCTCCCCTTCTATCCAATCACTCTTCCACGTCTGTTGAATGTTCCCATCAGAGTGGCTTGAACCTCCCAGCGAACAAGATCCACGCATGCCGGCATGGCTCAGGTCGAGCTATTCACCCGCTGTATCAACCCATGGCCTCAAACGTCATAGCCTCGACGCCGCACGCTTGTTGATCTTTTGGTATGAGGGCTGATAGTGCCTAAAGCCTTGTGTTGGTATTTCGCCAACTCTTTTTTACTTACCCCTTTCCCCAAATCTTATGACGAATCATGGTGTTCATTTGATCCTCAGCTGTTCTTTTGCTTTCTAGGCCTTGCATGGGAGGTTGAGGTCATGGCGGGCACACCTTCGATGGGAGATGTGTTGATGTTATCACATACGGCGAAGAGTATTGGTAAAGCTTTTGGTATCAAGGCTGTCGGGGTACCGCAAGACTTTTTTGAGGTTGAACGGGAGACTCTGGGATTGGCGGATGCCTTGAAGTTACTGGCTTACATTCTGGAAGAGGATGAGACGATATTGCATGCTCCGGAGAATGTTCAACAAGCGATATTTACCGTTCTAGCATCGGCTCAGGTGACTTTACGGGATCTGGCTGCATTTGTGGAAAGATACAGCACGTTTACGAGAGGAAAGCCGGGTGTTTCTGGGGAGAAGACATGGTCGAAGGGGGTTCTCACAGATTGGACGACACTACCATGGACGAGAGATGGAGGAGACATGACTGCTTTGAGGTCTCTGTTAATGATGCATTGCACGACCATAACGATGACTACGCAAGCTGTACAAGGGTAAGATGCTCGCACTTGGGTAGACACGATGCTGACTTGGACAGTCGATCAGCCGAACGACTCTCAAGTACAGTCTTACCACTAGCTGAGAAACTAGAAGACATTCACGAGGATATACCCGGACGACTTAATCAGCAGCTTGAGGAACTTCACTTCATCTGTATGACAATCATGCACGAGCAGCGAACACTGGCAATCGCTACAAGGAACGAGCTTTTTTCCCCTCAAGTACAAGACTTTGACATGCCAACCCCAGTATCACCAATGGCGAACCAAAGTCTGAGCGATTTGGGATTGCCATCTCTGCAGCAGGTCGAGACATTGACTTCGGCTCCAGTGGTCGGTAGCAGATCAACACGCCATGACCGGAGCGAGAGTCTGACCCAGTTGTACGTCGAACGAGATACAGAAGGCTGGAAGGTGCGGAAACGATCTTCATCTCAATACTCGGCAGCAGATGTGGAACCTCAAGCACGTCCCAGATCACAGCTGGTCGACCCGAATATACGAAGTAAACGAAGCAAGAGTGCTGACGGGCCTCCGAAATCTCGATTCCCAAGATTTGCGAGGGACAGCACTGCATCACCAATGCCGAGTATCAATACCGATTTCTCAGATACAGAGAGCCAACGAGCACCACCCACTCCTCGACGGCTGCAGAAGAGACGACCTCCACCGAGCAAGCGGAAATCAATGCCTTTACCAGACAGCATCGACTTTGAGGTGCATGGAAGGAACGATCTCACTCGTGTCGACTCTCGAGCTTCTGCCGTGTTTGACGATATGCCAGAAGAAGGTCCACCACGACTACCCACACCACCAAGATCGAGATCAGGCACGGATACTCTACTTGACTCGCTACCTTCCGAGGCCGACTTTATGGAAAATCTCCTGAGAGGTTCGGTCAAGATGTTCGACGAGCGAGGACGTCTGGTTGAGGCTTTGTCGAGCGAGCCAAGAACTTTGAAATCTACCTCAAGCATTAACACGATCATCAGCAAGGCTTGTCGGATATTAGTCCTGCGGAGGAAGAGCGAGCCTGGCATCGGCGGCGTCTGGAACACGTCCATCTGGATCATTGCTTCAGACTTTAGCGTCCGTCTCGAACAACCACTTCAGATGACCCTTCAGCCACGAGCGATTGCCCCCCATATCGCTGTCAAGCTGCCAGAACGAGTGGCACTGACTCTACCTTGCAAGATTCAGTATCATACGCCGGTTTGGGGTTGCACCACCGAATCATCAGGGACAACTTTGCTTGCAGAAAGAGTAACATACACCTTTCTCAGCGCGCAAGCCGCCAGTCGCTTTCAGAGTGTCATCTTCGGACAACAACTACTGGACAGCTTTTGCATCGAGCGAGCTACAGTCATCAGACCTGGTGGCAGTGGCAAGAGCTTCTTCTACAAAATGCTCGGTACGGAAGAGCAAATCTGTGGTCAGCAACGGATACGGCTTTGGGAGGACCACGGAGACGTCACACCCTCGAATACTGCGGGTGGTGTGCTTGGTCTGATGCATGTGCAGCCCTCCTTCGGTCAAGGATGGGTCAAGTGGTGGGTGAACTCTTCAAGAGTCTCCCAGATCAAGAACAAAAGTAACGGTGTCGTTGAGATTCGTGGTATCGACTGTCTGGTCACGAAGCCATCTTCTCGGCCACTGAAAGCAGTCGACAACTTTACTCAATGCTCACTTCTGGCTGGCGTACCTGTCTCTGCCTTTGATGCGCCCAGCTCGCACGTCTCTAGTGAGAGGCCGAGCACATCAATGAGTAACAGGGAGGAGATGAGGTCACGGCACTCTCCTTCACCCTCCTTTAACACACCTCGACAGACTGAGGAAGCTCCTCCGCTGCCACATATCGATCCTCTCCGCGCTCACAATCCTCGATCGAGAACGTCTGAGTCAAGGAGTCGAAGCGGGAGTAGGTCAAGGACTGAGACTACCACGCCAGTACCAGCAGATCCTAGCGAGCCTGTCCCTGCTGTACGGTCAGATAGTGCACTGATGGCAGCAACGACCAGATCATCAAGTACACCAAGCAAGCATTCCCGTAAGCTATCAGGTAGCCGCTCAGCCACCACGCTCAACTTGCCACCGCCTCCTACGCTTGGCAAATGGGATAACCCTATCTCGCCTCGCAATTTCAGAAGCCGCAAGTCAGCCGACACACCTCGGACCCCTTCCCATCTCACCTCAGACTCTGTCCGCCTATCCTCCCCGCCAATGCCTACTCCCTCCTCGGCACCTCAAGTCCGCGCCACATCCCGTGCAGAATCTCGCCTCGACTACCGCTCCGAATCCCGCGCCGCAGCACGAGACTTTGACAGCATGTCGTTCGTGTCACAACGATCCAAAGCCACGACGACCATATCGACGAGATCAAAGGCCAAGTCATGGCGAGGCGGAAAGAGCAGGGATCACCGGTTCACAAAAGAGCCAAAGGAAGAGAAGAAGAGGAGTGTATATGGCATCAAGATATATTTCTCCACGGACGATGACAAGAGGCGGTTTCTCACGCATGTGGCGAAGGCAAGGGAGAAGTCATTGGCTTTGCCAGACTTCTGATAGCTCATGCAAGTGTAGCAGATGTACATACCCCTCCGCACAATTGAAAGCATGCAACAACTACGGCGGCATGTTCACCGGAGGCTTCGCTCGTCAGCAGACCAAGCGCATGTGCCCCAATGCCTGGGTGTACAAGTACAGTTCTTTGTCTTGATGTTTGGCGTAAATTTGGGAAAGAATGCAAACAGATCTCATGTGGCAATTTTGCCACTACATGGAGATGGGTGTGCCAATGCCATCCTGTCACTTGTGATGTGGCAAAATTCTTGCTTTCAACCATCCAACTACTCACTCGCTTGACGCAGAGATTGGACCAATCTCGCCCGCACCGTTCAACGTTTGTAGCTCATAGCGTTCGCTTCAAGCTTATGAACGGTTTGGAGTCGACGGGTAGAGCAACCAATACGTTGACGGTCAACGGTCAAGGCGAATATACCATCAAATTAGCCTTTCTGTCTCTCTCAATCCTGCACCACACTACACGGCTTGCGTATGTCAGGACGCGGCACGAAATCCCGGTGATAGTGGATGGCCGCCATACAACATTCTCATGGACAAGCAGACGCTTAAAGCACACATCGATGAACTTGCCGGGTTCGTCGGAGTATTATGCATCATTCTTCCTCTCGCGACGATAGCTATTGGTCTTCGGATATGGATACGACTGAGGGTAGCGAGCCGGCTTGGGGTAGACGACTGTATTCTTATGCTTTCGCACTTTGTCAACCTCATATGCACGGCGTTCTGGCTGTATGTCCATGTGAAGCAGAAATACTACCAGCCTCGCTCGACTGAATTGATCGATGCATTATCGACGGTAGGTGAATCATCCAGTAATTATCCTTCCACGCTAACACTGCAGCCCCTCGTCATATCAATCGGAGCATATGTCGCATCTTCCGTGTTGGTCAAGATCTCCATCGGCCTCTTTTTCCTCCGCATTGCGCAGCGAAAGTGGCAAAAGTACGTCGTGCTGGGGCCGACCATCCTTTACACATCTTTCCTCATCATATCCCTCACCATCGTCTTGCTGAGATGTGGGGTCCCGATCATTCCGGCAGTATTATTAGTATCAGATCACTGTCCGATCAGTCCTCGACTCGAGCAGATTCTTGGTCTAAACATCGCCTCCATCAACGCTCTCTGCGACTGGGTCTTTGCAGCTGTACCCATTCACCTCCTCCTGACTTCCCAACGTTTGAGTCCAGCCGCCAAATTCTCCAGCTGCTTCATCATCGGCCTTGCAGTGGCTGGTAGCATTGTCTCGATTGTCCGACTTCCGTACTTTGCCGATTCGAGCTTCGGTCCTACATTCTTCGAGACTGGTCACATGGTTATCTTTCTTTCGGTCCTGGAGACAGCCGTCGGGGCAATAGCGATCAGTCTGGTCACTCTAAAACCGCTTCTACAAATGCGAAAGAAAAGCCAGCCGAAAGTCAGCCACGTTCCTGCAAACGCAGTCTTAGCGGAAGGGCAGCGACCGCTCGGGAGTGCAGACTGGATGTATTCCGCCTGTGTTTCGAAGAGTGTTTCGAAGACGCAGTCGAGCAAGGTATTCGATTTGAAGGGCGTTCGCGGCTTGGGAGTTCTACCGGACGTGTCAATGACAGAGACGAATGCATCGAGGGATGATGAGGTCGTGCTGCCGGCCACTCCTGCTGCCTCGTATCGACAGTCATACACGATGATCAGAATCCCAAATAGGATCATGCCTCCTATTGAGGAGGTTTTGCGTGATGGGGCGCGAAGAGGGAGGGAGAGCTATCCTTCGGTCTCCGATGGGACGACAAGAGTGGGAAGCATGGATGGCCCTCCAAAACCCGTGCTCTAATGTATCATGTCTCCGATTCCACGCAGAGGGTATCCATTCGTGATCGAGACACAGCTACCGATACTGCATCTTGTGCCCTCCCCGCTTCTCCATCTTCGCCTGTCTCTTGCTCTGTCCTGCCGCGCCTCCTTCACCGCCCCCTTGCCCCATACCTGCCAGACCTTGCCGTGCACCAGTAAAGGTCGAGTATGCGAGCCATATCGAATATGCCGGAACGACGGTATAGAGGTACCATGCCCAGTTACCGGCGAGAGCAGCCACAACCACGTTGATCCAAGTCCAATATGTAATGTCCCACATCCACTCCGTCAAGCCCTTTGCTTCGAGATCTTCGCCTGCCTTCTTGAGCTCCTGACCTGCTCCATTGTCGACGTATGTAGGCCTCGCTGTCCGCTCAAACCAGAATTCGATGATGAGAGACGGGAGGGAGATGAGGAACCATGCGAAGCGGGATCTGCTGAAGAGGAACTGGGTAACGAAGAGGAAGAAACCGTGAACACCAAGACTGATGAGATGCGTACGATTCAGGGTAGCAGCGTTCTTCGCCGCCAAAGTCTTTTGAGCTTTCTATAGCACGTCAGTCAATGTGGGAACCGATGAATAGTGCTCTTACCTGTGCCATGTCTGCGGGGTTGAGGATGGAAGTCACTTGCAATGTTCGCCACCCAATGCGCCGATGTATGCAATGATCAAGCTGATGCAATAACGACAATACAATTCCGAATCACCTCACGCGTGATCACATGCATCAATGAAGCAGCTCAAGAATTCAATGGTGAGACAAAGTGGGCTGGATGACGGGGTGTTCCGGAGCCGCACTTCGCGTTGCCGCTTGCGATTGACAACCACAACAAAGGGCCCGCACTTTAACAACACCTACAACCACGACGAGCATTCGCGCATTCAGTCCAAGAAGATCAGAGGGCGTTACGGATTATCAAGAGTCGGATGGGGCTATCTTGAGAAGCAGCAGGATTACTCCGGTGAAGCATGTCAAAGTCCGGCGCGAAACATCTACAGCAGTGTCTGTAGCAACAACTTGATCGCACTGCACTCTGGGGCCTAGGAAGGCATCCGGCAAGGCAAAATCAGCTGCAGGATATTCTTCCACCGGTGGACCAGACAAGCGCAGGCAAATGATCGCAAAGTCGACTTGGACCAAACCCTCACATCAGACTTCACTTTTGCGACCTTGCTCGACAGGCGCCCGCAACCATGGCGGCTGTGACAGCACAGATGACGGCCCAGCTCCGGCAGTGCATATTCTATCACATGGACAACGAGAGCTTAGACAATGCAAATTTCCTCGCAGGAAGACTGGTAGCGCTGGACCCACGAAAGGATGATTCGCTACACCTGCTGGCTCTCACATACTTGCGACTGGGTCGCCACAAGGCCGCCAACGATTTGTCATCCAAGTTTGGCGCATCTGGGAAGCATTTGGGGTGCGCATATGTGTTTGCGCTTTCCTGTGAAGCGTTGGAGGAGTATCAGGATGGAGTGGCGGCGTTGGAGAAGGCAAAGGCTTTGTGGATTGGGCGCAATCACTGGAGTGAGTCGAAGCGGTGGGCGTACGGGTATTGGACTGACCAGGACGCAGACAAGCATTCTGAGACGACACGCAGGCATCTCCCAGATGCAGGAATGGTGTGGAATTTGATGGCAAAGCTTTGGAGGGGACATGGTGATCTTCACAAGGCTGGGGAATGCTTTATTGAGGCTCACAAGCTCAATCCGCTCATGTGGGACTCATTCACCGGATTGTGCGACATCGGTGAGGATATTTGTTTTGGCATGCTTAACCAAATCTGACATGTTGCAGGCGCCGATGTAAATATATCTGGATGCTTCAAGCTGACGACAGAAATGGCGGATAGTAGCGCGACCATGGTGGCCAACAAAGACGAGACCAAGCCCGCCCCGCAAGCAGTCCCGATGCACACGAACGGGCAGGCGGCAATGTCGACACCCATCAACGATTCATTCACCACAAATGGAAAGACCAGCAACGAATGGTCATTCCAATTCCCGAAGATCAAAGGGAAGGGCATGTTTGGCAGTCCTCCAAAGACCGCGGCGCAACCATCATGGGAGACTCCGACAACAAATGGCAACGACGATGATGTTGAAATGGGTGGCCTTGACCACGACACTCTTGGATCGTTAAGAGATGCGCCACCAGCAGCACCGATACGGCGGTCAAAGACGCTTTCACGGCTAGGGTTCGACAGCTCGAAAGATGCTTCACGGTTACAAGCTCCCAGCCTCAAGTCATTCGGCAGAACACATTCAGACACGACAGATGGAGAAGACACGGCGTCCGTGACAAGTAGGACCACGACAGCCCATAAGAGGACGCTTTCTGGTCACACTACAGCATCAGATACATCAGTGCAGCCGCGACGAAGTAATAGGTTGTTCGGCCAGCTGACGAGCTCGAAACCTTCAAGCAGAGGTGTGCCGGATGGAAACAGTGCAGCAACAAGGCGAGAAGATTTGAAGAAGACAAAAGCTGCCCCAGTCAAAGGCCGAGGCACATCCACAGTCGGACGAGTGGTCAGTGGCAATCGAAAAGTCATGCCGCCTGGAGTGGATGCGAAGGATCCCCGATCTCAAAGTCGGAACAGCGTCACCATCCCGCCAGTGCCTTCCAAACCAGCAGAGACGATTGTATTGCCTGACACAGCCGCGATTGAGTCATTGTTATCATCCTTCAAGCAGTTGGGTCTCGGATACCTAGCACAAACGCGGTACGACAGTAAATCGGCTATTCACGCATACGAAGCTCTTCCGATAGTGCACAGAGACACAGCGTGGGTGCAAGGACAGCTTGGAAAGGCCTACTATGAAGCCGCAGAATACAGCAAAGCAGAGGCAGCTTTCGAGAAGATGCTGCGACTTCAGCCTACCCGCATCGAGGACACGGAGTACTACTCGACTGTTCTCTGGCAGCTCAAAAAACCTGTTCAGCTCGCTCACCTTGCGCATATGCTCAGAGATCTGGACTACGAAGCGCCACAGACATGGTGCGCAATTGGCAATGCTTTCTCCGCCACACGAGAGCATCAACAAGCCATTATCTGCTTCAAGCGTGCAGTCCAAGTTGACCCGAAGTTCTATTACGCCTGGACTCTGATGGGTCACGAGCTGTTGACGATCGAAAACTTCGATGAAGCCATCCGCGCATACCGTAAGGGTGTCGGCAAGGAACGACGAGGATATGCAGGATGGTATGGGCTTGGAAAGTGTTTTGAACGTATGGGCAAGTATGAGGAGGCAGAAAGACATTACAGGATCGCCGCCAGCATCAACTCGCAGAATCACGTGCTGTTCATCTGCATTGGCGTGGTAAGTATCTTCGCCCTTTGCTGCGGTAGATTGCTGACAATACTAGGTTTTGGAACGCATGAAGCACCGACGGGAAGCTCTCGTCCAGTACACACATGCCATTCAGCTCTGCCCGACCTCCGCGATGGGTCGCTTCCGCAAGGCTCGTACCCTCATGACTCTCAAGATGTACCCGGATGCACTTGAAGAGCTTACGGAGCTGGTCAGCATCGCACCTGAGGAGGCAAACGTCTGGTTCGTGCTCGGCAAGTGCCACAAGTCGCTGCGGAATCGTGGTGAGGCATTAAAGTGCCTCACGACTGCGCTCAATCTTGATGCAAAGGTACATTCAAATCTTGATGATCCATGATATACGACTAACATGGCACAGGCAACAATGTACATTAAAGAGGCCATGGAAGGGATTGACGACTCGGAGGAAGAGGAGAGTGACAGCGAGTAAGTCACGACGGGTTCCAGTGTAGGGAAGCGAGCAGGGACAGCTCGAGAGAGGTCCCAAAGACAAAGCAAAGCATGGGCGGGGTGATCATTGGTATCTGGATTGACGAAGACGACTTGTATGACTATGAACATCACAGCATGGCGAGATGAAGCGTGGAGAATATATACGAGGCATACGCGGCGACCTAGCATGCCGCCATTGGGTATCAAAACCTACTAACCTAGCTCTGTGCGATAACTAAGATGCAACTTTTCCATCTGTCCGTCCCTATTCGAAGTGCGCCAATACGCCTTGCCACCCTCCCCCTCCTTCCCAAATATTCCCCCTTACCTATACTCATCATAATCCCCCCTCGACTGCCTCCCATACCCTCCCCTCCCAGGATCAAACTCCTCCCTATACTCATCCCTCACCTGGCCCCCACTCTTGCCCCGCCCATACTGCCTCCCATCCTGGAAACCCTCATCCAAATCCGTCCTGATAATCCTCTCGTCCAACTTCGTGCCCCCCACATACTTGAGACAATCCAGCGCGTCATCATGCGTGTAGTACTCGACAAAGCAGAACCCGCACGGCGTCTTCTGGAACCGATCCAGTCCCATGATGATGCGTTTGATCTCCCCGCATTTGCTGAATAGTTCGTGGATTTGTTCTTCCGTGGTGTAGAAGGAGAGGTTGCCTACGTAGAGGGTGGTGGCGGTTTTGAGCTTCTCGTCGATGTCGGGGGAAGGGGCGCGTTCGTTTGGTTCGGGGTCGTTGTGGAATTTGCGCTTGTTCTTGTACTGGGAGGGGTTAGTGGGGTCTATTGGAGGGGGAGGCAGGGCGGACTTTGCTGGTGACATAGCTGCTGGGCTTGTCGAGTCGGTCGACGGTGTTGCGTAATCGTACGGCGGGCATGGTGGTGATGTGTGTGATGGTGAAGTGGAGGCAAAGGGAGATGTGAGGTGAGGTGCAATGGTCCGAGCTTCGACGTCGAGCTTCAGATGCGGACTTGAACTTTTTGTGTTGCACGCGCCGATTCTTTCACAGCATTCTCAATGGATTGGTGAGGCTTGTTTTTACGTGGAGAAGATGTCAAAAGTTACTGCGCATACGCCTGCGTGGTTGTCACGTCCGTCGACTGGATTTGAGGTCTTTCAACCGGCGGAGAAGAAGTCTGGGAATGCGCTCAGCAATGGATTTGGGAAGAAGGTCGATCACAGAGGTCCAGCGAGGACGGTGGTGAACCGCGGCACAGAGGTATTCTTTGTGGTGGAAAACGAGCTCAGATGGTCGGATTTGGTGGCATTAAAAGAGGCAGGCGAGGGGGAGAAGGAGAAATGCTCAAAGGTGCTCAAGGCGCCCGTCGCTGGGAAGATACAACAGCTGGTCATATCACCTCTGGGAGACTACCTGGCGATCGTCACGTCACACACAGTTCACGTCGCTGTGCTTCCGACAAAGTTCGAGACAGAGGGACCAATTCGACTGAAGACATTTCAACTGGGACCGACAGCGCATGTGCTGGAGCAGGCGCCGCTTGCCTCTGTCATCTGGCATCCTTTTGGCGCGCTAGGATCTTGCTTGGTCACAGTAGCAACAGATGCTTGCGTAAGATTATGGGAGTTGAACACGGAGAACAGACATTCTTTCGACGAGCCTGCACTAGCCTTGGATCTGAAGAAGCTTGCGAATGCATCATCCTATGGAGAGGACATGCGAGCATCAGTCTATGGGACGAGCAAGGGGTTCTCTCCGGATCTTGTGGAGATGGAGGTCGCGGCGGCATGCTTTGGCGGCATTGGATCACCAGACGAGTTTGGATGGGCACCTGCCACACTTTGGGTAGCCATGACTGAGGGGGACATCTATGCTCTATGCCCATTACTCCCGAGCAAGTGGCAACCTGCAGCATCAACTATACCATCGTTGTCGACTAAAGTTGTATCTACGGCTTCCTTCCTGGATCGGGATCCTGATGCTTCAGAGGAGGAGAGGAGGCAGGCAGTACAGCAGCAGAAGTGGCTGGCCGATATTGATGCACAAGAGCCTTTACTTGAACTACTACCTGGTGGCTTGGAGACAGTGGAGGTGTATCAGAGGCCGTCACATCCACCAGCGATTCCGAAGTTGCAAGGACCATTCCACCTCAGCCCAGATCCGGAGATTGACGACATCACTGACATCCTGGTGATCGCACCCAGAGTGGATGACGAGCTTCTTGACGAGGAGGACGAGGACGAGTATGGCGAGTCGAATTCAAAGTCCGGGCTCTCAATTGGCCTGGTTTGCCTGCTCACGAAGTCGGCGACTGTCCACATCTGTCTCGACATCAATGGAGTAGAAGCGAAGTGGCTGCCATCGAGAAGGACCGCATTCCAAGCACCGGTGTCGCTGGCGGACGAGTCTAACATGCTGGTTCTCGAGAGCATCGAGCTGGACACCGATTCCTCTAATAGCTGGCCAGCATTGACGCCGATCCTCTCAAACAGATACACCGCATCAGAGCCGCTCTACGAGGCTCATCCTGGCGGCCGATACTCTTTCTTAGTCACCCGAAGCAACGGCGTCGACTCCCTGACCCTCACACCCTGGATTCAAAATCTCGAGGATGAATTAGCTGGACCATCAGACTCAGGCGCATCCTTCCGCATGGGACTTCTGCATGAATCAGAGCGTACCCTAGTCACCCCCCTCATTAACATATCCGACGCCACCACCAACACCCCAGCCGCCATCTCTCTCATCGACTCCGACCTCTCCCACCTCATCCTCACCATCTCTTCCTTCCAACCCTACACCGCCACCATCGACCTCCCTCTCCCCCTCAGCCCCACCGACCCCTACGCCCCCACATCAACCCAAGTCCTCCTCCCCACCTCCGAGGTCCGCGAACCCTACCTCCCCTCCCGCGATTTCTTCACCACAACCCAACTCCCCTGCCTCATCGACCAAACTCTCCACAACAACGCCCGCCTCAAACGCGCCGACGTCAGCTCCCAAGTCCGCCTTTCCCCCGCAACCCTCCAACTCCTGACCGAAGCCCACCGCATCCTCAGCGACGAAACCAGCCGGCTGGGTCTCGCGGCCGCCGATCTTTTCCGGAGATGTCAACGCATGCAAGCCGAGCTAGCAGAACAAGTCCAACGCGTACGAGAGATCAAAGACCGCGCCGACTCGGCCGACAGCAAGGACAAAGTCGCCACTCGCCTGCAGGCCATCCGGGACCGGGACGGGAAGCTGCAGAAGCGAGTCGAGGCCGTGCGGCGGAAGGTCGCGGGTCTCCAGGGCGGGGAAGCGAGTAAGCGGGAAGAGCAATGGGGCCAGGAAGCGCGGGACGTGGAGGCGCGGATGGAGAAGGAGTTGGAGGCGAGGGCGAGGAAGGTGAGGGAGTTGAAGGAGGAGATGGTGGGGAGGGCGAGGGAGGTGAGACGGACAGGGGATGGGGAGGCGGATAGGGTGCCGAGTGAGATTAGGAGGAAGAAGTTGGAGCAGGTCATGGTTTTGTTGGAGAGGGAGAGTGCGTTGGTTGAAGCGGTGGGGGAGAGGTTGGGGAGGTTGAGTGCGTTGGGGAGGTAGGGTGGGAGGGTGAGCGTGGCGTTGGTGTTTGGGTAGCATTAGGATAGTGGGAATGTATGATGGGATATGACTTTCATGGGTTCTGGTGGTGATTCATGTTGGTATGCTATGATGGCAAGATCTGGTATGTAAGGGGTATGTATGTGCGTTACATTACATGAGCTATTAGAAGTCCGGCAAAGCTAATGACTTCTCCTTTGCCCTTGCTGTATGCGTAAGAAAACAGCGCTTATCATCAACCGTTGCGACTGTTGTAACATGGGCAGTAACATGGGCAGTAACATGGGCAGTAACATGGGCAGTAACATGGGCAAGGTCGATGAGGCGAAGAGAAAGGATGATGTTGCAAAAATTCACAAAAAGAATGTGGAGACACGGATATTCGAAATCCGGACCTTTTCGAATCGACAATGCAAACGAAACGTGATACCTGAGCACGATTAGTTGACCAATCACAGGCCAGGTGAAGTGACTACTGACCCCTACACCATATCCCCAAGGATGAGCTTTTGCGGGGGGAAATAAAATATATATTATTCACATATCAAGCTCTCAGGTCGTACCCAAACAGCACGACCGAGATCACTACTGTAAACATGATCACTCCAAAGTCATATACGTGGCAAGCCGAGACCTGGTCCACCACAACAATAATCCTTTCGCAACTAATCCGACTTTGAGCACAAGTAATTGGATGGCTGCCCCGAATTTATTGTGGATGCCTGATGAGCGTTGACAGTCACTTGTGCCTCACTGCGGTCTGTCTCTTTTCCAGCTTCCTTCCTGCAGTATTCGAAGCATCTCTGTTGCCAAGATAGCAAGCATCACCGAGCACAAAATGCACATCAGGGGAGTCTTCGAGTATTCACGGGCGTTTCATGCTCGACACCCGCGTCCAGTATCTTCGCCGACCACATTAGAAGGCCTTTTGCAGAGCGGCCGACTTCACACTGGCGAGGTCAATCGGTGTATTGATTCGACCAGAATTATTGTTCATCCCACTACAAGGCAGATCGCCGAGCAATTCTTGCAACACAAAAGGGTCCACGGGACTGCAACGGAACAGCATGTATATGATACGCAGACAGGTGATGATACTGAACGCCTCATCCAGAGGCTCATACAGAAGAGACCACTTGTATTCTTCAACCCGCGTGACACCACATTGCTACGCAACCACGAACGGATCGGGAGTGCTGCCAGCATGTGGGACAGGGTCGGGACTGAGAATGAGTCGCCACAAATCAAGATGGCAGATTACCTGACGTACGATGAGATGATGGTGTCGTCTCTCATTGGCGTCTCGGGGTACACACCCTACGTCAATGATGGTAACCGCCACAACAGGGGCAAGGTGGCAAATTTGCACTCGATTCAGTCCGAAGGGGTACAGATTGGTCTTGTTGGTGCAAGGTTCGAGCGGCCAGGGAAGATGGACTCCCTGTACGAGACTACCTCGGAACTTGAGCGAGCACCTCATCCATTCGCGAAGTCCTTCGCTGGTGACGACTTCGAAGCACGGTACAAGGCGAGGATGAGGATCACTGTCGAGACGCTGCTCCTGGAGGCCGAGCAGAGAGGACAAGAGGCCGAGAAGAGGGCGTACGTCCATGTGGTCGGTCTCGGCCTCGGTGCCTGGGCATACCACAACGACCAGCCAAAGTGGTACATCGAGATATTCACACAAAGTCTTGCCACTTTGCGTCTATCCTGCATCCACACCCTGGAATTCGCATACATCAATGTCGACAAGGCGACTCGCGAAGCTGTCATTTCTGCAGGCACGCAGGTAGGCATCTCCTGTATCTTCAACACCCGGACTCCGAGCGCCAGGCTACAGGATGCTTCGTTACTTCTGATCACCTCTTATGCTTGGGATTCTAACTCCTATCCTGGCAATGAGTACTACATGGGTCTCTTGGATGCAAGTGGAGATCCGGCTGCCGCTTGCAGTACGGTGATAGCAGAGACTCACAACCCAGAGATCAATCCGTGGATGCTCGAGTCGATCAAGTATCTCGACGCATCAGGTGGAGCAGATTGATTCATGAATCAAGCTCACATGCGTAGCATTCATTATCGCCACAGAATCAGCTGTGCCGGGTCACTCACTCAGGGCCGTGCAGCCTCGCAGGCAGCTGTCTCCTTCGAAGAAGCATTAACGTCAGACTGGATGATATTGCGTCACCTCTGGTCCGACAGCGTAGGTACAACGATCTGACAAAGACCGATATCGTGTTCGTCATCGCCTCTCACCAGTCGGAGGCATCACCACATCGGTCTCCAAGCTCCGACTCTCCCGATATCTTAGGCACCAGGATACCAAGCCGATCTATATAGACGGGACGTGTGACAGGCGACCTTGAGACATACCGCCATTACTACCAAAGCCACCATGACCGCCCAAAGGACCATACCACCTCGCCGTCGCGTCGTCTCCCTCCTCCGCAAGGTCTCCACCACATCCATCCTTCCCGCCATTCCCCTCCTCATCCTCCACTCTGCGCTCACCAATAGGCTCCATCTCACCCTCGTGGTCATCCCACTCCTAACTTCCACCATACTCGGCCTCACGATCCTAAGGAAAGCCCGTAAGCTGGCGCTCCAGCTCGCCACCAACGACTCCAGCCCTTCTCCGCCTGAAATCAAGAAAGCAAAGAAGAAGGTCCTTCTTCTCTTCATCTTCGACCTTGCCCTAGCTACGGTCTACGCCATACTACTCGTCTCAATCCATGTCAAAGCCATTAAGTCGAGCAGGACAAGCATGTTGACGGCGTACGTGTGCATGCCATTGTGGGTGAATCTGTATGTCGAAATTGATTCATGATCAAGGGGCAGAGGCTGATAGATCGACAGATTTGCGCACAGTCTTCTCGCTACGAGGATACTATGTAAGGCATTGGTAGGCTGTGTCAAGCGCAAGCATATGCGGACGCTCCAGAGTCGTGGGTGGAAGGGTTCGAGATGTATGAAGCCTGGGGTCAATCCGTGCAGTGAGCGCGAGACAGCGGAGACGGCGACCATGTGGAATGGCAATGAGAAGGACGTGTTGTTGACGCCGACTACTACTGTGGATGATGCAAGAGGAGAGGTAGGGCCAGTGGCGGCTTGAAGCAGTGTTACAGGACGAGAATCGCCGCTCGAGACAGGTGAGCTCAGGGCGGAGGAGTGGCGAGTGTCACCGGAGTATGCTTGACATGTTAATGTGGATGAGCAGTGGACGCAGAGCAGGAGATGGGAGTGTCTTTCTTGATAGCGTTTCTGTATTTCAAACACGATTTACTTGCCGCCGCGATCTTTTCCGGAGTTGAGCTGCATACACAGAGGCTCGTTACACTGATACTTCTCATCTCCCATGAGATTATGCGCGAGCTGTTTGTTGCTCATTCCCATGGAGTCCATCCTGTTCGATAATTGTCGTTTAGACCTCTTGGCTGGTGTCCGAGCCTCTTCACTGCAAGATCTTCTTGGTCTTTCTCACCAGTACGGGCTATCAAATCACCAGTGTCCTCTCACATGATCCTCTTTGCCTGCAGTCTGCCTCTTTCCCGGTAGTACTGATTCCGTCCATTCTCCACGTCTACATCTGGCGATTTGGGCGGCGGAGTGATCCATGAAGCCTCGCCAGTCTCAAATGGTTGCAAGGCCGATATCATGCTTGGTATAGTCCTGCAGCAGTGCTGTTCCTCGGTGTCGCCATCCTTCTTCATGAGTTGTCATCGATCTCTTTCCAGACTGCTTCCATCTTTTTCCGGCGTTCCTTTGCCTTTTCCCGGTTCTGCTTTGTCCTGTCCAGACGTTCCGCTCGCAGACACATGTTGACAGCGTGCTTCGCTTCGGTGCACATGCCCATGGACTTCCAGAGAAAGCCGCGGGCGTGACACTCTTCGAGGGCGTTCATGACGTCCTCGCACTCTAGATATGTTAGGTAAAGCTGATACATGCTGCCATCCTGCACATACTCTTGTTGTCCTTGGTATGCAAGTGAGGATGCATCGTGGAGCGTAGACACCAGGTCGAAGTACTGCAGGAAGAGGGGCGATGTGAGGAAATACTTGGACCCTTGGGAAAGTATATCTGCACAGCATCAGATCTGGACCACTGGACACGATCGGCCAAAGTTTCAGCGCACCGTACCTGCCTCTTCGAAGTCACAGGAGTGGTTGTCTCAACTATATCATTCGCCTCCCAGACATGTCGCAACAACAGGTGTCTGCGAAGAAGCAGCAAGGCATGTCATGAGACTCTATTCACTGAACAAGCATTGACCGTCAGCAGAACTGCAAGCGCAATATCAAAATTACAAGGACACCCTTCAAGCCATTGCACAGAAAATTGGCGATGTCGAATCTGAGGTCGAAGAACACAAGTAAGGCAGCCTTTGTGCAAAATAATGGATCGAATCTTTGGCTTGCTATTCAATCATTTATAGTCATGACTGACACTTCACAGGCTCGTCCTCGAGACGCTGCAACCTCTGCCGGAAGACCGCAAATGCTTTCGCATGATCAACGGTGTATTGGTTGAGCGCACAGTCAAGGATGTCTCACCGCAACTCAAAACAAATTCTGAAGGCCTCAAGAAGGTCCTTGACGATTTACTGAAACAATATACTTCCAAGCAGGAAGAGCTTGAGAAGTGGAAGGTAAGCAGACGGTTCCCTTGTCTGTAGACCTTGCTGACACGCTCAGATCGCCAACAAGATTCAAGTGGTACAGCAGTGATAGCACAATAATAAGCCATCTGGAATGCTTTGCAGTCGGATACTGGCATACACTATGTATCACCGAATCCGCACGAACCGATTGAAGCCGGTAGAGGACATCTTCACACTCGCACAGGGCTGATGAAAACCTGAAGTGCCTGGCGAGTACAAAGCAGACCGAGGACAGAAGATCATTAAGTTCGACTTGTCCTCTGCGGATTGTCACGGGCAAGATGAGCTCTTCACTGGCAAGAAGTGCGTACCAAGCGGCACCTCCGGGATTGTCTGGGGTCAGGCGCACGCTTTAGCAGGTTGAAAGACGGGAAGATGATCTTTTAGGCCGCTGTGCAGGTATCCGAAAGTATCCATGGCCATGCAAAGTATTGAAAGGATAGATGGTGCTAGATGCAGGATGAGGTCGTGGATGCCCAAAGGCGAGGAGAAGGCTGTCTGCGGCCTCGTCGATCTCCGATTGGCTGGCGTTTCTTCGATGTCACTCAGCCGGAGAGTTTGAGCAATCGCGGCTGCGACTAAATCATGCAATGTTGATCTTACTACTGTGCTCTCTCTCTCAGTGATCATTTCATGATTGAAATGTGTGAATCAGACCACGAGCAGTCAGTCGTGTCATCACGTGTGGCTTCGTCCATGCAGCGAGACGCTCTGATCCTGACCTGCAAGCAACCATTGGATACCCGCCCTGCATTTCTTCCTTCGTCATTGGGCATTGAAGGTATTTAACCGTGACACAATTCTATGCGCTGGCAAATCACCCTTCGATCGCATCGATTTACCGCCCGAAAAGGCGGTCATTGGGCATTCAGCTCGCAAACTCTCGTGGTTCCTGCATGGGCTTGGCGAGCAGAAGCACCCCACGCCCGCCATCCCAACTCAGTCGCGTCGCTGGAATTTGGGACGCCAGCTGAATGATTCGAGCTTTCACAATCCACCGCACTGCTATAGACAATCTCAAGAGAAAGACAGCAAGATCGGCATAGACAGCGTACTCTGTCAAGACTGAAAATCAGCAATATCCCTACCCCAGCCCCGCCGAACGACGCGTTACACCGCTTCTTCAACCCACGTCAATCAAGAACCTCGCTAGTACCTTGCGTCAGTTGCCCGGCTCCGTAGTCGGCAGCCCATTGCTGCATCCGCATCGTAGCCCGATCAGAAAAAACAGCACGACTCGACTGCCAGCGCATCAATTACGAAGGAGCCGCAGCCAAGGATCCACCACCCATACCGCTCTCGTCAACATCATATCATGTCTCAGAGCCCAAGGCCGGAAGGAGACGATGAAAAGCAGGACAAGTCCCCAGATACTGAGGGAAAGGAGGAAGGACAACAAGAGATGTCGCATGACTACCCACCAGAATATGAGGTAGATTCATCTCTGCTTGCTCTCAAGGTACACATGCTGACATGAGCAGGTCAAGGAGCAAGATCGTTGGTTACCCATAGCGAATGGTAAGTCTTGATTCCACATGTCCCCGTCATTGTGTTGCACAAGGGGGCGCGAATACGAAGAATCCCTTGGTCGACCGCATCACGAAGCGCCGGCAGCTGCTCAACATGGGGCGGCATCATCCCTCGACTCGAGCCTGGACGCCCGCTATTTCATCTCGCCAGCCACACCTCTTCTTCCCCGTCGAATCAGAGACATATCACACTCTTCGTCGGGATCAATCATTTTTCTTCTATCAGTGATCTTCAAGGCACGCAACATCTCGACTCGCGGATCTCTAGCACAGACCACTGTTCACCATCATGTCAAGTGGCCCAGGAGGTTCTTTCATGCCGGTATTTCATAGCAAGCCCACGTCGGCACCCGAGGTGACTGCCGGCATGCGACTTCCACCAATACAAGCTCCGCCGCGATATCCCAGCCTCAGCTACACCTATTCGTCCGCGTCCACCCAATCGCCATCTTCACACGCCTCCCCGCATACGCCTTACAGCGCTCCCTCTCCAGCGTTTTCCCATGCGACCACGACGACCGCTTTACCTGCCCAGAGCACTCCGGCAGCAGCATCCGCATCCAGGGCGTCCTCGTTCACCGCCAAGGCGTCATCGTCGGGATCCGACACCTCCTCCCGCGGTGCCTCAACCTCTGCCGCAATTCGCATCGACACCCCAGGAATTTCCGCCGCCACAAGACGCACGCTCAACAATTCTGACGCATGGATTGCTAACTATGCACCAGTCGCTCGATTGATGAAGACTGCTCTTCCTGAGAACGCAAAGGTATGTTGGCTCGATCTTCCAACAGACTTGCTCTTCGATCTCGGAGCTTCGGCAACGATGAAACAACTGCTGACATGCATCAGATTGCCAAAGAAGCAAAAGAGTGCCTGCAAGAATGTGTTAGCGAATTCATCTCCTTCATCACGAGCGAAGGTGCGTCGTCAGAAGGCAAGCATTCTTCTCCACAGCTAATGCAACGCAGCCGCCGAGAAGTGCCAGCAAGAGAAGCGCAAGACCGTGAACGGAGAAGACATCATCTTCGCCATGACCTCCCTCGGTTTCGAAAACTATAGTGAAGCCCTCAAGATCTACCTCAGCCGCTACCGCGAAGTGCGCCCCTCCTCCCACGTCTCCGAACCCTACTGACCCATCCAGACCCTCGTAGCCCGCGGCGACCAGAAAGCAGGAGCAGGCGGACAAGGCGGCAACGCATCCGGCGGCGAGTACGACACCTCCAACCAAGACATCATGGGCGGCGCCATGGACAACACCCAGCAAGGCGACTACCCCTACGGTGTCCCCGGCGCGGCTGGCGATTTCCAGTAGGACTCCAGAGTGCCTTCGCCGCTGCCGATGCCCAGGAGTGCTGAGCAGATACTACGGGACTGGATCTCGACGTGGCAGGATCGAGTGGCGAGAGAGACGACGTTGGAGGAGAAGGAGGGAGGTGGCCTGCTTGGAGAGCTGGGGGAGGCGAGCAGCACTTGAGTGTGTCGTGCTGAGGTCGCCGGTGATGTGGAATGTGGTTACGAGAAGCACGATACGCGAGGGGATGATGTGTGGGGGGCTGTAATGGGAGGTATTCTGATTCTTGCGCATACTTTCCTCGGACGATCCGCTGCTGTACGATAATGATGTTGAAAATGAAACTGTGATTGACCACGGGATGCGCTTTGTACAGTCATCTTTCATCCTTTCATCAATGCATGACAATGGTGGGGACGATATTTAGGGATGGATATGGGGATGCAGTGCAGTGTTGCATTTGATTTATCTAGTAGCTTTCTGGGAATGTTGTGATGGGTTTGTGAGTCGCGTGTGTTGGGGACGAAGTCATGATTGATGGCTGGTCGCGCCATGTCGTTATGTTGCTAGATCTGCATGTGCTATTGACACGCTGGTATCATGCTGTGATGGACTCGTGGGAACGTGGTGCGGAGCGTGCTGGGAGACTCGTGCTATTGTGCTTGTGGTGTGCAAGTCGTGCTGCGAGATTGTCGATGCTGGGTATGCATTGCGGAAGATGGGTCTTTCGAAAGCTTGAGCACGAAGCTCTTGTGATGCGAGAGCGTTTCCGCAGTGTCGTCGATTGGGGGCGTACGTGAGTTGCAAGGCTGTCTATTCCTTCTTTCCGGCGACGGTGGAGAAGCCATGGTGGCCAGTCTTCTCAGCAAGCTGACGCTGTAAGCTCTCAATCTCCTTTGCCTGCTTGACGACCAGCTTGTCCAGCGCCATCATTCTTTCCATCACAGGTGTCTCCTTGGGTGGAGTGAGTGCCTCGAGAATCGCAAGGTCCTCCTTGAGGTCGGCTGTACGCTTCTTGATGTAATTGCGGATCTTTGAGGATCTCGTCAAACTTGGTGAGTTGCTTGTTGAGACCGATGAGCTGATTCGCATATTCCTGCTCGTTGTCCGACATTGTTGTTTCGCTTGCGGTCTGCGAATATGCAGCTGGGTAGGCAGGAGAGATTTTATGATGGCTTTGCAGGTGGGATGCAGGGCGAAAGTGAGATATTGTGAATGGATGAAGAAAGCAGCGGAGTGGAGAAGAGAACGCACAAGGATGGAACGGGAGCATAACGAAGGCTGGACGACGTGAAAGCACGGACGAATTTGGACAAAAGCGGCAATGTGATTTCAGTCCACGTCCATTGTGGTTGACAAACACGATCGTAGTCCAGCAAACGGCTCAATTGTTCGCGTCGTGAATTGGTGCTTGTCAGGTCGAACAGGTCATGTCGTACATGCACATCAACAACGATCACCGCAACAGTGAAGCCAGCTCTGCCATGATCCAAGCCAAGGTATAGATACAAGAGTCTCTCTCTCCCTGTATCGACGAATTCTTCATCGCCTTCGCAAGAAGGGACAAGCGCAACGAGAAACTAAGATGGTACTCATACTTGCACATTGCATCTTTCCTCGGCGACAGCAACGTACAGAGGGATCACGCATCACTTGACATTTGACAAAGTCGTTGAAAACACTTGCAGTGGTAGGCGAGCTTAACTCTCATGCATGCGTGGTTGTTGAGAGTGGCGAATCTGGAGTGCTCTCCGAAACATGATCTGTCAGAATAGGGTTTCGTGCCGGCGCACCTGATGCCGCATGTGCTTCGAGCCACATGACCCTATACATGGTAGCAGTGGGTGTGCTGATGTTGTTGACAGTTGCGGAGGACTGCAAGAGGGAGTTTCCACAACGGCAAATCTGTCGAATGCAGGTGGGTGCGACATCAGCTGATGTCAAGACCCCTGAATCAGCGGACTGTGGAGTCTTATTATTATTAGAAGCGTTGGCTTTCGAGACTTTCCTTTACCTTGTTTGGCATAGTGAAAAGGGTGGTTGACTTTGTATGAGGTCAAAAATTACCCAGACGGAAAAGGCAAGTCCCCGGATATTCCCGTGCGCGCGTGTGGCGCTTTCCCAAGTTTGCGGGGGTGATGTGACAGAGTTTTGCGGGCAAGCGGGGATTATTTCAAACCTGTCCTCCTTCATCCACCTCCGGTGGGAGAGTGTCGTATCCAATGATCGGCATGGACACTTCGCAAAGTCTCCAGAATACACGGAAGAATGGCACTTGTCCTTCAATAGTACTTATACGTGGTAAGTGCCCGGTGAGTATCACTCTCCCATCTTGGATCTGCCTTCAGCATCATGAAGCTCTCCTCTACCACCCTAGTGGGCCTTATTGGCCAAGTTGCTCTTGCTGCTCTCGATACACAGGCTCTGGCACGCCAGTACTTTGGCAACGACGCTCCATGGTTCCAGGCTAGGACCCCTTTCTTCGAGATCTCAGACAAACAGATTCAAGACGTATACTACTATCGATGGGGACTTTATCGAGCTCATCAACGTGACCTTGGTGCACGCGGCTACATCTCGACCGGTATGTCGCTTGTTATGGTCTCACTAGCGGAACGCTGATTGTGTTGCAGAATTCCTGGATGATGTCAGCTGGCAACTCGAGCCATGGGCATCTCTCAACGATGCTACCGGCTTTCACCTCGGAGAGGGACGATGGCTAAAGGATCGTCGCTATGCCCAAGACTACATCAACAACATGTATACCGGCCTGAATGATCGACATTTCACGGACTACCTCGCTGACAGTACCTACAATCAATACCTTGTGGATGGCGATCAAGCTGCCCTCACATCCAACTTGAACGCTATGATCAATCTGTTCAATCAGTGGAACGACCACCTCGATACTGGCAAGGGCCTCTACTACATTGAGCCTCTGTTGGATGCTACAGAATACACCATTTCCAGCATCGATGCCAGTGGTGGACAGGACGGCTTCACGGGTGGAGAGGCATTCCGCCCAACCATCAACAGCTACATGTGGGCGAACGCCATTGCTGTCGCCAAGATTGCAGACCTTGCTGGTCGTTCCGACGTTGCCAATGACTTCCGAGGGCGGGCCAATAACATCAAGTCTCGCTTCGATGCCGATATCTGGAACACCACTCTCCAGCATTACATCGATCGCCACCAGAAGAGCAACTCATACGTTCAGTATTATCAGCCCATTCGGGGTCGTGAGCTTGCCGGCTACGTCCCTTGGATGTTTGGTATGCCCGACAACAGTGACAAGTTCAATGCTGCATGGAAACAACTCACCAACACGAACGAGTTCAGAGGTTCAAGCGGTCTGCGCACGGTTGGCCCAACTTACCAGTATTACATGCGCCAGTACAGATACGACGCCCCGACTGGTCTTCGCGAGTGTCAATGGAATGGTCCAGTCTGGCCATACCAGGTCACCCAGGTCCTTCTAGGTCTCGCCAATGTGCTTAATACATATACCCAGAGTATCGTTAGCAGGGATACCTACCTCGACGAGCTCAGGAGGTACACCAAGATCCACTACTACAACAACGTTCTCAACATCCAAGAAGACTACGAACCTGACAAGCCCGGCCCACTTGTTGCCCTTCCTCGCTCCCACCACTACTTCCACTCCGGATACGTTGACCTCATCATCTCTGGCCTAGTTGGCATTCGGCCTCGCGCTGACAACACCCTCGAGGTGAATCCCCTCATCTCTGCAAACTCCGACATCACCTATTTCCGCCTCCAGGACGTTGCCTACCACGGACAGACTATCACCGTCCAGTACGACAAAGATGGCACGCGATACAATCAGGGTGCTGGCCTTCGTGTGGAAGTCAACGGAAAGGTTGCGGCCACTTCAGCCACTTTAAGCCGTGTCACCGCCTCCATCGCCCGCAGCAGCCCGCCAGCAATCACCCGCCGTATCGCAAAGTCCACTCAACTGTACCGCACCGACTTCCCCAAGGGCTCTGCTTCAAGCGGCCAGAACACCGAACGCATTCACGACGCCATCGATGGCCGTGTCTGGTTCTACCCTCAGTTGCCCAATGGATGGGAGAGCGATGCTACTACCGCCGACTCCACTCAATGGTACAACATTGACTTCGGTTCAGCTACTCAGGTGAGCGGCGCAGAGCTTGCCTTCTTCACCGACGGCAGCACTTTCGACCTTCCTACTTATTACGACATCTTGAGATACGACGGCAGCAACTGGATCAAGATCTACGGTTTCGGTGAAAACTTGATCGCTAACGGCATTGTCAACGTCAGCTGGGATGTCTTGACTACCAACCAGATCAGAGTGCAGTTTGGACAGAAGGCTGGCAAGAAGACGAGGTTGGTGGAATTCAAGGTCTATTAGTTGGTATCCATTAAGCTCGGCCTTGTTCACGGTCTGCCTGAGCTAGCTTCGTTGTATTTAGCCTTAGTATCTCTATCGGGATTCAGACCATGTTCCGATGACTGTTCTGAATTCTTCCTTGATTGTGAACCTGCCTCGTTGCCTCCTCCAAATCATTTGAATGGCCCTGTCCCTCGAAATCCCACCACACAACCGTCGAAATCCGCGTCAGTGGACATTTTCCTGCACCAAGAGCAGTACATCAGGCCGCGGTCGTGCTTGAGAAGAAGAGTGACGAGGTCGGTATCCTCCTCATGTAGACGGATCTCGTTGGCTGTGCTTTCCTGTTCTGATCAGACGTGATATATCAAGTGCGCTGTGAAAACTCACCTTGAAGCCGGAAGTGAATAGCTTTTGGAAGTAGCCACTTCTTGTATAAAGCATATGCTTGTGGACTTTCTGGCTGCGGTCACCGTAATGGATGGTGAAGTCGGAGAAGGTTTCATCCTCTAGAGAGAATTTGAAGCTGTTCGACGTGTTCGGAGAGCTCACAGCGGATGCTTCTCGTGTGGTCTGATGTGAGATCAAGGATGAAGAGGCGAGGAGACTTGTGTGATGACTTTCATATCACATCCTACCAGAGCCGTCTTTCACACGCCAGTCACTTGACCATGGACACCATTCCCTTGATCCCTCTAAGCTCATCTTCACTTAGCTCGATATCAAAAAGCTCTCGCAGCGCCCGTACTCTATCATCTTCCGTCTTGAACTCTCTTGTCTCCACCGTCTCACCGTACATCCTCTTCTTCACGCCCCTATCAAACAGGGCTATCTCGCCTACCACCTCCTGCTCCTTCTCATCGAGGATCTTCCTCAGACAAACCACAGCAAAAGTGAACCAGCTTGTCCGACTTGTACTCGTGGAATGGTTCATGATCGCAAAGTCTTCCGGGAAGAACTCTTGCTCCGTGAACGCATAGAACGGCCTGAAATCCCCACCTTCTACCATCCTTGCAAACACCCACATCTCGTTGCCTGCGCCTCTTCCTCTGGTAGTCTGGGTGACCTTTTCCCTCGTCAACCTCACAAGCTGTGCACCTTCACTCGCCTCCCTCGCTCCTCCCTTCCCAGGCATATTCGACACAATCGATCCTTCCTCGACAAACATCGGCCTGCTCGGTCCTCCAGCTCCGAACCCAACATCGCAGAGGAAGGTCCCTTCGCCTCCATTTTCCAGTGGTAAGGTCACGAGATTCACCATGTGACTCCAGCCCCCGTACTTGAGTTGATCGTAGGGTACTGTTCGGTCATCGCTGCTGACACTTTCATTGATCTTGGCGCCGACAGGATAGACGTCGAAACCAAGCGTGCGTAGAACAGTGAGCACGAGATTGTTGTTCTCCATGCAGTAGCCTCCGCGGTGACATGTTTCGGGATTCGAGGAGACGATCTTGTTGAATAAGAATGATGGGGAGATGGACACAGTGTGGTGGGGTGAGTAGTGCAGTGCGAGATTTTCGAAAGGCACAGTGGCTAGCGTGTGTCGTATGATCGCAGCTAGTAGCTCAAGTGACTTGGTCGGGGAGGTCAGTGTGAAACCAAGGTCGGGCGAGGCGATGGAGTGGCGGTGTCGGGAGGGAAGGTGGATACGGGTGTAGAAGGCTTGGAGCTGGCTGTCGGTGAAGACAACCGGTGGGATGATGGGCATCTTGACTCGGCTTGCGATATGTGCTACAACACGCACTTCATGCTCTAAGCACTTTTGATAATATGGGAGAACCTATAGGTAGCGTGTTGTCGTCTATCAACACGTGAGGACTCAATTGCCACCCCGACGAAAGAGCAAAAGCTTAACCCGGGCATCCATCACGCCATCCCGCGAAACAAAACCCCCATCATAAATTCAGACCACCCTCATAAACGATCCTGCTTTCCCCTCCATCGCTATACGGAAATCTGGGTTGAAGCGACCCAACTTCCATTCCCGCTCTTGTTCCGGCTGCCCTGTACACGGTCCTCGCGACGTTTCGCATTCTCCACTTCCATGTATCATCACACCTGTCTCTCAGATCGATGACAAAAGCCAGATCGTCAGAGACATTCATGTCGGCAGTGTCGACGACCAACTTCGATTGGCGACTCCACATGAATGACCACACGTCTCCCTCAGGACTGATCTCGATCGAAGGGTCGTCAAAAAGCATGATCCATTGACTGTCGCCTTTCTTCGACACGAAGGTCACAAACAATCGTCTGCGTATCGCATTTTCCGCCACGATATGGAAGCTCAATGGGCTCATAACAAAAGGACATTCTCCCGGCGAGTTCGCCGCAAAGTACCTTCCCTTTCTGTTCGCCACATCGAGATTCTCGACCATGGTCTTATGGATCGTTACGATGTCGGAATTGACCAGATTGAACACTCGATCGTAAAGTTTGACGTCGATGAAGAAGCCGGATATCGTCCTGGGTATCGACATGGTGACGAGTTGAACCCAGCAAGACCGACAAAGATTGGTCCAGCTTGAAGTGTCGCGGCCGGCACGAAAGATCACCAGGTATCTCCGCCAGTCTTTCGGATTTTTGAAGACAGCAAATTCCTGCAAAGCTATAAGGCACGAAATGCAGGCCAGCAAAGTTGTTGCGCTGTCGTCGATGTACAGATTGAGAATCAATTGGTAGAGTGTTTGGAAGCGCTTGATATCATCGGATGCGTCAGTCCAGATGATGGTATGCTTCCTATGTCCGATCCGCTGGATCCTCTCAATCCCCAGTCCGACTCTCTCGTGATGAGCCGGCGCAGTACCCTTCATCAGCATCGAGCACATGCCCATGATGACTGTGCCATAAGTGCATCTCTCCGGCATGCTCTTGAATGGCGATCTGCCTGTAGCCACCATCCGACGCCAGTATCCACTCGCAGCGGCAGTCGACACCTCAGCTTCCTCAAAGGTGCCGTAGTAGGTCGGTGTGAATTGACGCTTATCGCCAGCGCTGCTGAGATACTGCACAACGTCGGAGCCGAGGTAAGGATGCTTGTGTAGCAAGACTCCGAAACTATCCTCGAGAATGAGACAAATCCAGTATGGAGCCAGCAGATCGAATAAAACCCTACGCAATATCCTAGCAGCCTCATCCGGGAGCTGATATGCCACGTCGATGGCTTCGAAGATACCTGCGTCTGACATTGAGGTCCCAGGTCTAGCCCATGCGGTCCAATCGCTAGTCACTGGCCAACTCACGCTCGACCACTCGAGCGCACGAATAGCAGCTTCTTTCGCTCCTTCAACGTCGTATTTATCGGCAGCTTGGAACAATTTCACAATCTTGAGCACTGTCGGAAGTGCCTCCAGGATATCGACCATGCGAAATCTCTCGCCATAGAGCATACGGAGCATGACGTCGAGCGAATCAGGATCGTCATCTCCATCGCCACCGATTCCTGTCATGGTCAGACTGTGTTACCATCGACCAAGGGTCCTTGGTACCTTGAATCCAGAAGTGAAAAGCCTCTTGAAGTATCCAGACCTTCTGTGCAGCAATATACGATGAGCTCGACGCTTCCTTCCTGAGAAATGCAGCGTGAAGTCTGCAAACAGCTCATCATCGAGCCGGAAGAGAGCGACAGGCATGCTTGTGAATGGTGTGAGAAGCAGAAGTCCAACGGGTCGGCAAGCGAAGTGGAATGGTTTGGTGGGAGTGATTACGCCTTTCACGAATACTCGGTCACGTGATGTTCACATGTTTCAATATGCACGGTTTTCGGGCGCACATCTTTGTCTTTTCTAAGCAGCTCGACATTATCCAGGTTGTCGGATCCCTAAGCCGCCACCCTTTCTCAAATCCTTTTGACTGAAATACACCGAGATCGTGTACATCTCATCAACTGAAACCACTTCAAGACCGAGCAGTCTGAAAAACTTGACATCATCACAAAGGACACCATGTCCCACGACTGTGCAATCACGGGCCCCGGCTGGAACGCGATGTCATGCATGCGATGACGAGAAAGAGGAAGAGGATTTGAAGCATGCATTGTCTATATAGCCATAGATGGCTCTCGATCGTCAGATCAACAGTAAAGAAAAAAGCGACTCAAGGTCACTGCCCGAATCTTTTGGGGTCCCAAACGCCTCTGTCACCTGTCCGTCCAACCCGATATTTAGGCATTGAAACACTCCCTCCGCACCACGACTCGCACCACATGCTCCGATCCCCGCCAACTCAATCTTCGATCTCCGCACACAGCTCCGGGAACATCTCGGCGATAGGGCTGATTGGCTTGCCGTGGTAGTTCTTGGAGGTATCAACGGTGAGGCTGTATTCCGGAGACCAGGTCAGAGTCCAGAGAACACCATCCTTCGACAGCTTAGGCGGCTCAATCAATGCGACGAACTCGGTGCTGTTATAGCCGTCTGAGCCGACCAGGGTGATGGTGCTGTGGCCGCTCTTGACGATGTGGTAGTGGGTGACTCCATCGGGGGCGGCGTGGAACTGATAGAACTTGTTGCGGTCCTCGGCAGGGATGATATCACCGTACCTGATCATGTCGGAGTAGATGCTGTGAACCCCGAGGCCTTCATCCTCCTCCGGCTCCTCCAGAATCTCACATATCTCTGGCCCAAGCAGATCGTGCGCGGTATCCTGGTCGACGGTGGTGAAGACGAGCTTGGCCCAGCATGCCTTGGAGAAGGGATCAAGATCATCGTAGGTCTCTCCGTCGAGCATGGCAACAAGATAGTCGCACCAGAGGCTTTTGTTCTCGAACGGGACAGACAGATGGAGGGTGAGTGCAAGATTGGTGCAGAGCCAGAAGATGAGACAGTCGTCGGCCTTGCTCATCTGGAGGGCGAGTTGATATGCAAGATGGACCTTGCCCATGCTCCTCATACGAGGCACCCAACCCGAACGACGGACCTGATCCGGCGTGAGGCTCTCGGCAAGGCTTGCGAGCTCGCGGACAATGGTATCGAAGCGGCGGTTATCCTTGTCGAAGCAGTCGACGCTGGCAGTAAGGACATTGAGCATGGCTACAGTACCAACATAGGCGGCATTTGCAGTGGGGAAGACCGGCGCTGAGAAAACGTTCTCCTTCTTCGCAGACTCCAGACCGATGAACTTGATGGCTAGGACCTGAGCATTGCGACCTCCGAGTGTGCGACGGAGCTTGGCGTCAGTGGTGTTAAAGGGAAAGGCCGATAGCAGAGGGGCCAAGTCGGCATCGAAAAGGTTGACGTCGGAGCGTGTACGCACGTTCGCGTGGTGGCGAGTGGTGTCGATGAGAAGCGGCAGCCACTGCTGAGGCTTGCAGTGATCCTCTTCGTCTGCACTATCGGGTGCGGGAATCTGACGTTTGAGCTGTGCGACTTGAACCTCATACTCAGCCTGTTGATGATCAAGCTGCTTCGCACGATCCTCGGCGATACGCTGGTAGGTATGAGAGCGGATCTCTGAAGCCTTGAGCTGCTCTCCGAGGTCCTCCATGGTGATGTGCTTCTCGTGGGACACCGGAAGGTGAACCATGACAAGCGTGAAAGGAATTGTGGTGTGACAAGGGAAGAGAGAAATTTGCAGATGGCGAATTTTTATAGGTGTGGCTTCCAAGATCGGTCGATCAAGAGGTCCAAAGTGATCGGTCATGTGGCTCGTTGTGATGTGGTCGGTCGTCTGCTTGCAATCGCCACCCAGCTTGCCGGCTCCTAGACGCGGACCACTAACACTAGCGCTGAGAGTCCGTTTGTTACTTCGGTTTCGTGATCGATCCAGCTCTCCATGATTCCACGCCTTCCCTCCTACATCAACTTACCACTTCTGCAAATTCACAGCATGGCACAGCCGCAGCTGGACTTCGACGCAAAGTCGTCGCTCGACAACCCGCTCTTCTGGGACGCTGTTATCCTGACGGCCAATAAGTCCTTTCACGTCCACAAGGTTACCGTCTCAAATCACAGCGCAGTCATGAGAAAGGCCTTCTCCTCTTCTTTCAAGGTATGACACGGTCTCCTTGAATGCCAATAGCCATTAACACTTGTATAGGAAGGCGAGACCAGCGAAATGGACTTGACCGATGAGGATCCAATGATTGTCGCCATGGCTCTCAAGCACATGTACGATGAGGAGAGTGGCATCAAGGACTTGGGGTTCCTGGATCTTACCAAGCTCTTCCATTTCGCGCACAGTCAGATGATGCCATCACTCTGCAGTGTCGCCCTCGACCACCTCACCAGCGGCAAGTTCCAGATCTCAGACCCCACCACAGCCGCCGACTTGTTCACAGCGCTGGCAGATGTGTACGGCAGTATCGACAGTCTCATCGACGCTCTAGCCGCCCCTCTCCTCGGACTCGTCAGCAAGGATCTGCCCAGTCTCTTCAGGAGCGAGCCCCTCAGGGGTTTCATTCTCGATCACCCGGCCGCATCGACCATCGTGGGAGACCAGGTCGAGTTCGGTGCAGAGATTATACCACTGGGCCGCTGTCCTCATTGCAAAGTCATCGCCTGGTGTTGTTTCGAGCCGCTAAGGGATAATTGTTACTGTAGACACTGCAAGAGGTACAGCCACGCCAAAATCATTGACGTACGCAAGTATGTCATCGCCGACTACAGCAGAGATGTAAAGACCGGGAAGCGCAGCTGATTGTCAATCGATCCAGGGACAGCGCACTTGGAATGACCTGGCCAAGTGGCGGTTCTATACAACGTTGACAGGTTCTGCTTGGACAACCGAGATAGCATGAATCAGAATGAATGAAAGGCACAATTAAAATCAAGCACTACCGTCACTGACCATGACAGCCTGATGACACCACCGGGGCAGATGATAGAGTCAAGTATCCGAAGTCCTCAGTCGTCCCGTTCCCAACGCCCAAGCTCCCATCTCACGCTAATCCCAATGCACCCTAGCTCTCGACCATCCCAAAACAGAGCCTCAATCCCCACATCCCGCTCCTCCCGAAGCCGCCCACCCTCCAAGCTCCAAGCTCCTGAAAATCCCGCCGCCGAACACCCCCCCGAGGCGCCCTTAGCTATGCCTTCTCCCCGAGGATCCCGACGGCCGGCCCATCTCACGGGCGGGGAATGCTATTCACCCCACCAATTTTTGCTAGATACCCCCCACCAAGGCGCTACGACGCGGGAGTAGCCCGTAGCCTGAAACCTTAATCCACCCTTACAAAATACGTAGAATCTACTACTCTATAAGGTCTAAATTCTTATAGAAAAGACGTGTGCTCTTACTCGCTACGCTCGTGCGAGCCGGATACATCTTTAGCTAGGTCGCTCGCCGCTAGGCAGGTGTTAAGTAGATACCGTGAGTAGGGGCACGTTAAATAAGCTCAGCCTCCCGCGTACTAGCGCCTTGGTGGGGGGTATCTAGCAAAAATTGGTGGGGTGAATAGCATTCCCCCTCACGGGCCTGCTTCACGGTCACATCCACAATTCTTGGGCGCGCGCCATTCAAATCAGGTCTAGCTCATCCGCGTTAGGGAACCACGTCACTCCTCAGACTCTCAGAGTGTGCGGCGCCGATCCTCGGGAGGGTACATAGTTGCTTTGTTTTGTCAGGCGTCACGTTGCGGATGTCATGTCATTTGGGGCCGGATGTTTGGGGCAGGTCCCGGTTCGGGGCGAGGTGTAACTTGTTCCTCCAAGATCTTTCTGTGCCTGGTTCGTGTGGTGTTTTCCGTTGTTTTGCAAGGAAGAGGCGGTTGGCTGATGACTGGCGTTGAGCAGTGGTGTGACAGCTGCCATCTTCTCCTCGAGCTTGTCGGACGGCGTCATCGTTCTGCTCCTCCTCTCCCCGCTGCGGAATGCAGCTGCTTTGCGAGCTCCGTCGCTCTCCCGCGTAGTTTGGTAGCTGCTTTTTTGGTTCCATGGCTGGGCTGGACCTGTGGTTGTGTGAGAGGGAGACGATGATGCGTGCGCCCTGGGCGGTTGATGGTTCGTCCGGCTGAGCGTCATGCATTACGCCTCTGGATCAACCCCCAAGTGGTTTCCGGCCTTTGCCCTAATTCTCCTCTCCCTGATTGATCTGCCTCCTGATGATCATGGATCAGCCTCCTGATGCATTGCACTCTTCGTATGCTAGGCAATCACTATATTGCCCGATCTATTCCTGTCCGTAAATGACATTTCCGGGCGCGACTTTGCTCTCGGCGCGTTCATCATTTCAAAAGTCTGTCACGTTTGACAAACCCAATTGCAAACAGGGCAGAGCGACCTCGGACGGTGCATGAGTCGCGCTGCGCCGAGTATTTGACCGTCACTGGATTGGTTGATGGATGCCCGAAAAGGATGATTGATTGATGTGAGGCAGTTCATTTAGGGGCCCAGATCACGAGCAGGTCAAAGTCAAGTGTGTCAATGTTGTATCTTTAGTCACTATCCACTAACATATTGGGTATTCGTAAGCTTTGAATCGAGCCAGCGACCTGATCATGCCCTGGTTTTTCCTTCCCTAGTGCGTCAATTGGGGACAGTAGCGATCCCTCCCATTCTCAGCCCATGCCGCGCGAGACCAGCACTGATCTTAGTGAGCGGGCTAATGATACAGTCTTTTAGGGCGGAGCCCATGATAAATGAAAAACCCATCCCCATATCCGTCATAAGATGCCATGCCCTAAATCGTCGTGAAGAAAAGACCTTAGTCTGGTGCAAGTGCGCCGATCACATGAAATGCATGCCACCCATGCTTGTGGGTGAAGTGTTGATGCCCGAATGAGGTAGACCCATGCCCGGCATGCTCGATGGTCCACTCATACTTGGATGACGGTAGTCCATGGCGGTCTGCTGAACCGAGTGCATTGGCTTCTGGACTGTTGTTGCCGACGCCGAATTCTGCCTCTCCCGACGGTTGTTGACCTTGTTCATGCGACGGACACGGCGGGAGCGCAACTTGGGGTCCTGATTGGAGTTGCGCCAGCTGTCGACTGCTCGCTGGATGAGGCCGCGCTTCTCCTGCAAGACAGGATTGAGCTTGGCCAGAGCCCAGCCGACTGCATTACATTCCGTCTCATACTGCAGGCGGTTCCCTTTGTAATCTCCCTTCTGGACGTAGGCGCGGGGGTAGACGCAGTTGGCGGACTTGAACTCGTCGTTGAGGCGCTCGGTGTCGATGGATTCTACATCGCAGCGGATGGTGTATTCCTGCTTGACCCTATCGCGGGAGTATTCAAAGGCGATCCATTGGACTCCTGATTGGTCCTGCTTGACGACGAGGGGAGTGGTAGCCGGGATAGGTCCTGGAGCTGCCGCAGTTGAGCCTTCCGTCTTTGGAACTGGCTCTGCTCCAAGCTGGGGTGGTCGTCTGGGTAGTGATCCTTGCTGTGAGTCGACCGGCGAGGGTTCCGTCTTCATGCGGGGAATGGAGTCAAGGTTGGTGAGAGGAGGTGGAGCTGAAGCGGGGGCGGAGTGTGATGGAGTGAGGCTGTGTGATGGCATCTGACTTGGCATCATCATACCGGATGGATGACCAGGATAGGCGGGCATGTTGGCAGAGTACTGTGGTTGAACGTAGGCGGGATAGTAGGACATGTTTTGAGGTACCGAGTAGTTGTAGTATGCCGTCCGCGATTGCATATCGGGATGCATTGGTTGAGAGAAGGATCCATGATAGCCAGCCATGGCTGGGAAAGCCTGGCGATTTGACAACGTCTGCACCGCCATCTGATCGTCTGTACATGTCAGTAATGACTTTGCACCAGAGTGGGTACCAACCTGAAGACGTTCGTGGATAAGCCTGACCCGCAATGTAATTCCTTTCTGTCTTGATGGGAGGTTCTTGTATCGACGACCGGCGCGAGCTTGAAGGTATGGCAGGAGTGAATGAACTCGTGGTGACTGCTGGTACAGGCTGGTGAAGCCGTGGTATGTCTTGAGGTACTTGAGGAGGAGGAGGAGGAGGATGATGATTTGGGAATTGCGGCTGATAATGTTGCGGACCAGTTTGATTCAATCTATGATGCTGGCGGGCAAACGTATTAGCGTGGGTGATCAGTAGTAAAAGGGTGTGGACGAAAAGGTAGGAAGGTCGACGGTAGATATGTCAGGGACAGTGATATGCCGCTTGTATCAGTATAGCAAAGCTTGGGTTGGGGGGGGATATGCCGGAAGCTTGGTTAGGCCATGGTAGTGGCACTAGATGCAGATGCGGGTCGTGATCCGAGCGGGACAGACAGTGGGAACAGGACAGGGCCAAAAAAGCAATGGCGACAGGGATATGGGACAAACGTACCATGTAGGGCCCGTCTGCAGTGCTCCAGGTACGAGTCGTCGTTTGGATGGAGGCTGCCACGAGACAGCGGAACGGGTTCGCATTGAAAAGGGATCATCGAGGCGGCGCACAGGAGCCGGGCATGCCTTATAGATTTGGGACATGTAGTGGACAGTAGTGCGCGTCTCGTGCATGGCATGACCGGGGACAGGTCGATGTCTGCAAGAGCTCACGGCCCGCACATTGATCGACTTGGGCTGGGTCCATCGTGCCTTTCCTCAGGCTCACGAGGGCCCGGACACGCAAGAGAGGCTGAGTAGAGGGTGGTCTTGTCATCGAACCAGTAAACTTGGTTCTGTATCGGGAGCGCCAAAGAGTGGACCCTTTTTTGTTAGTTGACAGCAATGCGGCGCAAGGCTTTTTAGGCTTTTTGTTGGTGAAACAGCCAGATCTGCTGCTTGAACTGCTTCTGCTGAAAAGTCCTCCTCCCAGCAATAATCCGTAGTGTCGTGTCAATCCAACCTTGTTTCGACAAGACTACTGCAGACTAGAGCGGCTTATCGCGCGGGGAATGAAAGAGGGAACTGTAGCGTCTTTTTTTGTTCTGGTGTTTGACATAGCAGAGTCTACAGATCGACAAACCATCCGCGGGCAGACGTAGAGATCGACGTCCCTTTACTTCTTGTCAAGTCGGGTTGCATCCGACTAGAGGTAGTTACACACTTGTCTCACCTACAAGAATGACAGCTCAACGTCTATCCCAGTTTTCTGTTGACATGTGCCCAATCTAGCTGGCCACATTTTCCGCGACACACAAGACCACAAAAAGTGGGGGTCAAATCGAGGGATCGACCTTGCTGTCATGCTCCATAAGGCTTTGTCGATCTCTGTTCGCAGGAACTACTGCACTCGAAGCAGCTCCCACTGACCGAAAACACGGGATGCCCACTTGAGATGCGCTTATTCAGACAGGACTAGCAGAGTTTTCACTTGATCAAAGCAACGTCATGTTTATAGAATGTGATGCCGAGAGATTGCCAATGCGGTAGTTATCCTTATCCTTCATGTGACAGGGGAAGTACCCAGGGTAGACATGAACTTGTGCAGATACACTCACTGTAACTTAACTTGGGTTGTGAGTGAAAACGGCAGACGGGAAATGAGTGCACGACATGTCCGAGATTTGTGCGCGCCCAACGGAGAAGCAGAATTGAGACTGGACACTACTGCATGTCGTCGAGTGGATTGTGGGACAAAAACGGGGACAGATCAAGATCGAGACTCGCCAGATGGCTTGGATGCCTGGGTGATGGCTTCTGACTGACTTTTGGGTCGCTGGATCCTTCCCATATCTGTAGCTCGCTGCACCTGCTGCATGCATGCATGCATGCATCTGCATTCTTTGGTTCAACGGGCGTTTGGGCAATTGAACCCGACAGAGCCGTCAAGCCCGTTGAGCCCGTCGAGCCCGCCGACGCCATCATCAAGCCCCCGTCAACGCCCGTTTTCCTCGTGAAACATGCAAGACGCACACGTTGCTTTTCTAAGCTGCTTGGAGACACGGTAATTTCTCTCAAACACAGCCGATGCAATCTACGGACACATGCATTCTCTACTATGAATAGGCTGCTTTTGGTTGTGGCAGAGACTATCACGACCCGACTGGTGGCAAGAGCCGCACTTGATACTACTGATCGTCTCTTTCAGGCCTGGACCATGTTTCCCCTCACCGTCAGAAACTCAAAAAAAAAAACCCCCCCTCACTTTTTGGAGCTCACTTAGCTCAGTATTCAAACAAGTCACTTTTGTCCCACCACGGAGGCACAACGGAAATGAAATCTCAATCATGACGACGCTCTCGGCTGTCAAATTTTTCACGTCGGTAGGTACAGTCGTTTTGAGTTCAACCGAGCCACCCCGGGCTTGGCGTGTTGTACTCTGCGTCGACCTCTCGTTATCAAATTTAGCTAGCTAGAAGTCTATAGAGAATACTGATAAATTAAAGCTAAAAAAAGGTGTAATAGTTGCTATACTACTCTAATTAGGTTGTTACTGTCATAGTTAATTATTAGATAGCTAAATTAAAACTAGTAGACGTATAGTTCTTACTTACTAAAGAGTATACTAATTATGCTATTTATACTACTACTAAGGTAGCTAGAGCTATAATCCGCTAAATTCGACTATTCCTTAAGTTCTTTAGCACTTCTTATTCTTCTATTAAAGCTTATATACTATACTCTTATACTCTTACCTCTTTCTTAGAAGATATAAGTCCTTTATAGCTAAGCTCTTTCTATACTAACCTATCTAAGGAGGTAATAGCCTACCTAAATAACATTTCTACTACTTATCTTAATAAAGTTTAAGCCTTCTTAAGAGAGATATATAATTACTAGATATACTTAAGTATAATCTAGTATATAATCTAGCGCTAGTAGTAGTCTTAAAAGGTAGCTAAGAAGGTAGTAGCTAAAAGAGATATAATACTTAGAGTAAATTAGACTTAAAGGTATATACTTTAGCTAGTTAATAGAATTATTTATATTAATAAGTTAATTATAACTAGTAAGATAAGAGAGTTAATTATGTCTATTTATTGTTAAGTAGAAGACACGTTTAGGGGTGGAATATTATATAGAACTAATCGCACACTAGTTAGGTAATAGACGAGTTAATTAAAAGAAGTCTATCTACTAGAAGAAAGAACAGCTATAAATCTCTAGGCCTTAGCATTATATAACTTAAGGTTATATAACTTTATAGCCTAATTATCTAGAGAGAGCTATATTCTTAACACTTCTACTTAGCTTCTATAGATAAGCTATTAGGTTAATAATAAGCTAAGTTGCTTTATAAACCTTATAAAGATCTAACCTTATAATAGCTTAATTAACCTATTAGCTACTATGTCTACTGTCCTTATAAACTCTACTTGAATCCTCTAGTCCCTCTATAGCCTTCTAACGTAGTAGTAAGCGACATTAATATACTTTGCTCTTTTATAAGTGTATAGCTCTTTTACGAGTAAAAGAGCTACTTAGTTATTACTATTAATCCTAGTAGTAAAGGGTAATCTCATTATTGCTTTCTAAGATTCCTTTATAGTTAGCCTCTATAGTAATTGCCTAACTATCTTATAATAGCCTATGTCTCTTAGTAACTAAGACAGGAACTATAATCTCTTTATATAAGAGTATATTACTATATATTTAGCCTCTATAGTAGAGGTTAAAACAGACTTCTACTTCCTACTTATCTAGCTAATAGGACCACCTATAAGTATAAAGATATATCTAAGGATAGAGACCCTATCTAACTTGTCTAAGGTATAGTCTAAATTAGAGTATCCCTTAAGAGTCTTATTCCTATTCCTTCTAAATACGATACTAAGATCTTTAGTTAATCTAATATATCTTAATATCTTCTTTATTTTAATAGTATAACTATCTATTAGATCTACTATAAACTAACTTAGCCTTTCTAAGGTAAAGGTAGTATTTAGCCTTATTAAGGTACTAAGGTACATCTAGCTTCTAATAGCATATAAGTACTTAGTTCTACTATACTTTATATTATCTTCCTAAGCTCTTTAAGGAAGCTTATTGTCTATTAGCTACTTTGTTAAAGTAACCTTGTTAGAGGTTATATTAAGCCTCTATAGCACATTATCTACATAGTAGGTTTAATTAAGTCTTAAGGTGCCTTATTGTCTATCCCTTATAACCTTAACCCTAAGAACTTTATTAACCTTACTAAGATCTTTAATCTTAAAGATCTTACTAAGTTCTTACTTAAACTACTAGATGTTCTTTTTGCTTTATACTATAAATAGTATATTATTAATATAAACTAAGAGAATAATCTTCTTATTATAGTATATAAGAAGATAGAGGTCTACTTTACTCTAAGTAAAGCCTAGCTTTAGGAGCTTAGAGATGTAGTGCTAGTTCTAGTCTCTAGTAGCTTACTTAAGTCTATATAAGCTCCTTAGAATCTAGAAGGCAAATCTAGGACTAACTCTTAGTCTAGGTAGTAGCCTTATATAAATTCTTTTACGAAGAAAGAACTCTATAAAGGTATTATTAACATTTACCTAGTAACACTTAAGGTCACGTATATAAACAATAGCGAAGAATAGCCTAAGTGTGTCTACTTTAACTATTAGTGTAAATATGTCTTTATAGTTAATACTATACTTCTATAAGAAGCCTCTAGTAACTAGTCTAGCCTTAAACTTTTTAATAGAGCTATCTATATTATACTTAACATTAAAGACCTATTTAGATGTTACTAAGTTAGATCCCTTTAGAGGAATAACTTCTTCCTATATATTGTTTAAGTATAGAGTATTAAGCTCTACATTAATTGCTTTCTACTATTTACTTCCCTATACTAGATTAGTAACAGCCTTATAGTAGTCCCTTAGAATTAGAATATATTACTTAATAGAGGCTATTATAGTAATCTTATTAACCTTATCTTGCTAATTAATGTACTTAGCAATAAAAGCTCTATAGTACTTAGCTTTAGAGCCTTTATTATTAGAGTTATTATCTCTTAATCTCTTAAGTAATTGACTTATATAGTTAGTTAGTAAGGATTAAACTATTAGCTCTTCTCTACGTTAGAAATCTATAAGGTTAATAGAGTTAACTCTTAGAATCTTAATGTGTAAGAAGATTCTCCCTATAGGTGCTTTATTCTAAATAGGCTAATTTAGTTAGTCTATTCTAGATCTAACCTTAGTCTAAATCTAAGTCGGTCTACTAACTAGTCTCCTAACTAGTGCTTAATTACTTGTAGTATTAATCCTAATACTAAGATTAACATTACTACCTTTCTTAAACTTAGAGAATTTAATATTTAGTAATACAATTACTACCTTCCTATTAGGTGCCTATATCTTGTATATCCTATCGGTTCTATCTATATAGCTAAGAAATACTCCTACTCTCTCTCTATCTATAAGCTTGTCTTTTCTTCTATATATAGGAAGGGACTTTAGGTTTATATAGGTGTATACCTTATAGCTCTAGACTCTAATATAATTAACTAATAGCTTAATACCTATATAGGCCTTAATAGATATAACTTGCTTATTATTAATTAAAGGTCTAGTTACTATTCTATTCCTTAGATATGTATCTACCTAAACTACTTTAGGCTAGAACTTATTTAGTATTCTTAAGTCCTTAAGTATTACTCTTATGCTATTCTCTAAGGTTTAGATGTCTTTCTCTACTAGTCTATTCTAAATTGAATTATATAGCTTAGTAGTTGTATAATAGATGCCTTCTTAGCGCTTCTACTACTTTAAGATCTTATTAAGTTTACTAGCATTATCTAATCTAGTAACCTTAACCTTAGTATTACTCTTCTTCTTAACCCTTAGCTTCTACTTAATAAGCCTTTATAGAGCTTCGTTTCTTGTCTTAAGTAGTATAATCTATATCATCCTTAAGTAGCTATCTATAAGCTTAAGGAAGTATCTAAATCCTTCTCTACTTACTTTAATAGAACTATAGATATCTATATAGATAAGCTAAAGAACCTCGGGTCTTCTTTGTAAGGTTTTGCCTCTTCTATTCCTTATCTTAGTAAGGGAACAGACCTTATATAGAACAGACAGATTATAGTTTAGGTTAATAAGTTTCTTAAGAGTTATAACTTTATAAAGATCCTTAAGCTTCTTAATCCTAAGGTAAGCAAATCTCCTATACTAGAGCTAATACTCTATCTTAGAGTTGTTAGGTCCTAAGTTAATAAGATTCTCTTATTACTTATCCTAGGTTAGATGTGTATACTTAGTCTATAATGTAATTATAGACTAGGTAGCAAGGAATACTAAATCCTAATTAGCTAGATCTAGAATTAAGCCGGGCTTAGATCTAGAATATGGCTTTTAATTAGCTAATTACTTAAAGAGGGATTAGATAATATATACCTCCCCTCGAATTCTAGCTTTAAGTAGTAGTTACTTCTACTAATTAAGGACAAGAAAAGAATTTAAATTAAGAACTCTAGAAACCTCTAAATCTAAGTATAGCTTATAATAGAAGACTAAATTTACACTAAGATTAGGTATATAAAGAGCCTATACCTTTATCTTATTTCTCTTCTTAGTCTTAATAACTATAGTTCCTATTAACTATAACTAAAAGTAACCCCCCCTAACCTAGATCTATTAAGTGCAAATCTTACTTAATAGGCCTCTAAAGAGAGTTAGCTTATCTATTATATAGTTAGATACTCTAGAGTTAAGTATCTACTAATAGTATAGAAGCTTACCTTAAACCTCTAATGTAGAACCTATAGTCTTAAGCTCTTTATTACTAGAAAGGACTTCTAGTAGTAGAGATAGAGATATTAATAGTAGACCTCCTTTAGTAGCTAGATAGGCTTTGCCTTTCCTCTTTAACTTAGCTACTTTAAGAGAGTCTATCCTCTTAGTAAGCTACCTTATAAGTCTAATTAGTTCCTAACGTTTAGGTAACTATTTCCTTATAGAGCTACTCCTTTTAGTAACTCTATAGAATAGCTAGATATGCTTCTTAGCTTATTAGAGATAAGGACACCTAGAAATAGTATGTCTAGGTTCCTTACATAAGATATATATATAGCTTAAGCTTCTACTAGTTCCTTGTTATAGTCTACCTCTTATAAACATTGCTATGTCTAGCTTCCTCCTCTAATTCTCTTTCTCTCTTAGAATGCTTAGGATAGTTTTAATATCTAGCCTAGGCTAGACATCGATACTATCCCTAATAGATTACTAAGATTCTAAGAGAGCACTAAGGAGTTGCTATAGCTTAGTAATAGAGAGTTCTATCTACCTGGCTTTAGGTATAATATAGATAATTCTCCTTACTAGCTAAGTTAGATATGCCTAGGCTTCTATAATAGAGGTCTTCTCTAATATAGTGTAGTTAGAGAACTCCTTTATAAGCTGCCTACCTATAGATATAAGCCTCTTAGTATATTTAGCCTTAAGTATATTCTATGCCTACCTTGCTCTTATCTTGCCTTAGATAAGGAGGTTGTCCTTATAGTTAATACAAAGCTTAATCTAGTATAGATAAAGAGCATTAGCCTTTCTAGTCTATAGTAAATACTAGAACTAAGCAATTAGTATAGAGGTAGTTAAGGAGGATAGTATATTTAATAAAGAAGCTATTAATAATAATAGTAATTTAAGATTAGCTATGTTATTATTAAGGATATAGGTAACTTCTTTTGTCTTAAGCTATAATTTTATTATACTAAACTAGTGCTTGTAGTTTTCATAGCTAAGTTTAGCTATAGGCTTTCTAATTAATAATGTATCTATAGCGGAGAATAAAAATTAAATAAATAGATAAAGGTTAAGTTCCGGAGATTAATAACCTTTAAGTTAATATAGTTAATAAGGCTAGCTTAGCCTTAGAAAGAACAATTAATAAAAATAAAGTTGTTTAGTTATTTATAGCTAATAAACAGCAGCTGTTATGTAATTATAGAAATAAATCTATAGTAGATGTCTTAATTATGTCCTACTTAATACACTAAGTAACTAGTCTTTTACGCTTTATACTGCCTCTACTAATCTGTCTAAGATTAAGATAATAGAGGGGAAACGGAGAAGAATACTAATAGAATCCGGCCTAATTTTAATAACGTAGATACTTAACTACGGTATATATAATTCTATACTTATGCTATAGCCCCGGGCTTATAACCTGTTAAGTAGAAGGTACGTTTAGGGGTAGAATATTATATAGAACTAATCGTATACTAGTTAGGTAATAGACGAGTTAATTAAAAGAAGTCTATCTACTAGAAGAAAGAATAGCTATAAATCTCTAGGCCTTAGCATTACATGACTTAAGGTTATATAACTTTATAGCCTAATTATCTAGAGAGAGCTATATTCTTAACATTTATTAAGATATTAAGACTTAGAAAAAGAAGAAGAAAACTAGTATATAAAGCACGCGTAATATTAAGAGTAGAGCGGCTAGAAGCCTAGGCTATAATACTAAGATTACATAACTAATTTAAACTATATCTTAACTAAATTTAGTTTATATCTATCTTATATTACTACTTCCTCTCTTAAACGTATTTACTCTTAAATACTATTATATAGTTCGTTCCTTATTAATCTAGCTTAGATAAGGCTTATCTATATAAGAATCTAGATAGTTATATAGTATATTAGCTACTTCTTTAAGATTGTTAATTAACTACTAGGTAAGATTCTCTAGATAGCTCTTCTAGCTTACATAAGTAACTAGCTTCCCTTATAGTATATATATATTAATTATATCGTCTACCTTATACTCTTTCTTACTATTAACCTCTACTAGAGGTAGTTCCTTAAAGGCTTAGCCTAGTAAGGGGTTATTTAGATACTTAGTAAGAAGGTCGGTATAGAACATAGAGTAAATTCTTTATAGTATAGCTAGTAGATTAAGCTTATACACTAATAGTAACTACTTTTCGAGGATCTTATAAGGACTAATATACTTTAGTAGTAGCTTTAGATTGCCCTATAGCCGGAGGTTCTTCGTCGATAACTATACTAAATTACTAGCTTTAAACTCTATTAGCTAGTAGTATTTATTAGCTTACTCTACTATTCGTAACTAAGTAATAGTAAGGTTAGCTTTAGTAATAGTAAGGGCTTCTTCTAGTTGTTTAGTAAGCGCGCGAATATTAGCCTTATTAAGCTTAGCTCTTATTAATAGTGCATCGGAAGAGAGCTAGAAGCTTAGCCTTAGCTTATATCCTCTTATAACCTTAAATAGTAATAGCTTAGTACTTTCCGAGGGGTTAGTATTAGTAAAGAACTCTATAACTAGTAGGACAAGAGTCTAATTACTAAACTATATTATATAGGACTAGATAACTCGTTTAAACTCTTAGTTTATAACTTCTAATTAGCTATCTATTTAAGAGTAGCTAGTAGTAGATAGCTTAGCTATAATCTTTAGAATCTAGTAGAGCCTCTTCTATACGTCGCTAACGAACTAAGGGCCGTAGTTAGAGGTAATACTATCTAGTAGGCTATATAGTTTCTATACGTAGAAGAATAATAGCTTAGCTATCTCGAATATAGAGGTCCCTTCTTCTCCCTAGAAGTAAGAGATTAAGTGTCGCTTCTTAGATAAGTAATCGACAATACATAGCGCTATATTATAGCTATCTACTAGAGGTAGGCTAGTAACGAAGTCTATAGTAATATAGTACTAAGGTCTCACCGGAATAGGTAATAGTAATAGGAGACTAGCTAGTAAGCTATAGCGAGCCTTTAAGCGCTTATAGTTGTAATAGTTAGCGACGAACCTCTTAATGTTAGAATTGTACCCGGGGATATAGAAAGTAAACTTAATTATAGTAGCTGTCTTAGTAGCTCCTTTATATATATAATTCTTTAATATATAGACCCCTTAGATAACTTTTGTAGCTATAGAGAAAGGCACGATTAATCGGCCGGCGGCGTATAGTATTCCCTTCTTAATTATAACATTAGTTAATAGTAACTATTTCCTCTTTAGGAAGGCTTCTATTATATAGTAAATACTATAAACTGTCTCGAAGTTAGATGTTATAAACCGTCTAAACATAGTCTACGCTAGTAGTCTAAGCTAAGCTAAGAATAAGAGAGTTCTACTTCTATAGTAGTATAGTACTAAGGTAAGAGTTAGAGAAGATATGTCTTATAGATAATAAAGTACAATTAGATAGTATTATAAAGGCTAGCCTTAGTAATACTAGTGTTTGCTATCTAGACGAGGTTAACTATAGTACTTATATAAGGTAAGGACTATTCCTATATATATATATTCTCCCTTATGTTCTCTATATACTCTATATACTCCGTAGCGAGAGTCGGAGGCAATATAGAGTACACGTCCGCTAGTAACCTATACGCTTTATAGTTTTAGAGGTAGAGCTACTAGAGAAGATAGAGAACTAAGTAAACGTTAGACTAGGTTACGTAATAATCTTAGTAGCTTAATTAGTCCTAACGTCTCTACGTTCTAGCTGTCCTACTAGTTTATAACATTACTCTTCTTCTTTAATCGAGTTGTCCTAATAAGTAAGTATTCTTTCTTACCTTTACGCGCTATGTACTAAATATGCCTTCTAGTTGTTAAAGGCATAGTAAATCTAGTATATCTACACGAAAGAATCTCTCTAAGTTTATTAAACTATTTAGAACTAATATACTATAGGCTTATTCTTATTATAAATTAAAGAGGCTAGACTATAAGGTCTATATTTGGTTAGGTATCTATAGCTAGTATGTCGTAAGTAACTACTTAGGTTATAATATTTAGGTAACAAAATCGAAATAGTAGTGTCTCTAGTCTAAGCGTATTTATTTACGAAAGAAATTAGTTATAGCTAAGGCTACTAGAAGGAAAGCTAAAGAAGCTTATAAAAAGGCAAAAGAGACTTATTAAAGAGCTATAGGTAATAAGCTTCGCCTACGTAAAGAGATATAAAAGTTAGAGGACAAGGCGGAGAAAGTAATCTCTTTAGAGGAGACTCGTATTTAAGTCCTAGAGTAGGAGGAAATACTGTCGTTAGTAGATCCCGTTCTACTATAGAATTAGTAGTTATTTATACCTAACTCTAATTAGAGTTCCTTATTTAGTAATAATTAGAGCGCTTCTATTAGTTAAGTAGTCTTCCTTAGGCATTCTCGTTTTTGTTTAGTGTTAGTAGCGTTAGGTCCGCCTAGTCGGTTTACTTAGGATAGGTTTTTAGTTTAATAATCTAGGATTACTTACGAGGTAAGGTGTTTCTCTAGTTCCTATATTGCCTTACTATACTAATGTCCTTTCTAGTAGATAAGATAGTAACGTTTTTCTCTTATAGATTTATAACGTAAAACTCTTTTAATCTTATATTATAGCTCCTATGTTTCTTTATCTAGTTCGATAGGTCTAGGTACTATATCCTATAGTACTTTCTCTAATAGTAATATATAAAAGACTAGGTAGATCCTTATATATCTAGGTAGTTCTAGTTTATATACGTTTTTGTTTTTCTTTTCTAGGATCTTAAAGGGTCCTAGTTTAGTATAGTTAAGTTTCTTACTCGGTCGTTTCGTTTTAATGTTTTTACTAAGGAGGTAAACCTTCTCTCTCTCCTATAGAATTAGTCTTATAATTCTCTTCTAGTTAGTAAACTCTACTATTCTTTGTAATATAAATACTATATTATAGTATAGCTAGTTATATAGTTTCTTAATGTTAGCTACTAGTATATTAGTATTCTTAGATATTAGCTTAATTCTAAGTATGTTATAGTATAGATCCGGGTGTATTCTATAGTTTATATAGAATAGTAAAATTCTATTTGCTAACTTTCTATTATTAATAGCGAGCTCTATAAGTAGTAATAGTGTCGCCTATAAGTCTTACTTATAGTTTAGGTAGCATTATAGGTACTACTCTAGTACTTAATTTACCTATTTAGTTTATCTATCCGTTTATAGGTAAAAGGAGATTAATAGCTTATATTTAACTCCTAGTAGGTCTATAAATAATTACTAGAATTGTGACGTAAATAGCTTATCTCTATTAGTTATTAGGTCTTGTAGTACTCTATATTATAAAATAATTGTTTAGAGGAAGATAAAGACTATATCCTCGGTAGTTACTATTGTCTTATATAGTACAAAGTAGTAATACTTCGTAAACCTATCTACTAGGACTAGAATACTATTATACTTTATACTTATAAGAGGTTCTTCTAATAGTAGTAGAGGTCCTATAAAGTCTATCGTAACTAATTACTATAGTTTGTCTAGTAGTAGTAAGAGTTATAGTAGGCTATATAGTTTATATTAAGAGTGCTTAGACTTATAGTATATATCGTAGGTAGCGATATACGTCTTAATATTGTTTTAGAGTCCTTTCTAGAGGTAGTTTTATATAATAAGTTTAATAGTCTTATCGATCCTACTATATCTCGCCGTTAAGTTATTATAGTATATTTAAATAACTTCTTTCTTCTATTCTTACGTAAGCTCCTAGGTAAGGCTATATAACTACTCTACCTTCGGGTACTTATAGACTAAAGCGCTATTCTACTACTTTAGTATAGAGGCCTCTATTATTATTATATTTTTTAAGTAATCTAGCTAGTAGCTAAGAGCGTCTACTTTACTATTCTCTAATTCCTTAATATAGTAGATCTAGAAGTTATAGCTTATAAGTGTTTCTAACTATCGAACCTGTTATCTATTAAGAACCTTAGTTGTTGTCTAATATAGAAGGTTCTTATAGTTAGTATAGACTTATACAAGTAAGGTTATTCCTTCTAGGTATACTCTCTATTCGTAGAACGCTTCTATAATCGTAAGTAATTCTTTATCGTATATATTATAGTTAAGTTTAGGTCTAGTCATTTTTTGTAAGTAGTATACAATTAGGTAGCGTTATCCTTCTATGTCCTTTTACGCTAGATACGCTTCTATTGCAAAGTCCGAGGTATCTATTTCTAGTAGTACTTATTAGTCTAGGTCGAAGAGTACTAGGACAGGTACTATTATAAGTCTAAACTTTAGCTTCTTAAAGGCCTACCTACATCTCTTGTTAAAGACAAAGCTAGTTTCCTTTTTCGTAAGGTTAGATATTAGTATAGCTACCTTAGAGAATTCTTTAATAAACTTATAGTAGTAGTTAAAGAACTCTAGTAGCGCTTAAATCTCCTTAACTATCGTAGGTTCTAGCTAGTTATTTACTAACTTAATCTTTCTTAGATTAGGTCTAATACTATTAGTAGATATAATATAGCCTAGAAATTATATCTTATATTTATAAAACTTATACTTAGAGAGCTTTACTAGTAGGTCTTTTTCTTTTAGTTTCTATAGCACTTTATAAATATGTCCTATATGTTTATTATATGTCTTTAAGAAGATAATAATATTGTCTAAATATGCTAAGATAAAGTCGTTAAGGTATTCTTATAGAGTGTTATTAATTAACTCTTAGAAGGTTATAGGAGCGTTAGTTAACCTAAAGAGTATAACGAGGTACTTATATAGACTCTATTATGTCCTAAAAGTCGTTTTTTACTCCTTGCTCTCCTTTATTTATACTTAATAATAGACGTCCCTAATGTTAATTACAGTAAACTATTTAGCTCTAAGAAGTTAGTCTTAAAGTTTATTAATCCTTAGTAGAGGATAGTAATTCTTCCTAGTAAGTATATTAAGTTTCTAGTAATTAATATATATTTATAACATTCTATTCTTTTTAGGTGTAAAAAGTACTCTATACATAATAGGTAATTTTAATAGTTGTATAAATCCTTTAAGTAAGTACTTATTAATATAGTTCTTAAGGATATTCTTCTCTTATTTCGATAGTAGTATAAGACCTTAATAGTGTATTAGGGATTTACTCTTTTTAAAAGGTATTTTGTAATTCTATAGTTTATATTAGAGTAAGGCTATAATGCTTTTCCTTTCTTTAAATAAGTCCTTAAAGTCTTTATATTTTAGCGGAAGTACTTAATTACTTACGCTAGCGATAGTCTTAACTATTAGTTATACCTATACTATCCTTATAGTTAGTATCTATAGAGCTAATTATACTCCCTATGTTCTATAATTACACTTAGGGAATTCGAGTGTTTCTTTAATCTAGTCTACGTCTAGATTATATTATTAAAGCTAGTCTATACTAAGTACTATATTATACTATATATTAACTATATTAATTAATTGTTTTTCTATATATATTTCGATTTTAATTATAACGTTTTATAGTTCCTAAGTAACTTTCCTGTTCTTCCCTATAAGAGTTCTATCTACTATAGTAAGTAGGTAAGGTAACTCCTTCTAGTATTAATAAGGTTTAAGCTAATTAGTAACTGTTATAGAGACGTAGCTATAGTTAGCTCCTAAATCTATTATTACTCTTACCTTACTCTCTTATATTTCAACTTCTAGTATAAAGTAGTTTAATATATAGATCTTTATTATATTAAGGCTTTAGCTAGTGTTATTGTCTTACCTTATTAGGTAATAACTAGCTAGTTTTTTGTCATTGTAGCTCCTTAGATAAGTAGCTAATCCCTTTCTACACGTATCTACTATTAGTACTATATCTATTAGGCAAGTTGTGTTTTGTTGCTATTTAATATAGTAAGGTAAACTTCTAGCGCCTAAGTCCCTTAGTAACTATAAAGTCTAATAATTCTTTACTAGTTATACTAAGTAGTGTTATACACCCGTATAGGTATAACTATTCCTTCTAGGTGTAGCTAGGCGTTAGTATTAAAGACAAAAACAGATTATGTAGATTTATCTTATCGCGTTCTATTCTAGTAGTAGGTATATATTATTATATAATTCCTCTATATCCCTATAAGGTATACTTTAAGTCGTTCGCTTAATAGTAGTATATCGTCGTTGTTGTTAGATAAGTCTCTATCTATGTTATTATATTATAGTTGTTTAGTGTATTCTTTATTATATTTCTCTTCGTCGCTACTACCTCCGGCATAGTTATAGTTAGTAAGGCTACACTAAGTATATTTCTATACTTAGCTATAAGGAATAGTACTACCTATTTCGATTACTAAGAAGTCCGTAGTGTATTTAAGACTAATAGCCTCTTCTCTAAGTATATTATATAAGTAAATAGTATAGTACTATTCGTAATTTAGATTTATACATTTCTAGAGCGATATATAATATACCTTTCCTTATAGTTCGCTATAAGAGCTAAAGGTAAGACTACTATATTATTATATAGCACTTGCGTTCTAATACTTTGTCTTAATAATTGTATATTAGTAATTGTCGCTAACTACCTTCTAAGGCTAGTTACTATTACTACTAATTATAGAGAGCCCTTCTAGGTTAGGTTCCTAGTCTAGCTATTTCGTTAGTTACCTACGCTTAGATAGCTTATATAGGAACTATCTAGATCCTTGCTTGTCTAATAAGTAAATATAATAAGAGTTATTATAATATACTATCTATAATAGCGTTACGTGTTAGCTTTGTTATTTACTATTAGTCGTAGAGATATTAAGTATAATATCTAGAGAGAATTCTACTACCTCTCGAGTTATTATAGACTTCTTCTATATTTCCTTGCCTACGCTAAAGGTCGTTAGGTCTTCTATAGTAGTATCGGCCTTTTTTTCTACTAGCCCGGTAACTATTATATATAATCTATTAGCTAGCGCCTCTTATTAGTAGTCCCTAGCCTAATACCTAGGTCTTTTATACTTAAAATATAAGTTGTCTCGTCTATACTTCTCTCTCTCTTTTTTACTAAGGAACTTTCCTCTATAGCTATAGTCTTATACTTATAAGAGGCAGCCTTTGCGTATAGTATTAAGTTCTATAGAGTCTCTATAGTTTCGAGAGAAACGCGTATATCTAGTATTTACCTTATATCCTATATAACATTCTATATGTCGTTTATAAAGTCTATTATTAATAGTAATTATAGTGTTTACTAGTTCCTAAAGACTATTAGGCAGCTTAAGTATTATTTAGTCTTTAACTAAGTCGCTTAGTCCTTAATAGAATACTAAGTATTTAGTACTATCGTCCTAGTCTAGATATATTACAAGTTATTAGAACTAGGAATAGTACTAGGCTATAGACCTACGTTGTTATAGTTGTCGAATCTTCGTTATAGCGATATATTCCTTATTAGATACGTTAAAGACTTACTTAATCTTTGCCTAGAAGATACTAAAGCTCTTAAAGATAGCCTTTATATCTAGGCCTAGTTATCTATCTAGGTAGCTACTTATATAAGGCTTAAACTACCCGAAGGCGGCGCCTTTAAGGTATATCCCGGTATAGAGGACCTTTGCCGCGTTATTAGCGTACTTATCTCCTTCTAGAGTAAAGAAGGCTTTAAGTTAAACAAGAAAGCGCCTTAAGTAGGCGTAGTCTCTATAGAAGAGTTCTATCTCTAACTTAGGCCTACTTTGTCCTTCTATACTAAAAGACCTTCTATATTCGCCCGAGGTTAAACTAGTAGTAGATATATCGTTAATAGTAAGCTTTTCTAGCTTACTAGTAATTAAAGATACTAATAGTAACTTAGAGCAAGAGTTACTTATTAACCTTGTAGCGTACTATACTATAGTAAGGGTAGTTAAAATGTTATAAACCGTCTAAACATAGTCTACGCTAGTAGTCTAAGCTAAGCTAAGAACGAGGGAGTTCTACTTCTATAGTAGTATAGTACTAAGGTAAGAGTTAGAGAAGGTATATCTTATAGATAATAAAGTATAATTAGATAGTATTACAAAGGCTAGCCTTAGTAATACTAGTGTTCGCTATCTAGACAAGGTTAACTATAGTACTTATATAAGGTAAGGACTATTCCTATATATATATATTCTCTCTTATGTTCTCTATATACTCTATATACTCCGTAGCGAGAGTTAAAGGCAATATAGAGTATACGTCCGCTAGTAACCTATATACTCTATAGTTTTAGAGGCAGAGCTACTAGAGAAGATAGAGAACTAAGTAAATGTCGAGCTAGGTTACGTAATAATCTCGGTAGCTTAATTAGTCCTAATATCTCTACGTTCTAGCTATTCTACTAGTTTGTAATATTAGAGTCTCGTAAGTTAGCTTTAGCTACTTCGTCGAAAAGGGGTAAAGGCTCTTCTATAGTAGAGATAGGTACTATATAGGTGCCTAGCTTATAAGCCGAAATAGGTAGCGAAATAGGTAGCGAAATAGGTAGCGAAATAGGTAGCAAAATAGAAGGTAAAATAGTTCGTAAACTAGATACTAAACTAGATCCTAGTTTAGCTTAGATTAGTAATCTAGTTCGGATGCGACTATTACGAACCGTCTAAACATAGCCTACGCTAGTAGTCTAAGCTAAGCTAGGAACAAGGTAGTTCTACTTCTATAGTAGTATAGCACTAAGGTAAGAGTTAGAGAAGGTATATCTTATAGATAATAAAGTACAATTAGATAGTATTATAAAGGCTAGCCTTAGCAATACTAGTGTTTGCTATCTAGACAAGGTTAACTATAGTACTTATATAAGGTAAGGACTATTTCTATATATATGTATTTTCTATTACGTTCTCTATATACTTTATATACTTCGTAGCGAGAGTTAAGAGCAATATAGAGTACACGTCCGCTAGTAACCTACGTACTTTATAGTTTTAGGGGCAGAGCTACTAGAGAAGATAGAGAACTAAGTAAACGTCGGGCTAGGTTATATAATAATCTTAGTAGCTTAATTAGTCCTAACGTCTCTATATTCTAGCTGTCCTACTAGTTTATAACATTACTCTCCTTCTTTAATCGAGTTGTCCTAATAAGTAAGTATTCTTCCTTATCCTTATACGCTATATACTAAATATGTCTTCTAGTTATTAAAGGTATAGTAAATCTAGTATATCTATACGAAAGAATCTCTTAAAGTTTATTAAACTATTTAGAACTAATATGCTATAGGCTTATTCTTGTTATAAATCGAAGAGGCTAGACTATAAGGTCTATATTCGGTCGGGTATCTATAGCTAGTATGTTATAAGTAACTACTTAAGTTATAATATTTAAGTAACAAAATTGAAATAGTAGCGTCTTTAGTCTAAGTACATTCGTTTACGAAAGGAATTAGTTATAGCTAAGGCTACTAGAAGAAAAGCTAAAGAAGCTTATAAAAAGGCAAAAGAGGCTTATTAAAGAGCTATAGGTAATAAGCTTCGCCTATGCGAAGAGATATAAAAGTTAGAGAATAAGGCAGAGAAAGTAATCTCTCTAGAAGAGACCCGTATTTAAGTCTTAGAGTAGGAGGAAATACTATTATTGGTAAATTCCGTCCTACTATAGAACTAGTAGTTATTTATACCCGACTCTAATTAGAGTTCCTTACTTAGCAACGATTAAGGTGCTTCTATTAGTTAAGTAATCTTCCTTAGGCATTCTCGTTTTTGTTTAGTATTTAGAGTGCTAGGTCCGTCTAGTTAGTTTACTTAGGATAGGTTCTTAATCTAGTAATCTAGGATTACTTACGAGGTAAGGTGCTCCTCTAGTTCCTATATTACTTTACTATACTAATGTCCCTTCTAGTAAATAAGATAGTAGCGTTTTCCTTTTATAAGTTTATAACGTAAAACCCTTTCTATCTTATACTATAGCTCCTATGTTTCTTCCTCTAGTTTAATAGATCTAGGTATAGTATTCTATAGTGCTTTCTCTAGTAGTAATATATAAAAGACTAGATAAATCCTTATATATCTTAGTAGTTCTAGTTTGTATACGTTCTTGTTTTTCTTTTCTAGGATCTTAAAGAGTCCTAGTTTAGTGTAGTTAAGTTTCTTACTCGGTTGTTTCGTTTTAATGTTTTTACTAAGGAGGTAAACTTTCTCTCCCTTCTATAGAATTAGTTCTATAATTCTCTTCCGGTTAGTAAACTCTACTATTCTTTATAATATAAATACTATATTATAGTATAGCTAGTCGTGTAGTTTCTTAATATTAGCTACTAGTATATTAGTATCCTTAGATACTAGCTTAATTCTAAGTATGTTATAGTATAGATTCGAGTATATCTTATAGTTTACATAGAATAGTAAAATTCTATTTGCTAACTTTCTATTATTAATAGCGAGCTCTATAAGTAGTAATAGCGTCGTCTATAAGTCTTACTTATAGTTTAGGTAGTATTGTAGGTACTACTCTAGTACTTAATTTGCCTATTTAGTTTATCTATCCGTTTGTAGGTGAAAGGAGATTAATAGCTTATATTTAACTCCTAGTAGGTCTATAAATAATTACTAGAATTATAATGTAAATAGCTTATCTCTATTAGTTATTAGGTCTTGTAGTACTCTATATTATAAAACGATTATTCGGAGAAAGATAAAGGCTATATCCTTAGTAGTTACTATTGTCTTATATAGGACAAAGTAGTAATACTTTATAAATCTATCTACTAGGACTAGAATACTATTATACTTTACACCTATAAGAGGTTCTTCTAATAGCAGTAGAGGTCCTATAAAGTCTATCGTAACTAATTGCTATAGTTTGTCTAGTAGTAGTAAGAGTTATAGTAGGCTATATAGTCTATGTCGAGAGTACTTAGACTTATAGTATGTATTGTAGGCGGCAATATATATCTTAATATCGTTTCGGAGTTCTTTCTAGAGGTAGTTTTATATAATAAGTTCGATAGTCTTGTTAATTCTACTATGTCCCGCTGTTAGGTTATTATAGTATATTTAAATAACTTCTTTCTTCCGTTCTTATATAAGCTTCTAGGTAAGACTATATAACTACTTTACCTTTAGGTGCTTATAGACTAGAGCGCCGTCCTACTACTTTAGTATAGAGGCCTCTATTATTGTTATGTTTTTTAAGTAATCTAGCTAGCGGCTAAGAGCGTCTACTTCGCTGTTCTTTAATCCCTTAATATAGTAGATCTAGAAGTTATAGCTTATAAGTGTTTCTAACTATTAAACCTGTCGTCTATTAAGAACCTTAGTTATTGTCTAATATAGAAGGTTCTTATAGTCGGTATAGACTTATATAGGTAAGGTTATCCCTTCTAGGTATACTCTCTATTCGCGGAACGCTTCTATAATTGTAAGTAATTCCTTGTCGTATATATCGTAGTTAAGTTTAAGTCCGGTCATTTTTCATAAGTAGTATATAATTGAGTAGCGTTATTCTTCTATGCTCTTCTACGCTAGATACGCTTCTATTACAAAGTCTAAGGCATTTGTTTCTAGTAGTACTTATTAGTCTAGGTCGAAGAGTACTAGGATAGGTACTATTATAAGTCTAAGCTTTAGCTCCTTAAAGGCCTACCTATACCTCTTATTAAAGATAAAGCTAGTTTCCTTTTTCGTAAGGTTAGATATTAGCGTAGCTACCTTAGAGAATTCTTTAACAAACTTATAGTAGTAGTTAAAGAACTCTAGTAGCGCTTAAACCTCCTTAACTATCGTAGGTTCCGGCTAGTTATTTACTAACTTAATCTTCTTCGGATCGGGTCCGATACTATTAGTAGATATAACATAGTCTAGAAATTGTATCTTGTGTTTATAAAACTTACACTTAAAGAGTTTTACTAGTAGGTCTTTTTCTTTTAGTTTCTATAGTACTTTATAAATATGTCCTACGTGTTTATCGTATATCTTTAAGAAGATAATAATATTATCTAAATATACTAAGACAAAATCGTTAAGGTATTCTTATAAAGTATTATTAATTAACTCTTAGAAGGTTATAGGAGCGTTAGTTAACCTAAAGAGTATAACGAGGTACTTATATAAACTCTATTATATTCTAAAAGCTATCTTCTACTCCTCGCTCTCCTTTATTTATACTTAATAATAGGCGTCTCTAATATTAATTATAGTAAACTATTTAGCTCTAAGTAGTTAGTCTTAAAGTTTGTCGATCCTTAGTAGAGAATAGCGATTCTTCCTAGTAAGTGTATTAAGTTTCTAGTAATTAATATATATTTATAACGTTCTATCCTTTTTTAGTATAAAAAGTACTCTATATATAATAGGTAATTTTAATAGTTATATAAATCCTTTAAGTAAGTGCTTATCGATATAGTCCTTAAGGACATTCTTCTCTTGTTTTAATAGTAGTATAAGACCTTAATAGTGTGTCGGGGATTTACTTTCTTTAAAAGGTATTTTATAATTTTATAGTTTATGTTAGGGCAAGGCTATAATGCCTTTCTTTTCTTTAAACAAGTCCTTAAAGTCTTTATATTCCGGCGGAAGTGCTTAATTACTTACGCTAGTAATAGCTCTAACTATTAGTTATACCTATACTGTTCTTATAGTTAGTATCTATAGAGCTAATTATGCTCCCTATGTCCTATAATTACACTTAGGGAATTCGAGTATTTCTTTAATCTAGTCTACGTCTAGATTGTGTTATTAAAGCTAGTCTATGCTAAGTACTATATTATACTATATGTTAACTATATTAATTAATTGTTTTTCTATATGTGTTTCGATTTAAATTATAACGTTTTATAGTTCCTAAGTAACTTTCCTATTCTTCTCTATAGGGGTTCTATTCGCTATAGTAAGTAGGTAAGGTAACTCCTTCTAGTGTTAATAAGGTTTAAGCCAATTAGTAACTATTATAGAGACATAGCTATAGTTAGCTCCTAAATCTATTATTGCTCTTACCTTACTCCCTTATATTTCGACTTCTAGTATAAAGTAGTTTAATATATAGATCTTTATTATATTAAGGCTTTAGCTAGTGTTATTGTCTTACCTTATTAGGTAACAACTAGCTAGTTTTTTGTTATTATAGCTCCTTAGATAAGTAGCTAATCCCTTTCTACACGTATCTACTATTAGTACTATATCTATTAGGCAAGTTGTGTTTTGTTGCTATTTAATATAGTAAGGTAAACTTCTAGCGCTTAAGTCCCTTAGTAACTATAAAGTCTAATAATTCTCTACTAGTTGTACTAAGTAGTGTTATACACCTATATAGGTATAACTATTTCTTCTAGGTATAGCTAGGCGTTAGCATTAAAGACGAAAATAGGTTATGTAGATTTATCTTATTATATCCTATTCTAGTAGTAGGTATATATTATTATATAATTCCTCTATATCCCTATAAGGTATACTTTAAGTCGTCCGCCCGATAGTAGTATATCGTTATTGTCGTCGTCGGATAAGTCCTTATCTATGTTATTATATCGTAGTTATTTAGTGTATTCTTCGTTATATTCCTCTTCGTCGCTACTACCCCTAGTATAGTTATAGTTAGTAAGGCTATACTAAGTATATTCTTTTACTTAGCTATAGGGAATAGTACTACCTATCTTAATTACTAAGAAGTCTATAGTATATTTAAGACTAATAGCGTCTTCTCTAAGTATATCGTATAAGTAGATAGTATAGTACTATTTATAATTTAGATTTGTACATTTCTAGAGCAATATATAATACACCTTTCCTTGTAGTTTGCTATAAGAGCTAAAGGTAAGGCTACTATATTATTGCGTAGCACTTACGTCCTAATACTTTGTCTCGATAATTGTATATTAGTAATTGTCGCTAACTACCTTCTAAGGTTAGTTAATATTACTACTAATTATAGAGAGCCTTTCTAGGTTAAGCCCCTAGTCTAGCTATTTTATTAGTTGCCTACGCTTAGATAGCTTATATAGGAACTAACTAGATCCCTACTTGTCTAATAAGTAAATATAACAAGAGTTATTATAATATACTATCTATAATAGCGTTACGTTTTAGCTTTGTTATTCGCTATTAGTTATAGAGATATTAAGCGTAATATCTAGAGAGGATTCTATTGCCTCTCGAGTCGTTATAGACCTCTTCTATGTTTCCTTGCCTATGCTAAAGGTCGTTAGGTCTTCTATAGTAGTGTTAGCCTTTTTTTCTACTAGCCCGGTAACTATTATATATAATCTATCGGCTAGCGCCCCTTATCGGCAGTCCCTAGCCCGATGCCTAGGTCTTTTACACTTAAAACATAGGTTATCTTATCTATACTTCTCTCTCTCTTTTCTACTAAGGAACTTTCCTCTATAACTATAGCCTTATACCTATAAGGGACAGCCTTCGTATATAGTATTAAGTTCTATAGAGTCTCTATAGTTTCGAGAGGAACACGTATATCTAGTATTTACCTTATATCTCCTATAACGTTCTATACGTCGTTTATAAAGTCTATTATCGATAGTAATTATAGTATCTACTAGTTTCTAAAGGCTATTAGGTAGCTCGGGTATTATTTAGTCTTTAACTAAGTCGCTTAGTCCTTAATAGAATACTAAGTGTTTAGCACTATCGTCTTAGTCTAGGTATATTACAAGTTATTAGAACTAGGAATAGTACTAGGCTATAGACCTACGTTGTTAAAATTATTAGATCTTTGTCGTAGCGACGTATTCCTTGTTAAATACGTTAAAGACTTACTTAATCTTTGCCTAGAAGATGCTAAAGCTCTTAAAGATAGCCTTTGTATCTAGGCCTAGTTGTCTATCTAGGTAGCTACTTATATAAGGCTCGAACTACCCGAAGGCGGCGCCCTTAAGGTATATTCCGGCATAGAGGACCTTTGCTACGTCGTTGCTATACTTATCTCTCTCTAGAGCGAAGAAGGCTTTAAGTTAAATAAGAAAGTGCCTTAAGTAGGCGTAGTCCCCGTAGAAGAGTTCTACCTCTAACTTAGGCCTACTCTGTCCTTCTATACTAAAAGACCTTCTATGTTTACCCGAGGTTAAACTAGTAGTAGACATGTTGTTAATAGTAAGCTTTCCTAGCTTACTAGCGATCGAAGATGCTAATAGTAACTTAGAGCAAGAGTTACTTATTAACCTCGTAGCGTGCTATACTATAGTAAGGGTAGTTAAAATGTTATAAACTGTCTAAACATAGCCTACGCTAGTAGTCTAAGCTAAGCTAGGAACAAGGTAGTTCTACTTCTATAGTAGTATAGTACTAAGGTAAGAGTTAGAGAAGGTATGTCTTATAGATAATAAAGTACAATTAGATAGTATTATAAAGGCTAGTCTTAGTAATACTAGTGTTTACTATCTAGACGAGGTTAACTATAGTACTTATATAAGGTAAGGACTATTCCTATATATATATGTTCTCTATTATATTCTCTATATACTCTATATACTCTATAGCAAGAGTCGAGGGCAATATAGAGTACACGTCCGCTAGTAACCTATGTGCTTTATAGTTTTAGAGGTAGAGCTACTAGAGAAGATAGAGAACTAGGTAAATGTCGAGCTAGGTCACGTAATAATCTCGGTAGCTTAATTAGTCCTAACGTCCCTACATTCTAGCTGTCCTACTAGTTTATAATAGCGACCTAGATTTAGTTCGTTAATAATACACTAATCTAGCACTTTATGTAGTAATAGCGTCTAGCATAGATTAAGGTCTTCCTTCGAGCGTAATATGTCTCTATTTCTCCTTATAAGAGTATTAGCCTTACTATTAGTAGCGCTAGGCCTATATATAATCTTAAAGTTAAACTACGCGAGGTAGAGGGCCTAGCGTACTTAGTAGCGTAATAGCTTCTAAGTCTTTATAAAGTGTATTAGGGATTAGTAGTTAGTAAGGACGTAGATAGTCTTATTAGATTAAGTACTTATAAGCTTAGAGGTCTATTCCTTAAAGGCTTAGACAATTACTAATAGCTCCTTATTATAGATTATATAGTTGCGTTTAGCTTCGCTTATAGATTTACTAAAGAAGGTAATAGGCTAGAGAACGTTAGAATTGTTATATTATAATAGAATTCTAGCGGTAGTAGTATTAGAGACGTTAGTCTCGATAACTACTTACTTCGAGCGATCGAAGTACACTAAGATAGAGACACTTATAATAGTATACTTTATATAGTTAAACGCGGTAGTATACTTATTATTCTATAGCGTAGTATTCTTCTTAAGTAGGTCGTTTAATAGCTTAGCGATAGTACTAAATCTCTTAATAAAGTAGTAATAGTAGCTATAGAAACTAATAAAGCTTCTTACCTAAGTAGTGTTACTAGAGGCTAGTTATTTCTAGGCTTATATAGCTTCGACCTTCTTTAGATCTATCTTAACTCTATCTCGACTAATAATAATACTAAGATACTTTACTTCTATTAGGTAGAACTTACTCTTCTTAATGTTAGCGTTTAGGCCTAAATTATAGAGACGTTAGAGTACTAGCTTAATATACTTAGCGTAGTTAGTTATAAATAAAATAGTATAAAACGTTAATACGTAATAAAGGGGATATTAAAATTTTTAGCTAGTAGCCTACTTCCTTTAAGAGTCGTCTATAACTCGACTTATTATCTTCTTCTTATATCTTTAGGGTTTATAGTATTAACCTACGTAGTAGCAGCGAGGATCTATTATAGTATACATAGGAACTATAGTTATAATAGCTTCTTCTTCGATTCTTTATAAGTAGTAGTTGTTAGTAGTTACGTAAGTAGTAGAATAACTAGATAATTTAATAGCTCTATTACTTAGTTACGGTCGTTTAAAGTCTCGATATAGTAATTACAACTAGTAAGATAAGAGAGTTAATTACGTCTATTCGTTAAGATATTAAGACTTAGAAAAAGAAGAAGAAAACTAGTATATAAAGTATATATAATATCGAGAGTAGAGCGGCTAGAAGCCCGGGCTATAATACCGAGATTACGTGACTAATCCGAACTATATCTTAACTAAATTTAGTTTATATTTATCTTATATCACAAGTTAGCTTATAATAAGTATATAGTATAGAGGAGATATAGATAGGCGCCTATTAGTAAGAAGTATATAGATATCTAGCTAAAGTAGCATAGTAAGAGGTAGAGTATATTACTAGCTATTACTATTAATAGCTATCTCTCTAGTACCTTAATCTACTATAGATTAATTACTAGTAAGATCTTTATTAGCTAGCTAATAGATATAATAATACTAGAGCTTCTAGCTAGTATAATCTTTATTATAGATAATACTTTAATCTACTAGAGTAATAAGGTAAAGGAGCTAGTATAAGAGTATAGAAGTTACCTTAAATACCTACTACTCTATTCGCTAGATTTTAATTCTATTAAGTAATTCTTCTTAGTACTAAAGGCGTAGGTAAAGTAATACTATAATCTAGTCGCTAGGTACAAGAAATATACTAATTTCTTAGAGCTAGCTATTTACTTATATAGTAGACTATACGCTAAGGTACACTTTAAGAGCTATAAATATAGTATAAGGTTATAGAGAATCTATTTAGTACGTAAGAAATTACTTATATTAAATAAGTTTAATACTAAGACCTAGTAAAAACTCTTTACTACTACTATAACTACTCTATACTATATATATACTACTCTAAGTTAGATAAACTAAGTCTAGTTTAGTAGCTAAACTAGATTAATATCTATCTCAGCCGCTAAGCTAGTTAAATTGTCTATTGCGCTATATAAATTAGTATCTATATTAGCTACTATAAACTAGATAAAAGTATCTATTTCGACTACTAAGATAGTAAGGTATCTAACTCGCTTAATTCGATCTAGCTTATATAACTATCTTAGAGTAATACTAGCGCTTAAAAGAGCTAATTTAGCTTTAAATCTAGTATAGAAGGCCTTTATTAAAGGCCTAGGTATCTCTCTACCTATTCGAGTATATACCTCTTATACTGTCGAGGTTATAATTCTCCTTCTTTAGCTTAAATTTAACCTAATCTAGCACCTAAATATCTCTTTTAAAGCTTCTCTTTCTCTTTATCTACTTAAAGAATTTAGTTAAAACTTTATAAGAGTTAGCCTTAGAGGTAATAGATAAGAATCTTAAGTCGTTTATAGGCCCTAAGCGCTACTATAGCTAGTAAGAAGTAATCGAGTTTATAATATTAATATAGTTAATAGGTGTTAGAGGGAGTATAAAAGGCACTAAAGATACTAAAGACATTAGTATTAGTAGTGTTAGTAGAGCGCTTTTAACACTCCTTAAGGCCTTTAAGTAATTAAGGCTTAATATAAGACCTATAGAAGAATAATTAATAGTAGCTTTACTATTATAAATAGTAGTAGCCTAGGTATACTTATTCTCCGTTATAATCTAGTAGTGCTTACTAGTTAATATATACTAGTATAACCTCTTATAGTTATAGTAATTATAATTAGTACAAGTCTATACTAACTCTAATAGAGGCTTCTTATTACTATTTACGCCCTTAAGCGCACTATGTAATTAGCTCGTCGCCGAGCCTTAACCTTATAATAGTAGCGCTAGCTATACTACCTATAAAGATAGTAGTATTATACTAGCTACTAGAGTCTATACTATTCTTACTAGCGTCGATCTAAGGGAGAATTACTATAAAGGTAGTAGTAGTAGACCTATTAAAGAGCTTAGAACTAGTATAGTTAAAGGTAGTTATATAACTCTTAAATTTACTATAGAGTTTATAGCTATTAGTACCTTCTTTATCTTAGTAGTAAGGCTAAGCCTAAGCTACTAGTAATCCTTAGTAAGCTAATCTTTAAGCTTATTAACTAGCCTCTATATCTTAGCTAACTCTAATATTACTACTCTAAATAGCTACTATATACTAAGACACTTATAGGTAGTAGTATAATTAAGTAAAAGTAGCTTAAGTATAGCTTAAGTAATAAAACTACTCTTCTCTACTATCTAATTAGCTAGTACTAACTATAATAGATTATATAGCTAGCTAAATATATACTTGTTATAGTATAGAGTCTTACTTTCGAGCTTTACTACTAGCCTTACCTCTACTATCTAACTAAGATAAAGTATATTTAAGTCGCTAGAATTAGTCTCTAGTAACTCTAGCACTTATAACAACTATAGTACCTCTATTACCTATATATCTAGCTCTTTCTCTAGTGCTATATCCGACTTAATCGACTACCTTAGCTAGTCTAGTACAGGTGTTAAAAACCTTAATTAAAGAGATAGCTACTAAGATCTAGCTTATAAAGGTAGTATAACTTAGTTTATAGCTTACTCTATAAGTCTCTAAAGAGCTAAGTTAGTAGATATAACCTCTAGATAAGGTGCTACCTACGCTAGCGCTAGTATATAGCTCTTTAGCTAGATAGTTAGACTATAACAAAGGTTATCTAGTACCTTCTCTAATAAGCTTAAGAAGTGTCTTAAAGAAGAAGAGACTAGTAGTAATAATAGAGAAGTAAAGAATATTATAATTGCCTCCTATACTGCCCTTAAAGGTTTCTTCGTATAGCTAGAGTAATAGTTAGTTATAGAAGAAGGACACTTATAAGCCATAATTTAGTAACGTTAGTATATACTAACTAGTCTATTACACCTTTTTTTAGCTTTAATTTTATTTAAATAGACAGCGTTGTTAAGCTATTCGACTCTATATTCTCTCTAGACCTCTAGCCAGCCAATTTTAGTGAGCAGAAGTCGGTGAAGAGTACCGCCAAGCCCGGGGTGGCTCGGTTGAACTCAAAACGACTGTATGTGCTTCGTTTCAGGCTCTTCATCCCAATCAATCTACCGACTCGGCCCGAAAATATCCTGTATCATCACATCTTCATCACATTCCCGCCTTGCAGGACATGAAAAAGCCATCTCACGTGGTCCAACAGACCCCTCCTGTGTGCCATCTTGGCATTCTATACAGGATGGGATTATGCAGCCGTCAAGCCTCTGATCCGAGCATGGAACGACGACGTGAAGCCTCTGGACCGACCAATCATGAGTGTCGAGCGACCTTGAAACCATCTGTGGACCCAGCCCGAGGGCATCAAGATTGACGCATCGTAGTCCAGGTTGCCCAGCATCGTATTGCAGATTGCCATTCTTCAATCCAGCCCCTTGGCCATGCTTCATACCACTTCTGAAGCAAACTCGTCGTCTCTCCAGTACGCCACTAGAACGCTCGAGCCTGTATCGTACCAAATCGACACCCATGTTCGGATGCAGCCGATGAGATCTGTAGTCGATCCGGCGTCGTATCCTAGGATAGAATCAGCCACAGTCAAATCATGTATGGTTCATCACACTTGGACACGACTGGTAGATCGTTTTACCATTCCATGACTAGACAATCAAGATCGTCCTGTCCCTCGTCGACATCCCAAGCTTCCACTTTCAATCTATACACATATCCTGCCCAGCCATCTCGGAAGGCAACATCCCCCAGCCAGCCACAACTGCCCAACCCAAACCATCACAATCCACCCGATCTTGAGACCATCACCCCAGAAGATCCTCACAACCACACCCATCCCCACTCAACACCTCCCCGACCCTCCCCACCTCCATCTCACACACCCCTCTCCCCCCAAGACAAGCCGCCAACAACGCCCCTTCATCCGCCGTCCACCCCACCCCCACCTCCCGTTCGAGCAAAACCAACGTGTCCCCCAACGGACCCTCGGCCTCCCTCCCCATCGCCTTCCCCGCCGCGCAATCCAGCATCCTCAACCGGTCCGAAGAGCGAAAAACATGCGACGCCGACGGCACAGACCCATGCTCCCGGGCACGACCCCGCCGTCCCGCAACGGGAAAGACAAAGGTGTACTCGTCCTCTCCACCATCACGGCGAGGGATCATGTGGCGGTGGAGTTCGTGGCGGGAGAGGGCTGTAGCGGCGAGGGGACGCCAGTGCAGGAGCGAGTCCAGGTTCGCTCCGGAATTCGGCACGGTGGTGTCGTGGAAGAGACGGACGTTCAGGGACGTGAGACCGCGGATCGAGCGGCGGATGTGTGCGAGGACGAGGTCCCATGGGTTTGTGTTGATCTGAAGTGATTGCATGTCCGAGTCGGTGAGGTGGAGGACGATGTGGGCTTCTTTGATTGTCTCGGGGAGCAAAGGTAGGCTCGGTAGAGGGGAGAGGTTGGTATTGTCCAGTAGAATGATCGGGGTGCATGTTTCCGCGGCGGAAACGTGGGCTTGGGCGAATTCGCGTCGGATGGTGGTGTCGGTGAGCAGGGCGGCGCCGCAGTAGTTGGTGTCCGTCGCCGTCGTGAACATGTGTCGTTTGGGAGTGTTGGCCCGGCAGTCTATGGTCCATCGGTGGTGGTCGAGTAGTTGGGCATACACCCCTTGCCGAATGTCTCGATCCAAGGAACCAAGGCCGCGCAAGTTGCGTCTCTGCATGGCCACTAGTGATGATCGTCTCTCATCCTTGGGTACTTTCCATTTTCCTTCCTCGGCATCGATTTTGTCTTCATCTTCAAGAATCCCCCATTCTCCGTTCCATTGCATAGAAGGTCGCGGCACGGCATACCGTCGGTGTGGCGGTGATGCTTCCAAGATGCGTTCGACTTGGTGACTAGACTGGAGTGTGACATTCTCAATGAGCCAAAGTTGGTCCGAACCTGGAATGTGCTGAAAGTGACGGTGGATGCAGACTCCGTAACGCTTCATGTAGCCCGAATAAAAGACTCTACCATCACGATGGATCATGGTCAATTTGCCGTGTGCCCATCCCTGGCTAGACAACTTTGACAAGTTAGTCTTGTACATGACGAGAAAATCCCGATACTTCTTGTCGAGTTTAGATACGTTGACCCGGCGCGCGAAACGCTCAATATCTAGACTGGCCATGAAATCGAAGCAAAGAGATTGGTCCCGTAACTTTTTGTGAGTAGCGTACAGAAAGGCACCGAGTATCGCGCAGGGTTCTCCATCACCGTCGCCGTTTTGAACCTCTAGTATTCGTCTCTGACGATCAATGACTGCAACGTATCTGGTCAGCTCGTAATTGTTGACATGACTTAGGTCCTGACCCATGATGGATGATGTTGGTATTCGAATGAGAAGCAGAATGGATCTGAGAGATGACTTGGGGCGGATCGTTCATATACTAGCCCGACGCACAAAGGAAGTGATGACTAGAAACGATCAGGTGTCCGCCGTAAGCGGACGATAATCATTGTGTTGGGTAGTCGAGGCAATAGAGACAAAGGGAATGAATGCACTTCCCCCATGGTTCTAGATCTAGAGCCACTGCAAGTCACAATAACAATCGGTAGACCATAATAGAAAATTGTTCCGACCTGATCCACCACAAGAGTAAGATAAACATCATCATTCGTATCCGGATCGCAGGGCTAGAAATCCGAGGTCAACCGTTTGGGGTGCGAGGGCTCGTGTTGAGGAATGTCACCCCAGACAAACCCCGTCTTCCCATAACATTCCATCGCTCGCGCGGTATCAGGTACCGTCGCCGCACCCAAACAATGCATGAACGCTTCGCTACCCACCCCTTGGACCCAGCTTCCTACGGCACCTCACACTACGTCTTCCCTAGCCTTCCTGTTCTTACCCAGGATTCGCTCCACCAGCTCCACCGACCCAGCCCCTGTCTCTAAGATCTTCGCCACAATATGCAACACCGCGGCAATTACCGGCAACGTGGCTCCTAGCTTCCCGACCGAACCCGACAGACTACCAGCATGTCCCAGCATGAATGCCAGACTATCGGCCCAGTATGCTGACGCTTTGATCAACTTGACGGCTGATTTGTCATGGGGCAAGCGCGTGAAGGCCGCAGCGACGAATTGGGATGCTATGGCCATGCAAATAAGGAGGTCGAGGAGGTCGCGCTTGAGTAGGGTGAAAGGATGGACAGAGACCAGTACATTGATCAGGGAGGCGACGGGGCGGCTGAGTCCGGTGTGGAAGCAGAGGGAACAGATGTTCGCGACGCAGTCGTGGAGGAATTGGGTGGCGGATATGGCTAGATTGATCTCGTTGACCTGGAGCTTGACCATGATGGAGCTGTTGGAAGTTGTCGCCGTATTGATGATCTGGAGGTTGACGGGTGGTGGGTTGACTATGTAGTGCAAGAGGAAGCCGTGGAGTATGGTGATGGCAAGAAGGAGGAAAAGGGCGAATACGATGCGCCAGAGGGGTAGTGGGCAGTCATTTGGTCCTCGTGCATGATCATCTGGACATGCAGTACCCGCAGAAGCAGGACTGTTGACTTGAGATGGGATCTGTGAATCGCTGCTGGCGTTGTGGTCTTGGTCGCCTTCAGACCGTGCCAGGTATCCAGCGAGGTCCGTGTTATGATTGTGATTGTGATTGTGTGAGTGCCTGTCGCGGGGGAAGAGACCCCTAATTGCTTCAGCCGCAAGTTGGACGATAACAGCAAATCATGCGTGAGTCTTGTGGATGAACGATGCTACCGATAAGACCGAAGATGCCGAAGTGTAGTCGGAAGAAAAATCGAGATGAGTATAAAGGTGAAATGGTGCAGACGAGATGGAGATGGAGGAAGTGTTGTGAAGGAGAATTTGACCACTTTACAGAACAAGATGGAAGCGACTCCCATCGCGCTGCGGCCAGCCAGTTGCATTCACGGGGATAATCTGATTCTGGGAGAGTATTAGCTGATTCACAGAATGATCTGACAAGAAAGAGACCATACATTTGCACATTCTTCAGTCTCTGTCCCTCTCCCTGTCCCTTTCCCTGTCACGGTCACGGTCGCCTCTATCTCTATCCCGCTCTCTATCCCTGTCTCGATCGCGGTCCTTTTCCCTTTCCCGCTCCCTATCACGATCACTGCGATCTCGGTCACGTTCCCGGTCCCTATCCCTATCTCGATCCCTTCTGTCCCGACTGTAGTCATCCGCCGAAGCCATCGGGTTGGGCGGTGGCGGTCCAGGTGCATAACCTTGTGGCATCGGAGGTGGAGGACCAGGATGTGCAAAGTTACCTGCTGGCGGTGGGCCGGGATGAGAGAAGTTGGCTGGTGGTGCACCAGATGGAGGACCGAGAGAATTGGTGGCGGGAGGTGCGGAGAAGTTGGCCTGTGGTGGAGCGGAAGGAGCTGAGCCTTCGAGCATACGAGGTGCCCGCTTCCGATCATCGCGGTCGTCATCGGAGGAAGATTCAGAGTACTCGTCTGCTTCACGGCGTGCTCGGCGGCGTGCTTCTCGATCTTCGTCTCGGTCTCGATCTCTTTCACGCTCTCTTTCACGCTGAGATTTACGCTCACGTGTGCCTGTGGAGGTCAGTAGTGTGCATCAATGAGATCCATGAGACATACGCCTTATCTCGGCCGTCAACTCAGCCAGCTTATTCAGCTCTTCTTCAGTCACGACACGAAGGATGATGACATGATCTTTCCGTTCTTCATATCTCTCCTTGGCCATTTCGAGTGCGTCTGGGTTGACGAAGCTGCGCTTGACTTTTGTCCATCTAGCATTCTCAGGAATGTTTCGAGGAATATTTTTCTGCTCCACGTCGGTGCCTGTGTTTGTCATCTGATGGGGGTATACGTACGTCTTTTAGAGGTGCTACACCTTCTCTGACAGGATTCGGGTCCTCGGGAAATTGTTGCTTGGGTTTCTTGAGAATCCCTTTGGGCTTGTTCTCGACCTCCGAGGGTGGTTCGACAATCCTGACTCTGGGCTTTTTGTCCCCAGTATCGTTCATGCCTTCACTTGAACCGGAGGATTGGAGCTTCTCCAGTGCACCATTGGCGTATCTGTCAGAAACCCGGGTGGCCTCATCTGATCCCGGTCGGCGGAGTGCTCTCGGCGACTGCACTTCATAATCATTGTATCGGTCGTCACGGTCTCTTCGGGATGGTTCTGGTGCCTGTGCGTACTGAGGAAAGGGTTCAGGTCGAGATCGAGTCGCTTCTTGTTGAGCAGCTTGAAGACGTCTTCGATACTCTTCATCAGGGTCGACAGTGGCAGGAGGTGCCGTGGGTGGATCAGGCTGTCTTGGTGGAGGTCGATAGCTGTCTTCAGGGTAAGTAGGGTCAGGTGCTACTCGAATATCCTCCACCTCACGTTGTCGTCGGCGACTTCGTTCTTCATCGGTAGGTGGGTCATTGTCTCGTCTGTCCTTGTCCGACTTTTTACCGACCACCTCACCAGCACCGTAAGCAGCAGCGGCAGCTCCAGCAGCTCCGACCATGGCTGCGGGCAGCATACCTCCAAGCTTTGTATCGTATGGATCTTCGACGTATCGAGAGTCGTGCCGCCTATCCTTATCTCTGTCGCGGTCCTTCTCTCGCTCGCGATCCTTCTCTCGTTCGCTATCTCGATCCCGGTGACGATCATAGTCCTTCTCATAGTCCCTATCGTCATCTCTGTGTCGCCGTGACTCCTTTAGCCTGTCCTCATATTCGTCCCTAGTATCTCGACGAGACTCCTTTTCTCTCCTTCGTCCGTCATCTCGGTAGTCATCTCGTGATCGTTCCTTGTCGGCATCCGGTGGGTAGTAGAGTCTGGGGTCCGGGATATCCTGTCGAGCATCGTATGACCTTGCATAGTCTCGAGGATCCACTCTGGGATCAGACGTCGGCGGTAGAAGTCGGTCATCATAGGATGGTCGCTTCTCAAAACTCTCATTACTGCCACGTCCGCCATGCCTATCGATACTTGCTGCTCGAATGCCGAAACCACGTCTCTCTACACTCGCGTCCTTGTACCGAGGTTGCGTCCTTTCATATCCTCGGGACTCTCGTCGATCATCGTATGTGTCTCCTATATATCTGTCGGTGTACGAAGTGACTACCGGACTTCCGTACTGTCCAGCTGGAACCATGATTGGAGCAGGTGGATAGTCGTGAGTAATTGGCGCCGATCTTGGTGGGGCTCTTTGGACGTGATCAGCGTACGGATCGAGGGTTCCAGATGGTCCCGGTATGGTATTTCCTCTTCTGGCATATCTCGACTTGTCGCCGACCTCATCCTGCGAATTGTATCCATTATCCTCGAACGTGCTTCGATGAATGGAAGGCTTGTGAGCATGTCGAGAGCTGTTAGACCTCGAGATTGTCTCGTTATACCTGTCAAGACCTCTCGAAAGTGGTGGACCAAGGTCTCTTTGGCTGTGACGCGGTGAAGACTCCAATATCACACTCTGAGGACGCTCACGTGCTCCATCGACACATCCCTTTCGACGTCGCCGGGTGATTGGTTCTGTACCAGAATACATATCGGCAGGTTGAATGTATTCCCTCGATATGGTCTCGCGTGTGGAGGGTCCCGTGAGGTGATATTCCTTCCCGCCACGTGATCCTCCAGTTGTGACATAGCCATTGCGATCAACGCTGGTCCTACGATGATGACCTGACTTGTCTAAACTCTGTTGACGACTGTGCCCTCTTTTGCTCTCCACATCGACCAATCGTGTCTTGTTCTCATCAACTGCATACATCTTCTTCACGCCTTTCGAGTGGGATTCATGCTTGGGTAGAGGAGATGTTGGCCTCGCAGAAGAAATGATAGGCTTTGATCGTGACTCGCTAGGGAATATGGCGCTTGTAGGTCTAGGTACTTCGTTGAATGTTGATCGTCTTGGTCGTCCATGAGTCTCGTATAGCCTGTCTCCAAGTCGGTCACCTGCTCTTTCCCTGGCATAATGCTGCGACGATGCTGGTATGATTCTGTCGGCGCTAGCTCGTGGCGACGCATAATCATATCCTCTGAGATCTGTCGTGTTGATATCGCTCAATCTTCCATAATTCTGAATTGCTCTCCTCCCTGGAGAGTTTGTCCGGTGGTATGACATGAGTGCGGCTGAGGTTTTCCAGCGGCGGGGAAGCGGTGAAGAATCGCGAATATCGACTTCTAAGTCGAGAATAGAAGAGAAAGTGGCGTGAACCACAATGGGAATATCATGAGAGGCAGTCGTAATACGAACGGCAGAGGTTCGTGGTTGGCGTTGGCGTGCAGATGTAGCGGGGAGTTTAATGAGGGTGTGACGTGCAGGAGCGGAGCGGAGATGAAGTGGGAAAGATGCGCTGCTGACAGGTCTGCAAGTCGTCTATTGTGATATCCAGCGGCTCTGTTTTGTCTCGGATGCTATAGCTTGTCTGGACGTTTGTAAAGAAAAGAAAAGCAGCGCAGTGACGGTCAGCCCTGCGAAAGTGTGACGGACGGCAATCAATGCAGCTGGAAAATGGAACACCTGGAACCCTGACAAGTGTGACGTTTTCTGGTCGATGCTTCAGCTTTGAATTTTGAGTGGACCACCTTTCCCAACGCATGATTCGGAAGGGGCATGTCCTTCTACCACAATACTATCAACCTGTCCCACTGAGCATCCTACCAAGAGCCGCTCCTCCTTCAGTTGGGCATCATTGTCCATCCTCGATGTCGTAGCAATCTCTTCTCTCCTCTTCGTACCCACCGATCCACACCAGGACCAAGCCATCGAGTGCACCGTGGTACAGTCCACGTTCCATCCAAGACTTTTGTTTCTGTGCTACACTGGTGCCTGATATTGAAGTTTGTACTGTAGATCCACCAGGTCGGCGACATTAAAATTATTTGCGCCTTGGGCATCACTGCAGCTTGGGGCGTATTCTTCTTGACTCGTAGGACCATGGCTTGAGGGGTCTGCATACCTTGTCGATCACGTTACCGGATTTGTTTGCATGCAGCTCAAGGGCATATGTTTGACGAGTGGTATTCTATCATTTGAAGCCCGAAGGTGATGAAAGATCGGCCATGGGTCTTGCCATCACGGCATCCTGATCTATACCGCCTAGGCTTATCGATAAAGAGTGGGGTCAATAGACTGGCTCACCTCGAGTAGCACGACGGTGTCTTTCAAAACGAGAGGATCCGAGTTCGCTGTTCTTTGAGTACAATGGAGAACCGGCAAGTACAGTCAGTGGCTACAGCATCGAGCTCGCCGTCTTTTATTGATTGGCCTGAAGCGTGATCTTGTCGAGCACAGGTAAGCAGTTTGGACCTCCTTATCGGATGTGACATCCGTTCTTCTCCGCCTTTGAAATGAGCATAGGTTCGACCTTGACCACTCCATTACCACAGCATGGACGAGATCAGTGGGCAAGATGCTGCTGTATTGAACATTGTCATCATCGGAGCTGGGCTTGGGGGACTTTCCGCTGCTGTCGCGCTGAGGAAGGCCGGTCATTATGTCACTGTCTACGAAGCAGCTAAAGAGTTGATGACAGTAGGTGAAGCCCAGGGCATAGTCTTTCTTGCCAAGTCGCTAATGTCGTTCCAGGCCGGTGCAGGGATTCAAATCCCCCCTCCAAGCACAAGAATCCTCAAGAAATGGGGACTCGTGGAAGCCCTTGAACCATTCGTGACGACTCCAGAGCAATGGAACTTCCGACACTACTCAGACGACCGACTCCTTGGATCAATACCACTCAATCCATTCTGCTCAGACAGATACGGCAGTCCATGGTGGTGTACCCACCGAGCCGACTACCAACGCATCCTCTACTCGAACGCCCTCTCTCTCGGAGCAACCATCAACCTTGACCACCCAGTCATCTCCCTCGATCCCCTCGTCCCCTCCATCACCACCCCCCACATCACTCACAAAGCAGACCTCATCATCGCCTCCGACGGCCTCCGCTCACTCACCCGCACCCATCTCTTCCCCACCCACTCGGGCCCCCTGGCAACCAACATCTGCGCCTACCGCGCCCTCGTCCCCCTCCCTTCTGGACCCCCATCTGCAAATCCAACAGTGGAAGTTCACCTCGGCCCCTCCCTCTTCACCCTCTCGTACCCTATCCGCCCCCTCTCGCCACTGCAGAACTACGTCCTGGGCCACCCCTTCTCGTCCCACGATCCCTCCATCCGCTTCCCCCGTCCCATCATCCTCTCCACCGTAGCAGAAGAATACGCCTCCTTCTCCCCCCCCATCCGCTCGAAGATCGCACACTTCAAACCCGAAGTCGCCTCTTCATTTTTCCTCTCTTCTCGTCCCTCAAATTCCTCCATGGCACCCTCGGCCAGGGACGATGGGAAAGGAGAGATCCTCGAATGGCGCCTCTCCTCCCTCCCGCCTCTACCCTCTTGGTCCTCCCCCAACGGCAAGGTCCTCCTTCTAGGCGACGCAGCCCACGCGAGTCTGCCATTCATGTCCGCCGGCGCGAGCATGGCCGTGGAAGACGCCGCGTGTCTCGCCGCCCTACTGGCTCCTGACGTGGTGGAGTGGTTGGGGCTGGAGGGGGCGGTGAGGGGGTATGAGACGATTCGCAAAGAGCGGGCGGAGGAGATGGGGAGGTTGAGTTTGGGGGATGCGGGGAGTTGGGGGTTGGGAGGGGAGGAGGCGGGGAGGAGGGATGAGGTGATCGGGGAGATGGGAGGGGAGGGATGGGAGGGTGTGGGGAGGAGGGTGAAGGAGGAGGGGTTGGGGGAGTGGAATTTTGGGGATCTGGGGGTGATGGATTGGGCTTGGGGATATGATGTGTTGGAGGATGTGGGAGGGTGGTTGGAGAGGGATGGGAGGCGGAGGTGATGCTGAAACCTTTGGTCTCTTTGTGGCTGGTATAGACAGTGTGTTATCGTCCAATATCGACTTTGCATGTCCATCTGACTTTGGTACCCCCCTCGAACGCCATGCTAAACGAATGATCCTCAGCCCTTTTACAATATTGTGCATTGATTACCATGCTTTCTTCGTCTCCGCCTCCGCCGTCGATGGCGATCCTCGTAATCATCCTCGTAATCGGTTCGATGTCGGCGGTTCCAGTGTCCTGTGTCATCCGTCCTCTGCCTTGTCAGGTCTCTGCGGATGATCTGCCGGCATACATCGATAAAGACTTCATTGACATTGGCTCTCCGTCGTGCGCTCGTCTCGTAGTAAGGTGTATTCCCCCAGTTCTGCGATGTGGCAAAGGCTCGTGCTCGTGATACTTGCCGGGCGTCTTCGAGGTCTGATTTGTTGCCAACCAGGACGATCGGGACATTCGGATCATCTTTGAGATTGACCAGTTGCTCTCGAAGTTCGTCTAATTCTTCCAAGGAGCTTTTTGATGTTATGCTGAACACCAGAAGGAATCCTTGTCCGGACTTCATGTAGATTTCTCTCATTGCCGCTGGAGTAAGTTAGTGATGACCCTTATAAAAAGCCGTTAAACCATACTAAACTGCTCTGTCCCAGCGGTATCAAGAATCTCCAAGACCACTTGACGTCCCTTTTCATGTTAGAAATGTATTTCAATTGATGTAGATCGCCGTACATCGACCTCGATTTGCTTCCTATATGTATCTTCGATTGTCGGATCATATCGCTCAACAAAGATGCCCGACACGAATTGAGCGGTCAGACAACTCTTCCCTACACCACCTGATAAGATTAGCATGATCTTTCCCCACGGATAAGACCGTCAAACCTGATCCAAGTACTACAATGTGATACTCTCTACAAACAGTCAGCAACGTCCATCTTGCACTCGAGTTGACCAACCTTTGTGGACCACTTCTACTTGGACCACTTCGAGACATGTCAAAAAGCACAGACGCTCCAACAGATGGACCCAAAAGTCTAGAGCTTCAAGTCTTGCAATCCGGAAAGTCGCAGGTTTATTTACACTTCGGTTGCCTTTCCGGGATCTGCAAAGAATTGGGTGGTAGGACACCAAAGCGCCCGACCGTGGTTCAGGGATTCGTCAAGGGTTGGTATGACGAGGAAGAGTGTGCAGATCGTGTCTCCCAATGTCGCGTCAACGACTCCAGGATCGCGTGAGGTCCCAAACGTTGGAAGGGTTGTATGTCCCGTCAACCGTTGGAGGTAAAGTAGGAGCTTTGACTTTGAGGTGGCATGTGATTGAGATTGACCAAAGACAAAAAATTGATCGTCTGGAGATCTCGGAGGTTCTCCAAATTGATAGAATGTTCATACCATGACGAATGATGGAGGGTGATATGACTACACACTGATCAAAAATGACTGCAGATTGAGGGAGAGAAACAAAAATGTCAGTGTGTGTAACCACGACGGATAATGTACCAAAAAAAAAAAGATGCCGGGGCAAGTCGCCAGGACGAGGGGTTCACTTGGTTCAGGTATTGTGGTTGTGATTTTTGGTACTGTCTCGTCTCTTCATTCGCCGGATTCGCGGCAATTGCCCTTGAAGAAGCGCCACGTACGGAGTCGTGCAGTACAGCATACCGTCCGTTTGCATTACATTACTCGTCTACGGAGCTGTCTCGGAGGCGGATGGACCTCGAAAAAGGCATATCAACCAATCGAAGATCCATATCGTCACTTGTCCAAATCTCTGGGACCTAGAGTACACTTGCTGTGCCGCCAGCTCGCTCCGGTTCATGCGATATGAGAAAGGCGTCGCCACGGCTGCAAGATGACTAGGGGACGTGCATGTTCAAAATGGACTTGTGGTGATGAGCCAATAAAGACAAAGACCTCTGTCCCACACTTTTGATTGGTGGCTTAGTCGCGTAAACCTCTGCAGTTGCACTGTCATGACTCGAGTCAGCTACAATTGACAGCTGCACCTTGAATGTTTGATAATGGCATAGGCAAAGATGCGGTCATGGTTGTCCCTTGTGGCGGCTGTGAGTCTTTTCCAACTCGGAGCTGCCGTCTTTGCAGATGATGCTGGGGTGATTGATTGGCATCAGGCACTTCTGGGACATCCTCGACGTGATACTACCTTCTTCCACCAACCTTCACCCGGATCTAAAGCGTCTCTCATCTATACGTTATCAGAGAGGAATGTGATTGGCGCAGTCAACCCAAGAGATGGAGCCGTAGTCTGGCGACAGCAATTGGCCGACAATGCGAATCTCACAACATCCTTCCGGGCAGGCCACAACTCAGACACGGTTGTCAGTGGTGTTGGGTCGGACGTGACGGCATGGGGAGCTTCCGACGGTCGTCAAGTATGGACGGTAGATCTTGGTGCAGAAAGAGTCAAGGATGTGGAGATACTCGAATTGGAGACGACAGTCCAACAAGTCAACAAGGACAGCATTGTTCTGGTTGAAGGCAGCCGATCAAAAGTCCTTCGTTTGAACGGCGAGACTGGTCAGATTGTATGGCAATACAAGGACGACAGTGGTGACGTTCCACATCAAGTATCTGCCTCTGCAACCCAGGTCTACTATGTCGCACTCCACGCGGCTGTTCTTGGAGGATACAAGATCAAGGTCACGGTCCTGGACCCGACGAATGGCAAGAAGATTGAGCAACATACCCTGAGCTCAGACAGCGAGGTCACCGATCCCGATCATGTCTTGTCCGTTGGGGCGAACTCGGCATCTCCCATCATCGTCTGGACCGACAAGACATACTCGACTCTCAAGGTTAATGTAATTGGAACCAAGAATATCGCGACCTTCAGCATCGCAGCAGGTGTTGAGGACATTTCAGTCCTTGCGCCGTCAAACACAAACAGTCGTCCTCATTTCCTGGTCCAATACAACACTCCTGACCTATCATGGGCTCAAGTCTTCCATGTCGACCGCAAGAAGGGATCAGTCTTAAAGGCGTACGATTTGCCAATGCTCGAGGGAAGAAGCGCATTCTCTGTCACATCAGACGGCTCCAATGTCTATTTCACCCGTATTTCCGGGCACGAAGTATCTGTGGTATCATCAGCATCGCATGGTGTCCTGACCAGATGGGATACCATGGGCTTCCGCACTCATGTGTACAATGATGAGGTTCTCCCAGTCCATGCTGCAACTGAGCTGTCTGTCAAAGGCGACACTGTATCGGCTGCCAGATCTGCAGTCTTCCTCTCGTCTGGCGACTGGGTCCTGGTCCGAGATGATCAGATTGCATGGCAAAGACAGGAACAACTCGCTCATACTATCAAGGCTGTCTGGGCATATCCACCAAAACCTCAGCTCTTGAACAGGAAGAAGCAGAAGAAGGTGGCTCCTCCGTCCAATGCTTTTGAAGCTTACATTCGCCGGTGGACTCGCCATATTCAAGACCTCAAGAAGCTACCTCAATACTTGCCGACAATCCCAGAGCGAATTCTGATCAGTCTCGGCCTTGCTGAACACAAAGACGAGGACATGTTCGAGACTCTCAATTCGTTCGGATTCCACAAGATGCTCATCTGTGCGACAAGCAGCGGCCGTTTTCTTGGTCTCGATGCGGGTGCTCAAGGCAAGGTCATCTGGAACTTTAGGACCAAAGATGGTTGGGAGCCAATTCCTGGTGTTGAGCCCGTATTAAACTCCTTCCCCGATGCGATCCTTGAATGGAAGAATAGGCCAGAAAGCGAAACTAGCTACCTCTTTGACGGATCTACGGGTACCTACGTCGATCTTCAACAATACGTCGGTGGTGCTACTTGGTCCGACAACTTTGAGAAGAGTCTTGCTGGCATCACCGGTCTTGGAGAGAAGAAGGAAGTCAAGACTTGGGAATTCAAGCCTACACTCAATGAAGTGGTTATCAGCAAGGTCAACAGACCTGCAGACGATCCAATTGCCTCTATTGGTCGTGTCCTTGGAGACCGAAAAGTGCTTTACAAGTATATCAATCCGAACCTGCAGCTGATCGCCACCACGTCAGCCGAGAAGAATACTATCACCACGTATCTGGTCGACTCAATTACTGGAGAGACTCTTCATTCAGCTTTTCACGGATCTTACATCTCCTCTCTACCCTTTTCCTCCGCTGTTTCCGAGAATTGGTTCTCCTACAGCTTCACATCTCTTGACTCTTCAGGTAGCAGAGCCTCTCAACTGGTCATTGCCGAGCTCTATGAATCCTCTATCCCTGACGACCGAGGACCTCTCAATGCCTCCGAGCGCTACCCTCTCAACGAGCCTTACGTCGCCATACAGACCTATGTCATCCCTGAGCCTATTTCGCAAATGACAGTCACCCAGACCAGCCAAGGTATAACATCAAAGGAGCTTCTATGCGTTCTCCCAGAGTCCCAATCCGTCATTGGTATTCCACGCATGATCCTCGACCCACGTCGTCCCGTCGGCCGCGACCCGAGCAAGACCGAGCAATTAGAAGGACTGATGAAGTACTCACCTGTGCTCGAATTTGATCCAAAGTGGTACATCAATCATAACCGAGAACTGCTGGGCATCACCCAAATCAGTGCCAGTCCGGCTGTCTTGGAGAGCACGAGTCTGGTCGTGGCCTGGGGACTGGACATCTTTGGCACGAGGGTATCGCCTAGTTTCAGCTTCGATGTCCTGGGTAAGGACTTCAACAAGCTGCAGATGCTGGCGACTGTATTGGCGTTAGGAGTGGGCACCGTCCTGGTCGCGCCTTTGGTAAGCATGTCGGTCGTGAAGAGGGAATAAGCGCTAATGCACATAGGTTGCGAGGAAGCAAGTCAACGGCAGGTGGACATTCGTCTCATAAGCCAATTCTTCCGTCTTGTAGAAAGACAGTCACTGGCTCAAACTGCCATCCGACACCTCCACAATGCCAGATCGGATAGTCGGCACACGTCAGGCCGGTAGTGGGGAGTTTGCATCTCATGGCGTCAGCGATTTGCGGACCCAAGATCTGCAAATCCGATAACTCCGATGTAATTAACCATCATCATCATGGTGGGCAGGGGTGAAAAAGCTCAGTTCGGGATGTATAGATAGACATGGCGACGCCCTTCCGCGGCCGCAGACATATTCACTTTCATCCACCCTGCCATCCCATACTTGCCCCATCCGTGAACACCCCACCCACCATGTCCGACTCCACCAAGTACACCTCCAAGCTCCACGGCAAACGAATCCTCATCATCGGCGGCTCAGCAGGCATAGGCTACGCCGTTGCCGAAGCCTCCCTCGAGCACGGCGCACACGTCACCATCTCCTCCTCCCAACCCTCCCGCATCGACCGCGCCATCACCTCGCTCCTGCACTCCTATCCCAGCGCCAAATCCCGCCTCCAAGGCCACCCGGCCGACATGGCCACCTCTCCCACCCTCGAATCCAACATCGTCTCTCTCCTCGACTTCGCCACCGAGAAGAACACCAAGAAACTAGACCACATCGTCTGGACCGCCGGAGACGCATTGGCAGTCATGCCCCTGTCCGACCTCACGGTGGAGAAAGTGACGCAAGCAGGCATGGTGCGCTTCTTCGGCCCCGTGATGCTGGGGAAACACGCGGGGACGTACCTCAACCCTGGTCCGGAGAGCGGCATCGTGCTCACGACGGGGAGCGTGAGCGAGCGGCCGATACCCGGGTGGGCGGCGCCCGGGGGGTTCGCGACGGCGCTGCATGGGTTGAACCGGGGGTTGGCGTTGGATTTGAAGCCGGTGAGGTGTAATCTTGTGTCGCCTGGCGCGGTGGACACGGAGTTGTGGGCGGGGATGAGTGGGGAGGAGAGGCGGAGGAGGTTCGAGTATTTTGGGGAGAAGAGTACGACGGGGAGGGTGGGGAGGGTGGAGGATGTGGCCGAGGCGTATTTGTATCTTATGAGGGATCAGAATGTGACGGGGAGTTTGGTCTCGACGAATGCCGGGGCGTTGTTGGTGTAGTGCAGGGAGGAAGGAGTGGTCATGGCTGGAGGTGAGAGGTATCGATTGGTGGCAGAAGTTCTGTAGGAGCCTGCTTAATGTTGACTATGACTTGGACGAAAGCCGTGGTGTTTCTGGACCCGACAGTGAGAACTTGCGTGGTCTCGATCAATTCCCGCTCTCGTGCAAGACTGTGATGTCGACATCGACCTGTATCCTGTCGCCATGATCCTCCTGCTTTGATCGTAGGCTAGAGTGGATAGTCGCACGAGTCTGGGCCCTTTGTGAAGTCCTACCACCCTTTGTAGCTATTGTCTTGACGGTCGGACCGACGAAGAGGTTGCCCGCAGCTTCATCGTATGCACGTCGATCGGTGGAAGTCGAGTATGTGGCTCCGCCTCTTTCGAAGGGTCTCAGTGCTGCTTTGAATGATGGGATACTGCAAGTGAGGAGTGACCAGGCCAGCATGGTTTGGAGCCAGACAGCTTGGTCGACATGGGCAAAAGCGACATCTTCGGCTGATGCTGTATTCTTGATACTTGCTGCATGAAGAGCTGCAGGGATGACGAGTGCTACCCGTGGGACGAATGATATCGTTACAGCGATCTTATGAGAGCGTTTGAGCTGGATGTGGTTGACAAGGACGCAGACGAGCCCAAGAGAGACGGCTTCGATGAGGAGATCCGCGGTAGATATAGCAGTCCATCTTGCATACTGCAGTCGGTCAGCGCGGTTGGCACATGCAGAGGAGTGACCCTTACCTCGCCTTCGCAAGTAGCTCCACCCGCAGAAGTGATGGAAGGATCGCACTTGATGAACAGGACAAGCAGAGCAGAGATCGTCCAAAGTACGCAGAGGCCCATCAGGACTTCACAGAACCTCTTCGCGGCGACCATTTGCTTTGCAAAAAGACGATGGACCAGCGCCGCGATAGTCAACTTCGCACCTCCGTAAGATAGTACGAACAGTATCTGAGCGGCTTGAAATATCTGCAGGTCATCAGAACTACTACAGGACAGGCGAGTCTCTGTGAAATGACCTTTGATGCGCTTCTCCAATTGTAGCCTTCGTCCAGGAGGACAGCGTTCGCTCGTCCGAGTCCAGCGGCGACTGCTGCGAAAAGTAGAGCATGCTGTACTGTACCCAGGAGCTTGAAGATTGTCAGTGAGGGGCAACATGATGGAGTCCAGTCGCATACTGTACTACCAGCACAAATCCAGTCGTCCATCCCGAAGTGACCATACTTTACCCAGCCTCTCATTACGAGAAAGCATAAGCAGTATGACAGCGTCATAGCCCCACAGACCTGCACCCATCCTGACCGATTTGTGTCGGTTAGCTGCGAGACGTAGTAGATGCCCTCGTAGTCAGCCAGAGCATCCTTTGAAGCCATGTCTGTGGACAAGTGACGCAGAGAATGAGGATTCAGAGGTCGGGGTGAGCTCTTGACTTCGATCTGTCAAAGATCTGTCAAACAGGGGTCGGTAGAAGGTCCGGAGGTATTCGCTACTGTAAGCGGTTCATTCGGGGTTGTGGTTTGAGAAGTTCATGTTTTGAACCAATTCAGGGCTACAGATTGTGCCTTATCATGCTCTGCTCAATAATATGAGATGAGAGATTACGTCGTCTCGTCCAAGTATCATGAAGTGGGATGCAATGATCTGATAGTGCCATTACCCTGAGTGTCGACATTCTGCCCTGACCAGCGTCGAGCATTGATCGCTTCTGGTAGGACTTTGACTTCTGCCGGAGAACTTTCGGTGAATATAACTCATCCTTGGGTGAGCTTCAGCTGTATAGATTAGGGTCAAGCTTTTTTTGAAGCTCAAAGACTGCCACAAATGATAGGCCGTTCCAGGGTCTCTGCGGGAGGCGTTAAACTTACCATTGTCTTGTTCTTCTTCAAGCCATTCAATGTGCTCTTATCTGCGTGTGACATCCACGACACTCCTGTGCACATTCGCATGCCCTAGTCAATGTCCAGTCAGTCGTTCGGCCGCCAAGCAGTATCGAATGAATATCTACGCCGCCTGAGGTAGGGCTTTTTAGATAAGTGATGAGAATATCCGATGATTGAACGGACATGTATGAATTGATCAAGCTGCCACAATCTCAGTCGACCTTGACCATACAATGATGCGAGGACCAGTGTATCGAGCTGACGGGCATGAAATGAGCCTGCTTCAGCGGGACTCTGCAGAGTCGCCTCGTGCAGTGACGCCAGGGTCAACAAGGTCACCTGCGGCTACATCACAGGTGAACATGGTCGAAGATGAGCGACAGCAGGAGAGAAAAGTTGATTCGCTGGGCTGTAATGAGCATGACCTGCAAGACATGATTCGAATGGGAAAACAGCAACAGTTTCGGCGCATCTTCAGGCAGTTCTCATTAGTCTGCTTTGCTGCAATATCCATGGCGACCTGGGAGTTCATTCTGATCGCAAACGACGCTGGTCTCATGGACGGTGGTCGAGGAGGCTTCTTCTGGACGTGTGAGTAGGTCGAGACTGATTTCGCCGTCATGACTGACAAGATCAGACATGTTTACCTGTGTCGGCTTCTTTACCATCTGCGCCTCGATAGCTGAAATGTCCTCAATATCTCCAACAGCAGGAGGACAGTACCATTGGGTGTCCGAATTTGCAGCACCGGCATGGCAACAGCCTCTGAGCTACTTTGCAGGATGGATAACAACACTCTGCTGGCAGGCTGCGGTTGCCTCCTCGCCCTATACAGTCGGAGGCTTGATCCAGGCCATCATAGGAGTGCTGGACCCGGATTATGGCTTCGATCGGTGGCATGGCTTTCTCCTCGCGGTCGCCTGTACCTGCTTCACCTCGACCATTAACATCTATGGAGCCAACCTCCTACCAGCAATGCAGAACATTGTCTTCACTCTGCATGTCTTTGCCTTTATCGCCATTGTTGCAATCATGTGGATCCTGGGTCCTCATGTTGATGGATCCTCGGCGATGAACACTTTCGAAAACCTCGGAGGATGGGGGAGCATCGCTACTGCAGCAATGATCGGCCAGATATCGTCAATATACGTCCTTGGAGGTGGGCATCCATACTTGTCGAGAGGGTTATGCTGACATGGTTGTAGCCACCGATGCCGCCGCTCACATGGCCGAGGAAGTCCGTGATGCTTCTGTCGTGGTCCCTCGAGCCATTATGAACACGCTGTACATCAATGCAGCATTAGGCGTGGTCATGCTGGTCACGATCAACTTTTGTCTCCCGAATGTCGGGGATGCCATCGGCCATCCAAGTGGATATGCCTTTATCTATATCCTTGAGTACTCGCTTCCTACGTCAGGTATCGTCGGCATCATCGGCATTCTCATCGCGCTGATTGTAGCGAACTGTCTGAGTAACCAGGCTTCGACTGCGAGGACGACATTTGCATTTGCAAGAGATGAAGGGTTACCGTTCAGTAAATGGATAGCGCATGTCCACGAAGGGACAAGGATGCCAGTGAATGCCATTGTGCTGAGTTCGGGAATCACAATTGCTCTGAATGCGTTGTATCTCGTTTCGACTGCAGCTTTCGATGCAATGGTGAGTCGGTCCTGTCGAGTTATGATTTTGACTGACCTATGTAGCTCTCCCTATACGGATCAGCACAGCTTTTCAGCTTTACTCTAGCGATCGCATGCTTTGCTCATCGCCGGATTACCAAGCCGCAGACGATCAAGTCAGCCAGGTGGAGTCTGGGTCGCTGGGGTCTGCCCATCAACATCGCCGCTGTCGTGTACACTCTGTTCGCCTTCTTCTGGACGTTCTGGCCCGAATCTGTACCGAAGAGTGCAGAAGATATGAACTGGGTCTCGGTGATTTTCGTTGGCGTTGTGCTGCTGTCAATCGCATTCTTCTTGACAACTGCAAAAGGAGTCTTCAAAGGACCAGTGCGGACCATAAAGGAAGCCTGAGATATTATCAATAGGATTATATACTTCCAAAGGTCATTTTTCTCTACGATCAACGCAACGAACACGCATGTTTCTATCCTGTGACGGTGATTTATTAATTGTTCCATCACTGCCTTGGGTGGCTCATCCAGAGGCGGTTCATTCAACCTCATGTCTTGGCGCCGCCTTTCACAGAGGGTGGCGCATAAGTGCAACGACCGTTATGGACTACCAGGGGCGCGCACAAGTGTAGCGAATGGAAGAATGTAAGTGGATAGTCTCCTTGTTCAATCCAAAAACATGGCAAACTGGGAAGAAAAGTTTGAGGCCGGGTTGTGGTTCAGGAACAGCCACTTGCAAGGATCCCACAAGAGCCGCACTTTGTACCTGAATAGAAAAGCGAACCCAGGTGATCGACTTGGGATGAGCTTGTCTTTGGTGGCCAAGGCAGATCACGAAGAGGTTCGCGATGGTCATCGAGTCAACTGCCGGACCGTCAGCATGTTTAGCCGCCAGCCCAGCTTGCACGAGTCGTTTTGGAAAGATAAGGACATTTGCACACTTCCGATTCCGAGCTCTCAAAGAACCAAATCTCGATCTGAGTACGTCATGCAGTTTTGGGGGGCGGACCAAAAGAAGAACGGCGGCAATCGGTAGTTGAGCTTGAGCCGCGGCAGTCTGGGTGACGAACACCTGGATATATTTTATCCTTGTTCATTTTCCATGCAGTTTGCCTTCCGAACTTCCGTTCATATACTGCATTATCGATCATGGTACTCAAGAAACGGCAGGCGAAGATTGAACCTAGCGCCACCCAGCCGCAGAGCTTTCAGCAATCCCATCGATGGTGCGATCCTCCGTACAACTGCTGGCGAGACAACCCCAGATTCTGCGGTCGTGACAGTCAAATGACGTTTGAAATACTCACTTTTCCGGACCAAAGGTGGTGCTAAACGTCACGCAACAGATCTCTCACCCGTCTCGACACCAGATCTGTTTGTTCGTCTCCGATGGTGTTTGATGTAGCCAATCGCTAGTGCGTCGATTACGCGACACCTGGTTCCCCCTGCGTTGAGCGGTATAAGATACGCTGTCTCCTTGTTCCAAGAATCCTTTCACACATTTACCTACCACCCACATACTCCCCAAGACCTGTGTCCTAAACCACGACACAACCCTACTTCGTATTAACTCTACACAATCATGGCACCGCACGCCACGAACGGAGGTCCAGCGCCATCCCCGGATGTTCGCCAGAATGGTCTTTTGGCGGCAGATTACGCAGCAGACCGCAACACAGCTTCCAAGGACGTCATCTACACAGCCAGCAATGGTGCCCCGATTGGTCATCCATACGCTAGTCAGCGTGCTGGAGACAACGGTCCCCTCCTCCTCCAGGACTTTCACTTGATCGATCTTCTCAGCCACTTCGACCGCGAGCGAATCCCCGAGCGTGTTGTCCACGCCAAAGGAGGAGGTGCACACGGATACTACAAGACTACTGATCCTCTCGACGATCTATGCATGGCGGAGCTCTTCCAGGCTGGTGGCGAGTGCCCCATCACTGTCCGCTTCAGTACTGTCGGTGGAGAGAGCGGCAGCCACGACATGGCCCGCGATCCTCGTGGATTCTCTGTCAAGTTCAGGACGACTGAAGGCAACTGGGATGTCGTCGCCAACAACACGCCCGCTTTCTTTCTCCGTGATCCAGTCAAGGTATGTGATTCCTCGGCAAAACTCGAAACTATTAAGTCCCCATTACATCTTCACACTTGCTATGTCATGTTATCCAGTCCCAATGCACCAGAACTGATCAAAAATCGCAGTTCCCGATGTTTATTCACACTCAGAAGAGAGATCCGTCAACTCATCTGACTCACGCCGACGATGCTACCCATTTCTGGGAGTATGCTTGCCACAACCCAGAGTCTGTCCATCAATTCATGATTCTGATGGGTGACCGCGGTATTCCCGAGAATTGGAGGAAAATGCACGGTTACTACGGCCACTCCCTGAAGCTCATCCAAAAGGATGGCCAATGGGTATACGCACAGTTTCACTTCAAGTCTAAGCAAGGTGCTGGCTTTGTTACGCAAGAGGACTCTTTCAACTACTCGCCAGATGCTTCTCAGAAGGATCTATATGAGGCTATTGAGAAGGGCGAGTACCCAGGGTGGGACGTCTGTGTCCAGACAGTCACTCCTCAGGAAGCAGAGAAGATGTGGGAGGAGAAGGGTATCAACGTACTCGACTTGACAATGGTTTGGCCACAAAAGGAGTATCCCTTGAGGAAGATTGGAGAATTTTTCCTGAACGAAAATGTGGCGAACTATTTCGCCGAGATTGAGCAAATCGCTTTCAGCCCCAGCCACATGATCCCTGGAATTGAGCCATCAGCGGACCCGGTTCTTCAATCCAGGCTCTTCTCTTACCCAGATACTCACCGCCACCGTGTCGGCGTCAATTACCAGCAGCTGCCAATCAACCAGCACCGCAGCAAGTACCAGGCTGGAAACTTCCAACGCGATGGTTCTATGTCCTTCTACAACCAGGGAGGAAGGGCAAATTATCTCTCAGCAGCCGACCCGATCTCCTTTTCTTCCAAGGTCGTTGACCTGAACAAGACCCACGGTCATTTCATCGGCCAAGCGGTTTTGCACCTCTCCCAGATCCTACCCTGCGATTTCAACGCACCACGAGCCCTATGGGAGAAGGTTTGGGACGAGCCAGCCCGCGAGCGCTTCATCAAGAACATCAGCGGCCACATGTCGACAGTCAAGGACGACGAAATCATCAAGAGGCAAATCGCAATCTTCAGCGAAGTCTCCAAGGATCTGTCAGCCCGCCTTGAGAAGGCCACTGGCATCAAGGGCTACGACGGCATTTCAGAGATGTCATTCATGGGCAGCCACAACGGTATGGCCAAGAGCGAGAAGAACAAGATCGCCAACGGTGGTCAGGGTCAGATCAAGCAGTCCAAGATTGACACCAACGGGGCTTTGTATGCCGGCTCGCACCAGGCAGTAATGGCATGATTTTTTTTCGACAAGGATACCTATATAGCGTGTACAGTAGACTAGGCAATGCAACAGAACCAGTTCCAGCATACTATCATGTTCTTGTCGTGCGTTTCGGCGATGTGAAAGTCACCGCATGACGTCGGAAGAGCCGCGTGCGCTCTGCAACCTCCTCACCATTTCTTCACGCTCTCTCATCTCACCAGCACTTCACCCCAGACTTATAGCAGCTCTAGGATCCGATCGGTTCCATTATTCAATCAGAAGTCCATGGCTGTCACAAAAATCATTGTCATCTTCAACTTGCTGGGGTGTGTCCTGGTAGTACCTGGCGTGGTAATTCAATCAGTCGCGTTGGTCGCTCGCTGATGGCCCTGCTTCCCTGGTAGTACTTGTGATGACCATCTCCACTTGTGTATGATAGTATTCGGTATGGTCTAGAGTGGCTATCCCTCCTGGTAGTGTTCGATTCTCGGCGTTGCAAGCCCATCTGTCGGGTCGTCAAGGACCCAGTTTGCTCCCTGGTAGGACTTTCCGTAACGAGATCATTGTGAGGGCTCCTCCGGAACCATGTTCGTCTAGCTCGATGCGATGGTCATGATAGAACTCGTCCAGTCGTTACTTACATGTGCATCTTGATCGATTCAAGTACCTCGTCTATATGCAGAACCTTGATATCGTAGTCCTTCAACTTCACATCGGCGTCCCCCTTGATCGCGCTCGCAATGATGAAGCCCTCATCATACGCCCTCAAATCCATCTGCGTGTCCCTCACCCTCTCCCCTTTCAACCACACCTCAACCCCCTCCTCCCTCCCTCCCCACATCCCCTCCATCGCACACCTCGCCGGAGCTCCAGGCCTTGGACTCCTCACCCCCCTAAACTCCAACTCCTTCAACCACCCCGCCAACAACGCCTCCCCAGCCAGCTTGATATACGCCTCCTTGTACGCAAAAAAAGCATAAAACCTCCTCAACTTCGCCTCCGTAACCAATTCCGAATCAAACCTGACCACCTCCTCCCCACCCCTCCCATCCAGCACCCTCACAACCACCTCCTCCCCCCTCCTCACAACCCTGTCCGCCCTCCCCAAGTCCCTCCCCTCCACAACCCTCCCATCAAGCAACGTGACATAATCCACCGAAAACGCCATATCAAACCTCTCCGCGTCGGAGAACACCTCCGCGAAAACGTCCACAAACCCATCCACCCCCTCGGCGTCCACGGCGCGGTAATCGTCCCTCTCCCCGGGCAACGTGACGTCCGTCCCGACCAAGACGGCGGGATCGCGTCCCCGCGCCAACGCCGCGCCGGCGTCCGCGGGCGCGTACCCGATCAGCGTCACGAGCCCGGCTTGGTGGGAGACGTTGAAGTCGAAATTCGCAAAGGCGCCGGAGGGGAGCAGAGCGGCGGGTTTGCCGTGTTGGGGGTTGTGGCGGCGGGCGATGGCCGTGGTGGGGAATGGGATGCAGAGGACTTGCGATGTGTAGAGTCGTTTGAGCAGGGCGGAGGCGAGGGACATGCGGGCGTCGGTGATGTGGTGTTTGCGGAGGATGGGGACTTGGTCGGCTGTGGGGAGGAGGGAGAGGGGGTGCGGGGCCTGGAGGGGGTTAGAAGGGCGGGGAGCGGGAGGGGGGAGGAGGTACGGCGGTTTTGATGGAGGAGCCGGGCCAGAGGGAGCGGGTGTCGAGGAGCCAGAGGGTGAGTTTGCCGGGGTGAGGGGGGGAGGTCATGGTGGCTGTTGGAGAGAGGATGGATTTGTGATTAAGGATGGAGAGTTGGTCGTCCCAGACCTTGGACTTGATGTGTGATGCTGCTGATTTCTGCTGGTAGTACTGCCTTGATGGGCGAAGTTGAAGAGTGTTAGGGCAATGTTGGCGGCGTGCTAATTTGTGAATGTCAGTCACGTGCATCGCCTCCACATGCGGCTTTGTTTGCGCAAGCTGAACTCCCCATTCCTTTGCTATGACAACATCAAATGGAAGGGCACGTTCTGTCATCAAGACACCGAGATGATCAAGAGAAATCCGTTCTGAACGAACCCTGTGACATGGTCAATTAGATACTACCTAGACTCTTCACAACAAGGGACATGTACTTCACGAAAGACTTCACAATCTACACCACGGCATTAGCGCAACGCTGGACAAGAACCACCAGGAAGGTCCAAAGATGACAACGACACTGAGCATGAAGAAGAGACATGTTCATTTCCTATCAACCCATGTACCAAACCCCTCCTATCTACCATCCTTTACAACCTCGACCCATGCACAATCTTATAATCCACCACCAACTCCCTACCGGCATCATTAATGACCAAAACCCTCACGCTACCCCTCCCGTTGTTGAAGCTATCCTCCACCCTGCTCAACAACCCACTCTGGTCCAAGACCGGCAGTCCCTGCTTGACATCCCCGGTTTCAGTCATGGCCACGACACGCCCGTCAGACCTGATGTCCAAGACACGGTACTGCTTGAACACCGGGCCGAGCATGTTCTGCACCTCGACGGACGGCGAGGGATTGCTCACAAAGGAGTTCTCCTCGTGGAGTTCCTTGGTGAAGAGGTCAACACCGAGGTAGCGGTGCTGGCCGGTATGCTGGGAGGTGGTGATGCGGATGACCTGGCATGGCCTTCCCTGGAGGATGACGAGATCGCCAATGCGGATGTGGTGGCATGGGATGGTGACGGTGTTGGGGGTGGTGCGACGGTCGACGTAGCGGACTGACTCGCGGACTTCTGTGCGGCGAGGCGCAGAGACGGGGATCTCGCGGTCTTCGACGACGACTTCTTCGCGGCGGTGGTGGTGATGGTGGTGGTCGCTACCGTGGATGGGGTGGAGAATGCGGTCGGCTGCGCGCTGCACGCCGTGGCGGAAGGAGTGGTAGTGGCCGTCTTCGTCGTAGTAACCCATGTCGCGTTTGTGCTTGGGTTCTTCTTGGATGTTGATGTCGATGTCGCGTTCGAGGTAGGTTGGTCGGGTGGACTTGTCTTCCCAGCCGCCGGCGGAGAGAGGAACTGTGCGGGTACGGTAGTCTTGTTCTAGACGATCTGTCGGAGAGTCGTAGCGGTTGTCGACCTCGATGTGAGCGTCGATGTGGCGGGAGTAAGGTTCCTTGTACCTGGTATTGTCAGTTAGGTCTCACAGATAGTTGGACAAACATACCTTGTCTCCTCAATCTCAATCCGGGTATCCCTTGGAGATCGACGGTCCTCAGAATAAACTCGGATATCTTCCTTCCTACGAGGACGGCGTTCTTCCTCAATGTCTACCTCGTATCTCGTAGTCTTGCCTTGACCTTTACGGTATGTGGAAGACTCGTAACGAGATTCGTGACCTTCCCGTCCTTGACGCTTGTCTGTATCTTCCTCCTTCTTATCTGATGTAGCGTCGTTCCGATATGTGGACGGGAAGACTGCGCGACGGTTAGTCGGGTTATCAAATCTGCGATAGAAGTCAAGACGAACCACTAACGGGCACAGGGACTCTTGCGTCGAAATCCAGGATTTCAGGATTACCGGCGTCCGATCTTGAAGACCTCTCGAATCGTTACGAGAACAACTCGGGAGGACGACAAGACGAACTTGGTCCTTTTTTAAAAATCCCTGTGGGAAGAGAAAAGAAACAGTGAAGCTGTTTGCTGACCTTTTTAGAGGACTGCGGGCTTCAATTGGTTGTGGAGGACGGGATGATGGTATGATCTGGAATGTGGAAGAAGAGAATAAATTGAATGGGCGAATTGACTGAAATATGTCACAATATTGGGTCGTGGTCGAGCATTTTGCAGCTCGGGCACAACAATGTGTATCCACAAACGGTTGTGAACAGCAACGGCCGATCCGCCAAACCTTGGTGTGAGCCTCTGTACCCCGACGCATCCCGATTGGCTGGATGCAAGACCCTCCACTTTTTTTGGACCTCGGGCATTCATGCATGATTTTGGTTCACAATGTCATTTACCGCTGCTTGACACGATAGCTACCTCCAGCAACATCCTTGTACACATCATTACCATCAACACACCTTGTCGGGCGCAGCTTGCCATGACCGATGTAGCAGTAGTAGAGGTCCAGCAATGTGTACAAGTGATAAGTGAAGCTGAATGACCGTTCGCATAGTTGGAGCAAGTACTCTACGATGGGACTACATCACAGGAACGTTTCATTACAATTTCAGATGGCAGAAACAGATTCCCCCCGTCGCTGGCTTTGTACCCAGCAGCGCCCCCATGGGATCCAGACCCGAGTTTGCTGAACAGATCGGCATCTACAATGGACCACTCGACTAATGGCAGTCTGGTCACGCCGACGGAGTCGGGGAATAGACGGTGGAGGTTTGAGCCGTTGGTCAGGGTGTTGGGGTTGAGTGAATTGGAGGGGACGGTAGTGACGCCGTTTGGGGAGATCAAGGCGGGTTGGAAGGCGGGTTGGGAGGAGGGAGGAGGAGGTGGTGGTCGTCATGGATGTGCCGAGGAGAACGGTGGGGGAGGTGGTGGTGCCGAGGGGGTGTGAGGGTGTTGATCAAGGTGCGAACATGAATGGGGGAAGGGAGCACAGGAGGAAATTCAGGAAAGTGGAGAACCGCACTTGGTGAGGCTCCCGGGATCCATGGAAATGAAGTTAACAGTCCTGCCATAGTATGAAAAGCTCTGCATAGCTACCCCATCCACAACCATCCCCTGATCGCATCACCGCATCTCCCTAATCCCCTCCCCATCATACCCCCCTTCATCCGGCCCAACCTCATACTCCGGCATCTCCTCCCCGCTCAAGTGGCCCGGCAAAATCGTCCTACACGTCAAAGCAAACCGCAACGTCCCCAACGGATCCACCTGATGCTCGAAATACTCCTGCAGCGGCGCCCCATGCATGACCACCACATCACCATGACTCAGCCTCAATCTCAACCACGGTTTCCTGTCTCTCACGTTGTCCTGCAGCTCCAACGCGGTGGCGACTCGCTTCAACTGGTCAGGTTTGGGAGTCGCGTCGCCGATTTGGGAGCGAAGTTTCTCCCATGCTGACAGTCGGGAGGAGTAGTGACTTGTACCTTGCAGAGGGCGTTTATGGACGAATTGTCCCCCCTTGGTCATGCCTGTCCAGTGTTTACTCTTCACACGGAAGAGCATGTCGGCTGGAAAACCGAGGCTGAGGCTGGCGACGGTGGGACCGAGGCCTTTCTCGCCGTCGTCGTGGTATTTGATGTTTTGGCCGTCGAAGTAGCCGATGGTGAGGAGTTCGTTGAATTCATTGGCTTGATCGAATTGCTCGTCTAGGACGAGGCGGGAGGCCCAGTTTAGGCGGCTTCGGGTGGTGGTCAGTGGCCAGGGGGAGCCGGAGAATGGGAGAGATTCTCCTTTGGCGACGAATTTGTAGGGCATGCCGCGGTTGTTGCTGAAGGCGGTCATGAATTCTTCCTTGCCTGTAACAAAGCGGCGACGTTCGAGGCCACAGTCGAGCTCTTGGAGGGCATGGAACATGTCGTCTGGACCGTGTGGTTCTTCGTTGATGGTCTTATTGGCGATCAGGTGGCTGATACTGCATCCTTCAAGGTCAGGTATCTTGTATGTGACTATTCGATAGTTGTGGCTGAATTGGACGCTCGTCTCCAGACAAGAATCGGCCCAGTCGTGACATTGTGCATATAGGTTACTGACCGGATGCCATGGATCGCGTAGTCTCGGAGCTGGGATCACTGCATGAGGTGGAGTATGGGAGAATCCGCACTCGCAGAACCACCCCGCCCATCTCGATCGAGAAGTACACTTGCCACACTGTGGACAACACATGCCTCTTGTCATGGCAAACGAGACAGATTCTCCAAGCTGGTCAGAGGGTTCTGGTAATGCAGGTCTCAGGGAAGATGGGTGAGCTTCGGATACCCAAGGCGTCTTTTGCTTGATGAATCGGGGATCGTAATGCAATGAGGCTTCGTCAGGGACTCTGCCACTGCTCAGCCGGAAGAATTCCTGACAATCAGGGTATAAACACATCCAGCTGGAAAGATAGACCTGTTCTGAAGGCTGCTTGCAAGTCCGACACACGAATACCACAGGTGAATCGAAACAGCCGACCACGATCTCGTCAGCCTGAGTAGTCTCCAAGTTGGAGTGAGCCGAGTCTTTTCGCTTGTACTTGACAGTGTTGTCTGGTCGTTCAGAGGTCTCAGAGCTGTCCTCAAGCGGTGATTCTACGGCATGATGAGGTGAAGAAGAGGTGTCGCTGCTTATGACGTTGTCTTCGGGTCGGCCAGAAAGCCCCTGGTCGAGAGTAGCTGAGTCAACAGCACGAGAAACCTCGGGTAATGTTCCATCCTGGACTTCTACTGTCGACACGTCTTCCAAAGGACCACTAACCTCGTCAAGCTGATCATCGCCTAGCGACCGTCCCGAAGGCAAGTCCGGGGATTCAAGAGGCGACTCGTTATCTCGGGGACTCTTGACACAATTATCGTCCGACATTGGCAACCACCAACTATCCTGCCCAGTCTGCAGCTTTTCAAATCGATACTTGTAGTTGACCCAGACCTTGCCTCTGCTCTCGCTTCGCTCTGCCCAGACGTGTGTCGGCTTGAACCAGCCAAGTACTTGATACCTATGCGGCATTCTTGTTGGGACATCTGTATTCTCACTCCCGCAGAGGATGACGATCGGACTCTGTGATGCGATAGCTGCCCTGACAGCTTGCGTTTGATTGTTCTCCGTCTGGCTCTTGTTTTGTTGCATTTCACCCGTGATCTTGTCTCTACCCATACCGCCACCAGCCCTAGCAATGACGACATCTCCATCGATCAGATCTCGACTATGGCCGTTCCCATCAAACATGAAGCTGTATAGTACACCTTTGCTGATATAAGAAGCCGACTGCCAGGATTGGAAATAGAGAATCGTCTCACACAGAGCCTGTCGATTCGGCGCCCAAACTTCAGGGACACCTTGCGGCTCGGGTTTGGATTCAAGTGGCGTTTTGCTCATAATGCGTTTTGATATAGTCAGAAGCTTGTCATACGTGCCTTGATCGAGTGGCGGCGGTCCATAAGCGACGGGATGCTCATCAGTTGAACTTATAGGAGAACCTGGTGTTTCCAGTGCCTGTTCTTGATCCTCCAGTAGAGCTTGCGAATGTATCACACCGAAGGGTTCAGTCGTTGTGTCGGTGGTGAACTGCATTGACGGAAGACGATACGCAGAGTATCTTGACAACCATGAGCTAGATACAGCCAACGGCTCCTTCGAGGCGTCCGACAGTCCGCTGAACAAATCTGGCAGGCCTTCACACTTCGATGTGCTTGCCGGTGACTCGAGTTCTTCCGCCAACCATGGAGGAGCTGGCGACGGCTCAGAAGAAGAGGGAATATAGGCTGAGGCTGCAGAAGTCCTTCTGCGCTTCCTTGAGCCGTTGTAATATACGCCTGACCTGCGTTTGGCTCGCTTCGTTGGCTTTGCTATTGGCGAAGGTATAGCAACCGCATCCTCAGCCGTCTTTCGAGTGCCAAAGCTTGCCAACTGCAGAGCACTCTTCAGACGCTTTATTTTTGGACCAGTGGTAGGAGATGGTTTTGCCCCTGATAGTCCAGCGTCCTGAGTCCTTTTACGTTTGGGAGCAGAAGGAGTCGCGATGATGGCAGGAGATGCATCAGTACCGAACCTGGTCGGAGGCTGTCTCTGCCTTTCAGAATAGCGTCGGAAATCGGCTTCATGAAAGATACTTTCCAATACAGGTCCTTCAAGCGGTGGAGACGATGAAGAAGATGGTGGGAGCGATGTCAATGGGGACGAGATCGGAAGGTCCAAGTCGGTGGTGATATGCGAGGTATCTTCTGTCTTGCAACCTCTGGGACTGCTCGATGGCAATTCAGTTGGCTTTGATGACTCGGTGGTCGTTCCGGACGTATTATGTTCAGCCATGGTAGCGAGTTGTGGCGGCTCGAGACTCGGGTAGTCGTGGTGGTATTGCACGAAGAAGCAGGCAAGTCGATAGCTTGATCCAGACAAGGAAGTTGAGATGACAGCAGGATCGCGAGTATCATCGATGGGTTAGGAGGACAATACAATCAATTGACTTGACAATAAGAAAGTATGAGTCAATTGAAGCTCTACACTTACAATAGAGCTCCACAATGCAGCAGAGGCGAGATTTTGGGTATCACAAGCGCCAACGGCAGCCTGCATCCCCTGCACAAGGCTCAATCGATACTTCTGCCTGTAATAAGCCATTGGCCAGAAGAAAGATTTCCTGCCAAACGTCAGAGCATGTGATTATGTGAAAATGTCCATAGTGCCTCCCTCGAGCTTTCGGACTCTCCTCGGCCGATCTTCAACATTGCCGAAATCGGGTGGAGCTTTCCCCAGATTTCCGCCAAGCTGAATCCAATTCACGCCAATGAGAGAACCCCGCTCCCCATGGGCAAGGTTCAAAACGTCTTGCTCGGCCTTTGAGAGCTGAGGTCCGGTAAGCCGGTTGTAATCACTAATCTTTCATATATACCACGTGCTGCGATCTTCTTTCCTATTTTCTAGCCATCTAGAGTCAATTTGTATCTCTGTCTATCAAGAGTATCTGTCCAAGATGCCCTTCTATCCACCATCGTGGGTGCCGAAGCTCCCCTTCGACCCGCCAGACACAGTCTCGATCGAGGAGTTCATGCAAAACGAGTTATACGGCAGAAGACCACTAGGCTATTCAACGAATCCATTCACTTGCGGTCTGACAGGCAAGACATACAATGCACTGGACATGCGGGACCGTGTCGACCACCTGGCCAGAGGATTGAGCAAGGAACTTCTCTTCGAGGTCAATGACGGCACCGAGTATGACAAGGTCATTGGTGTCTTCAGCGTCAACACCGTATGTATGAAGGAGATTGCAGAGAGCTTTAGTCTAATCAGGCACAGATTGATACGATCACACTTGCATGGGCGACGCATAGATTGGGAGGTATCCAAACCCCAGCAAACGCGCAATACTCGCAGGCCGAACTCGAATACCAACTCAGAAACTCTGGCGCCAAATGTCTCTTCACCTGTCTTCCTCTACTCGAGACCGCAAAAGGAGCATGCAAGAATGTCGGCATACCAAATGAGCGGATATACATTCTAGAGGTGGCCGAGGCCCTAACGCCTGGGATGAATGCGAAGAAGCTTGGATACAAAACTGTGGACGATCTCATCAACAAAGGCAAATCACTGGATGCATTACCAAAGCAGAATTGGCGAATCGGCGAAGGCGCAAAGCGGACTGCATTCCTCTGCTACTCTAGCGGCACATCTGGACTGCCCAAAGGTGTGATGATCTCGCATAGAAATGTCATTGCGAATACCATGCAGATCGCTACATATGAGACTGAGCATCGAAAGACGCTAATCGAGCCCGGAAACAACTCATATACGGAGAACGCTCTGGGGCTCTTACCATTCAGCCACATCTACGGATTAATCGTAGTGTGCCACACCAGCTTATACCTCGGAGATGGTGTAATTGTCCTGCCAAAGTTCGAGATGAATTCATTCTTGAGCAGCATCCAACGATTCCGGATATCTACACTCTACCTCGTTCCACCCATCATCATTAATCTGGTCAACTCGAAACAGGCGCTTCAGAAGTATGATCTCTCGGCCGTCAAGGCAATCTTCACAGGAGCTGCTCCATTGGGCGAAGAGACGGCAGACGAGCTGCAAAGGATCTTCCCGAAATGGGTCATTAAGCAAGGCTACGGACTGACGGAAACATGCACCGTTGTCTCGTCGAGTAGCCCTCACGATATCTGGTTCGGTTCATGCGGCAGTCTGGTCCCAGACATTGAATGCAAGCTTGTCAGCATAGAAGGCAACGAGATCACGGGTTACGATCAGCCAGGTGAGCTCTGGGTCAAGTCTCCATCAGTCACGCTCGGCTACCTCAACAATATCAAGGCGACACGAGAGACATACGTCGATGGTTACATGCGGACTGGTGATGAGGCCGTCTTCCGCAAGAACCCAAAGAGCGGACACGAGCACCTCTTCATCGTCGACCGCATCAAGGAGCTGATCAAGGTGAAGGGTCTGCAAGTGGCTCCAGCAGAGCTTGAAGCACATCTGCTGACACATCCTGCTGTTGCCGATTGCGTCGTCATTGGTATACCCAGCGAGAGAGAAGGCGAGGTGCCAAAGGCGTTTGTCGTCCTAGACCAAAGTGTAGGCATTGAAGAGAGCAAGGCTATGCTCAAGCGGGATATCGCGAAACACGTCGAGAAGCACAAGGCAAAGCACAAGTGGTTGAAGGGTGGTATCGATATCATTGATGTCGTGCCCAAGAGTCCTTCGGGCAAGATTCTGCGGAGGTTGATCAGAGATCAGGAGAAGGAGAAGAGGAGAGCTGCAGGTGCGAAGCTGTAAATTATTCACATCTGGTTGTGTATGTGACTGTCTCAGTGGTTTCTGTCCCGTTAATGTACATTTATCGATCCCCTCAGCCTCTACACGTGAAAGTGGGGCTCTCGAAGCTCCTTGTTGCTGCACAATGACGTTTACGGTCCTGTCAACATCGCGTGCTCCTTTCAACTCCGCTGCAGTGCCCCATCACTCATGATCGACAAGTGATTCGAGGTCAAAGAGAATGCTCATAGCATGTCAGAATGGGTAAGTTCAAGAGATTCATACTCAATGCAATGATAGAGACGGCCGACACATCCAGTGGTTCCAACGTCTGACCTCACTGTGTCGAAACGGCTGGATTGACAGCTAGCTCTGGCATCGATCTGACGATCTCTCCCATCTTATCTTCACGTGCTCAGGTCTGGTAAGGCTTTTGTGATGACGACCATATTGTGATTGCTTTGTTGTCAAACCTCCTTACCGCTGCATTCCAGGTCATACATCACCCAACTCTTTGACTACCCTCCCACACTTCGACACGATAGGGAACACCTCCTCGCTCCATTCAATATGACCAACCCCTCCCCATCCGCCGCCCACCTCGTCCTCACCACCCCCGAACTCCTCGAACTCATCCTCTCCCACCTACCCCCCCTCCAACTCCTCCTCACCCAACGCGTCTCCCCCCTCTTCCACACCCTGATCACCACCTCCCCACTCCTCCAAACCCTCCTCTTCTTCCGCCCCAACTGGTCCCTCATCGGCCACCACACAACCTCCAAACCCGGCCCCCGCCCCCTCAACAACCTCATGCTCCGCCGCGTCCTCTCCTCCGGCACCTACCCCACCATGACCCTCCGCAGCCTCACCTTCCCCGACACCGACACCTTTCTCGCAGCCAAGACGCACCTCTCCCTCCCCTCCTGCCCCATCACCCTCCCCGACCCCGCCCGCGAGGTCACAGGGATACAAAGGGACCTCGGCCTCTGGACCTGGACAGTCAACATCTCCCTCCCTTCAGCGGGATTCCTCACCCCGACTTCAGCAATAGGGTACGAGCACGCCTCCTGGCGGCGCATGCTACTGTGTCAGCCGCCGGCCACGGAGCTGCATCTGTGTAAACGGTGGCGGCGGGCGGAACGGCCGGCGGTGGTTGTGGAGGGGGGAGTGAGGATGGGGGATCTGGTGGAGAGGGCGGAGAGGGGCAAGGGGCCGTGGAATGAGGGGTTTATCTCGAGTGATCGCGATTGGCATTTGGAGGGGGCCGTGAGGTTTAGTGGGTTTTTGGAGGAGAGGGGGTGATGGGAGGCACGTGATCTTGGAGATGGGATATGTGAGATCGAGAAAGGGGGTCGGGGCGGTGGGCGAGGTATAAACACCTTGCTTGAGACCCGGCTGCTGTCAGGTCATCCAACTATGAGTCCTACGCCACCGCCGCCGGCCCCGCCCCTGCCCCCGCCCATGGCGAACATTACTTTCTCCCGCACAACGACTTGCTACGGATCTGGCTGAACACCATGTGTAAAAAGGAGCTGGCATCGAAGGAGACAGCCGAGTGTGAGAGGTAGGAAAGTGACGTCTTGTGTCTAACTGAGGGCATACAAGCGCTGCAGTATCAAGCACAACAGCACCAAGCACAGCAGCATGTTAGTGGTTTGGAATCATTTCTACCTGAGAGCATAGCCGCTCTCTCAACCATCTGTATCAATACAATGAATACCCTCTACCAGCCCACCCATCCCAAAGCCCTGTTCGCTTTATCCCAATGCATAGCCTCATCTATCATATCCCATTGCCCCCCCCTTTTCCCTCCCTCCCATCACCTTCTCACCTCCTCCCCAACCGCTCCAGACTCCTCTTCGTCCCCGGCGTCGAGTGAAAGAACTCCTACTTCTTCCTCCCCCTCTTCTTCCCTTCCTCCCCAGCCACCTTCTCCGCCTTCTCCCCACTCCCGCTCGCCCTCTCCACAACCGCCTCCGCGGGCGCTGCCTTCCCGACTCCGAACCCGAACCCGACCCGCGCTCCACTGGCGGATGACGCGCTGCTGCGGCTGCTGTCGAAGCTCATCTTGCTGCTTTTCCGCTTGGCCACGGCTTGGGGTTGAGGGTGGTCGGGGCTGAGGTGGAAATTGCTTGTGGTTGAGGGGAGGGTGGGGGTCTTTTCGCGGGCGGAGGGAGAGTCGTCGGCGCCTGTGATGTGGTCGTCCGAGGACCAGTAGCCCTCTGGTTTGCTGGGTGGGGTGTTGAGGGAGGATGCTTTGGAGCCGGGACCGAGGACGCCAGGAGCGCGGAGGGCGGCGATGCTGGGATGGGGGGAGTGGCCTGCTCGGAAGACTCTTCTGCGTTCTGCTAGGTCGCTGTCTGATTCGTCTTCGGTGTCGAGACCAGTGTGGAGTTGTGGGAGGCGAGGAATGGTTCGTTCTGTCTCTGAATAGGAGGGTAGCGGTGGCGAAGCAACATTGCTACGGAATGCTTTAGCCTCGGCTGCTTTCCCGGTTGGCGAGGCGTAGAAGTCGAGTGCTGAGATGACGTGCGGGAAGACTTGTTTATGGACATCGGATGCCCAAAGAAAGTCGAGATGCTCGTAGTGTGGTACCTCAATGGCCTCGGTATGTTTAGGTAGCTCGCGCATCATGATGTTTATGTCCACTAGAGAATCACTCCCTCCGTAGACGAGGACAATGGGCGTCTTGATGTTACGGGTCGGAAACTTTGCCACCTTGTAGTACTTTGAGCTTGTCCCGACACTTAAGGGCTTCTGCACTTCGTCGTCATACATTTGAAAGGTGCCGTTGCGAATGATCTGAAACCAGTGGACGACGGACTTTGTACTGGTGTAAGAGAAAAGATGAGGATATGCGGCCATCTTCTGGTGTGCTGTAATGTTTTGAGACTTCCAGCTGAACAGAAAGTCCAGACTTTTGTCGATGAACCAGCAAAAGAGTGCCGGATACAGAATTGATTCCCACATGGTAGCACTACTCATGATCGCTTTTCGACCGAAAAGGAGGAATAGAATGTTGGGTGAGGTCTTCACAAAAGAGCTGACTATGCCCGAGGCTAAGCCCGGAGGAGCCATAGCTGGAGCCAGAGCAATGAAGACGTCGACTTTCTCATTCAGCATCGGATGAATGGACAAACTTGCGAACGCCTGTGCTGTCCCTTGCGAGAAGCCAATGTACGAAAGCGACTTTTGCTTCGTGGCTGACAGAACATAGTTGATACTGTCCGGGATGTCATGGAATGCGAATTGGTCGATGGAGAAATTCCAGAATTCTGTACTGGTTGGGTCGTACCTCGTGTGTTTGCGACTGTATTTATTAGCTCTTTGATTACCGAGCTGTAGAGGGTCAGTGTTGTCCATATACAGTGTCGATCAGATCCCTTACCCAGACATCGTACCCCAGCTCAACGAGGACGAAAGGCAGACACCTCTCTTCTTCGGTCAGGCACACCCAGACTTCGCTATTCATGAGAAGGCCATGGTGTAGGTACACCACCTTCTTTTGAACGCTTCCCTCTCCGCAATTGACTCTCTGGTCCTCCTCACCCCGCCTGTATCCAAGTCTGTGAACTCCGAGGAGGTACCCATCCGAGGTGTGAACAATGTGCTCTTCCGCATAGTACCCGTACAGTCTCACGAGATCCGTAAAATCCGATGCCTTTGAAATAGGGGACGAAACAGCCCGCTTCTTATTCCTCGACCTCCTCCCCTGGGGTGACGACAAGAGGTTGAAAAGCCGCCGGGACTGTTGATACAGAAATCGGATGACAGGATCCGGTAGAGCAAGAGTAATGATCCGTATAAAGCTCTCCAGTCCCACCAGTAAGAAACTTCCAAACAAGGCTAGATACTCATGGCTGCGAGTGACAATGGTCAGCATACCGACGGATTGAGAACCGGGCCAGAACAAACAATTGAAGGCGCCCAATGAATGGCACTCGAGGCATCTTAGTTTGATCCGAGAAGGTTGTTATTAGAGTCTGCTGCAGGGATAATTTGCGTTTGTTGTGTGTGATGTTGAGCGCATCGCGTGCCCCCTAGCTAGCTCACAACAAAGACATTCGACAGCGGATCTGCTCGACAAGATGATACGAGTCTGTGTGACGAGTGCGGCGTGGCAATGCGACAGTCCAGACAATGTGGTATCTTCGAATGTTGTCGAGGTTTTCCTCGTGTCTCGTCTCAGTCAATGCACGCGACGTCATGGGTTTCTGGCATGTGAAGACCGAGGTCGGCGGGGCTAGATTTGTGGCGGCTCTGCGGGATAGTCCGGAGCTAAAAATTGAAGACCGACCAGGACGAGATCCTGGCTGAAGTAATTGGTGGAGGCAGATGGTCATTCATTCGATATTCTTCTTTCCAGGATCGCAAGAATATCGGCAGTGAGATCTGAAGACTCAGAAGGATGATCGCAAGGCGGTGACAGGTTTCTTAATCTCATCAACAACTCCAAGGCTACCCGGGCAGGCTTTGAATATGCCGTCGTCATGCAAGGACATCAGTAGGCGCAAACCGAGTAGACCTCTTGGGGAATTCCCTGACAGCTTGTAGGAGAGGCGCTTGCGTTATGTCTCCAGAACAGCGACTGCGTGATGGTCGAGCGAAATAAGCCCTCGGATTGTCTGCGACCACCTCTGGTCGATACCCTACCTACCCAGTGTCAGCAACTGAAGCGAGGATATGGTCAATGCAAGCGCGGCATGGTAGACATGCGGAAACGCTTCAGAGGCAACAATCCGGTGTCGACGAGTGTCGAGCTCCAAGCAGGAGAGTCAAAGGGTCAGCTGTATGCAGGAGGAGCCGCTTTCCCAAAGATCAAAGGCACAGACGGCGACGAGAAGGAGCCTGAGGAGAAGGAATAGAGGCGGACATCGAGAACGAATATACCCTGTAAAACAGCTGTATCATCACTTGGAAGAAAAGGGAAGCAGGAAACTTTTATGCATTCAGATCATAACCAGATCTTCATCTCAACTCATCAGCATTTCCTGTCATTATACCACCTCTCCCCATTCGGCCCCGTCATACCAAAGCTCGGGCTCATCCAGTAGTCACTCTCGACATACCAGAAGAGATGCACGCCCTTTAGTCTCTTACTGCAGACCAGCTTCCGCCAAAACTTCCTTGCATTATCCACGCTCGCGACCGCCTTACCAGCAAAAGTCTCTCCCGACACAGGCCAACCAGTCTCGGTCACCCACACCGGGATCCCCGCCTTGACAGCATTGGTGTGACTCCTAGTCCTCCTCAACGACCTCATGAAGACTTTCGCAGCACGCTGAATCGTGGCTCCTTCAAAGTAAGGGTACCCATCGAGACCAACAAAGTCACAAGCCGTGGTGACGACATCATTGACCGGGTCAACCCATGCAGTCCAGGTATCCACGTGCCCGACTGGTACATTCACTCCTTGTGCCCGGATCATGCCTCGAACGTCGTAGATCTTCTGGGCGATGATGTTTGGGTCCGCCTCTTTTCTGTACAGGTCTTCTGAGCCGACGCTGACGGCGAGCATCCAGCTGCTCCCGTAGGCCTGGATGGCAGCGAGGAGGGCTTGCTTCTCGGCGTTGAAGTGATTGTCATCTTGTGTCCAGACACCGACAAGGATTCTGGTCTTTGTGGCTAAAGCTGCGGGGACGGCGTTGGCGAGGGTGTTGCAGTCGCTGCTGGCGTAGAGGCGGGCAGTATTGAATGGACCTGGAGATGATCTCATTCGGTTGAAAGCATCTCTCCATTGATCGGTGGATTTGCAGGAGCCATCTGCGTTGTTTGCGGCAAAGTTGAAGCCTCGAAAGGCTGCTGTCGTAAAGGGGATGAAAGTGGTGAGAAGGGCAAGAATAATCGGCGTAAGGAGCTTCATTGTGATGGTCAGACTGTCGGTCGCTGTGTGCTCAACATAACTGGAAAAGTACAAGATATTATAAGACTCATGCAAGGTCTAAAGATAGGAGAGACACGTTATGCAATCGATACCATACCATGTCATATCAGCTATCTGATTGAAACATGCCCGCTGGACACGAGAAGCACCATCTTCTGTCCTACCTGCAGACTATCGGACGTGCCGTGTCGTACGCGTGAGGACGTTCTCGAAAAATCTTCCAGTTCCGGACTGGGCATACAACGGTCAGTAGGCTCAACCGCTTCGGGCGATGCTGAACGATCGTGTTGGGCAATGAGTGACAAATTGGGAACATGAGATCTCGGCACAATGTACGAGAGATTGAGATGAACTATACCTGCTTGTTCCGGGAGAGATTTGGCAACGTTCTGTGATGGTAGCGGATGTGTTGATGATGAAAAGTGGAGCACAACACTCTGGTATCCTGCATGTTGCCCTGTTGACTGACAGACATCGTCGGCCTTTGTGAAGGCATGTCAATCAACAGAGAATCGCTCTCCGTGCCGCCAGAGATGTCTCGTCAACCAGCCTGTTGCTATTGATATCGGTATCAACAGAACCAGAGTCAAGGACATTCAAGGGCGTTCATACAACAATTCATCGAATCCTGATCATCAGAGACATACGAGCCTTGATGCCTCAGAGACGATCGATATGCACCAAGTCGAGCCTCGATAAAGAGTGTCGTCGTGATGTCGAACGGATCGATGATGGAAAACCAAAGGATGAGTTTGAAGCGGTACGCCCTGGTCATCATTATCATCAGTTCCAGACCAAACAACTTCCAGACCCTGATTGGCAATGACAATTATAGTGATCGAAGCATTTTAGAATGTTCTTTCAGGCGGCGCAGGCGGCCAAACCTGCTGAGTGGGTTCAAGGCTGTTCAGCCTCGTCTTCCGGCACCACGGCGGCAAGCGACACGCGCCGGTTTCATGTGGCAGCACCAACACACTCCCAACTTTAACAGCTGTAGATCAGTCCAGTCCAGGCGCTTGTTCATGCAGGTGATGCGGAATCACCGAGACCTCCCGGTCGACCTGAATATACAAATGAGGTGGTATCAAAGTGGAGCCTCGATGATGGGAATTCTCCTCGGGCAACACGACAAGGCCTTGTCAAGAGGATTCGCATCTCAGATCTGTATGTTACAGAGTCTCCAGCCACTCTCGGCGATGAAGATGTTGCCCTGACATCCGAGTCAATCACAGCCAGTGACCTATAACCGCGCTCCCAGCTTCAGCCTCATCCGCCTCGCTTGACCACGCAAAAGCCTAAGTTTGGTTCACATTACAGGTGAACGCGTTTCACTACGAGGCAGGTGAGTGTACTCGTAGGGCTGCAACAGTCTGATGACTTCATACATAATTCACTCATCTCGATTGTCGATTCTTGCTCATACCAATCCCATAGTATTTGAACCCCAGTAAGAGACGTTTCCTTTGTTCGATTCTATCCCATCACTTTCTTTGAATACCATCAGTCATAGTGCCGGACACCATGACTACACCAAACACCTTTAATACTCCTTCAGGAAAGGCCAGGTCGCTCACCATTCAAACTTCCTCCGACCGCATTGTCTACGCAAAGACACATCAACCCAACATCATCCTTCCCATTGACGGGGGATGCTTCGGCTCTGTTACTGAAAGACGACGTGGTCAAAGACGTCGGGCCCCATTGAGTGTAGACACCCACAACTCGACCTCAAGTCCATCCACACCGCTATCCCCACATCGTGTCAAGTCAAGATACAACCAAAAGACACCTACGAGGATGACTCTTCCTACACCACGAAGGCCACCTACTAAGCGTACACCAAGTGATAATCTTCTTACCTTTAAAGGAATGGATCAGGAGTTTACTCCACCGACAGCTGCTACCTGGTCTGCCAGAGTTCGGATCTTGATGGCTCAAAGGAATGCAGAGTTTGAAGAAGTCGGAACACCATCCACGTTGCATTCGCGGAGTATTGGCACTTAGAAGGCATACACATATACCCATTGCGTGCTTATTGTAGAACTACCAGGCGGAGTCGGAGTTGGGCATTTTCATGTATTATACTAGTCGATGTATATTAAATACGAGTAACGGCTGTTGCATCATACTTTTCTCTTGATAAACCCCGTTCTGATCCACTTCTGTAGTATATCGCGATTGTGTAGACATTCAGAAAGAGGAGTCATCGATTTGTGAGAAAATATTGCTATTCTCCTTTGCAAAAGGGTTGGGATTTGCTTGGCAAATTTGCTTGTCAACGTCAGCTAAAACGACCAACTTCAGCCTAAATAGCTAATAACTCACTAATCTATTAAAAATTGAAGCTGAAAAAAGGTGTAACAGTGAAGTTAGTGCTTCCGGATTAAGTAATAAAATAATTAACCAATTCGTAGCTAAATTACTAGTGTTAGTATTACTATTATAATGCCTTAAACATGCCTTATTTTATTGCCCTATTACGTTAACTACATCTATAAGCTCTTCCTCTCTAGTATAAGTACTAATAACATTACTAACCTTACTAAAGGCCTCTTAAGGTTAAGATCTTACTACTTAAAGGCTAATTAGCTTACCTTTAGCTATATTAAGTATCTAAAGGTATTAAAGAAGAGAGAATAGCTACTACTATTACTACTCGAGGTGTTACTAGATATATAAAGGCTATTCGAGGAGAAGTTAGTATTACGAACTGTCTAAATATAGTCTATACTAGTAGTCTAAGCTAAGCTAAGAACAAGAGAGTTCTACTTCTATAGTAGTATAGTACTAAGGTAAGAGTTAGAGAAGGTATATCTTATAGATAATAAAGTACAATTAGATAGTATTACAAAGGCTAGCCTTAGCAATACTAGTGTTTACTATCTAGACAAGGTTAACTATAGTACTTATATAAGGTAAAGACTATTCCTATATATATATATTCTCCCTTATGTTCTCTATACTCTATGTGCTTTATAGCGAGAGTTAAGAGCAATATAGAGTATACGTCCGCTAGTAACCTATACGCTCTATAGTTTTAGAAGTAGAGCTACTAGAGAAGATAGAGAACTAGGTAAATATTAGGCTAGGTTATATAATAATCTTAGTAGCTTAATTAGTCCTAATATCCCTACGTTCTAGCTGTCCTACTAGTTTGTAACATTACTCTTCTTCTTTAATTAAGTTATCCTAATAAGTAAGTATTCTTCCTTGTCTTTACGTGCTATATACTAAATATGCCTTCTAGTTATTAAAGGCATAGTAAATCTAGTATATCTATATAAAAGAATCTCTCTAAGTTTATTAAACTATTCGGAACTAATATACTATAGGCTTATTCTTGTTACAAATTAAAGAGGCTAGACTATAAGGTCTATATTTAGTCGAGTATCTATAGCTAGTATGTTATAAGTAACTACTTAAGTTGTAATATTTAAGTAACAAAATTAGAATAGTAGTGTCTTTAGTCTAAGTATATTCGTTTACGAAAGGAATTAGTTATAGCTAAGGCTACTAGAAGAGAAGCTAAAGAAGCTTATAAAAAGGCAAAAGAGGCTTATTAAAGAGCTATAGGTAATAAGCTTCGCCTACGCGAAGAGATATAAAAGTTAGAGGATAAGGCGAAGAAAGTAATCTCTTTAGAGGAGACTTGCATTTAAGTCCTAGAGTAGAAGGAAATACTATTATTAGTAGATCCTATCCTACTATAGAATTAGTAGTTATTTATGCCTAACTCCGATTAGAGTTCCTTATTTAGTAATAATTAGAGCGCTTCTATTAGTTAAGTAGTCTTCCTTAGGCATTCTCGTTTTTGTTTAGTGTTAGTAGCGTTAGGTCTACCTAGTTAGTTTACTTAGGATAGGTTTTTAGTTTAATAATCTAGAATTACTTACGAGGTAAAGTGTTTCTCTAGTTCCTATATTGCCTTACTATACTAATGTCCTTTCTAGTAAATAAGATAGTAGCGTTTTCCTTTTATAAGTTTATAACGTAAAACTCTTTCTATCTTATACTATAGCTTCTATGTTTCTTTATCTAGTTTAATAGGTCTAGGTATAGTATTCTATAGTGCTTTCTCTAGTAGTAATATATAAAAGACTAGATAGATCCTTATATATCTTAGTAGTTCTAGTTTATATACGTTCTTGTTTTTCTTTTCTAGGATCTTAAAGAGTTCTAGTTTAGTGTAGTTAAGTTTTTTACTTAGTTGTTTCGTTTTAATATTTTTACTAAGGAGGTAAACTTTCTCTCTCTCCTATAGAATTAGTCTTGCAATTTTCTTCTAGTTAGCAAACTCTACTATTCTTTGTAATATAAATACTATATTATAGTATAGCTAGTTATATAGTTTCTTAATATTAGCTACTAGTATATTAGTATCCTTAGATATTAGCTTAATTCTAAGTATATTATAGTGTAGATCCAAGTATATTCTATAGTTTATATAGAATAGTAAAATTCTATTTACTAACTTTCTATTATTAATAGCGAGCTCTACGAGTAGTAATAGCGTTACCTATAAGTCTTACTTATAGTTTAGGTAGCATTATAGGTACTACTCTAGTACTTGATTTGCTATTTAGTTTATCCGTCCGTTTATAGGTAAAAGGAGGTTAATAGCTTATATTTAACTCCTAGTAGATCTATAAATAATTACTAGAATTGTAATGTAAATAGCTTATCTCTATTAGTTATTAGGTCTCGTAGTACTCTATGTTATAAAACAATTATTTAGAGGAAGGTAAAGGCTATATCCTCGATAGTTACTATTATCTTATATAGTATAAAGTAGTAATACTTCGTAAATCTATCTACTAGGACTAGAATGCTATTATACTTTATACCTATAAGAGGTTCTTCTAATAGCGGTAGAGGTCCTATAAAGTCTATTATAACTAATTACTATAGTTTATCTAGTGGTAGCAAGAGTTATAGTAGGCTATATAGTTTATATCGAGAGTGTTTAGACTTGTAGCACATATTACATGTAGTAATATATGTCTTAATATCGTTTTAGAGTCCTTTCTAGAGGTAGTTTTATATAATAAGTTTAATAGTCTTATTAATCCTACTATGTCCTATAGTTAGGTTATTATAGTATATTTAAATAACTTCTTTTTTCTATTCTTACGTAAGCTCCTAGGTAAGGCTATATAACTACTCTACCTTCGGGTACTTATAGACTAGAGCGCCGTCCTGCTACTTTAGTATAGAGGCCTCTATTATTGTTATATTTTTTAAGTAATCTAGCTGGCAGCTAAGAGCGTCTACTTCGCTATTCTCTAATCCCTTAATATAGTAGATCTAGAAGTTATAGCTTATAAGTGTTTCTAACTATCGAATCTGTTATCTATTAAGAACCTTAGTTATTGTCTAATATAGGAGGTTCTTATAGTTAGTATAGACTTATACGGGTAAGGTTGTCTCTTCTAGGTATACTCTCTATTCGCGGAACGCTTTTATAATTATAAGTAATTCCTTGTTATATATATCATAGTTAAGTTTAGGTCTAGTTATTTTTCGTAAGTAGTATATAATTAAGTAGCATTATCCTTCTACGTTCTTCTATGCTAAATACGCTTCTATTACAAAGTCTAAGGCATTTGTTTCTAGTAGTGCTTATTAGTCTAGGTCGAAGAGTGCTAGAATAGGTACTATTATAAGCCTAAGCTTTAGCTCCTTAAAGGCCTACCTATATCTCTTATTAAAGACAAAGCTAGTTTCCTTTTTCGTAAGGTTAGATATTAGCGTAGCTACCTTAGAGAATCCTTTAATAAACTTATAGTAGTAGTTAAAGAACTCTAGTAGCGCTTAAACCTCCTTAACTGTCGTAGGTTCCGGCTAGTTATTTACTAACTTAATCTTCTTTAGATTAGGTTTAATACTATTAGTAGATATAACATAGTCTAGAAATTGTATCTTATACTTATAGAACTTACACTTAGAGAGTTTTACTAGTAGGTCTTTCTCTTTTAGTTTCTATAGCACTTTATAAATATGTTTTATATATTTGTTATACGTCTTTAAGAAGATAATAATATTATCTAAATATACTAAGATAAAGTTATTAAGGTATTTTTATAGAGTGTTATTAATTAACTCTTAGAAAGTTATAGGAGTATTAGTTAACCTAAAGGGCATAACGAGGTACTTATATAGACTCTATTATATTCTAAAAGCTATTTTCTACTTCTTACTCTCCTTTATTTATACTTAATAATAGACATCCCTAATGTTAATTACGGTAAACTATTTAGCTCTAAGAAGTTAGTCTTAAAGTTTATCGATCCTTAGTAGGGGATAGTAATTCTTCCTAGTAAGTATATTAAGTTTCTAGTAATTAATGTATATTTGTAATGTTCTATTCTTCTTTAGTATAAAAAGCACTCCGTGCGCAATAGGTAATTTTAATAGTTATATAAATCCTTTAAGTAAGTACTTATCGATATAGTTCTTAAGAATATTCTCCTCTTGTTTCGATAGTAGTATAAGACCTTAATAGTGTATTAGGGATTTACCTTCTTTAAAAGGTATTTCGTAATTCTATAGTTTATATTAGAGTAAGGCTACGATGCCTTTCCTTTCTTTAAACAAGTCCTTAAAGTCTTTATATTCTAGCGGAAGTGCTTAATTACTTACGCTAGCGATAGCTCTAACTATTAGTTATACCTATACTATTCTTGTAGTTAGTATCTATAGAGCTAATTATACTCCCTATGTCCTATAATTACACTTAGGGAATTTAAGTGTTTCTTTAATCTAGTCTACGTCTAGATTATGTTATTAAAGCTAGTCTATACTAAGTACTATATTATACTATATGTTAACTATATCGATTAATCGTTTTTCTATATATGTTCTAATTCTAATTATAATGTTTTATAGTTCCTAAGTAACTTTCTTATCCTTCCCTATAGGGGTTCTATTTGCTATAGTAAGTAGGTAAGGTAACTCCTTCTAATATTAATAAGGTTTAAGCTAATTAGTAACTATTATAGAGACGTAGCTATAGTTAGCTCTTAAATTTATTATTACTCTTACCTTATTTCCTTATATCTAGACTTCTAGTATAAAGTAATTTAACATATAGATCTTTATTATATTAAGGCTTTAGCTAGTGTTATTATCTTGCCTCCTTAGGCGATAACTAGCTAGTTTTTTGTTATTGTAGCGCCTTAGATAAGTAGTTAATCCCTTCTCGCATATATCTATTATTAGTACTATATCTACTAGGCAAGTTATATTTTGTTACTATTTAATATAGCGAGGTAAACTTCTAGCGCCTAAGTCCCTTAATAACTATAAAGTCTAATAATTCTCTATTAGTTATACTAAGTAGTAGTATACACTTATATTAGTATAACTATTTCCTCTAGGTATAGCTAGGTATTAGCATTAAAGACGAAAGTAAGTTAAGTAGATTCGTCTTGTTATATTCTATTCTAGTAATAGATATATATTATTATATAGTTTCTCTATATTCCTATAAGGTATACTTTAAGTCGTCTACCTAGTAGTAGTATATTATTGTTATTGTTAGATAAATTGTTATCTATATTATTACATTATAGTTGTTCGGCGTATTCTTTATTATATTTCTCTTTATTGCTACTACCTCTAGTATAGTTATAGTTAGTAAAGCTACACTAAGTATATTTCTATACTTAGCTATAGGGAATAGTACTACCTATTTCGATTACTAAGAAGTCCGTAGTGTATTTAAGACTAATAGCCTCTTCTCTAAGTACATTGTATAAGTAAATAGTATAGTACTATTTACAATCTAGATTTGTACATTTCTAGAGTAATATATAATATACCTTTCCTTGTAGTTCGCTATAAAAGCTAAAGGTAAGACTACTATATTATTGTATAGTACTTACGTCCTAATACTTCGTCTCGATAATTGTATATTAGTAATTGTTACTAACTACCTTCTAAGGTTAGTTAATGTTACTACTAATTATAGAAAGCCTTTCTAGGTTAAGCCCCTAGTCTAGCTATTTTGTTAGTTACTTACGCTTAGATAGCTTATATAGGAACTAACTAGATCCCCGCTTGTCTAATAAGTAAATATAACAAGAGTTATCGTAATATACTATCTATAATAGCGTTATATATTAGCTTTGTTATTCGCTATTAGTCGTAGAGATATTAAGCGTAACATTTGGAGAGGATTCTATTACCTCTCGAGTTGTCGTAGATCTCTTCTATATTTCCTTATCTACGCTAAAGGTCGTTAGATCTTCTATAGTAGTGTTAGCCTTTTTCTCTACTAGCTCGGCAACTATTATATATAATTTATTAGCTAGCGCCCCTTATTAGTAGTCCCTAGCCCGATACTTAGGTCTTTTACACTTAAAATATAGATTGTCTTATTTATACTTCTCTCTCTCTTTTCTACTAAGGAACTTTCCTCTATAGCTATAGCCTTATGCCTATAAGGGGTAGCCTTCGTATATAGTATTAAGTTCTATAGAGTCTCTATAGTTTCGAGAGGAACGTATATATCTAGTGTTTGCCTTATATCCTCTACGACGTTCTATATGTCGTTTATAGAGTCTATTATCGATAGTAATTATAGTATCTACTAGTTCCTAAAGACTATCGGGCGGCTTAGGTATTATTTAGTCTTTAACTAAGTCGCTTAGTCCTTAGTAGAATACTAAGTGTTTAGTACTATCGTCCTAGTCTAGGTATATTATAAGTTATTAGAACTAGAAATAGTACTAGGCTATAGACCTACGTTGTTATAATTGTTAAATCTTCGTCGCGGCGATACGTTCCTTATTAGATACGTTAAAGACTTACTTAATCTTTGCCTAGAAGATGCTAAAGCTCTTAAAGATAGCCTTTATATCTAGGCCTAGTTATCTATCTAGGTAGCTACTTATATAAGGCTTAAACTACCTAAAGGTAGCGCCTTTAAGGTGTATCCCGGCATAGAGGACCTTTACTACGTCGTTAGCGTACTTATCTCCTTCTAGAGCAAAGAAGGCTTTAAGTTAAACAAGAAAGTGCCTTAAGTAGGCACAGTCCCCGTAGAAAAGTTCTACCTCTAACTTAGGCCTACTCTGTTCTTCTATACTAAAAGACCTTCTATGTTTGCCCGAGGTTAAACTAGTAATAGATATATCGTTAATAGTAAGCTTTCCTAGCTTACTAGCAATTAAAGATACTAATAGTAACTTAGAGCAAGAGTTACTTATTAACCTTATAGTGTGCTATACTATAGTAAGGGTAGTTAAAATGTTACGAACTGTCTAAATATAGTCTACGCTAGTAGTCTAAGCTAAGCTAAGAACAAGAGAGTTCTACTTCTATAGTAGTATAGCACTAAGGTAAGAGTTAGAGAAGGTATATCTTATAGATAATAAAGTATAATTAGATAGTATTATAAAGGCTAGCCTTAGCAATACTAGTGTTCGCTATCTAAACGAGGTTAACTATAGTACTTATATAAGGTAAGGACTATTCCTATATATATATGTTCTTCCTTACGTTCTCTATATACTCTATATACTCTATAGCAAGAGTCGAGAGTAACATAGAGTACACGTCCGCTAGTAACCTACGCGCTCTATAGTTTTAGGGGCAGAGCCGCTAGAGAAGATAGAGAACTAAGTAAATGTCGGGCTAGGTTACGTAATAATCTTAATAGCTTAATTAGTCCTAACGTCCCTATATTCTAGCTGTCCTACTAGTTCGTAATAGTTAGATATATACTTAGAGGAGCTATAGAATCATTTAGAGTCCTATTAGTTAATTACTATATTAATTAGTACTATCTCTAGAGGGCTAAAAAAGTTAAATTATATATATAAGGTATTAAGTCGTACTACTAGCTAGAGGGATAAGGTACTCTATACTAAGTACTATAAAGAGATAGAGGCGTTTACTGCCGACTAGCTTATATATATTAATAAGACTATAGTTAATAAGAAGACTCTATAGCGCTACTCTAGCTAGTTACTAAAGAGGTTACTAGCTATAGATCGCTTAGTAAGGAAGATAAGCAAGCGCTAGTTAGTACTTCTAGCGCTTACTATTAATAGATATCTCTATAGCATAAAGGTGTTTTAAGGCTTAATTATAGCTATAATATTTAAGTACTAGCTTTAAGAGGAGGTACTACTATAGTACTTACCTTATCTAGGCCTATAGTTAGTATTAGTGTTAGATAATTGTTAAATTTACTAGAGGAAGGTACGTAAAGAGTTTACTATCGCTACTACTAGCTACTTAGCTAATTACGTTAGGTAGTAATTAACCTCTATTAATAGTATAGTGTTTTAGTGCAATTCTTACCTAGCTATTTACTAGATTATAATCTAATTAAGCCTAGCTTCTATGTATTAAAGCAGTATATATAGCGTAATAGAAAAGAAACGCTATAGCTTAATATAGAGAAATACTAGCGTTAGTTTAAGGTGTTTATCTACGAGTCCTATAAGGACTTTTAGAGTAGTATTAACTTTAGAGCACTATTTAAAAACTATAGATATAGGCTTAAATAAAGTCACCTATCTATTGCTATTAATCTACTATAATTGTATACTACGCTTAGATTACTCCTCCTCGTCGGATAATACTATACTAGGTATCTACTAAATAAAGAGGCTAAGGTACTACTTTACCTTTACCCTAATACTATAAGGAGGAATTATTCTCTCTAGCATCTTATTACTTAATTACAAGAGCAATTTAAGGTCCTAGTAATCTATAATAAGCTACTAAGTAGCGTTATAAAGAGGTACCTTAAAGTAAGAGTAGCGCTATATAAGAGAGTTAAAAAAGCAAGTAATATATTAAGGGTCTTTAGCCTTAAAAGAGAGTAAGCTTAACTAGAGGATTTTATAATTGCTATTACTCGTTGTTAGTATAGAGGGGAGTTAAGGAGTAGTTAGAAGAGCTAAGGGTAACTCTAGATAAGGTACTAAAGGCTAGCTACTATTATAGAAGTACTAGTTAAAGATAGAGGTAGAAGGAGGCCTATAAGGAGAAGAGTTAGATTTACCTTATTGCCTCTCGTATTACTTATACTTAGCTAACTACTTATTCTTATAAGCCTTAGTAGTAGCAGTAATAAAATTAATAATATAGACTAATAGCCTACTAGTAGTAGACTAGCCTATAGTAGTATTACGCTACTATTCGTTAATAATATTAGTATCGATAGTATAGTAAGTGCTACTAATAACGATATATACTACCTTATCTATATTTAGACACCGGCTAGTTTTACACTAGTAAAACTCCTTAATATTACACTAAAACTACTTATAGAATGTCTTTTTAGCCTACGTATTTAATGCTAATAGTCCTCGTAGTATATCGTGGTCTAGTTATTATAGTATAGCTTAGAGGAGGTAGGTAGTAGTACCTCGAATTGTATAAGGATTAGTAGTATTAGCTAGTACTAAGATATCTCCCTCGATAGAGATACTCTACTCTAAGGAGAACCTCCTCTATTAATCGTTAATGTATAGTTATAGCTTCTTCTTCTTTAAACTATAGTAGTGCCTTATAAGGTCGACGACCTTATACTATAGTAGTCCTAGCACCTTAAAGTTATCTATAGAGTTAACGGGATTACCCTTTATAGAGGTAATAAAGAGCTTAGCCTTCTAAGAGAGAGAGTAGTATTATAGGCCTTACGTATAAGTAAATAGATAGATAGTAGTAGCTGCCTTATTATAGATACTACTAATACTACTATTAACATTATAAAGCTTATTAAATTGCTTAAGCTCCTTACTATTAAAGTAAATAGTCTATACTAAGACGAACTAGACATTTAGAGGAGGTATTAGTAATTACTAAGTCTAAGAGTTAGTAGAAGGACTTAGCAACTTTTATTAATAGTAACAGCGAGGTAGTTTTAACTTAGATTAACTCTATTACCTCCTTAATACTTAAGAGGCACTCTATAATGCTTCTCTACTAGTTGCCTTATTATCTAGTTACTCTTATATAGCTATTACTAAATTAGAAAGGGAAGGGAATATTAGTTAAGAGATATACCTACTTAGTGCTAATATTATAGTACTCTAGTATATAACTCTTTAACTTTTTTAGAGAGGTTACTTAGCTTATAATTTAACCTCTTTAACCTCTTTAACTTTACCTTCTTCTTCTTTAATAACTATAGGTCGACTTTAGTACTTATACTTTCTCTAAATACTTCTCCTAGCTAGAGCCTCTAGATTAAGGTTCTTTAGAGACTTACTAGTATTTATATATACTATTCTTCTTACTAGCGCTTCTCTATTACTATCTCTATTAGCTTATAAAGTTTAAAGGCTAGCAAATTTAACATAGTATAAGGATTAAGCCTAGGCTAATTAAGGGAGAGAGTTAATAATCTTATAGTCTCCTTCTAACATTAGTATAGCTAAGAGTTCTAAAAGGTTACTATATTAAGGAGAGTATCTAGCATTTAATCTATCTTTATTAACTAGCTCTTTATTATGCTTAATAGACTAAGGGGGGGTATCGACAAGAGGGGGGGAGCTTAGAGGTATATTAAAGGCGCTAGAGTCGAAGTTCTCTATCTTAGTAATTATCTAGTTAATTTATATACAAGTTAGATCGATTAGATTAAACGATATATAATTTAGCTCGGCAGAGCTATTACACCTTTTTTTAGCTTCAAAAACGACGAATTAGGCAATTAATGGTAAGATGGGTGAGAATTGGTCAATTTGGTGGTGGTTTACACGCTAATTTGCCAAGCAAATCCCAGCCCTTTTGCAAAGGAGAATAGCGATTAGTCAGCTTCGAGGTCCGGCTCTGTAGATTTTTGATAGACATTCAATTTCTAAGCACGTCGTATAAAGTGTCTGTCAGCCCCATACAGCACTTTCACATCATCAAAAACGTCAGAAAATCATAGAAAATCACAACGATTCCAATGTCGTCGAGCAATCCCGACCGCGAAGGTCAAGAGGACCCTCAGGATGACAACGAAATGCTCGATGTAGCGGACGCCGATGAAATCTTGGAAGAAGAGGGCGATGTAGCCATGGACTCTGGAGACGAGGGAGGAGAGCCTTTAGAAGAGATCGCACTTCAAAACGACAGCGTAGCACACTTTGACTCGCACAATGACAGTATATTCTGCATAGCACAACACCCAACCAATCCCTCATTAGTCGCCACAGGAGGCGGCGACGACACAGCATACCTCTGGGAAGCCGTTCCAGCACCACGTCCCGTCCTCCCCAAATCCTTCGAGACCAATCCCCAACCAGTAGAACGCCAATCCCTCCAAACCCTCGCCAAACTCTCCAACCACGCCGACTCCGTCAACGCCATCACCTTCTCCCTCCCCGACGGCGCCTACCTCATCACCGCCGGTCTCGACGGCCGCATCAACATCCACGACACCAAATCTCACACCCTCCTCACCACCGCCCAAGAAGTCGAAGAAATCAATTGGCTCTCCCCGTCCCCCCACCCCTCCCACCCCAACACCTTCGCCCTCGGCGCCTCCGACGGCTCCATCTGGGTCTACACCATCGACCCCACCTCCTCTACCCCCCTCACCATCCTCCAAGCGTACTACCTCCACACCGGCCCCAGCACAGCCGGCACCTGGACGCCCGACGGCCGGCTGCTAGCCACAGTCTCGGAGGACTCCTCACTATACGTATGGGATCCTTTCTCCGAAGCCGCCGACGCAGGCCTCGTCGACGCCTCCAGCTCCACACAGACCGTCGTGGCGCTCACGGCGTCGGACGAGCGTTTCCGCGTCGACGGAGGGCTGTACAGCGTCGCCGTCTCCCCGGGCGGGGCCATCGTCGCGGTGGGCGGCGCAGAGGGACAGATCCGCGTGGTGGGCCTGCCGAGGTTCGGCGCGGGGGGTGCGTCGACATCGAAAGGTGGAGCGGGGGCAAAGGCCAAATCCGGGGGCGGGAAGCAAGCTGCTTCCAAGGCGGGGAGTGTCGCTGCTGGTCAGGCAGGTGTGATCCTCGCGGCGCTGGGGGCGCAGAGTGATGGCGTGGAAACGCTGGATTTCTCTCAGCCTCCGCTTACGTTGTTGGCGGCGGGGAGTGTGGATGGGACGATTGCGTTGTTTGATGTGGCGCATAATTTTGCTGTTAGGAGGGTGATTAAGGAGGCGCATGAGGAGGAGGCGGTGATTAAGGTTGAGTTTGTAAAGGAGGAGAGGGGATGGTTGTTGACTAGTGCCGGGAATGATGGGGTGGTGAGGAGATGGGATGTGAGAGGAGGGACGGCGGCTGCGGGGCAAGGGTTTGCGGGGGAGTGGAGGGGGCATAGAGGGGGTGGGGAGGGAGGGGGGATTTTGGGGTTTGTGCAGGCAAGGGATGGGAAGCAGGTCGTGACGGCGGGGGATGATGGGGTGGCGCTGGTGTTCGAGACGGTGTAGGATGGATATGTGCTACGAAAAGAGCTCGTTGTCGTCAATGAGATGCTAGATATGTTCATGATCAATCCTCCCTCCCACCATGGGGAGCAAACCACTTGTTATCCTGCTCGTACACCGACACCCTCTTCCTCGCCCTCTCTATTCTCTGCTCCGTCAACCTATACGCATCCGGCAACTCGGTCTCCCCCGCCGCCTCCTCGATCGCCTCTCCCATCTCCCGTCCCTGCCTCAACCTCCCCACAATCCCCGCCACCGTCTTGCCACACAGCCACGTGTTCGGCATCCCATGCCCCGTGAAACCAGCGCACATGAACAACCCCTCCTTACCAGGCACCGGCCCGACAAAAGGCAACTCATCCCTTGAGAAACCCATGATACCGCTCCATGTCTTGACCATATCCAAGGGTTCCTTGTTCTTCAACGAGAAGTACATCGGCAGCGCCTCCCTCAACCACTTGGTCTGACGCTCGTCGACGAAACTATCGTCCGTCACGCCGACACGGGCACCATACTTCTCTGCGCCACCGAACATGAGATGCCCGCCTTTCTCGCTGGGCCGCTGAATGAGGTAGTCATGCATGCCTTCCTTGGAGAAGCCGAAGGAGGTCTTGAGACGGTTGTCACCTGCCAGCTCAGGGGGTGGCAGAATACTGCTCATTTGTCCGCGGCAGGGGACGATCAGGTCTTTGAAGTCAGGGACGAGGGCGGAGGTGTACCCGTTTGTGGAGAGGATGACGGTCTTTGCGGTGACGGAGCCGCGGTCGGTCTTGACGGTCCAGGATCCGGAGTCTGAGCGGTGGAGAGAAGTCACGGGAGTCCAGGTTTGAAGGTTGAAGCGGCCTTGGAGGCCTTCGTCCAGGACGAGATCTTCGATCACGCCGGTCACGAATTTGTATGGCCAGACGCGGGCGGCGACATCGGTGACTACGGCTGCTGCTGCATCGGGCACGCCCAAACGGGTGAGCTGGTCTTTGTCGGTGACATATGTGCAGCGAGAGGCCAGACTGGCATCGTTCTTGGCTAGAGTCTCGAGATCCTTCTGCAGACGAGAGGTGGTGTCGTTCGTGTAGAGTGCTTGGACACCAGGTTGGGTCACAAACTCACAGGGGAAGGTCTTACGTGGAGGCGGACGAGGATCATCTTGTAGCTGTTCTCCAGCTAGACGTGCTAGATTTCGATGACCAGAGAGCTCAAAGTGGCCAATTGAGGGGTCATTTGGGTGCGTGAAGAGGAGTGGTTGACAATGGCCGCCATTCTAGGATCTCATCAGCATCCAATCTTGTACAGCCTTGAGTTCTCTTACTCTTCCAGTAGCTCCCCAACACACTTCTCTTGCATCCAGGAGAAGTACCGATGGTGCGTCCGAGTTTGCCCCGCTCTGATCATGCTGCCGATAAGGCTCCAGCAAGTGATGGACGATACTCGTGCCAGATATGCCTGCTCCGATGACAGCAATATCTACCTCTGCTGGAAGCTCTCGAGTCGTCCGATGTCCCAGAAGCAAAGCAGAAGGTTCTGTGTGCCAGAAGGACTTGGAGGGGTCATGGTGGGGGAGGCTTGCGGGGTTGCCACCCTGGTCGTCAGCCATGATTACAGGCTATTGAATGGTACAGTACGAGTGATTGAGTGAAAAGAAGTCAAGTGTGGTCAGAGTATGTTGAGAACTGAGAGGAAGTGTTTCTGGATTTCGTTTGTGAGACAGAAAGCTATCCAGCTGCCTGAAGTCTCACACCGAAGATTCATCCCGAAGCTCTGTCGATCACACGCCCACTGGTGGGATCTTGTACCTCTCCCTGCATATTCCCGCGGCGGAGACGACACTAGTGCATGCAGTAATCCAGGCAAACCTGCAAGGACAGCACATCGGCATCCATATCTCGCACCTGTCAGACCTATTTCATGCATGTTCATAATCGCGTATACTACACTAGCTCCCATCCAAGACTGATCTCCAACATAGGAGCAGCACTTGTCCTCCTTATTCGTTGGATCCCAATCGCTACATCTCTCAGCTTGACCTGTTCCTCAATCCAGGCATCCGTAACTCGCTTTGTGTTTGCGGCCCAGGCCTCACAGACGTGGCATTTCCCCGCGATCCCTTCCATACTGCCAATCAGCCCACCGCAAGCATTGCACATAGTGTTACAAGACTGTCGTGATCGCCATTCATGCCCGATGCCGCTTGCTCCAACGGACACTTTGCCATCGATCTGAGACGACTGAGCAAGCGACCTCAGCTGGACCATCAAGCGCTGCCTTTCTACACTCGCATTCATGCTCTCGCGACTCCGAGGGTGGGACTCGGAGAACGAGTATGCAGTGACGTGCGGCAATGCATCTGCAGGTGTCATTTGGGCGATGTTCAAGAACGTAAGGTTCTTCCATGATCCTATCCAATCTGGGCCTATCCTGACGGCTGGCTGTGGAGCGGCCCAGTGATTATCATCGTTCATTCTCGTGTGGTGCAGTGCACCTCTTGATGGCATGGACACCTGATCTGGAAGAAGTGTTTGTAACCATGGACATCCTGTCAAGTCAAGGTGCTTCAGACAGTAGGTCGATTTAGAGAATTGACGTAGAAGAGCTCTCGCTTCTGTCAAGTCACCATCAAGCAGTGAATACATCGAGGTCCCTGAAGCAGCAAACGTGTTTCCTGCTGGGGATGACGTTGTAGCATTGACCAAATTCGGCGTCCGTGTCGGAAAGGGCCATTGTGATAGAGACAGATGTGTGAGAGTAGGCACTTTCGAGGTCAGAGCTAGGAGATCCGTCCATGATACTGTCGGAGGGGCTTGAGCCAATGACAGCTTGGTGATTACAGAAGACCCACTGAGTGGGATAGTCGAGAGCGAGGTCGGTATCGAGGACTCTTCAGCGTCCCAGGACTCGGTCTCTCCGTCGTTGGAGGCTTGCTGTGCCGATCGCTCAGTCAGGATTGCAGTGGTCGACTTGATCGATATCGTCCACCCAGCCAAGGCAGTCAGATCCAGACAATCGACAGACTCCGAGTTTGATAGGAGTATCTCCAAAGCCCTAGGCGAAACACCTTCTTCGGGACCAAAGGAAGAGATGTAAGAGATTAACGTAGACCTGATATAACCAGGACATTCGCTCAAAAACCAAAGACCGTCATCATCAACAGACTGCCAATTAGTGGCCAGTGTCTTCAATACATGATGCAAAAGGCTCTGCCGAGGTATAAATCTTTGCCGCACCGATTCAACGAACCCAAAGTGACGACTTGCTCGAGGTCGCGATGTACACTTCTTCTCACCGAATTGGCGAGACCGTGCTACCGAGCCATTATGATAGCTGCCACTCCCATCGAGCCAACTACGAGGAGGAGCTGGTCCGGGCGTCCGCAGTCGTGTTCGTTGTCTTGTACCTGCCTTGGGTGCAGGTGGAGCAGATTCGGGCACTCCAAGGATCCCTCCCAAGGACGGTGGAACAGATCTTTGGTTTGATCGAGCTGCAAAGTCGGCTTGCTGTTGTGCTTGCTCAGCGGAGGCCTGCTCTCGACGGAGTTGTGACAATCGCTCGTTGACAGTGGCGGGTGGCGCAGGTGGCGAATTGACCGTCGGACTCTTGCTGCTTCCAAGTGACGGGTGGGTGTAATTAGATGAACCTTGGTGATTGTACACTGGCTTATGTTTCTTTGGCATTATCTGGGGAGAAACACTCCACAAGAAGTGGATTGGAGGAAGGTTGATCTGTCAAAAAGAGGCGAAGTCCATGTGGCACCGCTGACTCACCCTGGCAATGGTCTCAGCTTTTGACAACCTTGACACTTCCCTCACCCATGATAGCAGCAAACTTGTTTTTATAAACAGATTCGAAGCTTCCTAAAGTCTTTCTCATGTCTTCGTGCGAGTCTGATGGTAGAACTTTGTGGCAAAGGTGAGTGCGTGACCATATCAAAGGGGGATAATTTGCTCCAAGCAAGGGATTTCCACGCCCTCATTGAGAGGAGGAGATGAAATTCAAGCACGAACATCTCCCAGACATTTCAGACATGATTCAAGAAGCTCTGAGAGAGCGAGGCCGACGGGTTCAGATACTTGGTTCAATTGGTGTCTTTGTCTTCCTCGTTTTCATTCTCTCCATTTCCTTCTCTCACACGGCGTCTTCTTCTCGACCTGCCATCGAAAATGCCCTTGAACTTGACGGTGAAGAATTCATCTCGAGATGGCTAGACGTACACACCGGTGACCCAACAGACGGCTATGCTCTATCCCAGCTCTGCCTCCATCAAAACATCACCTGGCATCCCAACCTCATCATCAACGTAGACGACGCCAACGGAGGCATAGGCAACATCCGCGGCAACGTCCTCGACTTCCTCTACTTCGCCATCTCCAGCGGCTCCTCTATCCTCCTCCCCTCCTTCGCCGCCCGCAGCGACAACGACCTCTCCTCCCTATTCGACCACCGAACCCCCTTCTCCACCTTCTTCGACGAACACCACTTCATCACCACCCTTCGCACCCACTGCCCATCCCTCCACATCTACTCCCCCACCTCCATCCCCTCCCTCACCACCCTCACAGACCGCTACATCCCCACCTCCATGCGCTCCGACCTCAACCCATCCGACACCCCGCTCACCTCCGCCACCAACTTCCACACCTGGCTCCTCACCACCCAAAACCTCACCCTCCCCCCCACAACCCCCACCCTGATAAATCTAGGCCGCACCCTCTGGGACGGCCCAGACACTTTCTCCCTCCCACCGCGCCTCCGCCGCGACTTCGGCTCCCTCCTCCGCCTCCCCCCACCCATCCGCCGCCTCGCAGCCCTCACCACCCACGCACTAGTCAAGCGATACTCCCTCCCCCTCGCCCCTTCATCCCCTCACTACCCCTCCGCCTTCCTCGGGGCACACCTCCGCACCGAACCCGACGCCATCAAAGCCGGTTTCACCACGGCGGGCTCCCACGCCAACTTCTCCGCGCAGACGGACGCGTACCTCTCCCAAGCGGTCCGGGCGGGGCTGGGGGTCATCTACGCCGCGAGCGGCTCGAAGCGGGATCTAGCGCTGTTCGGGGAGAAAGCTTGGGGTTTGCACAGGGTGAATGTCACTGATAAAGGGGAACTGCTCGCGGGGACGGAGGCAGGTGAGGAATTGGAGAAGTTGAGTTGGGACCAGAAGGGACTGGTGGATTGGGAGGTGTTGATGAGGTGTTCGGAGTTTGGGGGGTTTGTGAAGAGTAGTTTTGCGTTCAACATTGCGGTGACGAGGGGGGCGGTGGGGGAGAGGGAAGGGAGGGTGCAGGAGGGGATGTGGTGGGGGGTTGATGCCGAGGAGACGCGGACCAGAAAGGAGAGTGCGTGGCGGGACAGGTGGAGTACGGTTTGGGGGAGGGATGAGTGGCATGAGAAGAAGATTACGAGGGGGGCGTGGCCGTGAGGTGACCCCCAAAAAAAGGATGAGATTGAACGCAAGCGTGAGATAATACAGGGATCTTGCCGTTTCCTTTTTTCCAGACCGAGAAACCTCCCAATGGATATCCTGTTGACTATCCTTTGACCTTGTCGACGACTCGCTCTGCACCTTCCTTGACAGCTTCGCCGAGGTCTTCGACGCTGCTTCCGACAGCTCGGGTCACTCTGCTCATTTCTCTGAAAACATCTTCCCGCAGTCCTTTGCTTTCTGCCTGACTTCGCCTAGCCACTTTGAAAGCTAAGAAGTATGCACCGACGATGCCGAGATGGATTCTCTCCTTCAGCAACATGGTCAAGCCATGTCCTAGGAAGCCCTTGAGGACTTCTCCCTGCAGACCTGCGTAGAGAGCAAGAAGTCCCTCGCCCTTGTAGATCGCTACCAGCCCCTCGAATAGCGGACTTGGTGCCTTGAGAGCCTTGACCAAAAAAGCAAGGAGGTATTGCACACTCTGCTTGAGTTTCTGGTAAGACGTGGTCGAGCCGTCAAAGTTAGGCTTCTCCACTGGTTGACTGTGTTTGACCTCGAGCGTGTCAGAAGCCTCCATGGAACTGTCATCCACGTTGAATGTGTCAAATGTCTTCTCATCTGCAACTGTCGGAGCTGGTTTGGTACGACTGGCAGTGATTTGTGCTCGAGTCTTGGCCAGACTGAAAGGATACATGGTCGCCGATGCAGCAGCTTTACTGAGTGCTGCAATCAGGAAGGTCATCTTCGGTCCGGGTCTATCCCGCTTACTGGCTGGCAGTATTGTTCTAGACAGCAGGTTGTGAAAGAGAAAGGTCAGACCAGGGTTCAAAGTCAAGATGAGACTTGCTCGGTAGCCAGCCCAGAATCCAGTGATGCCTCGCTCTGATCTAATCTGGAGAGCAATGTCCTTGACGGAGAGCTTCGAGACCTGGTCAGGTGGGAGAGAAGCAGACGGGTCCCTGACGGCCAACATGGCAGCAGTCTGCTTGCGGGTGACGATCTGCTGGATGGGTGTTGTGACGAATTTTGCGACCGCTCCTGCAGCGATACCAATCCGAAGCTCATCTGGTACTGCCAGTGTCTTTGCCGATGTTCCTTGCAAACGTCGCTGCTTCAGGAACGTATAGATGAGAAAGAAGAGAAAGGCGTCCACGATAGACTTTGCCGTATCCGTCACACATCCAGCATAAAAGGCCTTGAGTCCTCCCTCTGACTTGTATATCTTCTTGACCGCATCGATAATATTCTTGTACTCCAAGTCCGCCTCGGATGCAGCGGATGGTGCTTCATTCGGCCCTCGCATTTGTTTCTGCACCTGCAGTCGTGTAATTGACAAACTCAGAGGGTACAGTGTCAAGTGCGAAATAGCTGTTCCAGCCGAACCAGCAAGTGCATGACCCAGGGCGGGCAGCCCGACCGAGGCTGCTGAGGGTGACCTGGCATCTTCCTCTTGTATGCGATGATAGAGCTCGAAAGCGTCCTCGAAGGGATTGTCAGAGTTGGACTTGAAGTTATGAGAGGAGAAGAGATTGCGTACGAGTTGAGAATTGTAAGGGAACGACATATTGAGGTCTACCTGATCACTATGGTCAGGTCAGTGGGGGAACCTTGAGGAGGCTGAAGCTAGCTGTACTGACCTACTTATCCTACACTGCTTGTCTGCTGCATGTTTGCGGGGTCGCCCAGGGTACGTATCGTGGAAGTGGAGCTAGTGAAGAGAAGGTGATACTGCCGAACACTTGGCCAGGATGGACATGGCGAGGACAGGATGGGTACAATGAGGTTGAGTCGTGCCAAACGGCCGGGTCGCATGCCAGAAACGTCATGTTTTCCCCGCAGTTTCCGTTCAGCTCCACCTTCACATGGGACCCACACGGGCCACACCTGGCATCCTTGCCCATGAACTCCTCGGGGGTTAATCAAAAGTGGCTTGGTTCGGGGCGAACGGGTGATCGGACCTGGGTCAATCGTGGACCTCTGACGGTGGTGTCCAATCTGACGGGCAGTCATTATCATTATTCTAATCTGATCCGCTAATGCCCAACAATGAAATACGTGTTGGTAACCAAACACACCCCCATAACACAGAAGCCGTAGATGGCCAATGCTAAGCTCAACCGTCTGAGTAGTTGATTCCTCCAGTTCCTACTCCTCCACTTGTTCAACCAACTTCTGTACTCTGAATCGGCTGTGTCGTCTCCAGAGTCATACTCGTCCTCATCGTCGTCTTCCTTCAACAACTTCTGATGCAAAGGCGAATCAGGCGAAGAAATCTTGTAGTAAAACAGACCGGGAAGAATGAAAGAGATCGAAGTGCTTCCTGTACTTCCGACGTATGCAAGGACCTTTTCCAGAGAGCTGACCGTCATGGCCACAATATAGGAAAGGATGATGATGACCGTTGTGATGGCAGCAAATCGTGTTTCTGACATTTCAGGTACTCTTTGTCCTGGTGGACCACCAAGAAGAGTGCTTCGAGATGGGGACCCTAGAGATGGTGATGTCTGAGCAGAAGATCGGTTTGGTCGCCACTTGAGTACCGCATCTACAGAGGCCCTGCAGGGATGGACCTGTAATGGGTACGAGAACATGACTAGGACAACAATGGCTGCTTTTCCGATTGTGGAAGAGACTGATGGTGCGTATTGAGCGACAATGTTGCCAATAACGTTGTCGCCGAAGGATAGATATCCAGTGATGGCGACCAGAATGTAGATTGATCCTGAAGTTCCTATACTGGCAGTCACAACTGCTGTAGTCGATTTGTGCGTGTTGACGTTAATCTCATTAAGGATGGAGAACATCTGTTTCAATTAGCTTGGACAGAACAGATGAGTGTTCTTAGACGTACGTTCTGATGACATGTATACGCAAAAACAATGACAGGAAAGCTCGCGAGTGTTGGTACAATGCCCATCCAAGTAATACCTCTAACCTCTCCTCTTCCTTCCAAAGTATCCCTGGCGCAAAAGTGATAGACGACCAGGATGACTAGATAGCCTATCGAAACGAGAGCGACGACGCTTGTATATTTGAGCGAGTCCAGCTTGCGCAAAAATGACAATGGTATAACAATGAGCCTGGATGTGATCAGTAGACATTCACCGCACAGTTTCATACGGTCTTACATGAATGCAGTAACCCAAAAGTGCCTATCAATCAGAAATGCGGCATCTGGATTGGGATTGAACCCTCTCACAACACCAGGCATAAGATCGCCAATGATGATCAAGTAGCTGACTCCCACACCAAAACACTTGATCGCAATCGCTGCATCAAACACGACGGCAGCATTCGGATATGTAATCTGGCTAAGCGCAAAGAAACTCGCAACTCCTCGGTCCAGGTATCTCGCGCACCTCGTCTGCAGGTAGAGGCCAAATCCAGCAGTAATTCCAGACCAGATTATCACCAGTGTCCCCAGAAGTATGCCCATGTGCGACATAGCCAGAGGCATTGCCAGTACACCGGCTCCAACGATCGTGTTGACCAGATTGATGACACTGGATGTCCATGATGCTTGCCCTACCACTCCCGTCTCCTTCTTGTGCCGTTGTCGATTCGAAGAGGTTCTACTCGACGGTCGAGAGTTGTGCTCCTGCGGATTCGCATTGATAGCGGCGTAGCTAGCCATATTGCTCCGAGGTTGAAAACGAGAGTTGGATCAGATGAGTTATCGTTTCCGCATGGCACGTGTTGTGGGCGGTGTTCCAGTCGTAGAGACGTCTGCGATGTATGAGGGAACTTTGCTCAAGTCTCGTGGACCGTCGTAAGAGATATCGGATGAATGCTGCCGCGTAGGTGGAGTGGATGACGGGAAAAGGCTCGATGACCGCACTCGCAATCTGCAAAAGTGATTGCGAACGAAATGCCAAGACCTGACCCGTGAGACCAGAAGACACCTCACCGTTTCAGCACCGATTTGCCTCGTCGGGTTCTCGACAAGAAACGAGATTATATGCACAGATGGCCACGGACCAGGCTCAATCAGCGAAGCAGACTCTGAGTCTGTTGGAGGAGCGACTGGACAAGCTACAACTACTTCTACATGGAGATGGAGCGGCAGACGAGGCACGCGACACATCCTATCCATCTTCGGTCACAACTCGGCTTCAATCACTTGACAAGGCACTGCGGAAACTCGAATCCGAATCGAGCTCTATCAAAGAGCTTCTACGTCTTCGTAAGTAGTCACGCCATCACAGGTAGGATCATCTCTGAACATGTGACAAAGACAAATCTCAAAGACGAGCATTTGACCATGAAGCGGAAAGCAATATCAATCTCGGAGATGAATCTGTAGCGGCCACTCTGGTCCTATCCCATGCAGCACAACTCAACACGACCACCTCTAATCTACGATCAATACATGATGCAGCAATCCCAGAAGCATCAAGCTCTGTCCACATCATTGCTCAAACACCACGAATGCAACGAGCCCTGGTCAGGACAGAAGCTCAGAACAAGCACTTGTCCGATCTCAGAACACGAAGCGCCGAATTGGTTTCCCGATGGCATCAAGTGGGAGTATTGGGTGTTGGAGAAGTCATCAGCGAATGGGACGAGAGGCTGACAGATGCTGAAAGAAGTATTCGCCAACAGTGTGCTCGAAGGAAGCGTGAAGTGGAGTTGACATGATAGCCTGACCGGAGTGGCTTCAATAGACGCCCTGAGAATTTAGCTTACATGGAAGACCTTTCACTTATTCATGCGGCTGATGGACCAGGATGCTTGCTACTGTACGTCGACGTTATAGTCTGAAACACAAAGTCAAAGTGTAATGATTGACAGGTGCACAATGGCGGAAGTGGTGGCTGACAAGATTGGGCACCTTGCAGGCGTTGGTGAGACCAAGATAGTACAGACCAAATCGCCAGCTGAGTCGGCATCTTACGGATGGTGAGATGATGAATCAGGGCTTGTCGGGTGGAAAGAGCCGCGAGTCGACGCGTAAGGCAAGATGAAGAGAGAAACAAAACATAGTAAAGCACCCCTATCAATGCAAGGAGAGACATTGTTCTGTGCCAGATCAAGTCAACTCCCGAGGAGACTGCACCATGCCTGGTGTTGTGCATTCATGCCTGCAAGATATCGTTCGCAGCCTCAAGCCTTCCCCGACCTTGCGCCTCGACTGCCGCTGCCGTGATACTGTAAACTTTGCCCTTTGAGAGCAAAAAAGTACATCGAGAATTGCCCCGTCCTGAATTAGCAAAGCGTGCGCCTCTTTAATCTGGAGCAACCAATTGGACGTGACAGGGCGAAACACCGAGTGGAGACGGTCTTTCAGGTCTCGATGGTCGCTTCTTCCCGGGCCGGAGAGCCAGTCGACGGGACCCAAAGAGTGCACACGTCTCAGGCGCCCTTTTCCCTTTCCCTTGTCCAATTTCAGCATCTCCCAGACCCACCTCCCGACTGCCAACACCCAGAGTGTGCTGCTCCTCCTCCACGCATTCAAGCCCTCTTTCTCATCTCCGGTCCGTTCGCTCTTCTACATACACACCTCACGCCCTTGTTGTTTGCGACCTTTTTTTGTTTCGAAATTCAACTCGTATCGAACCAAAGCTACCGCGTCAACGTCCATCTCCGTCGGAATTTCTCGACTGCCACTCGTTTTCCAACTCGTCTTGCCATTCTTCGCCCGCCTCCTGACCCTTTCGCACTTTTGTTTCAGCTATCAGCACCGATCACCCCTTCTACCAATTCACGAAATCCTACTCAACGTTTTGACGACTTGACGACACGAGCGCTTCTAGCGGGAAAAAGCTTGTGATTGTTTTAACACGGGTTCGACATTTGCGGAATCTGTAACGCACCCGCAAGGCCATTTGGACTTGCCGTGTGAAAGCCTGGCGGCTGTGTAACATAGAACTCTATGCCCACCTACAGCTCTCTTGACAGCCCGTCACTGCGCAAAATGGAAGGATTCAAGAGGGATTCTTTTGGGAAGAAGAAGAGATTCAGCATGGGGAATATCTTTGGCGACCCATTCGCGTTGGCGACCATTTCTGTCGGCATTGTAAGGATATCTCGGACAAGAGCAAGTTCTTCGGTGGACTGACAATATCATAGATGGCCTGGTTGATCGCATTCGTCAGCTCAGTCATTGCCGTTGTACAGACGCGCGCATTCCCAAACTATTCGTGGTGGACGCTGGTCTTTACATTTTTCGCCATCATTGGTGTGACAATCAGCGTTGCGTCTGATGCGGTGCAGACATATCAAGTAGCGGTATGTTGCGACAATGTGTTGACCGCCATCAATACTGACAGTCACAGATTGTCGGGTTCCTCTCAGCCGGACTTGTCTTTACCACATCATCCGTCAACTCCCTCATCTACCTTCCGAATGGCGCACGTGCTCACGACGCTGCATCCGCAGGGTTCATCCTTCTCTCCATGGTCGCGATTGTGTGGATCTTCTACTATGGATCACAGCCAACGGCAAGTCATCGTCATGCGATTGACTCACTTGCACTTGACAAGGGAGGACGTGCTCCATCGAGGACATCCCGTAATATGGCCAACTCGACGTACCGACCGGAGACCACCATCTCGCAGCAACCACAGATGTACACCTCAGCTCAGCTGAGCGGGTTCGAGACGTCATCACCTGTGACGGGATACCCTGGCGGTCCTCTAGGTGCATCAGACAACAAGCGGAATAGCGAGGCTAGGTTTGGTCAACCTCAAGCTACACAACCACAGCCCACCTCTGCTCAACAAACAAGATCTGTGACCCCGGCGGCACAAGCACCTCCTGTTGCCGCACCTGCCGCACAAGACAACACCAATTCACCGACAGAGTACCCATACCGAGCAAAGGCCATCTATAGCTACGAGGCCAACCCAGAAGACCCCAACGAAATCAGCTTCTCCAAGCATGAAATCTTGGAGGTCAGCGATGTCAGCGGACGGTGGTGGCAAGCAAAGAAGGAAAGTGGCGAGACTGGTATTGCACCAAGCAATTACCTCATCTTGCTATGATTTTATCAGATGCTGGAACGTCTATTTCTCACACTCAACTGGTTTGATTCATCCATCACTGGCGGTCTGGCGTGTCATGTTTTCTTCGGTTATTCTACGATTCACAAAGAGAGACCACTCTTACAATACCCGCATCTGTGGACGCTCATTGTACCAAGCCTTGCAAACAGGAACGCAAGAGATTTATATGATGACTGGTTGTGTGCCTGCGTGCCACAGGGCATTTTTGAGACACAAACAAGTATGAAGCTACATAGATTTGAGCAGTCGAAAGCACTGCAGGAATGATCAATGTCCGAGGACGAAATTGACTGGCGACAAGTCGTGACATGTGCATCATGCAAGACGGTTTATCGACAAATGTCAAGCTGCAAAGCCCTGCATTTATTTGTTTCAAGCTCGGTCCGATTGAGAAAAGAGTCTGTGCAAGATCACATCTACACAACAACAAATCTGCTTGTTTCACGTGGCCCAAGGATCTACACGTTCTGTCTCCATTACCAGGATGGATCAGGAACACGATTTCCAAGTGTCAAAAGCAGGGAAGAGGGGCGCGTGGCAGCAGAACCCGCCATGTTCGTCATTTTTTTGCTTGGCCCGGACTCGAGCGAGGAGGATCAAGCCTCGTCGACTCCAGAGACCAGAGATGACCGGGAGCATCGACCCCTCATTTCCAGCCACGGGCTACAGCACAAATCTGTCCTGCTATACAGTAGTACCACCCCTTCTTAGCTGCTTGCATCACCGTGCGTCGTTGTCGGGCTTGTCCGCGCAGCTGGGATTTTGGAATCTACCATTCTTCGAGCTGAATGATTAGTATTTGACCCTACTATACCGCTTCAGCCGATCTTAGCTCCTGATCAGCATCTTGGACGCATTTGACTCTACCTCCGACCGCGACGCGAATACAACGGTGAGACAGACTCCCGGCGGCAATCCAGAAAACCGACGTCAGCATCATCCTGCAGCTGGTCCTGACTGTTCAGAAACAAACTGTCACAATCGCATTTCTTCCCGAAGCTACATGTCCTGATCTTCTCCTCCCAAGACTCGACTGAATCTCTGTCCCACCACCATGCAACAACCCCAATAGCATAATCCACTCGAGCCGGAGGACAGCGCGGCTCTCCCGAACACACAATCTCGCCCGTTGTCTCTCGGTTCGCACACGAGGGACAAGTTTCGAAAGCGATACTAGCGATAGTACCAGATACTACCACCAGAGTCGATTCCCGAATACGGCATTCACGACTAGACGATCTAGAATAGAGTAATCGAACCCCTATAGACGACGAAGCATCTGTCACAACACCCTGACCCCGTCCCTTCAACTTTCTTCAACCTTTTGCGGCTCGATAACGGCCTCCCCACGCCCGGCGATGACGTCCATCATGTCCTTGTCAAATCACCACCAACCTCTGGTGTCAAAGATCACATCGCGCCTACACAGAAGCAGCACTTCAAATGGCGACTCCTTCGAGCGCGACCGCGAACGGCGCCGACTATGCGATTGGGAAGCAGAGAAACAGCCCTTGGATTACGAGCAGATCTTGGTCGAGCCGTCGCGGAAACTGGTCGGACATAGCAGCAAAGTACTACGGTGTGAGGATTTTGAGT